>JAUPFN010000022.1:13597500-14797500 GCA_036924255.1 Apodemia mormo | reverse complement strand
TATATATATATATATATATATATATATATATATATATATATATATATATGCGAGTTTTTTCGAAGACAGCTTTTTAATGGAACCGGAAACAAACGAACAGGTGCCTCACCTGATGCTAAATGATCACCACAACCCATGAACATCCTCAATACTTGAAGCTATATGCGATTATGAACGAGTCTAGAATTAGAACTAAATTGCAGCCATTCGGAAATATTCCTGCTGATATTTCAATCTATAATAGAATAGAGCAGGACCAAAACTATCTTGAAAGTCGCACAGTTGTGGATTTGCCGACATCGACGGGACATAAGTGGAACCGTGAATTTTGACGCGATATCCAATTAAATACGAATCTACACTAATATTATTAATGCAAAAGTCTATCTGTTCGTCAGTCTGACTATCACGGCTAAGCCACTGAACTGATTTGATGAATTTTGGCATGCCCCCATGCCAAAATTCATCAAATCGGTTGAGTTGAAGATCCAGGGTCAAGTATGGGTTATTTTTTTAAAGTGGTCCCTAAGGGGTTGAATTTGGGGATAAAAGTTTGTATGAAAAATTAGATCGACACAATAATCTATTCGCGAGCGAAACTAAAAAAATCTGTCACCTGGTTGACCCTGCAAGCCATCCCTTAAACTGCCCGCTGAATTGAGGTATTTAAGCTGGAAGGAACAAAACTATACTTCAGCATAAATTTTTGAGTTCAATAAAAAAGTTTGTAAAAATGATACTTAGTAATTTAATATTCAAAAAGATGTGTATTTTATTAGAAATGAAGTTCGATTTTGATCTTTCGAATGGCATTCAACGCAATTTTTGGGTTTTATTAGCTAAAAAATGTATACATTAAAAATTTAGATAAAATAAAAAAAAACTTTTACCAAAAAAATTCGTCATTGTTAAATCTCGAAAAATCAACCGATTTTAATCCAATTTATGGTAACTGATCTAGTTTTTTAATTAAAAGAGCTAGTTTTTAGCCTGCCAAAATTTGAAAAAAAAACACACACACACACACATACGAACATACATACAGACATACTGAAGTTATCGTGAAAATAGTCAGAAAAGGTTACTAAATCTCGAAAAATCAACCGATTTTAATCCAATTTATGGTAACTGATCTAGTTTTTTAATTAAAAGAGCTAGTTTTTAGCCTGCCAAAATTTGAAAAAAAAACACACACACACACACATACGAACATACATACAGACATACTGAAGTTATCGTGAAAATAGTCAGAAAAGGTTACTAAGACCTCAAAACGTTGAGAAATGGTGAAAACTCGATTTTCCAAAATCAGAGCAAAATCAGTAACTTTCTTAACTACATACGTGGCGGGAAGTTAAAAAATTAATAATATCCAACAATTCTTCGGACATTCATTTTGCTACACGATAGAAGTTGCATAGTGAATCTTCATCATTGTGTAATTATTTCTGGACTACATTACTTATCACCATTATATCATAGTGTGTTTTATAATGGATCTGCAATGATTGAAAATATACTCACGGTTTTATTTTAATTACTTCTTATTACACAAAACCTTGTCAAGAAGTTTTATTCAGCTAATATAATGGGCTCGTTGGTCTCGTATTTATCCCTTTTGGTTCACATGTGTCCGGAGTTCATTTTCCGGGTCGGATATATCGGTAGTGAGTTTTTCTATCTAAAAACCATTATTGTGGGTTGAATTTTAGTGCTGATGTATAAACATTTCTAAATTAGTAAAAATTGAAAACATTTGATTGCGCAAATGATAGACTATATAATTTTTAACCATCTGTTTGTTTTGTGGATTAAATTGGTTCCGCCTTTTGGGGCATTTTCTTAGGTTATCAATGTAGCTTGTTAGGTGTATTTACACCCAGAAAAAAAGAGTTACATTATTTACCGATGGAATAAAATCACTCCAGGGGTATTTTTAAACCTTTATTCGAAACAACCGAATAGCATAATATGGCATATTTCCATTTTTTCACTATATAATGCATATATCTACGAGTATCTACTAGCCTGTGACACAATAATTTGCTCATATGAGCGGCTACAATTTTCTCGTCCAACACCGTTTCGGTTTTAAGCAGGGAACTTGTAGTTGCTCATATGAGCATTTGTGTAATCTGTGGTCTGTCTAAATATCTGATTATAGGTAAAAAGGGTTTGACAGCTGATATTGATGAAAATTAGTAAACACTATACACTAACACATAATTGTATAAACTAGTGAATAGTAATATGACAATTTTTTAATTCCTGAAATTATAAGCTAACTTCTTAGTCTTCGATGTCGATCATTAACCAACTGTAGCTTTGTTTTACTCACAAAAGCATAAGATTTGTATCGGATTGTGGAATTCTATTTTTCTAAGCTCAAGCACCGTGTAACGGAAAGTTATTTTATATTTCTTTAAAATCTAAGCTGATATCTAATTCTGAGTAAAACGTTCAAATTTTTGAATACAGAAATATTTTTTTTTATATCATAAGATAGCAAACAAGTAGATGGCTCTCCTGCTGGAAAAAGAAACTATCGTCTATAAGCACCAAATATGTTAGTGGTGCGTTGCTATACGTGTGGCGGGATGACAATGCCACCTACACAAGTCGACCGGCTATCTTACCCTCCAAATCGGAACACGTCTATGACAACAATTTGCGCTATTGCAGTAGGAATATGTAAGGTTGTGGTATCCGGGCGAGTTACGATGGCAGAGACACATATAGCCAATCGGTCGTATTTTACGACCTGCCTGCCAGAACGGCAGTTGGTCTATTCTTCAAAGGAGCCCGGACCAACAAGAGGGAACGTATGGCCAATTCGCTTTTATGAACAGCCTGGCAGAATGGCAGATGTTTGATACCTTGAAGGGTGTCGTACTAGCTTGATACAATCTTCATCTTTATTTATAATATAAAAATATAAAACAAAATCGCTTCTGCTCTATGTTAGCATATATCATTTAAATTACACCACGGATTTTAATGCGGTTTTCATCAATAAATAGATCCTTCAAGAGGAAGGTTTATGGGTATAATGCATGCATATTATTATTAGAAAAAAGAGAATTACAAAGGTTTTTACAGCATATCATTAAAAATCCATGCGAAGCCGGAGCGGATCGGAGCGGACATTATATTATACTAGCAATATCCGTGCGAATAATTCGCACTAAGATGGCACTAAGTAATTTTTTTAAATACTTCTTAAGTTAATTTGAAATTGAACAAAAAAATTACCGACCGTCAATCACGTTGACGTTGTTTCAAAATTAAAGCTGTCAGATGGCAGCATTGCTGTATCATGTCATAGTATACGTATAACATTTGTTAATTATCGTTAAAAAAGATAATAATCTTTATTAACTGCCTCATGGTCTAAGGGATAACCCATTCGGCTATCCCCGGATCAGGCGAAAACGTTATTGAGATTACTGAATTTTAAATGTCAGTAGTTGTTCGGAGTCTGGTGGGTGGTGTCTTACCACTCCCGTGCCTCGGAGGAGCACGTAAAGCGGTCGGTTTCAGTTATTGCTAGAAAAAGACAATAGTCGTTATCATGTTAGTAAAATGCGGCGATGGGGATCACTACTCATGTCGCTAATGGATAAAATGGTGAATCGTTGTGAACCAGAACGTCTAAAGACATTCGGTGTAGGTACTCTGCCTCTTTGCAAGGGAACTGGGCGGGATGATAAATCTTTATCAAATCGATAAAAGACGGTAAAATGGGTACCATTACTGAACTCACTACCGAGAAACTGGCAAAACGTGGTAAACCGAAAATTAGATTTTTTTGGGTTACTCTGTCTCCCGCGCACGGTAACACGCGTGATTACCGTGCGTGGGATCTTTTTTACTAACTGAACTTGTGAATTTCGTATCGCCTTAGAACATATTTAAAATCGTTAAATGTTTTCCGTTACGTGTTTCTAATCCGGTATTCATAATAATATTTAACTATATACACTAGTATAAATTACATGTTACGTTGTTTGTCCACGATGGACAAACAACGTAACATGTAATTTATACTAGTCCTAAACTACTGAACCGATTTCAATGAAATTTTGTAGATATCTACTGTATAATATCTATTGTTTGGTCTAATGAAAAGATAGGATAGTTTTTATCTCAATTAACCCCCCCCCCCCCCCCCTCCATCTCAATCAATTTTTTTGTACGGTAAAACAACGTTTGCCGGGTTTATAAAAAAATTTTGACACGTCAAATAACTTGTTAACTTTATTCAGTAATTTTTTTTTATTGAATACCAAGTTTTAATTTCTGATTACTGTTTGACAGCTACAAACTACTTCTGTAGGAAAACTAGCTGATTCGGCAAACGTTGTTTTGCCATATTTTTTTTGCCTAAATTTATTGAATTAAAAAATAGGGATTGATGAATGAAGGGTGAAAATTTAGGGTTGTATGTATTTTTAAAATATTTTTCAATACAATAATAATAATAATAATAATGATTCTGATTCTCAGACCTACCCGATATGCAAACACCGCGACACGACAATTTTGTAGATTCATTGTGTCGGTTGGATACGTCAAAAAATATCATATCTATACGTAACACGAATATTTTTTTGTAAATTTGTTGAAAATATAGTCAAGTTATGGAATATGTAATAGCGCAATTCACTTCTATTAATAAATTTTGTAAAAAATTTCAAAATGTTCGAAAATAGCCAAAACTAGTAAACTAGTTTACGACCACTTTTGTCAGTTTGCGACCACTACAAAAAATAATAATATAGAAGTAAAACAACGCTTGTTGGTGTAAATGAAATATTTTTTTCTATTTTTTACACACATACATATCTTTACGCCAAATCCCTTATGGGGTAGGCAAAGAAAACCGAGTGCCACACATCATGATTCTTGCAGACTTGCCTCGCTTCTTCCACATTCATAATTATCTTCATACAAACACGCCGGTTACGAAGACTCTTGACACTACCTTCGGACAGTACCCGATCTATCTGATCATGATCTGTCTGTCCTGACTTTAGATCTTCCCTGGCATGACATGCGAATGTGGAAGGATATACTTCCACATTCGTATTTTATATCTGTTTTGTTAATTTTTCATCTACCATACTTTCTACATTTTACATACACACATTACATTTGCCAATTTAACATAATTTAACAATAATAATCATCGACAAAAGTAATAGGCATAATATTATATTTCTCCGTATTGGTCCGGTCCCCTTTCAAGAATAGACCAGCTGCCGTTCTGCCAGGTAAGTCGTAAAAGGCGACCGATTGGCTGTAGGTACGTGTCACTACCATCGTAACTACTTGGTGGTAGAGTTCCGCTACGTCTCGCCCGTGTAATTGGTACCATCGATTAGCTATTCCTGCCGCAATAATATCAATTTTTTTATCTTGATAACAAACAAGCAGATGGGTCTTCTGATGGAAAGAGTCAACCATCACTTATGGATACCAAAGATGTTAATAGTGCGTTGCTATCTTGTGACAAGGTCTAAGGCCACATGCATAAGTTTACCGGCTAGCCTACCATCTATACCAGAATACGAAGATGACAAGCATTGACTCTATTGCGACTCAAAAAGGGAAGGCGGGGGTACCAAATACTCAGGCGAGTTTGGAGGGTAAAGTAGCCGGTAGACTTGTGCATGTGGCATTGCAAACCCGCCACACTGATGGCAACGCACCGTTAACATCTTTGATGTATATAGGCGATGGTGTCTCTTTCCATCAGGAGAGCCATCAGCTTGTTTGCTGTCTTATGATATAAAAAACAAATATTCATTTTAAACACTAATCATCTAGACTAATAACAACTAGATTTTTCGTTTCACATCTGTAAATTATTTTATATAGAAAATGACTGATGAATACTGTACATACTAAAAGAGGGTATTCAGTACTCGATTTTAATACCGAATATGTAAAAAAATTAGGTACTTAAACGTTGAGCTAAATGTGTTATACCTATACGGACGTCCGCGCATAGATACAACACATTTTTATTCAAATTATCATTTACCAAAGTTCATTATTTACAAACAGTGATTTTCTGAATTCGTGACTAGACTCATTTCTCAATAGTTACCGTGCGGATGATAACGGCGCTATCACCCGCGCGGTGACCGTGTTTTTTGAATATTACTTTACTAATTTGGTTGTTGACAACAACATAAGAATTAAGCAATATTTTGACAACGTCATTTTCCTCTCCATTATACACCCGAGTAAATTTTCCTTAAAGTAATCCTAAAAAAACTGGTATTTTTCATTTTGTGTTTATCTTGCGGGGCTGCCATCATCTAAAGAAAGCAATATTTTATTTATTTACTTATTTTAGTTTACTTTCTTTCGTACTAAATCAGGGCGGTCGCAAACTAACATCATAATTTTCGACCAGTGTGGGTTTGCGACCACTTATTTTAATGAGTGTATTAAAAAAAATCTATCAGGAAAACGTGTGGTCGTAAACTGATGAGATGCACCTTTATGCTTCTACATCAGATTCTAAATTATACAATCATAAAAGCATAATTGAGATCATAATAAGCAAAATTATATGTAGCTTAAAGTGCCAGATTGCGACCACCCGGCCGCTTTCTAGCGTATTAGATTTATTTATACGTACTTCAGTTTGCGACCACTGGATTAAAAAATGTAAGCTAAAAATAATATGACTACAACTTTCGAACAAAAATTGGTCTTTAATTGAAATAAAAACGTTTCTTGTTTGAGTGTAACATTAGTATAAGTTATCAAAAGGTAACTTTGTCCGCTAACCAGCGTGGTATTTTTGTAGCACTACGCGACACATAAACACACCATTGTGCCATCGCCCGAACTCAGGCACTATTTTCTAAATTTGAGTTAAGCAGATAGGTTTAAATTTATAATTTTCTTGTTACATAAATATTCAATGCATGTTTAATGCTTACTATTCATTGTTTTTTCCTGAAAAAATGCTATTATCTTTAATTAAAGAAACCTAGCCCCTCAAGTGGTTGAATACTAGAACCGACGCAGAGACCCTATATTAGATAAAAGTGTTTTTTATTTATTTTTCTCGCCGTTGCTCCACATTTTCTCTAATAAACCTTTCTTGGACTTTACCGAATATTAAAAAAAATGTTTTGGTTCTACCGTTCTCGAGTTTTGCGCTTAGCAACACATTTAGCGATTAATTTTTATTTATATAGATGCTACACTTTAAATTTATTGACACTTAAATACTATCAATTTATTGACAACGAAACTAGCCTCGTTCAATTGAATGTAAAAAAATTAACATCTCAAAATCTTGTTGCGAAAGCGACTGGTACTTCTCAATGGCATTGTATGGAAACTAGTATCACTTTGCAGTTGTACGATAATTAAAAATGCATTCGATAAGATTTTATCCTATCTAAAACATGTTGCAATGTGTACCAAAACAGCAAAGTTTAACAATCATCCTTGATATTAATTTATATTGCAAATAACTATTTAAATTATAAAAACTTTTAATAATGTTACGCATGTTTAACAAATTACTATTTAAGTTATAAATAGTATTAATAATTTTAAATAATTTAAAAGATTATTTATGTGACAAGTTATTATTTAAATTCGAAATAATTTATAAGCTTACTAGTTGTTAGTTGCTACCGACGACTTTGTTCGCGTGATACAAAAACCATTTATACAACAACATAATATATCAGCTGGCAAAAACGTAAAGAAAATTTTGCCTGATCAAACTGGTTCATCTAGAGATCAACTTGCATACACTTTCGAAATTAGAAACACGTACTTGGAAGCCTTAATAGATCATCATACTCAAATATCATTCAATTTCAACAACATTACATTCATATAGGTCAATCTCATAACCTCCTTTTTGAAGTCGGTTAAAGATAACTCTTATATTTAATTAAATTACAAATTTGACACTTAGCCTTTTTTGTTTTGTTACAAAACTAATAGTTTATGGTATTGACACACACCGAATATAGATAAATAGCTTATGAAACTATTGCCAAGTCGATATGAGACGCATTAATATAATAATATTTTATGAAATAAGAGGAAAATGGTAATGATGCAACGTAAATTATTTTTCATTAGATATTAGCTGCAATCTATAGCCCGTTGTATTATAAAAAGCTTTGCGTGAATCCCACGGGAACAATTTATTTTTGCGGGGTAAAAAGTATTATGTGCGGCGAGGGAAGAAGATATATAAACTCCAAACAAAATGTCTTTCATAAACGGCCCCACGATATTTGTTGTCTTTAAACAGCTAGTTTGTTTTCAATTACAATCACATAATAATGATTAGCGTTATGATCAATGTTCGTCTCTGATTGGGTAAACATCGTATTATAATAATTAAATCATTGGTGCGAAAAACAAAACTTTGACGGCCTAAAAAAGTGATCAAGGAGGATGCTATAATATAATAGGTAGCAATGAAATATTTAAATAAATTTTGTTATACCCTACATATAAAAAAAAATATTTTTGCATTCTAAAAATGAGAGGTAATATTTATTAATTAAATCTCATTTTTAAGTTCTAGTTTCCTACATTAGTAGTTTAAGGGAGTTACTGATTTTGTCCCTACTTTCCCCAAAATCCTCGTCCTACGAACATTTTTTAACTGTGTGTGTGTGTGTGTGTGTGTGTGTGTTTGTGTATGTGTCTTTTAATTTTATTCAACTAAACTTTGACTTTTTGAAAATTTAAACTAATTAGGCCTAGGATTTTTTGAGAAATTTTAAATTTAAAAAAAAATGGCAAATCAATGTTTTTTTAAATTAACTTTAGTTAAATATAACGACTAAATGCAAAATCCCATCAGCTCTTTTTCTTAGAGAACGTTCTAATGTCACAAATTGTATCAAAATCGGTAGCCGTCCAGGAACTACCTTAAAATAAAAGTTTTGAAAAAAAAAAGATTAAATATCAATTTTACAAAAATTACTACGTGATAGAATGTACTTTACTTGATCGTATAAAATTCCGAAAACAGGCTAAAAATATCTAAAATAAATAATTTGTTAATAATATTTCTAATCTTCCACATGATTTTTATATGGTGATATTTAGTTTTAAATACAAAAAAGAATGTACTAAATTTTGGTTTTGAGCTGAAGTCCTATATTCATTTATCCGAAAATAAACACGTTTCCCAGCGGTTTCAGAACATACCGCGCCACTCATTTCCTATAGAATTGACGTGCGTCAAATACCTTGCCTTAAGATCTAAAATACATACGAGTAGTAGTGCAGTCCGGTAAAAAGAAATAATTTTGCTTATTGTCTTCATAAAAAAAATGTTAAAAAATTTAATTCCCAGATTCTGAACGCGCGTTTGGATGATTGGAGTTACACGGGAAAAATCTACTGGCACTTTGCTATTTACTTACATTAAACATGAAGATGGACTTGTAGTAATGATACTTGTAGATTTAATATAAGATTTTTGTTATTGTCACTTATTTTTATTAGCTAGATAAACAAATTTTAAAACGGAAGGTCAGCGTCGTTACATTCACAACTTCATATTAGGTACATGACACAAAATACGGACTTTATTCCGTCAGTCACAAATACGAATTTTAAAATATATATTTTCTTAATTCCAAACGGTTCAAAATTCCTAATAAAACAAGTCCGATTTATCATTCATCCTGTTTTATAATTCCGAAATTTAAATATTCTTCAGGTTTATAATCAGAGTTTGAAGTGATAGTTATCATTGATTTATGATTTTTATTTAATTTGAATTGATTAAGATAATTAGTCAAAACAAATATAGTTTAATAATTATCTTTGATAAGTATAATCGAAAATATTTGTCATTGGTTTTTCACATTTAAAGATTGCGTTTATCGTAACACGAGCTACTTAACGTCGTCACAGAATATATAAAAGTACAAGTACAGAAGAGACACTCCGTAAAGTCGTCTATCGAAATAAGGACTCTTGCTACGATGCGATTAAGTCAAATTCCTAGAAGTTTCATCTCCTTTAAACGCGTAACTCTTATCCTATCTAATGAAATAAGGGTTGTCTCAAAGATTCCCCGTGTTGGTTTCGGGCTCCTTTGAAGAATAGACCAACTGCCGTTTGGCCAGGCAGGTCGTAAAAGGCGACCGATTGGCTATGAGTGTCACTACCATCGTGGCTACTAGGTGGTAGAGTACTGCATTGTCTCGCCCGGGTCTGGTACCACCACCTTATCTATTCCTGCCCCAATAGCTTCAGTGCTTGTCACTGTTGTGTTCCGGTTTGGAGGGTAAGGTAGACGGTAAACTTATGCATGTAGCATTAGACCTCGCCACAAGATAACAACGCATCATTAACACCTTTGGTGTCTATAGGCGATGGTTGACTCACTTCATCAAGAGACCCATCTGCTTGTTTGCTATCTTATGATATAAAAAAAGATACTCTATCGCCTATAGACACCAAAGATTTAAATGATGCGTTGCTATCTGTGCAGCAGGATGGTAATGCTATATACATAAGTCAACTTTAACCCCCAAAACGGAACAAGATAATGACAAGCATTGACGCCATTGCGGCAGGAATAGGTAAGCAGTGGTACCATATACCCAGGTAAGACGATGCGGAAATCTACCACTTAGTAGTCACGATGGTAGTGACACGTATAGCCAATCGGTCGCCTTTTACAACTTGCCTGGCATAGCGGCATTTGCTCTATACTTTAAAGAAACTCTGATCAACACGGGGAAAATGAATTTTGTTAATAATTAATTAATGTTAAAATATGGCGAATTTCAAGTTGCAATACTAGAGCATGATAAATCTACGTCATCCTTACCTATAGTACTTAAAACCTACTTATAAAATTACGAGTAAACTAAACAAAACATAAATATTTATTACGTTTCAGAATGTTTCAGTAAAGTAAAATTTCGACAACCATCCACATAGCAATTATTTTATATTACGAATCCCCAATTTTATAAGACTACCTACAGTAATAAACCTTACGTTGCGACGATGATCGGTAGGCCGTCGTATATGAATAAGTACGCGTGTACTCATAAGCACGGGGCGGTCCCGGCTGATTTGCAAATCCGAGTTGTCGCGCGCTGTAGGTGCTTATCGCGGTAGGTATAGGCGAGTGTCAGAGGTGACGTTGTCCCTACGTCGCGTCGTCCCTGCGTCGATTCCCTGCGTTGTCGCATTTCGTATTTGACAGTACTGTCAATCATACATTAAATATGTGTTGTGTGTGCTAAGCTTTGGTTGGTATGTATGAAATAACATACATGGTTGGTATGGTGATTGGTATTTAGGTTGGATTTTTATTTGGACTCGATACACACAATTTCCGTTTAGCTAACGTAGTTGGGGTTAATGAGTAAAATCAATTACGTGATTTTTAATAATAGATTTTTAATAATACTTAGTATTATAAAGTTCGGACTTTTGAAAATCGGAACATCGAACAACTTTTAAAGAGCTTGGTCTTCTTCACGATTTGTGCGCAGATGAGGACAGAATCAGCTCTACCTTTATACCGTGAGCTTTAGCGCCGTCCTACGATCCGAAAGTGGACTAAGCAATTTATACGGACCCTCCTGCGTACGACTAACGTACGACGAAGCGTACTACGCATCTTTGCTCCTCTCTTCTAAAAAGGGTTTGAGAGCGGTCTGCTTGGTCCAATTAGCTTACCCAAAGTGCTAGATTGTACTCCAGGTACTGTGACTTCCACCGTGATAAGTTTTGGAACCATGGAGGAATTCTAAACTAACTTAACCCAAATTATTCAATATAGTAGATGGTATCTGGAGCAGGGTTATGTAGAAGAATAATATATGTAGCTGAATTCTAATTTAAGTAATTACGAATCCTTTGCATATTATTTTCTATCTTATACGATCCTAAATCACCAATATTTCTTGAGAAATAGTTTGTGTTCCAGAAAGTCATAGGTATAGCAGTCAAACTCATGTATGTACAGATTCACTTTTCACGCCTACGCTCGACGGTCGCGCTAAGGTTATCAACTTTGGTTTATTGCACAAAAAACTGGTAGTGACACTCGCATCTAGGTGTATGATTTATTGTTGAGAATGAAACAGGAAGAACGGAAGTATAAATCAATCTATATATCTATATATATAAAAATCAATTGCTGTTCGGTAGTCTCGCTAAAACTCGAGAACGGCTGAACTAATTTGGCTAATTTTGGTTTGCCGGGTCAGCTAGTAATTAATAAAATATTTTAATGCTATTGTTTTACCTATCACATTTTTTTTGCATAAATACCTATTGGTCGAGCATTTGATTCTTCGAACTTATGAAAAGTGGGAAACAAACAAACTGTACGACTTTCGGCAAAATTTTCATGTTTTAATAACATACATTATAATTTTTAGTTATTATAAAATTCAGACTTTTGAAAATCGGAATATCGAAATTTGGAATATCGAATTTCGGAGTATTTGGATATTCCCTTTCATAGTATCATATCTGCAATTTTATTTATTTAAAAATTAATGCACACATGGATTGAAAATATGTATTTACTAGTTTGGCCTAACACAACTGTGTAATTTAAAACTATTTATATATTTACTAATAGTAAAGAAATAAAGCACTAACAGCCGGTTTCCGAAACGCAAATAATTTTAACAAGCAATTAATCTATGTTTTACAGATCATTTTGCTTGTAAAAATTGTGCTAAACACAGATTAATTGCTTATTAAAAATTAATTTGCGTTTCTGAAACCGGCCGTGAATGAGAACAGCCACTTAAACCTACACTAATAGAATGGAATATAAATAATTATAACTTATAGATAAAACCTGCGAATGCCTACAATTTGAAACTCGGATATGGAAATTAACCATTAGATAACATTAAAATATTTAATACACAATCTCAGAATGACCTAAAAATATTTGACAATGACCCCAATGCTGCTGTGCGTTAATTCATTTTTGTGCAATATTTACTAGCTTTTGATGTAAAAAAATAGCAGCAACTCTCGATCCGTTGGTGGCTGGTAATAATATCTTCATGTCTTGAAGAGTTACAAAGCTATCGATAACGAATGAATACGAGACGAACGTTAGCTTTATTTCACAAGTGACAGTATTTTAAATAGTAGTAGTAATTTCAATAGACTTCAAATATCAATAAACTTATACCTATCTCAAAAACTAGTTAACTAATTTTGAAAAAACTTTAGCTGTTCCCCAGATTGAAATACACCTGATTTATATATAAAAATTATCTCGACATGGCTTTTAGTTTCCGATAAATTCATGATCAAACATTTTAAACTTACACTATTATAAATTTAGTACACGTGCTTTGACACCTAAATAGATCATATATTCTACACTCTTTGTCGTCGGCACTTGGTGAAAGTCCATTTTTCCAAAAAAAAATATGTTAAATCATGACAGTTAGATATTGTTTTGTTTTTAGTTATAAGTTGTAAGTGCCCTGAAGATGCTTATTTAAAAGCGAAACCGGTTGGATAGTGTATGTTATAATTTATTGTGAAACAGTACAAGTGTCTTAATATAAAATATTAAATGTACATAGATCATCATATTAAAAAAATATCCAATCCCAAAAATTTTATATACTTACATGTCAAACTGATAACATCCGTTTCTTCGTCGGCTGAAAATTGACTCCTCTTTAGATTATAGTTAGCATATAAGGTAATCTAAAATACCTATGGAAACCTATCTGTGCATACACGTTTAAAGTTTAAGTCTAGCTTGTACCTTAATGAGTACTTATTCAGTATTTTAGTAATATGCCAAGTAAATAAATAAATAAAAAAAGTATGTTCACACCCGTATCTCCAAAGAGCAAGACAGTGGTACAACAAGTGCACCAACGATTTTCCAATCCCGGCCAATATTGATTTTATGAGAAAATTGAAAAAAAACCCACTTTGAATTTGTGCGAACCGGGAATTGAACCTGGGACCTCATTTGGTCAACGCCGACATTGGACTACCACACCACTAAGGCAATTAAATTATAAATAAATAAATTTAAAATTGACAACGTGACAGTGATGGAGAGGGCGGAAAGGGAAGAGGACTAACTCACTAGACGACAGGTTTGTTGGTTCGTAACTGAAAAAGAATCTGCCAAGCAGTTCGTAAAAGGATTAACCAAATGAGTTACTAGCATTGTGACTACTAGGTAGTAGAGTTCTGCAACGTCTCTCCTGGGTTTGGCACCAACGTCTTACCCTATTCCTGGCATAAAAGGGTCAATGCTTATCACAGCTGCGTTACAGTGCGGAGGATAAGGTATTTAGAAAATTTATGCATTTGGCATTATATCAAACTCTATCAAGTTGTATTATAGACTTTGTGTATGTAAAGTATTTAGGTTTTAAGATAATATATTGTAAAAATTTAATGTGAAAGAAGCCCTGATGATGCTTTAATAGGCGAAACCAGTTGGCTGTAAAATTAAAAGTAATTGTGATATATCAATAACAATTACATTTATTTTTATGTTATAGAACTCACCCCGTGTTTGGGAAAACTGGAAAAACTTTAAAAACAACAAATAAATACTTTTACTGATTCACAAAATTTCAAATTACATTTGTGAAACAGTACAAGTGTTTATATTTAGAAAATCAATATGATGCAGTGTCACCAAGTGCCGATGATGGAAAATATAAATTATATGGAAAGAAAACCCATTACCTATAGACACCAAAGTTAATGGTACGTTTCTATTCGTATAATAGGACTTCAATGTGTACCGACTACCTTACTCTTCAAACGAAAACACGACAACGACAAGCATTGACGCTATTGCGGCAGGAAAAGGTAAGACGGTGGTACCAAATATCCAGATGTGTCACGTTGTTAGTGACATGTATAGCCAATCGGTCACCTTTAACAATCTGCCTGACAGAACGGCAGTTGGTTTATACTTTAAAGAAGTCCGGACCAACACGGAGTAAATTATCTGCTTGTTAGCTATCTTATGTTATAAAAAAACAAGTGTCTACGTACTCTTATGATCCACTATACCTACCCTATAAAGAATAGTCATATATGAACTTTTAAACTTACGCGTTCTACTTTCATTTTTTTAAAATATATATACGGGTCAAAAACGCGTACATATATAGAACTTATTTGTAAAGCTCGACGTTTCGGCCAAGTTACATTGACAGTGGTCACGAGCGGACTGGAGCAGCGAGTTTCCACCGTCGTTCAAGTCGGGTTCGATTTTCATCTACCCCCTTCTACTCAGAACGTGAGAAACCAGTTTACCACTAGATGGCGCTATACAAATCACATACAAATTCCTAGTAAACTCGAAACGCGCTCACGATCGAATGCGAAAAGAAAAACTCACACTTAGCACTCTGGTCTTGTTTTTTCGAATTTAGCCTACACACAACACTAACCGTATATTGGACTTTATTTGTTTGCACGTGCAAAGGCAGTATTCTACTAATCACTGGATTCCAAGCAGGAGACAACTTAAATCCATCTTCCCTATTGACATTTTTATATTTAACGTCAAGCTTTACAAGTAAGTTCTATATGTGTACGCGTTTTTGACCCGTTTATATATTTTTAAATATAGTCATATATTACACAAGAATTTGATAACTATTTCGTAATAGGCAAAAACTAATTGCAGTGACAGTGACAGACAGTGATTTCTTACCTGGATTTCCCTAGGACAAACTAGACTCCAAACATGGTTAAAGCGAAGGCGATATGTTGTAGATTTAATTAATTAAGATTCATGTTCATTCAAATTTATATTTAGACAAGTATTTAGACAATTAGTCAAGGTGATTATTAATAGTTTATAACTATTCTACAAATTAAAAATATCTATCTCACGATATGGACATCTTGTATAGTCTTACAATTTATCATAATCAAATTCAATTGGTACAAGTCAACTTTTTTGTATAAACAGGATTATTAAAATCTTATTTAGAGTGTTTTATTGTTGTCTAAACTTGTTTAATCAAATAAATGACATGCAAATATTTTTTTAAGAAATATATTTGTATAATCTGGCACAATGTCGTCAGTGCTTGTCACTGTTGTAATCCAAATCCAAAGATGCTGGAGATTTTATATATCATTCTATTCTAACTATACGAATAGCAATGCACTGCTTAAATAAATCTATACAAATAAATAAAATTGGAGTGTCTGTTTGTAATATTAAAATAACCGTTTTTTACTAAATGCATATGGAGTATACACGGTACATATATCTAAATAACATTTCTTACAATTTTTGTCGGTCTGTCTGTTTGTCTGTCTGTTTGTTCCGGCTAATCTCTGGAATGGCGATTTTGACGGGAATTTCACTGGCAGATAGCTGATGTAATAAGGAGTAACTTAGGCTACTTTTAATTTAGAAATTTTCCACGCGGACGAAGTCGCGGGCTCAGTTAGTAAATAATAAATAAATATTCACGGGACAATTTACACTTACTGATCTAACCCTAAACTATTGTTGACTAAAACCCCCTTGTGTGGGTGTTAGTCAAAGATACTAATACATAGAAATACATATATAAATACTTTTACATACATAATAAACACCCAAACCCGGAAATTCAAACTTTTATGCTCATCACACAAATGCTTGTCCCCGTCAGGGATCGAACCCGACCCCGTCGATTGCGTAGTCAGGGTCGCTAACCATTGGACCAACGGCGCGGTTAAATTTTATGACATTCCATCAGGAGATTTAGCTCCGTATATGGTATATTTATACTAATTAAGCTATTACTTGTTGCCGAAATTTGACCATAGACTAAACAATCAAATCTCTTTTAAGTTTGATAACTGACTTCAGCCGTAAAGAAAATAGTATACATATGTGTATATTATCACGTATGTCACATGAATGTAGTGTGTGATGTTTTTTTTTTATGTCATAAGATAGCAAACAAGCAGATGGGTCTCCTGATGGAAAGAGTCAACCATCGCCTATAGACACCAAAGATGTTAATGGTGCGTTGCTATCTTGTGGCGAGGTCTAATGCCACATGCATAAGTTTACCGGCTACCTTACCCTCCAAACCGGAACACGACAGCGACAAGCACTGACGCTATTGCGGCAGGAATAGGTAAGGCGGTGGTACCAGACCCGGGCGAGACAATGCAGAACTCTACCACCTATATTTATTATATTATTTTTATTAATTTATTATATTTGTCATCCATTTTGTTTAATAATTAGCTACGCCCGCGACTTCGTCTGCGTGGAAAAATTTCGAAAAAATCAGCTATCTGCCAGTGAAGGTCCCGTCAAAATCGGTCCAGCCTTTCCAGAGATTAGCCTGAATATACAGACAGACAGACAAATATTGTATTTGTAATTGTAAAATGTTATTTTGTTATATGTACCGTATATATATATATATATATATATATATATATATATATATATATATATATATATATATATATATATATATATATATATATCCATACGCATTTAGTAAAAAGCGATTATTTTGATATTACAAACAGACACTCCAATTTCATTTATTTGTATAGACTATAGATGTATAGTTGCACAGTTAGCCAAAGGAGAGTGATGAGATTGGCCTAAATGGACTACAAGAATATAGCGTCAGCCGAAATTATTAAATTAATTTTATTCACAATAAGTCAATATTAGAATTCAACGGACACTTTTTAATAGCAAATTAATTTTAAAAGGATTTTATTCAAAAAGTCTAACTTGTACGCTTTTTCTTATTTCTAATTCAAGCAAAGATTTTTCTATTCTGCCATGAAGTTAACACTTTTATTTCTGACCAACCAAACAAATTAAAAAAATGTTGGATAGATAAGACGCAACATTTTAAACCGAAAGAAACAAAAAAAAGTGTCTATTTCTATATGGTCAAATTTCGTCTATTTACGCTGTAATGTGAGCGAGTAATAAACATTTTATTTAAACAAAAGTTTTATAATTTTTCAATATTTGAGTGGTTAAAATCTTCATGATAAGTAATACAAAAATGAATTATATTTTTGTGTTGACGGTATATTGCGATGTGAATGGCTTAAAATGGAACGTAACAATTGTAAAATCAAGTAATATTAATCTTAGAAGGAGTTTCGTGAATTTTAGTATTATAAAAAGTGTCCGTGACACGATTTACATTTCAGAAGAAATTAATAATGTATTACAATACGGTAAGCAGCCATCAGCATGTGTTGCGTTTTAGGCCAAATTTGTATGTGGCCTCATCAATCTCCTTTCATACTTCACCGTTCACGCAATTGTGTTTAAAAGGGTGCAAAATTTTTGCTTTATGTATTAATATATAGGTATAATAAATAATGGCTGGAATGTAATGCCAAATTTTATTATATTCCAACCACATGGAAAGCAATGCAACTTTAACATACATATTTGATGTCTATAGGCAAATTTTCTGTCTAGACATCAGTTTTGTCTTCTACATTTATGATAATATAATAAAATTAATATTATAAATGCGAAAGTTTGGATGTTTAGATGGATGTTTGGATGGATGTTTGGATGGATGTTTGTTACTCAATCACGCAAAAACTACTGATCGGATTTGAATGAAATTTGGCACACAGGTAGATGATGACCTGGATTAGCACATAGGCTACTTTTTATCCCGGATTAGGTGATCCCGCGGGATCCACCAAAAACTCATAATGCAGCGGGCTGCACGCTATTGTTGGATTATAACGCTAGTTGGTATTGTAGTCCAACCACACACATAGCATTTTCAAATGTAATTTAATGTAGGCAATATTAATAATATAAATTATTATTATTATTAATTATCTTAATATTATATTATTATCACTTTGACATTGTAATTTAACTCCATTTAATTTTCATCTAAAAAAATTGTTATGACATATTATTCTGTAATCTCCCATAGATTACTTGAAACCTGAAATAAAAAAGTCATTCATTCATTCATAGTATTGCACTGATAATATACACATTTGATGTCTATGGTACTAATCACTGTAATGAAAGATGACTGTACGAACATGGGCTTACAATTGAATGCCAAGAAAACCAAGGTTCTGGTATTTGAAAGGGAACTAACCAGAACGGATGCGAGGTTAGTAATTGATAATGTAGTGTTGGAATAAGTGGACGAGTTTGTATATCTTGGATGTGCTTTTAGCAGGGATGAAACGTACATCGCTGATGTAGAAAAAAGTGTGTGCGGAAAACAGATTGAATCTCGCTCGTTGATAATCAAAGTGAGAGAGACATTGATATAAAAAACCCAAGATACACAGTCCCGAACGAAACTGACACTCAAAACTGTCGTTAATTAGTCTAAAAAGTTTATAGTTATGGCAAAAACGAGATTTTGCATATTCAACCTTAAGCGCTAGACTTATAGCTGTTTTTAAAAAGCGTTTTATAAAAAGCAATAAAATTTTTGACTGAAGTTAGTCTATAGGACAAGGCATCAGTGGAATCGAATATGTTTTTATGCGTTGACTTAGGTAGTATTTTAAGGTGTTTGTAAAATTTATATTTAAAAAATCTGATCGAAAATCTGTTTTTGCGTTGATCATTTCTATATCAATAAAACAAATAATGAACGTTAACATAATTTATATTTCAAATATTGTAGGTTATTGGTTCTATTACACAGAACCTTAACATATCGGCAAACTGAGGGTATTTAGCCATGTAGTATTTGACGCTTGATATTGATACATTTAGTTTGTATATTCTAACAGGTTTAAGAGATACTCAAATAGGAAATTTACTGCAATTGTGACAATGACTACGTTATTAAGTTCATAGATTCCTATTAGATAACAGACACGACTTTTCTTCAGACTTATTATATTATGTATAGACAGCATAGTAGGAAACGAATTAATTTCCTAGAAATAAGTTTAGCTTTTCGTAAAATTATTTTTTAAAAATCATATTTCAGTTTTCCCGTTGTTTTTTTTGTAATATTATGTAAATGAACATTTGTTTAGTTATAGTATCTGCAGGCGTACGAGCGAATATTGCCCATAGACATTTGCAACACAAAAGATTATTTGCTAATGCGATGCTGGCTTCTGAAACTTTTATTGAACCTCCTCTTAAAAATTCCAATATCAAAGCTGGTCGGAAAAACTGAGGTAAAAAAGTGAGGTAAGCTGCTGATCCAGAGTTTGTCTGTTTTTATAAAGAAGGTACAAGCAGATTAAATTGGATGTAATCTGTCGCTACGGTGTAAGCCAAATTCGGTAAAAGAATACGGCAAAACTAATGACTACCTACGTATTTCCGCGTTTTCCAAAATTCAACTTCTTAGAGGGTAAAATAGGGGATGAATGTTTTATATGATCTCACAGGCCCAACCCTTAGGGCTACAAACTTAAAATTTAACAAACGTATTTCTCTTATGACGTAGGGATCCACTTAGGAACTCCAGTGAGGATTTAATAGGTTTATAAAAATTGTACGAAATTTTTTATTCCTTAGACATATTTGCATGAATTGACGAAAAATAAAAAAAAATGTGTTTTTCGATATAACTTCGAAATTTTTTAACCAGTCATTTTTCGACTTTCTACAATATTTTAATTAAATTTACGCTGTTCGCAGGAAACTTACTTCGTATTTTTATAATAACTTTCAGGGTAATATACCAATTTATTTTAAAATCTGATCAGCTCTTCTGCTTAAAAGACTGCGTCAAATACCGTAAATCAGATTAAAATCGGTTGATTCGTTTGGGATTTATCAATGACGAAAATTTTTGAAAAAAGCTTTATTTTACATGTTTTCGATATTTTTAACCTAATAAAACAATTTAGAGCTAAAAAATTGCGTTCAATGTTATTCGGAAGATCAAACTCGTTTATCATTTTGAAAAAATATACATCTTTTCAAATACTGAATAACTAGGTATCATTTAAAAAAAACTTTGGATTTTTGAAATTTTCGACCTCAAAACTCTATGCTTAGGCATAGTTTTTTCTTTGAGCTTAAAATATCTCACTTTAGCGGGAAGTTTCAGGTGACCTGTAGGGTCAACCAGCTCACAGATTTTTTTAATATAGTTACATTAGTTGTTTACATAGGTGTGTTACATAGATAGCAATCCTAATAGATACGTATATTTAGTTTGGAGTATAGTTTAGTACTAGTTTGGAGTATAATATTATTGCCAAAGGTAATTTTAGATTAGATATTTCCTGTTAATTATAATTTTTTTTATAATTACGTTAGTTTGTTCGGTAAGTGTGTTACTAATAGGTATTTTTAGTTTGAGGTATAGTTTGTTATGATATTAGGTATAGAAAATTTAGAAGTTATAGGAAGTTCAGGTCTTACGTTTTTTACTTAAATTTTAATAACATAAATGTCATATATAAATAATTAAGATGAATATGTAAATATTATTTTTTTTGAAGTAACAGCGGCCCACCCGGCAATGTAGAGATTTTTTAATAAAATAAAGAAAGGTTAAAAAAAAGTTGTAAAGTAAATATGCGTGAATACAAAAGTAATCTAAGTTACTCCTCATTACCGTGGTATAAATAAAAGTAGTCTAAGCTACTCCTTATTACTGTGGTATAAATAAAAGTAGTCTAAGCTACTCCTCATTACCGTGGTATGAATAAAAGTAGTCTAAGCTACTCCTCATTACCGTGGTGTAAATAAAAGTAGTCTAAGCTACTCCTTATTACTGTGGTATAAATAAAAGTAGTCTAAGCTACTCCTCATTACCGTGGTATGAATAAAAGTAGTCTAAGCTACTCCTTATTACTGTGGTGTAAATAAAAGTAGTCTAAGCTACTCCTTATTACTGTGGTGTAAATAAAAGTAGTCTAAGCTACTCCTCATTACCGTGGTATGAATAAAAGTAGTCTAAGCTACTCCTTATTACTGTGGTATAAATAAAAGTAGTCTAAGCTACTCCTCATTACACGTGGTATGAATAAAAGTAGTCTAAGCTACTCCTTATTACTGTGGTATAAATAAAAGTAGTCTAAGCTACTCCTCATTACCGTGGTATGAATAAAAGTAGTCTAAGCTACTCCTCATTACCGTGGTGTAAATAAAAGTAGTCTAAGCTACTCCTCATTACCGTGGTATAAAAGAAAGACAGTTCCAGAGTTTTACCCGCATAGTTCCTGTTCCCGTGGGATTTTTGGAGTAGAAACTATCCTATGTCCTTTCCGAATCTCAAACTATCTTGTATCAAATATCATCCAAATTAGTTCAGTGGTTTAGACGTGAAGAAGAGACAAACAGACAGACAGAGTTACTTTCACATTTATAATATTAGTATGGATTTAAATTATATACAAATTAAACTAACCACTCGAAATCATGTACTCAAATGTACTTTTGCTTTATGATCTGATTCTATTTAAAGTCATTGAAAAACCGGACCCTTGTCTCCATCGTGATCAAAATCCGTGATGAGCCGTATTAATGATGAACTCATAGGGCAATATATCACGATGCATCTATGTCGTAAACGTACACTTTAAACATTATTGGTACTTGTGAAATTATTTTTAGATGACCTTTAAATGACTTGAGAAATAAAGCGTAAAAAAACGTTTATTCAACAGAACAGTGAGATACGCGTAGAAAGAGATTATACAGATAATTTAATGTACTACGTATTAGATATGCTGAGTAGAAGTCAAGTTCCATTTCGTTAAAACTTACTGTGTTGAAATGAACCTTATTTGTGTCCATTTTCCAGGACTTATAAAAACTTGCCTTGATGCTATATATCTAGAAACCTGCATCATATCTTCATAAAATTAATTTAAAAAATGAGACTACTTAGGAAGTATACCCTCTTAAACAAAAAAAAAAAAGAATTTTCAAAGTCGGTTTATTAATGTCCAAGTTCTGAAGTAACAAACATTTAAAAAACATATAGCTGAATTGATAGCCTCCTTCTTTTGGAAAGTCGGTTGAAAAGCAATAATAGTATTTAAATGCCTGTGAAATTAGTCTGAATTTGAATGTAATTAAGGTTCATGTAATTAGTTGCAAATTAAAGTGATTATGTGTGTTAATTTTTCTAGCATTCATATACAAAAATAAACAGAATAAACGATAACAAAATTATACATTAAAAAAATGCCACCGACTTTAAAGCTAGTGTTTAAAACCGAGTAACTTCAGTATGTAAACTTTAACTGTGCCAAAGAACAATGGTGAATTAAATACTGGTATTTAAAATGATCATCTCAAGTCAAATATCCTACTATAAAAAACCTTGTAATTTTGTAAAATTTTACTCGTATTTATTACGTCTGAGTGAGGCCTGTGAAAAACATATATTTTTTTAAATAAAACTTTAATTTGAGCCATTTTATTTGTTGTCTATAGTTTCTTTAAAGTGTAGTACTCAAAATGTTGCCATTTTAAATTAAACCACGTAATTAGTAGATTTTCCTCCAACGACTATCCCATTTTTCTCTAAATATATTATCTTTTAATTGAAAATAAATTAATAATTAAATGGTGTTTTTAAAAATATCATTTTTCTTGTATTTAAGTAATTTATATTTTTCATTTATATACGTTAAGGTGACGGTAGAAAATGAAATAGATTGTAGATTACCCAAATGACTGTCATTTGCCAGTGATGTTAGTTGTCAAATGTCATTAAATAATAAGTGTATTCAGCGAAACTAAAAACCTCAGAAATTTGACTTCATGATTCTGAGCTAAGATTTCCACCGGTCTCTGGTACACTTTATAGATACTTAGAACTTTTCTTGTTTGTTGTCCTATGAAATCAAATAAAAATAAATATATTAAATATATTATACACACAAATAGTCTAAATAAACCGACCTGTTTAAAACTTTCCTCTATAAGTTTAAATTGAAATAAATCTCTACTTTTTTCTTATCAGATTTTGAAACAAATACTGTGAAGCTAGTTAAACTTTTAAAAAGTTATTTAAGAGACTACATTTTACAAAATCATATTTTAAAAGTATTTGTTAAATGTTAATTGTGTGTATTAAAATAAAGTGCTATACGGGTGTATTTTATATTACAAGAATTTCAAAAAAATAGTATACGTAACAGTAATTATTGTCTAAAATTGATATGCACGGAATTTTGGATAAATTAATATTAGCGTCAAAGCAACGAGAAAAAATAATTTGCCTAGCTTCATTCGCCGTGTTACCTTTTTACCCAAAATATTTAAATACAATATTTCTACACCTTTCGACTCGTTAGTACTTAATTCTAAGCGATTGCCAGAAGGACTACAGAATCACGTTTTCAATTAATTTTATCATTTCTAAAGATTTTTTTTGCCAATTTTAATAGTCGCATATAAAATTTGAGGTATATAGTTTTCGGATACAATTGTACTATGCGTTCGAACTGACAATAAGATCACGCTTGTTATTAAACTTCTTACCACAAGTATGAAATTAGTAATGTCAGCAAAAAATATTTGTAAAAAAAATATTGCTGATTTATTTTAGAACAAATAACGTTTTAATTATATTATTTTCATCAATAAAAAATAGTAAAAAACACCAGTCTAAGCTGTTCATCTATATATTATATAAAAAAGTCGTATTATTTACACTACTTATGAGTCAAAAACGACGGGGCCAATTTTGTTGCGATTTTTGTGGGTTTGGGTTGTCTTTGACCTGAATAGGTTAAAAAGTATTAAAATATAATATGCACCAATAAAAGAATAGAAAAATATATCAGTCTAGCCGTTCATCTAAATATATGTATATATATTATATTATAAACGTAGTGTTAGTTTCACCTTATTTTAATACATAGTAAAATGATCTGATGGGAATCTAAATAACAAATATACCATTTAGAATGAAAATAACTTTTTTTAAGTGTTTCTTTGTTAGATTTTTTTTTGCACACCTTACTCATCATAAATGAAGTTTTTGCAAAATGCGGAGCAATATGTCACCCTGACAGTCCTATTCTCAGTTAGAACGCATTTTAAACTTAAATTTAGCTCCACTTTCAAGGGGGCGTATGTGCGGGCATTTACTGTGTTATTTTCTTTGCTCTCTTTTCTGTCGGATTACACGTATTAGGTCATACCCTTGTTCGAGCATTTAGTAACCCTGACTACGTAATCGATGGGCCCCGTATAGGTTCCCGATAGAGACAAATGTTCGGTAATGAGTATTTATAAAATGCATTTGTGTTTATATAAGGAATACGTATTAACGTATTCCTGTATCTTAATGTCGTTGACTTTCATTCATATTACAGGAAAATATTATTTTTACACTAGGATTAAATCCATTTTCGTAATTTGTTGTGATATTTTTTTAATATATTTTTTATTTTTTGTTATATTTTTATTATATAATTTACCTTTTGCGGTCACGTCTTTACTATAAGATATCTGTTAATACTTCTTCCCCTGTGTTGGTCTGGTGGCAAGCCTATCGCCAACCGGGCACTTTCCAATCCCGGGCAACGTTGTTTTTATCAGAAAATTGAAAAATTACATTTTTCTTATTTGCCCGACCCAGGGATCAAATCCGTGACTTCATGTGGTCAACTCCGACACCGGACCACTAGATCACAGAGGCGATTAAATCTTTTAAAATTACTTTAATGGTTTTCTTCGCTATTTATTTACTTAACTATATATATCTAAGATGTAATCAAAACAAAAAGCATATTTTATATCACAAAATAGCAAACAAGCAGATAGCTCTCCTGATGGAAATACATCGCATAAAGAAACTAAAGATATTAATAGTGCTTTGCTATCCATGAGGCGGAATGGTATAGCCACTTGCACACGTTTACTGGCCACTTTACTCTTCAAACCGGAACAGCGGGTCTAGACAAGTGGCATAAACGCTAGGAGAATAGAATGTATGGATTTGACATAAGCATAATCGAACGCTAACGTCAAGTACATACATTTATCTTTCTATTCTCCTAGCGTTTATGCCACTTGTCTAGACCCGCAAGACAGTGACAAGCTTCAACACCACTGCGGCAGGAATAGGTAAGGCGGTGGTTAATAATTACCCGGGCGAGTCGTTGCAGAAATTTAACACATAATAGTCACAATGGTAGTAACACTTATAGCTTATTGTTCGCCTTTTACGAACTAAACAACAGCAATAAAGTATAATATAATGTATTTTATACATAACTAAAATTTATTTAATAGGTTAAAATGCTGTAAATTAAAACATTAGTAAAGCCGCGGTATTTTCTTGAAACTTAGCTCTGGCTAAAATCTAATTAAAAATATAGCGGCTAAGCAATCTTCAGAGCTACAACAATACTTAAAGTTCAAGCAAATCATAAATTGCGATATAACAATTATGTATCTTGTAACTGCTACATTGATGACTTCATGACACAATGTAAGCTTATGATGACCAGTGTCAACAGACAGGTGGCTTTTAACAGCACAATCAGCTTTACAATTAGTACAGCCAATAAAGGATTTTTTTCTGCATTTCATAGCGAAGTCATTTTTATAGCCTATTTACCTATATGGGTGGGCAAAAAATCGTGGATCAAACGAAACAGGGTGGTAGTTGGGATTATTACAGGCAAGTTTTTTATACAAGTTCACTTTTTGGTAGTACATTTTTTCATTAAGGTTCTAAAGTTACAAATAACTTTTAATGAGACTTAAAAGTAATTGAAAAAGGTGCCAATACTCATAAATCATGGTACCCACTGTCATAAAAAAACACTTTGGTACCTAGTGTTGATACATTCCCTAGAAGTAACTAAACACCATTTATTGTTGTCGTCAAAAACACTAAAATAGTCGTAACTTCTAAGATGATCAAGATTGAGCTCTGCCGTAGAGATATTTTTATTGCAAATAATCGCAACTATCACCCTGCTTCGTTTGATCCGTGATTTTTTGCCCACCTTGTATAGGTACTTATAATGAGACAGAATAATATAGGTAATAGAGGAGTTTTGTACTTTTGACGTGAATACATAATTAAATTTGCCTTTGCATTGGAGGACAGTTCAAAAAACGGATGATAACAAAATTGGAGTATACAGTTTGGTGACATAGTATAACTATCATCAACATCCAAAACCTAATTATAGCGCTGGATAGTTAAAGAACAAAACATTTTGATAAGCTGACCACGGATTACGCAGCTTTGCAGGAAGTGGAGGAGGAAGTGCCGCCATTTTTAGGTAATTTCGATGTGTTACATATTTTGCATATGTATAGTATATCTTTTGACTCAAAACAACTATATAGTTCTTTTAAGTTTTATTCAAAAGCCCTTGTAAAGATTTATTGATTGTATAATTTAAAAAAAATAATTTTAAATGCTTGTATGGCGCTTAAGTGAAAAATTAAAAAAAAATCTGATCTGCCAAAAAATCTTTAAAAAGTCGAATCAAAATACAAGCAACGTATACGGCCTGAAAGAGTGAAAGTGTCGGGAACCCAAAAAGATGAAGGCGTCCGAACCGATCAACGACGGCACCTATATGACGAATGAAAATTTTACCATCGCAAGATATTACCCGTTACGTAGACATATTCAGATAAAAGAAATACGGCTGTGTCCATGACACAGCCACAACCCGTTTTTTTATAGTGATATAAAAAGTATTTAGCAAAAAACATAGGAAATTTGATTATCTTCTATAAAAGGTCCTTAACATTTTTGGTCCCAAGCACAGATTAAAGCCGAAACGTTTTTCGAAAAATGGCGGTATTGCCGCCTTCCTACTTTGTAAGTATTTTATGCATTTACATTACGTTTTCATGTTCCTTATACTGAACCCATCTTTAAAAAATAACTCCTGCAATTTAGTAAGTACATTATGGACAAGAGTAGACTCCTTTATTGTCTGTATTAAATATACTATCGCAACAATTTCGGAGTTTAGTCTGCTCATTACAGGCCTAGTAAATGACGATAATATATTATGCACTTCGCGTGTCTAAAAGATATAAAAAGCTTTCTTTAAAACTGTTTGACTTTCTCTGTGCTCGAATTTGCCGTCATTATCATCAGTTGTCAAAAAATGGCACACTTGGTTTCCTTTTTTTAATAGCAAGGGCGTTAACAACTACGTTTGGTTTCTTATAGATGAAGGATACATCTGTCCTCTAACTCACCACATTATTGTTGATATATGTATATATTATTGACCGCCTCGCACTTGACACCTGACTACGCAATCGGCGGGGCTCGGGTTAGATCCCCGACGGGCACAAGCATTTGTGTGATGAGAATTTATGTTTGTATTTCCGTGCTTGGGTGTTTATTAAATATATTCCAGTATTTATATAATATGTATTTCTATGTATTAGTATCTTTGACTAACACCCACAACACAAGCAAATAATTTACTTACTTTGGGGTTAGACCAGTAAGCGTAATTGGTCCCGTGAATATTTATTTATATTTATATTATTTGGGGAAAGGAAAACTCATTACCCTGTGAGAAATTAAACAATTTCAAATTTTTCTAAAAATTGCTACTATCAAAAAATGTTTATTGTGATCTACAAATATTTATAGTAGGGCAGTACAAGTATTGTTGATAGATAAAAGTCCATAGATACTTGAGTATATAAAAGATATTCCTAATATGAGAGCTATCGTGTAATCTATGTAATAATACGTGACCTAACGTAGTTCGTAAGAGGCGAACGATTGAGTATGCGAGTCACTGCCACCGTGGCTACTAGGTGGTAGAGTTCTGCATTGTCACGTCCAGGTCTGATACCACCGCCGTACCTATCCTTGCTGTAATAGCTGTTCCAAGGTAGCCGGTAACTTGCATGTGACATAACATCCCTCCACAAGGATAGCAACGCACCATTTACATCTTTGGTGTGTATAAACGATGGTTGTCTCCAGCAAGAAAGCCTACCTATTTCCTTAGCACTTTTCTTATGCACTGCCCGTTACAAGTTTACTACAAATGAAGGTATACTGGAAGAGAATGTCCATAGACGTTAAGTTCGCCTGTTGTATATTTTGTGCAATAAAGAGTTTTAATAAATAAATAAATAAATAAAGCCATCTGCTTGTTTTCTATCTTCTATCTTATGATATAAAAAAATTATTAAATCTAATACTTTTCAATATTATGCATAGAAATACATTAAATTAAGAAAAGTAAATATTACACACACTTATTTCACGTAGCATTTCACGTAGCATTTTAGTAGCACGATATAATACACACATGTATACTATTTTCTTTACGGTCTTTTGTGAAACTTGATTTAATTGTTTAGTCCCTGGTCGCATTTCAACCATTGAGCGATCGCTTGTTCATATAATTTACCGTACCTACCTCTCACTCTGCGTCTTCTATCGTATTTACCATGGGAAGTGTTCCAACGAGTTGTTTGGATTACCTAATTCCTGCCGCCGAATTCCACCATCGGACATCGCGTCAAAATTTGAAGTCCCATCCGCACCATCTCGTTGTCTGGAAATCCACAACTGTGCATTTCTTCCGACACTTTTTGCCTCGCACTACTCTGTTGTGGAATCAACTACCGGCAGGGGTGTTTCCGAACGGAATCGACATAGGGACCTTCAAGAAAAGAGCTTACTCATTCTTAAAAGGCCGGAAACGCAACTGCAAGACCTCTGCTATTGCGTATGTCCATGGGCGGCGGTGATCACTTACCATCAGGTGCACCTCTTGCTCGTTTGCCCCCTCTTCTATAAAAAAACCTATCTACTACATTCCGTTTTTTCATCTCGAGATAGAATGGTGCCAAAAAGGGACTAATTGTTACTTGTGATTAATTTAAGTTGGTCGGGACTTGTTCAACGAACTCTCGCTTGAGATGCAAAGCGAGACAGACTCCCAGTTTCAAATTTGAAAATAAATTAACACCGTTACCCTTTTGCCTCTGAAGATGTATTTGGTTCCCCGTGTTGGACCGGGCACCCTTTAAGAATAGGTCATCTTCCATTTTACCAGGCTATTTGTAACAGACGATTGACTAAAAGTGTGTATACTTTTGCAACTATTAAGAAGTAGTTCTGAAACTTCTCGCCATATTTGATACCACCGCCTTATCTATTCCTGCTTAAGAGCGTTAATACTTTTTACCGTCATGTTCCGATTTGGTGGGTAAGGTAGCCAGTAAACTCATGCACGTTGTGTCCATCTGCCACACGAATAGCATCATAAAGATAAACATCTCTGGTATCTATAGGAGAAATTGTCTATTGTCGGGTACTTATAATCAGTGATCCGTTATCTTCAGCATGTAACCATTAGCAACCAATTTAACAATAACGACTCGTTATTAAGAAGGCGTTCCACAAGTTGTTTGAGTATTTGGTAATTTGAAACTTAAAGAAACAGTTTTAACTTACTTACTCGTGGAAAATGTTACTACCCGTAACTAAAACTAGTCCTTTTACTAACATAAGAACCGGACATTTATCAGAAGATATATATATATATATATATTATGATATAAAAAAACATAATACTGCGCCGTGAGATGTGATGATAGACATTATCTGACCATACGTGGTCTGGGCGGGGATAAATGATAGGCTTACAAATCATACAATGCGTTAACTTATTACGACACCGGAGTTTATTTTATGAGTAATGCTCTCAGTGGGTCATAGCGCAAAATGTCAAATAATCTGTAATGTCTATGTAACTCATCATTGTTTTTATGCCCACTGATTAGTACCGCACGTGTGGAATCTCATAGGTTAAGATTGTTTAACAATATTGTAGTTAAATGCACTTAATTAAAAAAACATAATTGTTCTATATATGGACTAAGCTAGAATATTTTAGCTTCGTGAGATTTTATTGCGATGTTATATGCTAATTGTAAACGTGTTGCAATACTGTAGAAATAAATAAGAAAAACAAATAATAAAAATAAAAAGCCTTTTATTTCCCCATTCACACAACTAAATTTTTCAATATTATTATAATTCTAATAATAATTTTGTAATTTATAATTTTTAACAGTTATGCGATTTAATGGATTACTATTGTTTATGTTTTATGAAGTAATGTAACTATAAATGACTTATTATTTTTTGTAATTTATTATTTTTGTTATAACTTATAACAACAGTAAGGAACCCCTGTCAGGTGAAGGCCTCTTCCAAAGACAGCCATTTTTCTCGGTCTTGTTCTGTACGCTGACATTGTGGTCCAGCGATTTTTTATATCGTCTTCCCAACGTGCGTACGATCTTCCTTTTTATCGTTTACCTTGTGGACCTTTCCATTAGATTTAATTTTTGTTCAACGGTGATCTTTTCTGTATGTATGCAATTCTGTATACTATTATTTGTTTTATATCATAAGACAGTAAGCAAGCAGATGATTCTCCTAATTGGAAGAGAATACCATTGCATATACATACCATAGATTATAATATCGCGTTGCCATCCATGTGGCAAGGTGTTAATGCCGGATGCATAAACTTACCGGCTAACTTACTCTAAAAACTAAAACACGACAATGAAAAGCATTAACGCTGTTGCGGCAGGAATAGGTAAGGCCGTGATACCAGACCCGGGTGAGACGTTGCTGAACTCATCACCTAGTAGCACGGCGGTGGTCACCAGAATAACCAATCGTTGGCTTTTTACGATGTGCCTGCCAAATTGGTAGCTGGTATATTCTTCGAATGAGGGAAAAAATATTTTTGAGTAAAGGTATAGTCGTTTGACAATTACATAGATTTCATCACATCCGTGGAATCCATGCAGTTAAATTTTGTGGTGTCTGTTTAAAGTAATTTTGGTTGGGTGAAGTAATAAACTTAGAAAGGTCATCAGGCTAGCCTGCCGGAACCGTGATTAATGGCACTTGAATTACCTAGCCTGTAAGGGATTCAGCGTAAAGAAATGTTTTGATTTTGAATATTTGCAGAATTGGTAGAATTAATCTTGTTGCTTTAATGTGTCCAAAACATCCAGTAAGACTAATTACTGCTTAGAAGGAAGAAACTTAAAAAGGAAGTCGCATTTTTTACCTAGTCAAATTTATGCTACGCTGAAAATATTTTTAAAATATTATCCTACGCATAGTACTTTGATGCATATTCATACTATATTACAAATGCAAAAGTCTGTCTGTCTATCCGGACCTCTTTCGAAGAATAAAACATCTGCCATTCTGTCAGGCAGTTCGTAAGAGGAGAATGATTGGCCATAAGTGCCACTATCATCGTGGCTATTAGGTGATAGAGTTCTTGCCAGGGTCCGGTACCTCCGCCTTGCTTATTCCTGCCGCAATAACATCATTGCTTGTCTCTGTTATGTTCCGGTTTGGAGGGTAAAGTAGCCAGTAGACTTATGCATGTAGCATCCAGCCCTACAAATAGCAACGCACTTTAAACATCTTTGATGTATGTAGAAGACGGTTTCTTTTTCCATCAGAAGATCCACCTGTTTGTTGGCTATCTAATGACATAGAAATTCTAAACAATTTTGATGAAATATGTTTTTTTTGCTGGATTTTATCGACTGAAGTATTTTATGAAATTTCTTTTATCGGTCCTTTTACTTTACTTACGAGCAAAGCTGGGCGTGTTAGCTAGTATCCATACTAATATTATAAATGCGAAAGTCTGTCTGTCTGTTACGCTTTCACGGCTAAACCGCTGGACCGATTTTCATGAAATTTGGCATGGATATAGTTGAAGATCCGGAGTCAAACATAGGCTAATTTTTTTTTTCAAAAATGGTCCCTGGAGGGCTCAAATAGGGGATAAAATTTTTATTAAAAGCTATTTGGACGATTATTAATATATTCGCGGGCGAAGCTGCGCGAGTCAGCTAGTATTAATTATATATAAATATTAGAATCTATTGAACCCGTAATAAATTATTGCATGTAATGTGTGTTTCTAAACTATAACGTATAAATAATTCTCATCCAAAGTAATTTGTAGTATCATTGATTTAAAATATCACAATATTAACATTGAACTTAAGCTAATGGCCGCGATGTTGAAATTCACAACTCTAATTCGATGACTAAAGACCGCAATCTTTATAATGTCGAGTTTGCATCAAATAATAGCTAGCATCGATTGAAGCTTTCACGCTAGTTAGTCGACTAATTGCTACGAGCATATCTGTAATTGTATCTCGAAATATTTTTATTGGAACCCATTTTTTGTAGATTTCTGTAACTTCCGTCAGATATGGTACTGTAATACTTTTATGGTGTTACATGTATACTGACAGTTTTGTCTGCTTTTAAACGTAGAACATTGTTTAGTTTTTTATATATTATGTCAGTAAAATTATAAGAGATAGAAGTTGTCTTGAAGGGCAAAGACGTATGCCCAAAAATAAATGAAGATTCGAAAAATATCTTTTTTCTTTAAAACATATCAAGTTAGATCCCGAGTACCTTAGAAGCAGCTAAGCAAATAAAGTAATTGTCCGGGTTTTTGAAGGATTCTATCTACAGTTGGTGGAATCACCCGGCTAGTTCAGTCGGTAGAGCAGCAAGCCTCTACATTTGGTGCAAGCCCCGAGTCGAGGTCTTACAGTACCAACACTCCATCTATTCCTAACACGATAGCGTCAGTGCTTGGCACTTATCGTGTTCTGGTTTAGAGGGATATAAATTTATACATGTAACATTTTAATCAGCCATACGGATGTTAACGCGGTATTTCTCGGGAACACGTCGAAGAGGGCCGGATCAAGCTCGTGTCTGAACTCGAGAATCAACTAACTGATGTCTCAGAATGGAGTCGTCAAAACCTTATTACATTTAACCCCAAAAAGACGCAGCTCTGTGCGTACACCGCAAAAAAAACACCCTTTGTCGTATCACCTCGGTTCGAAAATACTCTCCTGACAGCCTCAGCCAGTATTGGAATTCTGGGAGTCGACATATCGAACAACGTTCAGTTCCGCGGTCATTTGGAAGGGAAGGCTAAACTAGCCTCCAAAAAGCTTGGTGTACTCAGTAGAGCAAAGCAGTACTTCATGCCAGCCCATCGCCTCCAACTTTACAAGGCCCAAATTCGACCTCACATGGAGTACTGTTCTCACCTCTGGGCCGGAGCTCCTCAGTACCAGCTTCTTCCTCTTGATCGCATTCAACGTAGAGCGGTTCGAATCGTCGATGACCAGGCTATTTCTAATCGGCTTGACTCTTTGGCGTTACGCAGAGATGTAGGCTCGCTCTGCATCTTTTACCGTATTTATCATGGGGAGTGTTCCGACGAGTTGTTCGGACTAATGCCTGCCGCTAAATTCCACCATCGGACATCGCGTCAAAATTTAAAGTTCCATCCTCACCACCTCGATGTCTGGAAATCCACAACCGTGCGCTTTTGTCGACACCTTTTGCCTCGCATCACTCCTTTGTGGAATCTATTATCCTCGGGGGTGTTTCCGAATGGATACGACTTAGGGACCTTCAAGAAACGAGCTTATTCATTCTTAAAAGGCCGGCAACGCAGCTGCAATACCCCCGGTATTGCGGATGTCCATGGGCGGCGGTGATCACTTACCATCAGGTGCACCATCTGCTCGTTTGCCCCCTCTACTATAAAAAAAAAAAACGCTCCATTGTCATATTTAGTGTTTGAAGCCAATGATAGTCTCTTTCTATCAGGAGAGCCATATTATTTATATCTTAAGATATTAAGCAAGCAGATGGCTTTTCTGATGGAAAGAGAAATTATCTTCTATTGACACCAAAGATGTTAATGGTGCATTGTTATTTGTGACGGGATGGCAATGCCAGATGCATAAGTCTACCGGCTATTGTACCTTCCAAACCGGAACACGATTGCAGTGGCAAGCATTAACGCTATTGCGGCAGGAATAGGTTAGGCGTTGGTACTGTAATACCTTTATGGTGTTACATATAAACTGGCAGCTTTGTCTGCTTTCAAATGTAGAACTATTTTGTTTAGAAAAGAAATGTATTAAAATAAGAGTGTTCTTTTTGATTCGGTGGGGAATGGTCACATCCCCGAGAAATAAACGAAGATACATTATGAGAGTCTATTATTAAAGAATCCTGAAAAATCCTGCCGATCTTCAGATCCTCGAGCAGCCAAGCGAGTCAAAGGAAAATCCCCTAGAAAAAGGCGATACGATTGGTGGAGTAACACGTCCGGCTGATAGATCCCCGGGCGGGTGTTACAGTACTATATACCCAGGCGAGACGTTGCGGAACTCTACCACTGAATAGTCACGATGGTAGTGACACTTATAGTCAATCAGCACAGATTACATTTATAATACTTGTGTCAATCAGTCGCTTTTTACATTGTGCCTTCCAGAACGGCAAATAGCCTATTTTTAATTTAAAAAATATTTATAAATGCCAAAAAATGTGTTTTTTTCTTTTACAATGTATTTTTTATCTTATGACAAGATAGTAAACAAGCAGATGTGTCTCCCGATGGAAAGAGTCAACCATCGCCTATAGACACCAAAGGTATTAATGGTGTGTTGCTATCTTGGGGCGAAGTCTAATGCCACATGCATAAGTTTACCGGCTACCTTACCCTCCAAACTGGAACACGACAGCGACCAGCACTGACGCTATTGCGGCAAGAATAGGCAAGGCGGTGGTACCAGAACCGAGCGAGAGAATGCAGAATTCTACCACCTAGTAGCTACGATGGTAATGACTCGCATATCCAATCGGTCACCTTTTACGACTTGCCTAAATTATTTTGTCCAACTATTTGGTCCAACTTAAAAGATTGGATAGTTCCAAAATATTCAATACAAGTAATTTGTATGGCAAAACAACGTTTGTCGGTTCAAAATAATTTAATATTATTCATAACCTAGTTGTAATTCTATTCAATTTTTGAGGAGATATAATACCAAATTCCGGAGGTACAAAGGCATGGTAAGTCGGCCATTGTAGCATTTATTTCTGAGGTACAATAAATACTTAATATTATTACATATTCAATGAAAATTGAGGAGCATAACAAAGGCAACAACGGCTGACAATATATTCGTAAGAAGCATTGTTTTCCACAATGTTACAGCTAAAACGTTATATTTATTTATGGTTACCTTTCTAACCAAGTTGAAGCTGTAATATTTCAACATGCGTGTGCATTTTGTTGCGAATAGTATATTAAACTAGCTGCATCATGCAGCCCGCTGCGTTGTAACAGTTTTTGGTAAATCCCGTGGGAAGAACCCGTTTCTCCAGGATAAAATCTAAAATCTACTATTTTAGGTCATCATTAACCTGTGTGCAAAATTTCATCTAAATCCGTTCAATAGTTTTGTATGATTGAGGAACAAACATTCATCCGTCCAAACATCCGAACTCTGGCATTTATAATATTAATTGATTTTACGTAAGAATAAACAATAATATGCTCTTTAGCAGCCTGTTCGTAAAAGACTAATGATTGGCTAAAGATTTTTCTTAAATTAAAAATAGTGGAACAAATTCAAGTTTATTTTTAAAAATTCCACACTCCTAAATTATATATTTTTATATCACAACATGCTGTGTTAACATGTACTGTGTATATGCAGTACATAACGAGTTAATGGGAAAAGATAACAATTTTCATAGACTTGGGCACACCCATAGTAGATCAAGATGGGCATCCGGCCATCCTTGGCTCCCGAATTGAAGTTAAAAATTTAAAATAATAAGCAAGAAAGTTATTCAATTCTTGATAATTCCACGTCAAATCATGTAGTACACTTATAGTAAGTTTACCACCTAGATACTAAATTATGGATGTGAAAATTTGAGTGTTTATATTTTTGGATGTTCGGATGTTTGTTTCATAATCACGCAAAAAAGGCTGGAACAATTTGGGTGATATTTGTGTAAAGGTAGACGATGACCAGAAAAAACACAAGATACTTTTTATCCCAGAAAAGTAAGTTGTTTATGTGGGATAAAGCAACAGCTTTTATAATGCAGTTAGCTGCAGATATGTTTTGACAATTTTTAGTTACACATTGCCTGGAAAATCATATGTATGAAAACAATAAATTAAAAAAAATAAAAATATATTGCTGCACAAATTACATGAATTGGTCTAATCCCAAAGTAAGCAAATACTTCTGTTATGGATGTTAGTCAACTATATTAATTCGTAGAAATACATATACAAATACTGTAACATACATAATAAACACCCAAAGCTAGAAATACGAACATCTATGCTCATCACACAAATGCTTGTCCCTGTCGGGAATCGAACCCCAGCTCCCTCAATTCGTAGTTAGGCTCGCTAACCATTCAACCAACGAGGCAGACAAATACAGGTATATTATGTAACACATATCTACATTAATATTATAAATGTGAAAGTTTGGATGTTTGAATGGATGGATGTTTGATTGGAAAATGTTTGTTACTCGATCACGCAAAAACTACTAAACGGATTAGAATGAAATTTAGCACACAGATAGATGATGACCTGGATTATCATAGAGGCTATTTATCTCGAAAAAATGAGGTGATCCCTTAGGATTTACCAAAAACTTTTATCATATCATAAAGTGCTCCACGCTGCAACTAGTACACGGTACTTAGTACTCATTAATTTTTAAATTTCTAATAAATAAATACTTATCGAGATTATTTACTCCTGCCCATTTCTGAAAAATGATGTCTATAGACACCAAAAATATGAGTGTTGCGTTGCGAAACCCGTAGGCGTATAATCTAACGTTTGCAATTCGCCAGCGATCAGCGATGACTCTTAAACGTAATGAAAAAATCATCAAAAACGTCGCCAATTGCTTACTGGTCACTAGATGCACTTTTTACAATCTCACAGCATCAATACTAATTAAGCGGCAACGACTACCACTAATGTAAAAGGCTGTTATGTGTCTTACAATAACTAAACAATCACGATAATTTCGCATTGCGAGTTACGTGATCACCCCGCCGTAACCTGGGTTTTGTACCACCGCCTTAACAGTTTCTGCTCCCATAGCGCTAATTCTTGTCACTATTGTGCCAATTCAAAGGGTAAAGCGGTAACGGGCACATGTGAAGGAATCACCATCCCACCACATGGACATGTCCGTGTGGTGGGATGGCAGCAGGAAGATAGCAGGAAAAGTTAAGGCGGTGGTATTTGTACCACAAAACCCGGGATACGGGTTTCGGGTTCTCTTTTTAAGAGTGACCATTTCGTTTTAAAATCAATAAACACTATTATTGTGCGTAATTACAGCAATTACGTATACACGTTGTTGAGTTGCTAAAAGTTAAAGAGATATAAAGTATAATTACGTATCTCCTCATAAACTTGGTGTCTACTTACGAAACGTACGCACTTAATAGGGGCCGCAATTAGCCTAACGCACATTGAAGCTATTTTGACCTTTTTATTTGGATAATTCATATTTTGATAAATCTGCTTCATTAATAAGCATATTATAATGTTAAAAGTTTTTGGTTTAGTTGATAATGCCGGTAATTCAATAAAAATTACCGGCAGTTAATTTTGATCTTTATTTAAATTTTCGATGTTTGGATGTGTGAATGGATTTTCATTACAAGTTGGTTTGCCTATAACTAAAATGATCTAAGTTATAAAATTAGCATTTTGAGAAAACAAACGAAACGCGTCTGGTATCATTGTGTGCTTATGAATATAGGTATGTTTAAATGATGTTTAGTATTTATACAGTAACTTAATAAATAGCTTAGCTATGTGTATGTAAATTGATTGACGAAAATTACAACAACAACAAAAAATAAACAAAAGTATGTAAAAATTGATTTATAGGCCACTTTAGAATTATTATTATTCATAAAACTTTAAAGAGCATAAGAGGAAAAATTTCAAAAATAATAAACGGAGCAAATTAAATAGCTTAATTTGAAAAAAATAGTAAGCCTGCAGGCTTTTTCTGAAACTTCTTACTAAGTCGAGGTATTTTATGTTAAAATAGTTAAAATTGATCAATTGAGAAATCTCGAAGTTATACTGAAAAAACCCTTTCTTTCTTTCTTTTCCAGGAGAAGAGCTGATATGATTTTGGTATTAATCGGTGCATTAGTCAGAAAATATTATTAAAAATATACTAAAGTAGTAGTAGTAGTTATCGCTTTACAAATATATATATTTTTTTATATCATAAGATAGCAAACAAGCAGATGGGTCTCCTGATGTAAAGAATCAACCATCGCCTATAGACAACAAAGGTGTTAATGGTGCGTTGCTATCTTGTGGCGAGGTATAATGTCACATGCATAAGTTTACCGGCTATCTTACCCTCCAAACCGGAACACGACAGCGACAAGCACTGACGCTATTGCAGCAGGAATAGGTAAGGCGGTGGTACCAGACCCGGGTGAGACAATACAGAACTCTACCACCTAGTATTCACGATGGTAGTGACTCGATAGCCAATCGGTCGCCTTTTACGACCTGCCTGGCAGAACGGCAGTTGGTCTATTCTTCAAAGGAGTCCGGAACCAACACTGTGAAAAAATATTAGTGTAGAACTGTTTGTTGGAAACAGTGCTACTCTAACATTTGATAAACAGTAACCCCGTTTTTTTTTTAAATCGTATGGGGCCCATTATTGAAAAATAAATTACCTCATGTTTTACGAAATGCCTAATAGGGATCTCGTAAAAAACTAGACAAAGCTAATAAGTGTCACTGACATCGTGATTACTAACTCTGAAGAACAGCTTGTCTTATGTTTTACGATACGCCTTACCAAGCATCTCATACCAAACGAGAAAAGGATAATAAGTGCCGATGAGATCGCGATTACTAAGTGTTAAGAGTTCTGCAACCTCGAACTAATTTGGTATCACCAACCCCCTTACCTACTCCTATCGCAATAGTTTTGACGCTTGTCACCATTGTGTTCCAGGTTGGACAGTAGGGTAGCTAATAAAAGTATGCACGTGGCATTCTAATCTCGTAGCAACACATCACTAACATCATCCTTGGTGTATACAGATGATGGTTGTTTCTTTCCATCAGGACAATTTGCTTGTTTGCTATCTATCCTATGAAATGGATGAAAAATCTCAAAATCTGGAAGATCTTTTTTAAAAATTTGTCAACATTTACTACCGAAAGAATCAACCAATTTTGGTCGAATTGACGCCATTCGACGCTATTTTTCGAGAAAAAGAGCTAATTAGATTTTTTAAATAATCGGTACATTAGTCTGGGATATATATTAAAAAACTTTGTTTTGGCGAAAACAAGATGAATTAATTTGTTCGATATAGTGTAAGAGCCGTTTTACAAGATGGCGACCGCGGGACATGCGTTGTAACCTCACAAACATTTATTTAACTTTGCACTTGCCCAAAACATAAAATTACGTGCGTTCTTAATCCCAAATGTAACTTTTCAGTGGACTAGAGCTTTTTTATTGTCATAATTTTAAGATAACTCAAGCAATCAATTTTGTAAATAAAAAAATTATGCGTGGTCATGTATTAAATCAGTGAATAAACAATCAATCATCCCTTGGTTACATACCCTAATGGTTGGATTGAAAAAATAGATTAATGGGACTACTTTTGAGGTATACCCATTCCAACATAAAAGAATTATCAAAATTATATCACTCTGTAAGAAATTATGCGCGAGCAAAAATAAGAAAAAAAACTCATTCTGTAAAATCAGTTATAAAAAATATACGCATCGAATTGAGATCTTTTTCCGTTTTTTCGTCCTTTGAAAATTCATTCGCATATGCGCATTACAGAAAAAGGTAGTATAAAGGACGATGGTAGACAAATAACAAAATCACAAATTATTGAATAAAAAAATGTAATATCATTGTAAGCTATGTAACATGTTGTAAGGATATGCGGCGAAATTCGACCGGTAAAATAGGCTACTGGCGGCAAATTTATAAATCCGCTACTTTATGATACCCGCTACTAATTATGTAGTTGGATATTTCCACATTTGGATGTTTCAAGGTTTGCATATTTCAACGTTTAGTTGTTTGAATATTGATTATTGAATGTTTGGGATAATTTTGTTGTTCTATTTTTAGTCTTACCTGTATAGTTTGAATTGTTCAGTAATTACTGATAACCTCAAAATTTGGCAAGTTAATAATTAATGCTAGTTTTTATCAAGCCTACTGCGTGAATTATTTTTTAGGTGAATTGTACGAGAATAATTTATTTGTATCAAATTCCTGTTATTCTAACTTATTTTTTATCTATTTGAGTAATGTAAGAGAAATAAACTTTTTCCGTTTTTAATTGCAGTCTCCTGAAAAATATACCAAGGGTAGAAAATATCGATGCTACTTAATATCAAAATATCTTCTAATCAGACTAAGTAACATCTTTTTAAATATTTAGTTTGGTTCAAGTATTGTTTTTAAATATTTCAAGGAACAAATCGGCATGTTTATTTTCTTTTATTTAATTAACAATCGAGTTTATAATTGTAATCTTAAATTTGACCGTTCTTTTTGTTTCAAATAGTCATCTAGACACGTAGATAATAAAGAGTGACTATTTAGAAAAAATATTAATTATTATAGGGTTGTCTTAAAATGTTAAATAAACGCAACGTTATTTTGTTCGTATATACGATAAGCGATGTAATTGATTTCATTAAAAAAGAGAATCTTTTTTAATGAAATCAATTACATCGCTTTACAACACTAATACCTTGCAATAATCCATAACTGAAATAGCTCTTTGTGTTCCAATTTATGATTCCATCCACGTCCTTGTACACGTATAATTTTTCATTTTAAGGCGAGGTATTTTGACGCGCGTCAATTCTATAAGAAATGAGCACGGTATGTTCTGAAACGGCTGGGAAACGTGTTAATTTTCGTATAAATAAATATAGGTCTTTAGCTGAAAACCAAAGTTTAGTACATTCTTTTTTGTATTTAAAACTAAATATCACCATATAGAAATCATGTGGAAGAATAGAAACATTTACAAATTATTTGTTTTATAAATGTTTTTAGCCTGTTTTCGGAACTTTATATGATCAAGTAAAGTACATTCTACCATGTAATAAGTTAGCATATTCCTTAGATAATATCTTCAGGTATATCGTGTAATTTTTGTAAAATTGTAATTTAACAATCGATACAAAAAAACGTGATTTAGCAAACCAGTTTTTCCCGTTTGTCCCGATGCCTCACCTTAACATTAATATCTCCATGACTTACGACTCTCAATTATATAATATGTATCTTTTTGATTTTATCTTCAATATTATTTTAGTTTTAAAACTATAAATATCAACTCGACAGCAGTTTGGCTAAAATCCTGTTGTGGCTTAGCACACTAGAATATACACTAGAGGATTCCGGTGTGCGGGGCGCGGGCGCAGGCCAGCGGCGAGCCGTCCGCAACGCACGCCGCACAGCACTTGCCGCCAACAATCCACACGAACAACAGGCTACGGTCGCACATTTATAATTGTTATAACGGTTACTGCGCATTTGAGACCACCAGCTACTTCTTCATAGTATTATACCAGCGGAGGAATAAATAATACAGTCCACTATAAAGAGAGTTTTAATTTCGATGTACAACAACCACAGCATCGTACAATCCTTTTAAAATGTAAATACTGTAATGGATTTATTTAACAAACATTGCGATATATATTATCACGATAGATTTCGTGTCTTTTACGAACTACCTAGCAAAAAAGCAGAGATGCTGTTCTTCACATGAAATCCGGCCTTAAGGGATAAGAATATTTCATAGGGTTTCTAATACAGAGAACTGTTATACACTACCTACCAAAAGCGGATTCGCAAGTATCACAACAATGTTATAAAGTAATTTATAAAAACGCCATAATTTTATTGGTTAAGATTAAGTACGTGAGTACCAGCAGTACCAGCTTCTTTCACTTTAGTGTAGAGCAGTACCACCGACCACACAGCCCATAGACACCTAATAATAGGCGAATGACTTGTATCAACACATCTGACTTATAGTTCCGATGTAAATGTCCACGCGCCAATGAGTAGTGATTGGGTAATCAGTATCGACCAATCAGATGCTCTGTACATTACTTTACTAACTATCTTTCACTGTGGCCTTGAGTTAGCCAATTACGGCGTTGCAACCCCACTTCGTCTTACCTCAGCTAGTTGCCAGAATGCATTCAATACGGAAAATCAAACGTTAGCCGTCTATAGGCTGTGTGGTCGGTGAACAGTACAAATCGTTGAAGATTAGGCTATTTCAAAACGGCGAGAGATGTGGTTTTTCTCTGCATATTTTAAAGCGTATATCATGGGTGTTTCAACGAGTTGTTTTGATCAGTTCCTGTTGATGAATTCCATTTTGGATATCACATCAAAATTTAAAATTCCATCCTCACTATCTCGATATCTGGAAATTCATAACCGTGGGTGTGTTTCGACACTTTTTACCTCGCACAAGTTGTTTGTGAAACCAATGACCAGCAAGAGTGTTTCCGAACGAATACGACTTGGGGCCCTTAAAAAAAAGAGCTTACTCATTTTTAAAAGTTCGGCAACGCACCTTCAAGACTTCTGGCATTGTGGATATCCATGAACGGTGGTGATCAATTACCATTAGATGCACCTCCTACTCATTTGCCTCATTCTTTAAAAAAAATTAAAAAATCGCCTACACCGACTTGACCACATGAGGTCCCGGGTCGGCAAAAACAAAACATTTTTTTTGTTTTTTTTTTTTATGTCATAAGATAACAAAAAAGCAGATGGGTCTCCTGATGGAAAGAGTCAACCATCACCTATATACACCAAAAGTGTTAATGGTGCGTTGCTATCTTGTGGCGAGGTCTAATGCCACATGCATAAGATTACCGGCTACCTTACCCTTCAAACCGGAACACGACAGTGACAAGCGCTGACGCTATTGCGGCAGGAATAGGTAAGGCGGTGGTACCAGACCCGGGCGAGACTATGCAGAACTCTACCACCTAGTAGTCACGACGGTAGTGACTCGCATAGCCAATCGGTCACTTTTTACGACCTGCCTAGCAGAACGACAGATGGTCTATTCTTCAAAGGAGCCCGGAACCAACACGGGGGACATGTTGCCCGGGGTTGGCTAAGTGCTCGGTTCGCGACAGGCTTGCCACCTATCATATGATGGGTGCACTGGTTATACCGCTGTCTACATCTTCAGGAATATGAATGTTTTTTTTTAATATTATCGATAGGGAAGCGCTTAACCACGAACCTGCCTAATGGTAAGCTAAGATGCGGGCTAAGATGGAACGCGCTCCCCTAGAAGGTGCCTGTTCACTCGTCTCTTGAAGATGTAAAGATACTTTTTGAAAAAAAATGTGTAAACGGTTGACCCTACGCCATCCCTGAAACTTTCCACTAAATCAAGATATTTTAAGCTCTTTTTAATTTTTATTTTGACATTGAAATTTATATATCAATACACAAGTTATAAAAAAAAATTAGTAAAGAAATAAAATAAAGGAGCTCAAAATAGTAAAAAATAAAAGCAAATGTATTTCAGTTCGAACATCTATTTTGTTAAAAATGGCAGTATAATAATTTTTGAAAAGCTGTATATTTTGAAAAAGATGATGACATTCAACTCAATTTTTGAGATCTAAAATGTTGCTTTAGCTAAATAATCGATAGGTTGAAAAATTTCGAAGCGATGTCAAAAAACATTTTATTTTTAATTTTCTTCATTGATAAATTCCAAACAAATTGACCGATTTTGATTAAATTTTAACGGTATTTGACGCAATTGTTTAAGGGAAAAGCGGATAGGATTTTTAAGTTAATCGGTGAATTGACTTGAAAGTTATTCAAAAAATTTAAGTAAGTTTGCTAAAAAAACGTTTTAATATTTAAAAAGCTACAAGCTTTGAGAATTAGATTCGATTTTGATTTTTGAAACGACATTTGACGTAGTTTTTTTAGTACTAAAATATCGTAGAATACCAAAAAAATTTCGAAGTTATGTCGAAAAAACACTTTTTTCAAAAATTTTCGTCAACGATTACTCCCAAACGGATAAACCGATTTTGATGCAATTTATGCATTAGACGTAGTTTTTTCAGGAATAGAGCTGATTAGTTTTTATACTCAATCGGTACATAAATCTGGAAGTTATATCAAAAAAATAATGTTTCACCAAAATTTTTTTTGGAGTTTTTTCAAAATGTCTCAAAATCTCCTAGACGGAATCGCTTCAAATTTTCAGGAAGTCTAAGTTGAGTAGAATCCAATCGAATGCCAACAACCGCGTTGCGATCGGTCCAGCCGTTCCAAAGTTATGAGATGTTTACATACACACATACACACACCCACACACACATACACATACATACATACAGACAAACTGACGTCACCGTGAAAATAGTCGGAAAAGGTTCCTAGGGCATCAAAACGTGGACATCTGGTGAAAACTCAATTTTCGAAAATAGGGGTAAAATCAGTAACTTCCTTATCTACATACGTAGTGGGAAGTTAAAAACTATTTTTAACTTTTAGACACTGGAATATATATGCATTTATTAAAATGTCATTCATGATAGTGAAATCTGGTTAAAATTACATTGCGGTGGTTGCAGCTAGTAATGTTTATAGTGAGGTTGTCCTATAGTTTGTATTGACAAATTTGACAACCAAAATATAAAATAGTTATAATATATTCTTTTGAAGTTAAAACACCTAAAACATAATATTATTAACAGTATTTAACGACTAACATTAAGGCTTGATTTTAATTGCTTATTTGCAATTACTATGTATTTTTCATAGTAACACTCTTATGTGAAAAAATGTCGGGATCAAGAGAAGAGTGAACAGGTACCTTCTAGGGAAGCGCGTTCCATCTTAGGCCGCATCTTAGCTAACCATTAGGCGAGATCGTGGTCAAGCGTTTCCCTATCGATAATAATAAAAAAATATCTGTCTATTATGCTTTCATGGCTTAATTACTGAACAGATTTTAATGAAATTTGTTAGAAACAGTTTCCGGGTCAATCAGACTGCTTTCTTTAAATCAACATCCAAGAAGCTTAAGTAATCAATTATGCAAGATTGTGAAAATATCTTATATTGATGAATTCTTATTATACTCGTCAGCGGAACTGCGTGGGTTAACAGTCCATACTAATATAATTGCAAAAATCTGTGTATCTATTCATCTGTCTGTCTGTCTCTTACGTTTAAACGGCTAAACCACTGACCGAATTTTGATGAAATTTAGCAAAAAGATAGTTTAAGGCCCATGGTTTAACATAGACTTTGTTTTTCAAAAATCAACCTTAAAGAGTTGAAATAGAAGATTAAAGTTTGTATGAAAAACTATATGTACGACACGATCTATTTGCAGATGAAGATGCGTGAGTTAGCCAGTGATAATATAATTTCAACTTAGTAAAACTAGGCAACCGTCTTTCGACCTCCTGTCCTCAGATTTCAATCTGAAATAAAAAATATAGAAAACACAGCTAAATTTATAACCACCCCCTTCTTTGGATAGTTAGTTACGTAGTTAGCTACGTTCGTAGTTAGTATCAAATTAAAAATTCCTGCTGGAAAGAGATAACCAACGACTATAAAAATCAAAGATGCTCATTGTTCGTTGCTATCTGTTTGACGATTATTCTACCTCCAAATCCAAACACGACAGCAACGAGTTATGACAAAAAATACCTTTCGTACATTTAAAATATTTAAATTTATATACGACTAGCTGACCCGGAAAACGTTGTTTTGCCACACAAATTATTTGTACTGAATATTTTGGTGGGATACATGAAAGGGGGGAGGGGGAGGGGGTTAATTGAGATGGAAACTATCTTTTACGTTAGACCAAACGGTAGATATTTTCAAAAATTTCATTAAATTCGGTTCAGTAATTGGATCAAACAGTAGATACTTACAAAACATTAAAAATCGGTTCAGTAACTTAGGAATCTATCGCAGACAAACTATTGAATATTTTAGTGGGGCACTTGAAAGGGGGGGGGGGGAGCTCAATGTAGATAAAAAATATCCTATCTTTTAAGTTGGGCAAAATAGATATCTCCATCGATAGTCCATCTTGAATAATAAATTGAATGATTTTATTGTTGTATGAACACAAAATGTATTAACATTGTATAAAATTCATTTTACCGCAATTGAACGACATTTAGGCGAATCAAATCAATACGCATTTCAGTTATTGTTTTAGATAAAGTTTATTTGAAATAAACTTGCATGAAAAATATTGAATTATAGAAAGATTTAATTCTACTTATTCAATTTTATATATACTGGTGTTTTGATAAGTTGATATTTGGAATTCAATAAAACTGTATGGAAATTGAACCTGAACCGACAATATGTGCGCCACGATAAGATTTAAGGCGTAGCGCTTGTTAAATATAAATTGGCAACATGGAACATAGAAACTTACGAATAAATAAAGTATAATATACTTAATCTATACCGGCTACACCCTGGAGCATAACTTTAAAGTTCGGTCAGGTATGTGCGCGTACGTACGTGACGACATCTGCTGTCGACGTCTTCGTAATCTCGAAGACCCCTGCTTCTCCGTACTGTGGACACTGGTGGATACTGGTCTAGAGAATCTTCTCTATGCCTGAGTCTACCGTGCACATAGCGGAGACCAGGAGACGATCAGGCTCACAGAGTACCTAAGTGAGGCGGCGGATGCTGCTCAACACAAATACCCTTCCTCTCAGCTAGTGCTACTGGGCGATTTCAATGCCGACCACCAGGAGTGGCTATACCCATACCAGTGCACTGACCTCGCTGGGAGAGAGATGCGGAGACTCGCTATAGCGTTAAACGTCACCCAGCTAGTTCAAGGAGCGACGCGGGTACCAGACGTTGAGAGCCACACAGCCAATTGCTTTGACTTTCTGCTGACTACGGATCCGGACCGCTACTCGGTGGCGATTTCCTCGTCGCTTGGCAGCTCCAATCACTGTCTGGTGAAATCTGTATCCTGTTGTAAATGTTGTAAATGTGTATCCTGTCCCCCCCCCCACGAGTTGGTTCGGGCTCCTTTGAAGAATAGACTAACTACCGTTCTGCCAGGCAGGTCGTAAAAGGCGACCGATTGGCTATGCGAGTCACTACCATCGTGGCTACTAGGTTCTGGTACCACCACCTTGCTTATTCCTGCCGCAATAGCGTCAGTGCTTGTCACTGTTGTGTTCCGGTTTGGAGGGTAAGGTAGCCGGTAAACTTATGCATGTGGCATTAGACCTCGCCACAAGTTAGCAACGCACCATTAACACCTTTGGTGTCTATAGGCAATGGTTGACTCTTTCCATCAGGAGACCCATCTGCTTGTTTGCTATCTTATGATATATAAAAAAATCCGTCTACTCGCCACCCGATCCCAGTCCCAGGGGCTCTCGGCGCATGTGGCAATACAAGTCAGCAGATTGGGACGAGATGCATTCCTTTTTTGCGTCTTATCCTTGGCGGCTTCTCTGCTTTTCTTCTGAAGACTCCTTGACCTGCGTGGATGCTGTGACTGATGTGCTGGGACAGGGAATGGAATACTTTATCCCTTTCTCCGACGTAGCCATGTCCAGCAAATCTCAATCCTGGTTCAGAGCCGATTGTAGACGCACTGAGGCGCTAAAACGTGAGGCATATCTGGCTTGAGTTGATGCTCGATACCGCAATGCCAAGGACATATTGAAGAAGAAGAAAGTCTTTAACCAGGACGCCCCTTACTTCCTTCACTGCTGAAACCGGATGGGACTCTGGCTCACACCGCTGTAGAGAAAGCGAATCTATTCGCTACTCTTTTCGCGGAAAACTCGCGTCTTGATTCCGCCAACGCGAAACCTCCCAGTCTACCTGGATGCGAGGTGGAAATGCCAGAAATTTGCATCCGTCAGACTGAGGTTCTTAAAACGCTGCGAAATCTGGATGTGAAGAAAGCTAGTGGCCCTGATAGGATTCCAGCAATAGTACTAAAAACCTGTGCGTCTGAACTCGCTCCTGTTTCGTCGAAATCGGTCCACTGGGATCTTCTAGCGTATGCCACCTACGTCTTGAGTGCAGCCATCGAGAATCATGGTGAAGCATTAGTCGTCTCCCTTAACATCTCTAAGGCTTTTGACAGGGTCTGGCATGACAGTCTTATTAGCAAGCTTCCTTCGTACGGTATAACTACTGATATCTGCGCCCGAATCTCAGATTTTCTGAGTGGCCGGTCGATTAGGGTAGTCGTCGACGGCTGCTCGTCCGACCAAATGGATATAAATGCCGGAGTCCCTCAGAGATCAGTTCACTCCGCAACTCTATTCCTGCTACATATCAACGGTCTGCTGAAGCCCGGTATCTATGGGTACGCAGACGATAGCACCGTTGTGGAGAGTTACGTATCCAGCGCGCGAGCCAGTAACGCACAAATCCAGTCTCTCAGAGAGACGATGGTCGATCGTATGAACCTGTCCTTACAGGCAGTCTCCGATTGGAGTGATGCCAATCTGGTTAAGTTTAATGCGGCTAAGGCCCAGGTGTGTCTATTCTCCACTAAACGGAGTCCATCCTACCTATCTCCATCTTTTTAGGGTGTGTCCATGCCAATAACTGACCACCTCGAGCTCCTTGGTATCGCCTTGACGCCTACTCTTAACTTTGGTTCGTACATCGAATCGAAAGCCCAAGGTGCCTCAAAAAAGCTTCTGGCTAAGGTGAGACAGTATTTCAGCCAGGGACAGTTACTCAACCTTTATCAAGTACAAGTCCGTTCGTGCATGGAATACTGCTCTCAACTCTGGGATGAATCTGCCAAATACCAGCTGGAGACGCTTGAAGCGATAGAGAGTCGTGGCAAGAGGCTCAGAAACGACGATGATCTGGTAGGCAAAAAACTCCAGAGCCTCGCTCATTGCCGCAGAGTGGCTAATTTGTCGGTCTTTTGTCGGATACATTTTGAAGAGTGCGCTGCGGAATTGCAAGATTTAATTCCGTCATCCCCGTTTTTCTATCGTCTATATTCTATCATCGAGGCACACAGATTTGAGGCATCGCCATATGGTGGACTTTCCACGTACCCGAACAAAGAGGTTCGACTCGACATTCTTGATCCGAACCGCAAGGGACTGGAATATGCTACCTGAGTCTGTGTTCCCCGATGGGTTCAACCTGGGGATCTTCAAGAGAAGAGTGACCAGGTACCTTCTAGGGAAGCGCGTTCCATCTTAGGCCGCATCTTAGCTTACCATCAGGCGAGATCGTGGTCAAGCGCTTCCCTATCGACAGTTAAAAAAAATAATCACGCTAATTCCCTTTTGGGGTAGGCAGAATGAACCATTCCATAGATCCTCCTCTTTCTCTTTTTTTCCCCCTCCTCCTTCCTTCCAATTCAACACGATTCACCGGTGTGTCGGTTGTAGAGATAAGTGGTGATCCCCATCGCCGTATTTTACTGAACTGATAACAATTATCTACTATTTCTAGAGACAGTCGCCCCATTGGTCGAGTTGTTATCGAACCTAAGCACGAATTGATGGGGTTTAGGTTCGATTTCTGACAGGGACAAATATTTGTATGATGTGCATAGAAGCTTGTATTTCTGGGTTTGGTTATTTATTATGTATGTTGATGTATTTATGTATGTTTTCCTATGTATTAGTATTGTTGACTAACACCCATAACACAAGAAAATAATTTGCTTACTTTTTTTATATTTTTTATATCATAAGATAGCAAACAAGCAGATGGGTCTCCTGATGGCAAGAGTCGACCATCGCCTATATACACCAAAGATGTTAATGGTACATTGCTTACTTGTGACGAAGTCTTACGCCACATGCATAAGTTTACCGGCTACCTTAACCTCCAGACCGGAACACGACAGTGACAAGCACTGACGCTATTGGCGCAGGAATATGTAAAGCGGTGGTACCAGACCCGGGCGATACAATGCAGACTCTACCACCTAGTGGTAGTTGAGGTTAGATCAATTCATGTAATTTGTCCACCGATATTATTATAATAAAGACCATCAGCTTTACGTAGTCATCTCAAGCTCAGAGGGAACACACCATTCGCCAGACTTCAAACTGCTGCTAAGATTTTGGATTTTCGTAAGAAATCATGAAAAAATCTCACTAAAACTTTTAATTGATCTGAGGTAGAAAAAACCCTTTTTTTATATCATAAGATAGCAAACAAGCAGATGGGTCTCCTGACGGAAAGAGTCAACCATCGCCTATAGACACCAAAGATGTTAATGGTGCGTTGCTATCTCGTGGTGAGGTCTACCGGCTACATTACCCTCCACACCGGAACACGACAGCGAAAAGCACTGACGCTATTGCGGCAGGAATAGGTAAGGCGGTGGTACCAGACCCGGGCGAGACAATGCAGAACTCTACCACCTAGTAGCCACGATGGTAGTGACTCGATAGCCAATCGGTCGCTTTTTACGACCTGCCTGGAAGAACGGCAGTTGGCCTATTCTTCAAAGGAGGCCGGGACCAACACCCTGACTGCGTAATCTGATCTGAATATGCTAGACCCCAGTCAAAAATTTCCGAAATAGCGCTATATAACATTTTCAACATAGGAGCCGAAAAGCGGTGTTAAGCTATTAGTCCAACTTATCACAAGAAACAAATGATATTATCACAGGTTAAGGGAAAAATGCAACCACTCCTTTACCAGCAAAATTGGTAAATCGGGACCGTCAATCGGTATTCGTTTCTATACCTACCCCGTAAAGAACAACGGTCTCCCCGTGTTGGTTCCGGGCTCCTTTGAAGAATAGACGAACTGCCGTTCTGCCAGGCAGGTCGTAAAAGGTGACCGATTGGCTATGCGAGTCACTACCATCGTGGCAACTATGTGGTAGAGTTCTGCATTGTCTCGCCTGGGTCAGGTACCACCGCCTTACCTATTCCTGCCGCAATAGCGTCAGTGCTTGTCGCTGTCGTGTTCCGGTTTGGAGGGTAAGGTAGCCGGTAAACTTATGCATGTGGCATTAAACCTCGCTACAAGATAGCAACGCACCATTAACATCTTTGGTGTCTATAGGCGATGGCTGACTCTTTCCATCAGGAGACCCATCTGCTTGTTTGCCATCTTATGATATAAAAAATAACGGTAATGATATATGTAAACTAGCTGCAACCTGCATCCTACTCACAATCCCACGGGAACAACAAATTTTTTCGTGATAAAAAGTATATGATATATGCTATTCTAGGTAATTATCTATGTGTATGCCAGATCTGAATATTTCATCCAAATCAGTCAAGCTGCTTTGCGTGATTATCAAACATCCATACATAAAAAAATCTAAACTTTCGCATTTATAGCTGCATTTTGCAACGCACTACATTATAAAAGTTTTTTAATCTCACGGAAACAAACCATTTTTCCGGGATAAAAAGTACCCCTCTGTACTATTCCAGGTCATCATCTACATGTATGTCAAATTTCATCCAAATCGGTCAAGCTCATTTTTGCGTGATTGAGTAATAAACATCCATACATCTAAACTTTCGCACTTATAATACTAGCTGCACGCTGCATCATATAAGTTTTTGGTGAATCCCGCGGGAACAGTTCATTTTTCCGTAATAAAAAGTATTCTATATAATATTCCAAGTCATCACCTATATGTTTGCTAAATGTTATCCAAATCGGTTTAGTCATTTTTGCATGATTGGGTAGCAAACATTGTACATCCAAACATCCAAACTTATAACTCGCATTTATAATGACAATATAAATTATTATAGATTTTAGCGAAGACCATTTTTGATTCTTTACAGACTAGCCGCCCAGTAAGTAATAACTCAAACTGATCTTGTATCATCGATGCAAGACCAAATCTCGTGAACAACGTCGGTCTTGGAGATTCATTGTTTAAACCACTCATAAATCTTTATGGATACAATATGTGATGTCAGGCGCAGTCTGAAGTTGCATCTGAGAAGCTATATAAGCACTTTCACTATACATGCGCGCGAGTCGCGGGATGATACCGTGAAACGCGCACTCTGACCCCTAGGCTCGCGCGATATAGACATTGCACATTTGACCCCTATTTTTTACTGTGTTTGTGACATAGTGCCGTGATTTTTCTTGTGTTTAAAGGTGAGTTTAAACATTTTTGATTATAAAATTGATTTATATATTCGTTAACATTATTGTATTATATTCATTTAACTATAAAAAATTTAAAATAAAAAAAAAAATGGTTTCTATTTATATATGTCATAAATTATGATCAATATAACTATAACAATTAATTGAACATTAACATTATTATAATAAAATATATGCTATATATCATACATAGCATATATTTTCTATTATTATTTTTATGTGCGAAAATTAATTATATTTACATTTATTAAATTTATTTAATTTTTTAAGCCTTAATTAAGTAAAATAATGTAATGAAAAAGTCATATGAAACAACCTTACATTTTTTCAGTTTTTTTATTTACAGCTAAATGCTATATATGAATAACATATTTTCATGATGATAATAATAATATTAAATAACAGAAATAATATATACTATAAATTCTATTAAAATTAAATAGTTAATCAATAAAATTAATTTTTATAAACAGTACATTAAACTGATTTCTTAAATCTTAAAAATTTTATTAAAACTTTCTTCAAATAATATCCATACTAATATTAAAAATGTGAAAGTCTATCTGAATGTATTTATGTTATGATTTACGGTTAAGCCGCTGGACCGATTTTTGTGAAATTTAGCATGGAGATAGTTGAAGATCCGGGGTCAAACACTGGCTATTTTTTTAAATCAACCCCTAGGGGTTGAAACAGGAGATGAAAGTTTTTACGGAAAAATAATCTACCCACAGACGAAGCTGCGCGCGTTAGCTAGTATTATATAAATATGTTACAATTATCCTTTATCCACATTCATAACTCTCTTTATGAGATAACTACGTTTCTCTGAATATATGCTGTAAAGTATTAGCGTAAAGATATATAGGTATGTAACAATAGCATCAAGTTAAGAAATATATAAATAAATTAAAAATTATTAGCGTTATTATTCATAGGTATACCCTAATATGCATATTGTAGACATACACTACAATACATCCCCCGTGTTAATCCCGGGCTCTTTTGAAGAATAGGCCAACTGCCGTTCTGCCAGGCAGGTCGTAAAAGGCGACCGATTGTGTACTAGTAACCACGATGATAGTGACGAGTCACTACCATCGTGGCTACTAAGTGGTAGAGGTCTGCATTGTCTCGCCCGGGTCTGGTACCACCGCCTTATCTATTCCTGCCGCAATAACATTAGTGCTTGTTATTGTCTTGTTCCGGTTCGGCACGTAAGGTAGCCGGTAAACTTATGCATGTGGAATTAGATCTCGTCATAACACCTTTGGTGTCTATATTGACTCTTTCCATCAGGAGGCCCTTCTGGTTGTTTGCTATCTTATCACATAAATAAAAGCTAGCAGTTTGAATCTAGTAGTGGTGTTTAAATACCTCTATGCCTTGAATAAGCACGTAAAGCTGTAGGTTCCCGCCATCGTTAAATATAGGCGGCAAAATTGTCTGGTCTGTAAAATGTGGCGGTGGAAAACTCCAACCATTTTGCCAACCGAAAAACCAGTAAATTAGGGTAAATCGAAAAGTTTGTTGAAATCCTGTTCACTCCACCTACTTCGCAAGAGAATAGGCCAGACGTGTTGATACTTTATTTACAATACTTTCATCCGAAACGCGGCCATTATTATCTAACTTCGTTGGCATGACCAAAAATCATTACTTTTCTTTATGCAGTTGTGTAAAAAAGAAACCTATTTCAGTCCCTTTTTAAAACGGTTGATTTTTGATAAAGTAACTATGTTTGAGCTCAAGCTTTCAAATTTCATCAAAATCGATTTTATAGAGCAGAGATAGAGTAAATCACTTATTCGATTTATGAATTACTTAGCTGCGCTACTATTGCATTAAAAAAGTTTTTGATGAGTCCAACGAGAACAATTTAATTTCCCTAGACAAAAAGTAACCTATAGTCAGCAGTATGTGCTATTCAAGGTCATCATCTATATGTTTGCCAAATTTGATCCATATTGGGTCGGCCGTTTTTCCACCATCATTCATCCATCCATCTATCTATCCATTTTCCATCAAATAGTGGCATCCATCCATCAATCCCATCACACTTTCACATTTATAATTAACTAGCTGACTCGCGCAGCTTCACCCGCGAGTAGATTAACATGTTGTCAATATAGTTTTTCATACAAATTTCATCCCTTATTTCAATCCTTTAGGGGTTGATTTTTGAAAAAAAAACGTTAGCTTATGTTTGACCGCGTATCTTCAAAAATTTTCCTGCCAAATTGCATGATAATCGGTTAAGCGGTTTAACCGTGAAAGCGTAACAGACAGACAGACAGACCTTCCCATTTATAATATTAATATGGACTAGTATGGATATAAGCAGGATATGGAAATTATAATTTTTATTAGTGTTTGTGTGGTCTGTGTTGCAGATACGTATTGATAACTTGACATTTAAAAAAGAATATCAGGCTAAAATCTTTACTCCATAAATACACATACTCTGTGAGTAAATTATTTTTATATATAATTCAACAATTAAACTATCAGCCTATTTGATAATATATTTTTCAAATATTTTACACAGTTTCAAATATTTTACATTTTACAGTATTTTACAACATGAAATAAAGCACTGATATCCTAATTATATTAAAAATGACAGTTTGTATAACCTCCTTTTTACCACCCACATATTTTGACATCTTGGTGTTAACAACTTTACACAATTGACCTCGACGTCCCAAACATATGTAATATCTAATTTCGACGAGTCCTACGTATACTAGTGAAACCCGCAAAACAACAAAAACTATTTTTTTGTATCACAATCCTCAAAATTACCTTATATTTGTCCAATGTAGTAAAGTATTTGGAAATTTGTACAAAAGTACAAATTTTCAGATACTTCCATTGATTCATGTAAATTACAAGCTATAAAACGTTTAATCCGCTCTCCTGTAAAGTTGTGTGTCATTGCAATTGTACTAGTATACGTAGGTCGTATACTACCGTCAATTTTACGTTGAGTTATAGAGTAGGTGGAGAAAAACAAATGCAAATTATCAAGATCAATACCTGCCATGTTTTTTCCATATCCACAGCTCCCTTTGAATAACAACGCCGGTTACAATTATTCGGAAAATACACCTAAATTTATTAATGGTACTTTAGACAAAGAAAAATGTCGACACTAGATAAATTTGAACCAGTGGCTTCCCTAAACCTGACCTGACGTGACCCTAAACGCGAACGATGTCATGTCACTAGTCTAGTGTTATTGGTTGAACCACGAAATTATTATTACTTGTTCTGTGGGTTCAACAATGAAATTTTTTTCTTTGTTTTCGATTACATCGATTATGACGACCTCTATTTTACATATGTATTAACTATTTAAACAAGTCTACCGTTCCGCACTACAAGTATGAATTTCGAAACTATCTGGATTCGATTCAGCGATCCAGAAAGTTTTAAATTGTTTCATCTTTAAAAATATGTTATGATATCCTTAGTACGTGAATAGTTTTTATATTTATAGATAAATAATATTGTAATCACATTAATTCTCTGATACCCAGACATCCATCCTTATTTGCATTGTATACGTATTTTCTCAATTTTTCATTTGCCATTTTTCCTATAGTAAAAGTAAAGGTTATAGTTATCTTAATACCCTTTTTGGAATACCATTTTTGGGCATTTAAAATGTGAGTCAATGTTCATAAAATTATAATGTTAAATAATATTTATGATTAAATTGTTAAAGAACTGTACTTAAATGAATCAAATTTATAATTTATAAGGATTTTGTACGTATATAGAATTATTTTATAAATTTTCTGATAATAAATGGCCACAAGTGGTCCAGTGGCTACAATCGGCATTTTCACCCTATATAAACAATAGTCCCTAATTGATTTATGTAATTGATATATATATATATATATATATATATATATATATATATATATATATATATATATATATATATATATATATATATATATATATATATATATATATATATATATATATATATATATTTGTAGGACACTTTTTATTCCCTGGATATATTAGCATGAAATTTCGTACGAATTGAGTACAAAAAAATAATGAATTACGTATTTAAGCGTTTTTCAAAATTCGATCTCTAAGAGGGTTAAATAAGGTATGTAACTTATAAAGAAAGGTTAAATAAGTTCTAAAGTAAGTATGTGCGAGCAAAGCCGCGAATAACAGCTAACTTTATGAAAAAAGCCACTATTAGGCCACACTTGGACAGAGTATATTTTAATTCTCTGTCCAAGTTTGGCTCATCTTCTTATAAGTTTTTACAGACTTCCATCCTTTAATAATCAATTTAACGTAGTAAAACAGAAATAGCCGACTTTCAATTTCCTATATCTCTAGAACCGTGAATCGTAGAATCAGGTCTTCACTTAGTTTATAAGGAAGTAAATGGAAATGAACTTCCCTCTAAAAGAAAAATCTAATTTCAAAATCGGTTATTAAAAACTGAGGTGACTAATCACGGGAATCTCTGTATATATCCTATATTCTATTCTATCTTCAGCACTTGGTGAAATTCCATTGCTATTATTAATGCACTTGTACTTAAATTTCACTTCTGCCTACCCCTTCGGGGATACGGGTGTGAAGATACTTACTACTATTATACGATTTGGTTATCATCTATATATATAAAAATCAATTGCTGTTCGTTAGTCTCGCTAAAACTCGAGAACGGCTGAACCGATTTGGCTAATTTTGGTTTTGAATTAATTTTTGAAGTCCAGTTGAAGGTTTTAAAGGTGAGAAAATATAGAAAAAAATAAGAGTAGTTAAAAAAAAGCAGAGCAACGTTTTCCGGGTCAGCTAGTAATTATATAATTCCATCAATGCCATAAATGTACCGTGACCAATGTCTTCTTATAGATAAAAATAAATATTTGTTTGTTGTTATTTAATGTATACCCATGCATTGAGATGAATCTTTCTCAATTTATATATTAATCTCAATATATATTTATACTTGCGGGAAGGTTATAGGCATAGTACAAATAACTGATAGTGTGGCGGTGGCGGTGGCGGGCGTGACTAACCTGTTAATATATTTAAAAAATGAACGTTTTACTAGCAATGCGCCGCATTATTGTATCAATAAAAGACATCAACGCGCCACCCGAATTTTAAAAACACTAGCGACCTGCCCGCGGTTTCACCCGCGTAGCTTTTATTCATGTGAAAATATCGGAAAGGTTTATATAGTAAAACTTTCCTCAAGAATCAATCTATCTATTAAAAAAACGCATCAAAATCCGTTGCGTAGTTTTAAAGATTTAAGTATACATAGGGACATAGGGACAGACTGAGAAAGCGACTTTGTTTATACTATGTAGTGATAAGAAAATTTATTTTCTATTTTTTAATGTTTATTAATTTTTTATTAGCTCTAAGGTTAATTTATCATAAATTTGTATTTAACAACTATAAAAAACATGTATTTTTTGGTAGATTTTCACTTTAAAAAGCGAAACCGGTCGATAAAATTAAATAATTTAGTGTATAATAATAGTGAAATAAAAGTACAAGTGAGTGATAAACTAGATTCAACTAAAAATGTATTTTTTGATTTAATATTAATTATTCTAGATCAAAAATATTTGAAATACAATAAAACGCAATAGTCGTATTTCATATTACTTCAAAATATTGAGCCTCTAATCTTAGGTCCTCTTACACTATACTATTGAAATGCTTTTAAAAATATTTAAAGTGCAATAGGTTAACTCGTTTAAAAATATTTAATGCCAAGTTTATCTTGTACGTATCTTATCTCTTGTATATTTTGTCTTATATGTATCGTAAAGTATTGTTGACCTTATTTATTTAAAAATGTTAATGTTTTATTTCTTATTATATCTTATTTATTTTCTGTAATATTAACAAGTTTATTTTTTATTATTTCTGCTTTTTATAAACTTATATTCAGGCAAACAACTTATGTTACAATTAAAGTAATTCACAAAAGTGAGCTAAGTGTCTTTAAGAACCGAGATTTCCTACATCTAATCAAGAGTTTCTTTTTATCCGTGTTAGTCTCGGACTCCTTTGAAGAATAAGCCAAATGCCGTTCTTCCAGGCAGGTCGTAAGAGATGACCATTTGGCTATGCGAGTCACTTCCATCCTAGCTAGTAAGGTAGAGTTCTGCATTGTCTCGCCCGGGTATGATACCTACCCCTTACCTATTCCTGCCACAATAGCGTCAGTGCTTATCACGGTCTTGTTCCGGTTTGGAGGGTAAGGTAGCCGGTAAACTTATACCTTATTAGACCTCGCCGCAAAATAGCAACGCACCATTAACATATTTTGTGTCTATAGACGATGGTTGACTCTTTCTATCAGAAGACCCATCTGCTTGTTTGCTATGTTATAATATAAAAAAAGTGAATCTGGGTAAAGAAAATGGAAGTCATCGAGTTAAAAATTAATAACAAACACAAATATTATAATTCAATTAAAATACTTATCACTCTATACACAACAATTACACCTAGAGAAATAAGCTTAAACACAACATTCAAAATAATGTCAATAATAAAAATACATCAAAAATTAACTAGAAGAAAAAATACTACTAGAGTGGCAGTAAAATGTTCCTTAAACCTCTTCTTAAAACAATGTTTCTTGCCGAGAGAACCATAAAAAATATAATTGTATAGATATATACAGTTAAACTTTATTATGGATAATAAGAAATACAGGATACTTAATATGAAATTATAGAATACATGCAGAAATATTTTGTATCAATAAATATTCTCTACAAAAAATGTTTTTGTTGAAAAAAATCATTAACCTAAAATTTTTAAACAAAAAACAGATGTTTATGTGCTTTTATTAGAACACACCAATACAATTCAGTAGCTGCCCATAAACCTACGATTTCATTCGACAGTTTATCAAATATATCAATATATCATGTTACTAATGGCACTTAAAGGTCGTTTGAAACAATATTCAAGGCATTTATCCTCGGGCACGACTCTTTGTGTAGCAGATGCAACTTGCATCCAAATTACGTACAATTTACAATTCAAATAACTTTGTCTATTAATAAACGTATTGGAATAATGTTACAGCTTGCTGCTCATCCTCTTACTATCACTCTTACTATAGTTGAAGGACGCGGACAGACAACAAATATATATTGTGATTTTTTAATTATTTATTGTATTGTACTGGTCGGATAGGCCTATAAATGGTTTTTTATATAACAAACAACTCTAAAATATGAGGAAATTATTGACGTGGAATCGTGTGAAAATCCGGCAGGAGTGTTTCCAACGGATACGACTTGGGGGTCTTCAAGAAAAGAGCTTACTCATTCTTAAACGACCGGCAACGCAACTGCTAAGCCTGTGGTATTGCAGATGTCCATGGGCGGCGGTGATCACTTACCCTCAGATGCACATCCTGCTCGTTTGCCCCTCTTCCATATAATGAAAAAACGTGAAATATTTTTTTACATTTTTTTTACAATCCATGTACTCTTTCCCCACATCGTAGATATAGACTGTCCATGAGGCAGAAATGCATGGAGATATATTCATAAAGACAAACCCACTGAAGTTTTTCTATCAGATCTTCTCAGAGTGCGGCCGGGTTTTGGATCCTTAGTAGCATAAAATTGTTGATGCGTCAAGTAACTTGTAAAAAGTTTAATTAAATAAAGTATTTCTGATTCTTGATTTGCGGCCACGTAGACGCGATAGTATTAAATAAAATATTTCACACCGCAATTCAAATCGTGGCAAATCAAGCAACGTCACAAAATTTATTGATGGCATCGAGTGGTAAAAAATTTGTTAATGAGATTAAAATCTACATCTACAAGCGTATTATTAATCAAAGTAATTTATTCACAGCGTAATTATTTGTGTAACAGCGATTGTCATCATTACTTTGTTCCATTTGAGATTTGTTACGCGGCATGAGGCGTAGTTTTATGTAAACCCAAAATCAAGGTTTTTAATTTGGAATTTACCGTTAAACGTTAAATGTGACTTCTGTAATACCACTAAAGTAAAAACAAATATATAATGCAAAAAAAAAAACAAATTCTCAAAATTTTTATACTATAACCTTGGTTTATTAATTGTATTATTTTTTTTTCAAAATATTTGCCTATATATTTAATTACTTTTTGATGTGTTCAATGAAGACGCGCGTAAAGCAAAATTAATATTTGGTTTATATTTTTTAAATTTTTTATGTGCTAAAAACGGTTTCATTACATTTTTGTAGACATGATTCTGGATGAAATGACCCATAGTACGTATTTTATGACAGTTATCTCTATTGTGAACCAGATTAAAATATTTAATACAACGACAATAAAGAAAACGATAATAAATATTCACGGGACAAATTACACTTACTGATCTAACCCCAAAGTAAGCAAATTATTTTGCTTGAGTTATGGGTGTTAGTCAACGATACTAAAAAAAATGATGTGGTGTCGCGGGACACAAGGCAGGAACGAACTTCCTTCGGCTAAACGGCACTACTCGCTTGTGTACGCGACTGTCGCGCCTGCGCACGTCTCATTTAACGCTTTTATTCCACGCATTTTTCTTACGGTTTTACTATCACATTTTTTTCAGTTCGGTCGCGCAGCAAAATCCCTATCCCCTCCAAGCCTGCCGTAAGGAACTTCGTTCCAAAATAGTCTACAATTTGTAAAATCACGTGTCCTCACTGTATAACAATTTGATTCAAGATTGATTCAATCGAATAGGATGACAAGTTTCAAAATGGTAAAATTGATCTTATTGAATTACTTATACGAATATTTATAGTGAAATTTGCCAAAAAATTTAATGTACAGATACACAAAACAAACTTATACAGTAATAAAGATAGATTGTATCTTGTTAAGAATAATAAGGAACCATTTCACGCAGTTATAGCTAAGGGCAATAGCTGTCATAAATAGGCAATTAGTTTTAATTCCGTTTATCAATGTATCACTTTAAATGTAATCAGTACTTTAATAGTTTAAAAATAAGGGTCTTATTTCGTATCATAAGACCCTTATTTTATAACCCTTATTTTATTTTGTAAGTAATTTGCTACATACATTTAACACAAGATAATGTACAGAACGACGGTAATTTTCGGAAGAGAAAACACATAATTATGGAAATGATACAAGTATAAACACCGGAACGATACGGCGTACACTATAAAGTAAAAAACCGCTAAGTGCGTGTCGGACTTGCGCACGAAGGGTTCCGTACCATGATAGCAAAAAAAAAATACGAAAAAACTCTTTTATTGTATGGGAACCCGCCTTAATATTTTTATTTTTAGTATTTGTTGTTATAGCGGCAACGGAAATACATAAATTGTGAAAATTTCAGCTTTATAGCTATCACGGTTTATGAGATACAGCCTGTAACAGACAGACAGACGGACAGACAGACGTCGGAGGCTTAGTAACAGAGTCCCGTTTTACCTTTTAGGTACGGAACCCTAAAAACAATTCTATGACGTATACAATTGTTTTTTACACGTTATTACGTTAGTTCGTGGTTAAGCTCGGCTACGCTCGTATGCTGCGGGCTCGTTTCCGAGATGAGCAAAGCTTTTTATATCATAAAATAGCAAATAAGCAGATTGCTCTTCTGATAGAAATCGACAAACATCGCCTATAGACATCAAAGATGATAACGGTGCTTTGCTATCCGTGTAGCGGGATGGCAATGCCACATGCATAAGTCTATCAGCTACCTTACCCTTTAATCCGGAACACGACAGTGAAAAGCATTTACGCTATTGCGACAGGTGTAGGTTTAAAGCCCGGTTTCGCAGTAGTGGTCATTTGGACCAACTGCTTAAGGCGAGGCATCGGGATAAACGTGAAAAAACTGGTTTACTTAACTACGTTTTTGTTGTATTGATTGTTAAATCATAATTTTACAAAATTACACGATATACCTGAATATATTATCTAAGGAATGTGCGAACTCATTACATGATAGAATGTACTTTACTTGATCATATAAAATGCCGAAAACAGGCTAAAAAAATCTATAAAACTAATAATTTGTTAATAATATTTCTAATTTTCCACATGATTTTTATATGGTGATATTTAGTTTTAAATACAAAAAACAATGTGCTAAATTTTATTTTTCAACTGAAGTCTCATATTTATTTATCCGAAAATTAACACGTTTCCCATCGGCTTCAGAACATCACGCGCCACCCATTTCCTATAGAATATATATTATAAAGGCGAAAGTCTGTCTATCTGTTACGCTTCCACAGCTAAACCACTAAACCGATTTTGATGAAATTTGGTATGGAGATATTTGAAAATCCGTCGTCAAATATATTTATTTATTTAATACTTTATTGTACACAGAAAATAATACAAAAAAGACAATATTAACGTAACATAAGTACAATGGACGAGCTTACCTCTACTTAAAGAGATTTCTTCCAGCCAACTCGTTAAAGGAGAATATAATAATGAAAATTAAGAAATGAGTAGACCTAGTGTACAAAAAATAATAAATATAAACTATGAAACTAAATTAACATATACTTATAAAGTATTTAAAAAAAGTGATGATGTAGAGAAAAAAAATACATATAAGGAAAACTTACATTTCAGCTAGGAAGTGTTCTTTGACTCGTTTTTCAAAGGACTCTAAAGTCTGGCAAAGGCGAATCTCACTGGGCATGGAATTCTACAGACTTACAGCTTACAGAACAGTGCAAAATAAGCAGCAATAAATATAGGTTACATTTAAAAAAATCAATCACTTAGTCTGAAATACGGGATGAAAGTTATGAAAACTATAACAACGACATGGTAATCTACTCGCGAGAAAAGCTGCACGAATCAGCTATTATACAAAAATATTTACTTTTTGCACTCCTTCACTAAGTAAATTTTGCGTAATAGTCGTAAAAGTGGTACAGAGTTCTTGCTTTACGTATTAACATATTGATTAATTGTCTCGAAAGCTTCATTTTCGCAATTTGTACAACGAATATTACTAGCAATATATCCAATTTGACCCAAATACCCCGTGTCTATCATCTCTATGTCAATAGATAATCTGTTTTTCTGCTTATTCAAACTTATTTCTATCACTCCTAGCATAATTACTACGTGGTGAAGTTCTGCAATATCTCTCCCGTTTTGTACCACTGTCTTACGTACATACGTTCGTGTTCGTCGTATATCGTGTTCCAGCTTAGAGCGGAAGGTAACCAGTAAAGTTATGATATGATGAATAACAACGCACCAATAACATCTTTGATGCTAAAGGTGATTGTTGTCGCTTTTCATCAAGAGAGATATCTGATTGCTTGTTCAAAAAAAACACTAGGTGGTAGAGTTCTGCATTATCTCGCCCGGGTCAGGCACCATCGCCTTATCTATTTCTGCCACAATAGCGTCAGTGCATGTCGCTGCCGTGTTTCGGTTTGGAAGCTAAGGTAAACTTATGTATGTGGCATTAAACCTCGCCACAAGATAGCAACGCACCATTAACATCTTTGGTGTCTATAGGCTATGGTTGACTCTTTCCATCAGGAGATCCATCTGTTTGTTTGCTATCTTATGGTATAAAAAAAACATTATTATCAGTGCTGGCAGTAATATCGCCGTGGGCAGTAATATACATTACAATCAAAGTCGAAAATAATATATTGCATAAATAGTTTCAAGACGTATAAATTATATATTGCACAAACTGTAAATTACAAGTTTGAATGCGAACAGAATTAAATTTAAAAATGTTAATTTATTCATTCATAACAAAAATGGCATATATATTCTTAATTTAATTTAATAAATCCGAACCAGTAACGTAATACCTGATTCGCTCCGCGGCAGAAGCTTGCATTTTCTTAACGATACGGCCGCACCGGTTCTAGTGTGTTCGTTTCTTTACACCAGGGGCTCTCAAACATTCTTAGTTAGGAACCAATTTTATATCATTTTTGTTAGCGGGACTGTTATGGAGGTATAATAAAAATAAACTGTAACTACACACAAACTAATTAAAAATTCAACATAAAGTAACATCAAAAGAAATAATTATATTTTTAGGACAAACTTCTGTAATTTGTATTCCTGCCGCATTAGCGTTAATGCTTGTGATTGTCCTGTTCCGGATAGGAACGTAAGGTAGACTTATGCATATGGCATTTCCATTCCGCCACACGGATAGCTACGCACAATTAACATATTTGGTGTCTATATGCGATGATTTCTCTTTCCAATTGTATTAATGTGATTTATAATTTTGTATCTTAACGAGTTTGTTACTTAAAGATACACCCATTTACGAACAAATTCAATAAATACAGCTAAGAACAACGGTCGATAATGAACTATTTACTTTCTCGAACAGTTAGGTAATACTAAATACTATTACTGTCACTCAGACACATAAATGGCAGCGCAAAGCGTATGTAATTCCTTGCATATTATACCTCTGCATGGCGACCAATGTCTCACCGCCTACTAAATTTAAAATCATTTGCGGATCATATTTAGGATTCTGCGAACCACTGGTGGTCCACGAGCCACCGATTGGCAACCATTGCTTTACACGAATGACAACGTACCATTAACATCTTTGGTGTGTGAAAGCAATGGTTGTCTTTTTTTATCAGGAGAGACACGTTTCATTTTTTTTAATCAAAACATATCAATCAAGCAAATGGATCTCCTGATGGAAAGAGTCAACCATGGCCTATAAACATCGAAGGTGTTAATGGTGCGTTACTATCTTGTGGCGAGGTCTAATGCCACATGCGTAAGTTTACCAGCTACCTTACCCTCCAAACCGGAACACGACAGTGACAAGAACTGACGCTATTGCGGCGGGAATAGACAAGGCGGTGATACCAGACCTGGGAGAGATAATACAGAACTCTGCCACCTAGTAGCCACGATGGAAGTGAGTGAGTCACTAGTAGTGACTCATGTATCCAATCGATTGCCTTTTACGACCTGCTTCGCAGAACGGCAGTTGGCCTATTCTTCAAAGTAGCCCGGGATCAACACGGGGAAGATTATGTTCGTTTGATGTAATATAATATAAAAGTATATGATGTACAATATAGTGTCTAAAGTGTGCTATAACTCTAATCTAAACGTTTTCTTGAATAATAAATCATTGCGGAAACGAATGCTAATTAATGTAAATACATTCATTTGTGGACGAAATTGTCGAAACTCTTATCCATCAAACGACTACATAACTTTTTGACGTATTATTGCTTCGTTATCACTCGTAAAAGCATTATTGGCTATAATAATCCTTATTATGATATTTTTAAGTGTAATCTTGTCATAGGATTATAATTGATTATATTTTATGGTATAACTAGCTATTAGCAGTAGATTTGCTTGTATTAAAAGCTATATTCTATTCCTCAGGAATAGTACTTTTTATATGTACATACCCTGCGTATTTTTATGTCCCTAATAATATGAATCCTATATCCTTTCTCGGGTCTCAAACAATCTTTCTGCCAAATTTAATTCAAATTAATTTAGTGGTTTAGACGTGGTAGACAGGCAGAGTTATTTTCGAATTTATAATATTAGTATGGATTGAATATCAATTGGGCTTTACACGGCATATATATTATGGCCCCTGCCTTTTAGTCTAGTGGTTAGCATGTACGGCTCAATTATGAAGTCTCCGGATCAGTTCCTCGATCATGTGAATGAGTCATTAATGTTTTTTGGCGTTATCTTTGAAATTCAAAATGTCAGTGGCCGCTTGAAGCTACGTTATTATACACTTTAACGTGGCTTCAAGCGGCCACTGATATTTTGAACGCAATGAATATGCACAACGAGTTACGTTATAAACTAATGTATAATATATTTTGTGAATCAAAAACTTTGAACCACTTTATACAAAAGTTACGAGAACTAATGAGTACGAAATTTGGCGCATCAAAGTTCTCCATATCAATATGAACTTGATATGAACTTAAAATGCAGAAAGATAATCTATATTAATTAAATAATTAATAATATTATGATAGTGAAAGCTTGGATGTGTGGATGTATGGATGGATGGATCGATGGATGGATGTTTGTTAATCACGCAAAAACTACTAAACAAATTTAGATTAAATTTGGCACACAGGTAGACAATGATATGGAATAGCACATAGACTATTTTATCCGGGAAAAATTAGGTGGTCCCACGGGATTCGCCATAAACTGTTATAATGCAGCGGGCTACCCGCTGCAGCTAGTAGTTTTGTAATTTTTAAATTACATTTTAAAATACATCAGTTTATTAAAAGTAAATATTAACAACACTAACATGTATTTGACAAACCCTCATATTCACATATATTGTGTACAACTAGAAGTGCCTGCGAATTCGTCCTCGTGAATTTTTTTTCCAAAATAAATGTAGCCTAAGTTACTCTTCATTACCGTAGTTTAAAAGATAGACAGTCCCAGTTTACCCACATAGTACCCGTTCCCGTAAAATGTACGGGGTAAAAACTATCTTACGTCCTTTCTCAAATCTCAAACAATCTTTGTACGAAATTTCATTCAAATCAATTCAGTGGTTTAAGCATGAACAAGAGACAGACAGACAACTAGAGTTACTATCGTATTTATAATATTAGTATGGATTTTGTTTATGGTTGAAAGTCAGTTATGAAACTTAGAAAAGATTTTAATAGCGTCTGTGGTTAAACTTATGGTCGAAATTTGACCAGCGGGGAATTGCAAGCCTAGGTGAAAATTCGATTTTAATAAGATACAGTAGTGCCATCTCGCCAACTGAGAAACCAGTGAATTATGGTAAACTGATACACTTAACTTATTAAACTTAATAAATTATGGTACACTTAACCGGTTTGATGACATTAAAGTATAAATCCTTTTACAACCTACAAGATTATTTTAACCATATTATAATTAATTTTATATATTATATTAACATATTAATTCCCCGTGTTAGTCCCGGGCTCCATTGAAGAATAGACCTTTTACAACCTGCCTGGCCGTTCTACCAGGCAGGTTCTAAAAGGCGACTGATTGGCTATACGAGTCACTACCATCGTGGCTGCTATGTGGTAGAGTTCTGCATTGTCTCGCCATTGTTACTACCGCCTTACCTATTCCGGCCGCAATGGCGTCAGTGTTTGTCACTGTCGTGTTCCGGTATAGAGTGTAAAGTAGCTGGTAAATTGGTTATGCATGTAGCATTAGATTTCACCACCATTAACACTGGTGTCTATAGGCGATAGCTGACTCTTTCCATCAGTAGACCCATCCGCTTGTTTGCTATAATCTATACATATAATAAAATCGTAGGAAAGTCAAAACTGTACATTGAATGTTTTTTAAAAGAATACATGGGGCGTGATCTACAATCGATATCGAAGCCAAAAATATAGTTTTTAAAATTTTTGTCTGTTTGTCGGTTTGTCGGTTTGTCTGTTTGTCTGTTTGTCTGTTTATCTGTTTATCTGTTTGTCTGTATGTATGTCCGGGGTAAACTCAAAATTACTGCATGGATTTACTTCAAATTTTGCATGAATATTACTAACAGGTCGGGTCAACATATAGGCTACATATTATCACGCTATTACCTACGGGGAAAGTGCTGTACGGATTAAACGAAGTCCGCGCGGACGAAGTCGCTGGCAACAGCTAGTATATAATATAAAAATATATATTTTTTTAATTTTTATATTTTTATACGTTTGTAACGAATAAAATCAAAAACTACTGGAGAGATCTTATAAAATTATTTTACTATTAGAACGCCACACTATTCAGAAGTAACATAGGCTAATATTTTGCCTGATTGAACAAAACGAAGTAATGATTTTGGGTCACGCGTACGAAGTCGCGAGTACCAGCTAATTCAGATATAGATTGAAGCAAAATCACGTATTCTCGTTATACACAAATTTTCGACAAAATCGGTTAAGCTGTAACATATTGACATACAGAAGTAAATAGCTTACAAATATAATTTGCGTAACGTATGCATACGTATTCTCATAGTAGAGCAATTTTGTCTTTTCCTCCTTTCTGTCAAGCTGTATAAAGTCTTTAGAGCGTTTGTGCAATCATGTGTTTTCATTCTAAGTATGTATAATTGTCAATAAATTTGATGTAGAGTCAGACTCTTTAGATTAATATAGTAAGTAGTACAGTGAATATATTTATAAAATATAATATTCAAGCCACAAATTTAGGAGACTCTATCCAATCTGGTGTTTACTAATAATGTTGTGTAAATTATCATCCAAAAAGATGTTGCATAAATGATAAATAGGATTAACGTAATCACGCAGTTACAAAAATAAGCGAATCTTTTGTTCTCTAGACGTGTCGATTAAATATACCTTGGGAACGAGAATGAAATGTTGTTTTGACTAAACAAACCTTTTATAAATAAAAATAATGTTGGTGAACAATTTTTTTTAATATGATTTATCAAACGAGCAGATGGCTCTTTTGATGGAAAGACAGACCATCGGCTATAGACACCAAATATGTTAATGGTGCGTTGCTATCCGTGTGGTAAGTTGGTGTTACCACATGCATAAATTATCGGCTTTCTTACCCTCCAAAACGGAACACGACAGTGACAAGCACTGACGCTATTGCAGCAAGAATAGGTAAGATTTGTGGTACGAGTACATGACAGTCACGATGACAGTTACAAGTTTGGCAAAACGTTTGCCTTTTACGAATTGCCTGGCTAAATTGTAGATGCTCTATTCTTTAAGGAGGCCCGGACCAACAGAAGACTAGAATAGATCATTATGCCAGGCAGTTTATAATAGGCTAATAGGGATTGCCCAGACATTTCACTACCATTGTGGTTCAATGCCACCGTATGCCTATTGGCTATTGCAGTACTAGCGTAAATGCTTGTCACAGCCGTGTTCCTGTTTTAAGGATAAGGTAGCTGGCAAACTTATGCATGTGCATGCATGCACAATCATCCCACCACATGGATCCCGCTAAATTAAGGTATTTTAAGCTCAAAAATGTAAAAACTAAGCATAGATTTTTTCAGTTCAAACATTTATTTTATTAAAAATGGTAGTTTATAGATGTTTGAAAAGCTGTATATTTCAGAAACCATGATCGATTTTGATCTCTCGAATAGCATTCAACTCAATTTTTGAGATGTAAAATATAGTTTTAACTAAATAATCGATAGGCTGAAAAATTTCGATGCAGTGACAAAAAATTTTTTTTCAAAATTTTTCGTCATTGATAAATCCTAAACAAATAGATCGATTTTGATCTATACACGGTATTTGACGCAGTTTTAAAAGTAGAAAAGTTCATAAGATTTTTAAGTGAATTGGTGTATTAGCGTGAAAATTATTTCAAATATATTACATAAGTTTGCTAAAAACAACGTAATTTTTATATTTGAAAAGCTGTAACTTTTAAAGTTTAGATTTGATTTTGACGTAGTTTTTTTAGTACTAAAATATCATAGAATACCAAAAACTGATCGGTTGAAAAATTTCGAAGTTATGTCAAAATAACAATTTCTTTCAAGATTTTTCGTCAGCGAATACTTTTAAATGGATAAACCAATTTTGATGAAATTTATGCATTACACGTGGTTTTTTGAAGAATAGAGCTGATTAGTTTTTGTACTCATTTGGTACATAAATCTGGAAGTTATATTAAAAAAATACTGTACATTTTTTTGAGGTGTTTTCACAATTTTTCGAAACCCCGTGCTCGGGCCGACTTGGTTCAAATTTGCAGGAAGTTTAAGATGCGTGAAATCCAATCGAATGCCATCAACCCTGTTTCGATTAGTTCAGCCGTTCAAAAGTTATAAGTTGTTTACATACACAGCTACACACACATACATACAGACATAGTGACGTCATCGCGAAAATAGTCCGAAAAGGATACTAGGATAGGACCTCAAAACGTGGACATCTGGTGAAAACTCGATTTTAGAAAATCTGGGCAAAATCAGTAACTTCCTTATCTACATACGTAGCGGGAAGTTAAAATAGAATGCTGCAATGCTTTCAGATGCATAATTCCGGAATAAATACACCAAATTGGATAATTCTTTTTTGTTGTGTTCGTTATTGTCAGTACATATAAAAGTTAAATTATGTATGAAGGAAAATATTAAAAATCCTAAAGGAAAATCTTAAAAATCTTATAGTATGGAAAATGGCTGAGCGAGTGAGACAGAAGATATTGTGGCAGTACCTTGAATATATTACCATGATGTATTGCCAAACTATTTAATTATAATCCTATTTATTTAAAATGGTCGTAATGTAAACGGTAGATTTTGTTTCATTTTTTATCAGGGACAACACCCGTGCGGAGTCGGTTCGGGCATCTAGTAAAATATTTTTTAACCAAGAAAAATTACAGCAAAACAAGATTCTCAAGCACACTTTGCGAAATTTCAGATTATCTTAATGAGTGAGCGGTTCTCACGAATTTATCTCTTACTGTTATTTAAAATCTAATTAATTCAAAATATATATCGTTAAACAGGAGGTCAAATATGATTTAGGTTAGATTTAATTGACCTTGACACGAAATAAACTGATACAAAATAAAATATTAGGAAGGTTAGCAAAAATAACATTTTTAAAATTTATAGTGATACCGTACTATAGTTACCATATTTATAAAGGCAATCGACTTCTGGAAATATATTAAGCATTTTAATCAATATATTTTTAGTTTGCCATAAATAAAGCTAAATGTAAATAATAATTATTTCAAAACTTTATATGGAGTAACTTTATAATTTAAAAAAATGTAATTTTAAAAACTTTCTGTATTAATAAATCATGAAAGTTAATATTTCTTAATTGCATTGTTAAACATTATTTTAAGCAGTATATTATTATTTAATTTAAATTTTATTTACTAAATAACAAACCAAAGATTATAAAGGATTTTTTGCAGGGTGAATCAACTATACCGTAGTCTAGTTATCAGAGCTTAAGACAAAGATTACTAGTTCAAATCTAACCGAGAAGCCATTAGCAGCAACCGAAGTTTTTTTCTATTTGGCTACTAGTCAATAACGAAAAAAAATAAAAAGTATTATTGAATAATATAATAATAATAAAAAGTATTATTTTAAAAATATATTTATTTATCAATAATACATACATTGTCATTGGATGACTATGGCTTGCACTTGTTAATGAACTAGTAGATGTGTTAAACATACCAATCGTTCGCCTTTTACGAATTGCTTACGAGAATAGATGGCGGCCTAGGTTTAAGGCGATTACAGCTGCGAACGACCTTGAGTTAGTGACAGGCGCAGCAAAATACTATTTCAGCTCAGTGAATTTGGCCCCACTTTTTTGATTTTCAGATTTTTGATATTTTTAATTATTTGTTCGTCGTTCGTTCTTTAATGTTCGATTGTAAAAATTGTTTGTTCGTCTTTTATTTATTTATAATTAATTAAACAAATGATCACCCTTAAGTTGGCCCCCCTTATTAGATATCTTTATTTTTTATCACTTAGATTAATTAATTTTGATTAATTATCGTTTGTTCGACGACTATTGGTGATTGTTCGATCATAAAAACAATTAAATTCCCAATTATTATTTATTTTATATCTAATATGCAAACCATTACCTCACGCCTACATTGCGCATGCGCCAGCAGTCTAATGGCGACTGAGCGATGCGTAGTGCATGTCATGTAAAAAAACGACATTATAAATAATGCTCCATTTTGAATATCATCAAATTATACGATTTGAATGAAGTATTTATTCAACAGTGTGAGTACCTCGATTAAATATAAAGGTATTTAATTCTTATTAGGAAATATTGTAGGTAGTTCCGATAGTGGTAAATTTAACACGATACATAAAAAAAAATCTGCACATTTTTTGAGGTTAACTAATAGTACATCTAATATATACATCTTTAACAGAATTATAAATAGGCCTATCATTTTAGGAAAGAAACAAATTAAAAACAGTTGTATGATATACACACCCACACACATATGTACATATATAAGAAATTCATATTTAATTAGAGTAATTACTCTTTTTGTTTACTCAACAAACAGCTTTATGTGGCTTTATGAGTTAAGTACATATATTGGACGTAATGCATGTAAATGGACTATATAGACATTAGATGTTTTTCGATGATTATTAATAAGTACAAAATTTATTAATAATGATTCTTTTACAACTAAACATTCGAAATGGAGCATTATTTATAATGTCATTTTTTTACATGACATGCACTACGCATCGCTCAGTCGCCATTAGACTGCTGGCGCATGCGCAATGTAGGCGTGAGGTAATGGTTTGCATATTAGATATAAAATAAATAATAATTGGGAATTTAATTGTTTTTATGATCGAACAATCACCAATAGTCGTCGAACAAACGATAATTAATCAAAATTATTAATCTAAGTGATAAAAATAAAGATATCTAGTAAGGGGGGCCAACTTAAGGGTGATCATTTGTTTAATTAATTATAAATAAATAAAAGACGAACAAACATTTTTTACAATCGAACGTTAAAGAACGAACGACGAACAAATAATTAAAAATATCAAAAATCTGAAAATCAAAAAAAGTGAGGCCAAATTCACTGAGCCTACTATTTCGCACGTCAGGATCTCCCGTCGTCAAAGAGTATACACAGTGATGCAGATACGTTTTAACATATTTGTTTACCTATATGAACTTTTATCATCATGAATCAAATGAATGTTAGCAAACTCAAAACTCATAATCGATAATCGGTTATTTATCGATTATCCGTTCATTTTAGAAAAACGATCAATATCGAAAGAAAAAACAGTAAATATCGAAAATCGACAAAAAATTATATGACAATTTTGCACAATAATGACTGTAACGTATCTTATTTATTTTTGTAATATACAATACATCTTGTGTAGCACTTTAATACACACATTTAACCATTAATATTTAACAAAACCTTTCAAAATGTAATTTTGTAAAAAGTGATCTCTTAAATAACCTTTTAAAAAAATTTTTTTTTTGTTTCAAAATTTCGTAAGAAAAAGTAGAGATTTAATTTAATTGAAAGATTATAGAAGATGGTATTAAACAGGTTGATTAATTTAGACTATTTGTATGTATAATATATTTAATTTATTTATATTTATTTCATTTCATATGACAGCAAACAAGTAAACAGTTTTCCTGATAGAAACATATAACCATCGCCTATAGACACTTAAAAATTTTAATGGTGCATTGCTATTCATCTAGCAGGGTTACAATGTTACATGCATATGTTTATCAGCTACCTTGTTCTCAAAACCGAAGCACGACAGTTAAAAATACAGACGCTATTGCGACAGGAATATGTAAGGCGGTAGTTCCAAAATCGGGTTAATGTGTTGCAAAAAGCCAAGGTTGAAAAAAATAACTTATGATTATAATAACTGCCTCGTAGTCTAGGGAATAACCTAAAGTTTCGTTTAAGGTATTTTTCGAAAATTAAAAAATCTCAGTAGCCACTTGGATTCTGGCGGATGGTGTGTTACCACTTCCGTGCCTTGGATAAGCACGTAAAGTCATCGGTCCTGGTCATTGTTAAAACAACAACAACGACATATATTTACGCCACTCCCCTTACGAGGTAGGCAAAGAGAACCGAGTGCAATATGTCACGATCCTTACAATTTTTTCTTGCTTCCTGCACGTTCATTACTCTCTTCATTCAAACACGCTGGTTGCGAACACTTCACTACCTTCAAATAGTACCAGTTTTTTATCTTTTTTCTTCAGAGTTTTGATGTTTTTGATCCTTGTAAGGGATAAAATTTAAAAAACCTTAAACTCATATTTAATTGTGTTAAAAACATAAATAATAACTTTTAAATAATTTCTACAATATTTTACAATGAACAATCTATTTTTCATTCAAACATAAACGCTTTTTCTACCCTTTTAAGGAATAAAATTTATAAAATCCCTAAACATATAATTCTTAAATTATGTTGAAGAACATAACTACCAAATTTCAAATTATGTTGACCATGAATGAATGACAATGATGAATTGTAACTCCCACTTTTACTCCTTTAAGGGATGAAACCCCGAACTTCATTACGCGCATGTTTCTTCAATTTGGATTGAATTGAATAAGTAGGTACTAAATTTTATGAGAGTTTAGATAATAAACTTTTTATTTTTAATACAAATTTATACCCTTGCCCTTTTAATGGATGAAATTAAAAGAAATTTTAAAATAAAAATTTCTTTAATTGTATTAAAAAGCATAAAAACTAAATTTTAAGTAATTTCTACAACAAACAATTCATTTTTCATACAAAAATTACTCTCCTTTTACCCCTTTATGGGATGAAATTCAAAAATGCATATTCCTTTAATCGTATTAAAAAGTATAAGTACTAAACTTTATGTAAAAATTTATTTTAATACAATCATTAACGCCCCTTTTATCTCTTTAAAGGTTTAAATTACATCATAATAACAACCTCTGTAAAAAAACAGCCTTTCCGCTACAAACTTATTATCTACTATAAAAAACGTTCAAGCGTAAACGAAATGTCCAATTTTCAAACAGCACAACCTTATTACTGTGCCAAACGTACTATCTGTATTATTACTCTTTGACTCGAATGTGGAGAGCGGAGTACGCTAACGTGCGACACAGCCTCCCTGTACGAACGCTACCGAGAGACTGACTTTCGGAGCGAGCGCTGTCCGCGAATGAAATAATAAGGTTTTTATTGATTTAATGGCACACTATAATAATTTTGTAAAATTTTGAACTTAAATTTTATCAAGGAATAAATTGTCTGTAATAAAGTGAAAAAATCATCAAAATCGTTTCAGTAGTTTGAAAGTTATAAGAAAATTCTTGCGTAAAAATAAGAGAGATATTCGATATTTTTTCGTCAAAAATAACAAAAAAATTTGAAAAATCGAACTTAAAATTTAAAGTAAATTATATTTTACGTATAATGTATATTTTTTTTAAATTATTGGATTAATCGTTTAGGAGTAGTAGGCTTTCAAAGAGAAGTATATTTCGTAGTTTGGCGTATGTAATCGCCTTAATAATAAATTCCTGCCGCAATAGCGTCAGTTCTTGTCACTGTTGTGTTCCGGTTTGGAGGGTAAGTTAGGTAAGGTAAACTTATGCATGTGGCAATAGACCTCGCCACAAGATAGCAACGCGTCATTAACATATTTGGTGTCTATATGCGATGGTTGACTCTTACTATCAAGAGACCCATCTGCTTGTTTGCTATCTTATGATTAAAAAATGTGCGGCTGAGGCATTAGTATGACGTATTGTTATGATGTCACGATGGAATTTCTTATCTGTGCTAAAATTGTGTCTATCACCTATTAAATTCGCACGAGAAGCTTAACCTAGATGAAGAGGTGTGAGACGTTCAATAAAAATGAAACGATATGCCTAGTTGAGGTCCAGTAATGTCAGAGGTCGGTATAGCGAAAGTGAAGAAGTTACGTGTACGTTACGTAACACTCTGTCACGTTACATTGATTACAAAGATGCAGCCAGGTCACTGGGTAACGCTAATGTTTAGATATACAAAGAATTCGTCAGACATTGTTAACACTGCTCTTAGAACCACATATTTTATTTAGGTAAAGTGCCACTAAATTTGAAACGGATATATTGATTATTTACTCAATGTTTTGTAATAGTTTAGCGCAGTAAAGTTACAAGTTTCTGTTTCTTAAAAATATCGTCTTTTGATAGGAAGGAACTTTTTAAGTACAATATTGAGAGGTAGGTAGTTAGTATAGTTATTAACAGAATTTTATCAATTTAAACTCTATCTTGACCTGGATAAAAACACCAAGTCCCTTAACGCATTTTCTTATGAGATATAAAGAGGAAAACCTTTTTTTTTTTCATTTTTTAATATATTGTACAAATTGTGTACAATGTGAACAGGTACCTTCTAGGGAAGCGCGTTCCATTTTAGGCCTTATCTTAGTTTACCATCAGGTGAGATCGAGGTCAAGCGCTTACCTATCGATAATAAAAAAAAATAAACGAATTGATCTAACCCAAAAATAAGCAATTTATTTGCTTGTAATATGGGTGTTAGTTAACCACACTAATACATAAAAAAGACATAAATACTCAAGTATATTTAATAAAAACACAAACTCAGAAATACAAACTTCTATGTTTCTAACACAAACATTTGTCATCGTCGGGAATCGAACCCGAGCCTCTACGATGCGTAGACCGGCTCGCTATCCATTAGACCAATAGACGATCAAACTATTTACTAATTTTCCTGTCCATGTTTTAGAATGAAATGCATTCATTCTAAAACACGGACAGGAAAATTAATTAAAAAGTCTGTGTCTCAAATGTTAATTATTTTACTATGATTATCCTGTCATGCGATGATATGTAAAATATGTAAGGAAGAGGATAGAATTGTCCATGTGGCATTACCACTCGGATAGCAACGCACCATTAACATCTTTGGTGTCTATAGGCGATGTTCTCACTTTCCATCAAGAATTTGTTCGCTTTTTAATTTAAAATGCTGACCTATATTATCAAAAAAAAAAGAAGTACACACGCTCGGACATACTCGTATACATCAAAGTTTATTGTTTACAAACAACGCTTGCTATCGCGACACGTGTAATTCAAGGGGCGTGTTGTCACACGCACGATGACAACAGATTTAGAATATTACATCTATTTGTGTAATATGTCTATAAGTATTTTATCTATCTATCTATCTATATATATATATATATATATATATATATATATATATATATATATATATATATATATATTTCGCTCGGTAAATCGATGGTCTAGAAAGTTTGAAAGACGAATTATTTATTTATAAACTGACGAAAAAACCGAGGTTATACGTTTGACATGTATGCATGTAGTATTGTTGGAATTGGATAATATTTGACTATGACGATCTATTAGTATTATTACTTTAAAGCCAAATATTTCGTCAATGTTTCTATTAACATTACAACACAGAAACACACCTGCATTGTTTTTGAAATGGTCTATACAAAAAGTTTGTATATATAAATTTAAAATAATCTCTTCATAGAAACATCTTAATTGTATTTTAACCTTAATCCCATTTAAAAGACAATGTGTAAACTTTTTACAGTTCAGAAACCTAGTTTGTGTACATAAAATGAAGTAATAAAAAGTATTAATTAACAAGCGATTACATAAGACAGATAGGTAACACGAAAATAAATGGTATAATGAATGGATGACCGACTCTGACATATGAGAATCTGTAACAATGTGTTTTTATGTAGTAATTGATGGTCCGCGCCGCCTAGTATTTTATTCTATTTCCAAAAAATAATAATAGTAATTTAAAAAAATAAACCGACTGCATATAATAACCGAATGTAATATAATAGTATTTATATCTGTTTGGATAGCCTACTGTACCTTAAAATTTTATCCTTACCAACAAAAGGTTGCCTGGAAGAGATCGCTCTTTTGGCGATAAGACCGTCTTTGTGTACTACTATTATATAGAAATTAATTTTACTGAACATGTATTTTTAAATTGTAAGTTTGTGCACAATAAAGAGTTTTCATTCATTAATTCATTCATTCAAATATCAACTATACTAACATCTCAAACACAACTGATTTTTCAAATTGATTCAACTTTTAGATGAAACTTAGACTGTAGCCTATTTTGGAATATATCTAATTTAAATTATAGTTTTTCTACCGGAAACCCCATGGTAACGGTACCTATGCGGGTTCTGTTTTAGATATTTTTTTACGCGGATGAAGTCGGCGGGTACATCTAGTATTTAATAAATCACACCAAACCTTGAAACACAAGAATTTTTACTCGTCACAAAAAATACTTGTCCCTGTTGGAAATCGAATTTTAAATAACTAAAACCATTTGTATAAATATAATGCACAAGCATCATCAAATTGACGCGATGATGGGCTGCCTAATCGAAAGATCGAAGCACGGAAGCTATATTAATGATCAAAGAATGATCCGTGTAATAAGATTTAAATAAATTATAGATATGACGAGCTCTACCGGGAAACGATTCATCGTCGTTTACCGCCTTATACATTTTTAGCTGTTTTAAAAAAATGTGGTTATCTGTTTGACTTGTATGTATGTAATATTCTTGGAATTGGATAATATTTGGGTATGATGATTTCTTTATAGTCTAGCCGGAAAGTTGAATTCCTGCAAATAATAGTTACAAGTTTCTTAAAAATATGGTTGATGACTTAAACGATCTGGAATGACATCTAGAAAAAGACGTATTACGAATTTTTTATTTTTGGAAAAAAAATGGCAATAATTATTACAAAAAACTGAAAAACAAATAGCCTTCCAATTTTTTTGCTAAAATCTCAAAAAGTATAAGTGATAGCTCAAATATTATAAAAGTTTCTGAAATAGCAGGAAATTTTAATATTATAAAATTCTCAACTCCAATATTTATAATTTTAATTTAATGTTGAAATCGGCTTTCGTGCGGCAGTTTCGGCATACATGCGCCGCCACTGTAGTGGGCGTAGTTTTAAATAATTTTTTATGCCATTAAATATTAATTTCAAAATTTGAAAAAAATCTGATGTCATTTCAACACTTCAAAGAATATAATAATAAAATTGACAATAAAATTTTTCGAAAAGTTATTCAATTGTTAATTAATAGTTTTTCCACTGGTTTGTGGTTTCATAAATGACAGTAAAAAAAATTAATTTTTTAATTTATGAATTTTTTTGTTTCTTGGAGCCCTTTTTACAAATACACTCAATAAGATGGCGTTTTAAAAGTTAATAAAATATTGTTATTTCATTAGTTATTAAGATAAGAATCGACAGATGTCGAGCATGAGACAGACTTCTCCGGCAAAACTCCAGCAAACTTCTCCGGCAATTAGTTAATAATGTCAAACCAACAATAAATTCTAAGCTTCTATACAAATAATAATAAATAAAATAAGTAAGATTGACTTCGAAAGCTAAGAATTTATTTTTGGTTTGAAATTATTAACTATCGAGGATAGAAATTCATTTTTAACATCTTTGGTAACTATGCGGTGATGGTAATCTCTTGTCCACCATGAGAGCCATTTGCTTGTTTGCTATCTTATGTTATAAAAATATATCTATAAGACTGCATTAATTACTTAAAGTTGTAAACAAGTTTTAAAAATATAAGCTTGAATTTATTACACATGAACATTGAGCAGTACCTAGATTTTGATTAAACCTTATACTATATCTGTTTTTGTACATTTCCTAATATTTAGTCCATGTTATGAAAGTATGAAAGTTAGTATGGTTTCTTTAAAACTGAATATTGTATTATTTTGATAAATTAATGTATCTTAAGCTGTAAACAGTAGGTATAATACATCAACTTGAATATTTTTAAATCTATCTTCATATATACGTACATATATAAAATATATTTAAGCCTTAAGGGATATATACATTTTGGAAAGTAAAATATTTAAATCTTAGCAAAAAATATGTTAATTATATTAATTACTAGCTGACCCGGCAAATGTTGTTCTGCCTTTTTTTATATTTTTTCACCTTTAAAACCTTCCCTGGACTTCATCAATTAATTCGAAACCAAAATTAGCCAAATCGGTTCAGCCGTTCTCGAGTTTAAGCGAGACTACCGAACAGCAATTGATTTTTATATACCGATTAGCTGTTGCCTGCGACTTCGTCCACGCGGACTTCGTTTACTCCGCACAGCTTCTCCCCCGTAGGTGATAGCGTAATAATATGTAGCCTATATGTTGACCCGACCTGTTAGTAATATTCATGCAAAATTTGAAGTAAATCGCATGCAGTACTTTTTGAGTTACTACAGTACCCTGGAGATACATACAGACAAATAGACAAACAGACAGACAAAAATTCTAAAAACTATATTTTTGGCTTCGATATCGATTGTAGATCACGCCCCAAGTATTCTTTTAAAAAATATTCAATGTACAGTTTTGATATTTTTACGATTTTATTATATGTATAGATTACTTTATTGTATGCAAATCATGACAACGGTTTTATTGTGCAGTAGGTAGAGTGAACCCTTGGAAGTAACATATACACATTGGAAGGTAAATTATTTAAATCTTAGTGAGAAAAAATTATGTATTAATTATATTTACTACTCTACAGCGTATTTATTTATTTATTTAAATTTATGCACAAAAAAAATTACAAATAAAGGCATTATATCTTAGCCAATATCATCTTATACAATAAAGAATAAAAAAGGTGATGTATAATTAAACAGTAACAGAGTAATTTAAACTGTCTGTGTAAAGTTAAATCAAACAATGTATAAGTCCCAATGCCGTTCTCCTGTGCGGTAGAAAGAGTTAATTAAACATCTATAGTCGCTCAGAATCTGTATACTATACCAGATTATTAGTGACTAAGTATTAGGGGATCCCGTTACTACATCTACAGACTTTCGTGCATCGATACATAGCGATGCATCATTAAAAATTTAGGTGTTTTTTAAGCGCCTCTTATAGACTCTTACTCTTATAGACGCTTGTTTGCATCCTTGTTTATAATCACTTCCTAAAAGTCTACTCTAACCCCAAGATCCCAATCACAACCTATCCATCAACCACCTTAACTATACGGCACGTCACGTATATAGTAGTGTGTAGTGCTTTGGGCTTCCGTGAGAACCACATAATGTACCATATCGGATAACATTGTTTTTATTACCGGACATTTAAAAAATGTTCACGCTGGTTCTCTTAGTTTAGATAGATTCTTATAATATCAGTTACGATGGAATGTAAGAATACACATACATACTTACCACTTTTCTATATCTCTTTGTTGGTCTGGGCTTCTTTGAAGAATAGATCAACTGCCATTCTGTGCCAGGCAGTTTGCAAAAGGCGACGGATTGGTTATGCGTGTCATTAACATATTGACTACTAGGTGGTAGAGTTCCGCAAAGTCTCGCTCGGGTATTTGGTTTCAATGGCCTACTTTTTCCTGCCGCAATAGAGTTATTAAGGTTGCCGGTAAACTCATGCTTGTGGCATTGACATCCCGCCACTCGAATAGCAACGCACCATTAATGTCTTTGATGTCTGTAGGCGATAGTTTCTCTATTTCTATCAGGGGAGTCATATGCTTATTTACTATCTAATTATATAAAAATCCCGGCCTCCTTTGAAGAATAGGCCAACTGCCGTTCTGCCAGGCAGGTCGTAAAAGGCGACCGATTGGCTATCGAGTCACTACCATCGTGGCTACTAGGTGGTAGAGTTCTGCATTGTCTCGCCCGGGTCTGGTACCACCGCCTTACCTATTCCTGCCGCAATAGCGTCAGTGCTTGTCGCTGTCGTGTTCCGGTTTGGAGGGTAAGGTAGCCGGTAAACTTATGCATGTGGCATTAGACCTCGCCACAAGATAGCAACGCACCATTAACATCTTTGGTGTCTATAGGCGATGGTTGACTCTTTCCATCAGGAGACCCATCTGCTTGTTTGCTATCTTATGACATAAAAAAAAATAATAATAATATACATAATAAAGTTAACTATAATGTATAATATTAATCTGCGGACTGATTTGACCATAGTAATGTCAGCGTTTATTCGCCGGTAACTACGGCTCTAACGATTGGCCTATGTGTCATCTTCGGAATAACCTCTTTTTCATATGAAAAATTAATGATATATTTTAACCGAGAAAAGCTTGGTTGCTCAACTAGTAAATTAAACAAGAAGATAGTTCTCTGGAGTGAAACAATAATCGGATTTAAACAGAAAAGTTATCAATGGTACATAGCAATCCGTATACTTATTTGATCATACTAATATCAGTAATGATTCACCGGTATCTAAATCCTTCCAATTAGTGTGATATATGTTTTTAATCATTCAACTTCCATTCTTTCTACTACTCCGAATCAACAGAATATGTTCTTTTACATAAAATAAAATTTGGCAACATTAATTGATGTTTGCCAAGACTCCATTATCAGTAAACTAAATTAGAATCGAATCACATCAAAATAATTATTGTGAAACTCATAGCGCCTTTTACAGATAATCGGTGCAATATTGCAATTAACATTTAAATTTGGCTGTTTGTGGTCAATGCTACAGAAGTTATATTTAAGAAAAAACGTTGTTTTTATTACGGTATAACGAGAGTGTAGCAATACCAATTATAAATGAATCAGAAACAATTCTCACGCTCATAAGGGAGCTCTGACTTAATGCCTTATTTAGATCGTAGAGATGAATGAGAATAATAAAAATTTCATTTGATGCTTGCATAGGTAGAGCTGCTATACGTCCTTGATAAGGCCGCATAGATTTTTTTTATCTTGGTTGGTTACAAATATATTTTTTTCTTTGTATAACGTGTATGCAAAATTTAATTTAATCTATTAAGTAGTTACTTAACTTACTTTTCCATTTACAGTTTTGCTAGTTAGCGTCCAGCCGTTTGGAGAGAGTTTATTAACATATATATGGACAGTACAAATAAATGTAATCGGATAATAAAAAAAAGAACAAACTTGTTTGTTTGTAAAAGATAAACTCAAAAACGATTAAGTCTATTTTGTAAAATTATTGTACTTAAGTATACATGTTATAAATTGTTGTCTACATAAGCTGTATTTGTCAGCAAGGTGGGATAATTTTATTTAAAAAAATACGTAAATGTGTGTATGGGAGGAGGGAGTATAGTGGGAAAACGGGGCAAAACGCGGCATGTTGTTATAAATTGTTGTCTACATAAGCTGTATTTGTCAGTAAGATGGGATGTTTTTAATTTAAAAAAATACGTAAATGTGTGTAGGAGAGGAGGGAGTATAGTGGGAAAACGGGGCAAAACGCGGCATGTTGTTATAAATTGTTGTCTACATAAGCTGTATTTGTCAGTAAAGTGGGATGTTTTTAATTTAAAAAAATACGTAAATGTGTGTAGGAGAGGAGAGTGTATAGTGGGAAAACGGGGCAAAACGCGGCATGCCTCATGCAGCTAGAACAATATACCGTACAAAGTATCAAATAACTCGCTTTGTACAGCAAATATATGCTTTTGTCGAGTATTCTCAATTTTTTTTTGCAGTAGGCACTAGACGGCATGTTATTACCTCTTTTTAAAATATGTAGTTATTTGCTAAAATGTATATCAAAATATTTAATTTTTTTAAATAGATTCTAATAACGCTAATTTGCAAATGAAAAAAAATCGCCTTATTATTAAAATATATCTTGGTTTAAGGCAACAAAGAGTTTAATTTAATAAGCTTTTCATGTCACTATAGGCATTTATAGAATTCACACTTAAGAAAGATGTATAACTATAGTGCGCGCGGAACTAGTTGGCCGCGCCTTACGTATTACGTATTACGTATGGCGCGGCCAACTAGTTCCGCGCGCACTATAACTAACTTTATACTGCAAATATCGTGACTGCATAGGTATGCATCGTATAAATTAACTCTCAAAGGTATATTATTTTCATTAACGCGCCAAGTAAATAAAAATTCAAACATAAGGATCATTTTCCCGTAAAAAATTTACAGAGATAATTTTTTATGTTAGTTGGATAGGCAAACTGGCAGACGTGCCACCTGATGATAAGTGGTCGACGTCGCCGATGAACATAAACTAGTTTACCTGGAACTAGCTTAGGTAATTCATTTATGTGTTGCCCATCCTGAGACACAAGATGTTAAGTCTCGGTGCCAGTAATTACACTGCCTGCCTTCAACATAGCAAAGCTGTTTCACGGGAGAAACGAGCAAGATGGTGGTACCCATGCAGCCGGGTGCGCGGCACAGCGCATCCCTCCCACCGGTAAATAAGTTGATAAATAAAAATCAAAATACAAAAAATTAAAATCATTAATAATCATTGAATACCTTTGCGCAAAAAAGCTTTACATAAGGCGCTATTAAAGTCAATATTTACATTACATAAGAATGCATACTGACAATCCATCAAATCAAACAGTACCTAAATGTCTACCATTTATTATTAAGAAGGCATTCAAGTTGATAAATAATAGTTTAATTACTTCAGTTTTTTATTCACTCTGTCATTCAGCCATCATTATTGAGCAATGCTTGAGAAACCTTCAAAATTGATTGTTCTTATCGGTCAAAAGTCATCGATATTCGTAATTATAGATTTAGTTGATGATAGATGAAATACTATTGCAAATCTACAGGCCTATGATTATATGGTATTATATACATAATTTGGTTTTCTTCTATTGTGACATTATGGTCATAATCATAATTCTAATGATTTTCAACACATTAGTTATTCTTAAAAGATATTTCTTAACAGAAAATTAGTATATACGCACAGATTTGATTCGGACTCCCTTTGAAAAGAAGATAATAATCTGCCGTTATGCCAGATATGTCGTAAGAGGCGAACGACTGGCTATGCGAATCACGACCATTGTGGCTACTTTGTTACTGTGGTAGAGTTCTCTTGCACAAATATTAAAAATTTCGATTTTTTTGTTTTGCTTTAGAAGTTATTTTATATTTAACTAGCTGTGCCCGTGACTTCGTTTGCGTGGAAAAATTTCTAAAATAAAAACCCGCATAGTTCCCATTCCCATGGGATTTCCGGGATAAGAATGTCCTTTCTCGGGTCTTAAACTATATTTGTACCAAATTTTATCCAAATCGGTTAAGCGGTTTAGCCGTGAAAGCGTAACAGACAGACAGAGTTACTTTCGCAGTTATAATATTAGTTCTAAAATAAAAACCCGCATAGTTCCCGTTCCCGTGGGATTTCCGGGATAAGAACTAACCTATGTCCTTTCTTGGGTCTCAAACTATATTTGTACCAAATTTTATCCAAATCGGTTCAGCGGTTTAGCCGTGAAAGCGTAACAGACAGACAGACAGACAAAGTTACTTTCGCATTTATAATATTATAGTATGGATAGTATGGATGACAAGAGCTTAAAAACTGATTGTTTCAGTTTCACTGCATTGAAATTATCATAAATTATAATACATCCCTAAACTCTATTTTTTTATATCATAAGATATCAAACAAGCAGATGGTTCTCCTGATGGACTCTTTCCATCGCCTATAGACACCAAAGATTTTACTGATGCGTTTCCACTTTTCTGGTAGAATTTCAATACCTGTGAAATTTTGCCGGCTACTTTACCCTCCAAACCAGAACACGACAATGACAAGCACTAACGCCATTGAATATGTGAGGCAGTAGTACCATAATTGGATAAGACGATACAGTACTTTACGACCTAGTAGCTACGATGGTAGTGATTCGCATAGCTAATCGTCCGCCTCTTACAAACTGCCTGGCAGAACGGCAAATAGCGTATTCTTTAAAAGGGACCCGAAATAACACGGGGCAATTCATGCGATGGTATTTTCAACCGACTTCCTAAAAAAGAGGAGGTTTTCAATCCAGATGTCTATATTTTTTACATATGTTCGGGTGTAATTCTACCATATATAAATGGATTTGCAAAATTATTTTTTTGTTTAAGAGAGTATATTTACGATTCAATTCCATATACATTTAGTAAAGATCCAAATTAGAATTACCGAGATACAGTAAGTTAGAAGTCGGTTTTGCATTATTTTTTTATATCATAAGATGGCTTTTCTAATGGAAAAAGAAACCATCGCCTATAGACACCAAAGATGTTAATGGTGCGTTGCTTTCCGTGTGGCGGGATAACAATGCCACATGAATAAGTCTACCAATTACCTTACTCTAAACCGTAACAAATCAATAATAACCATTGATGCTATTACGGCAGGAATAGGTAAGGCAGTGTTACCAAATACACGGGTGAGTCATTGCGGAACTCTACCATCTAGTAGTCACGATGGTAGTGACATGTATAGCCAATTAGTCGCTTTTCACGACCTGTCTGGCAGAATGGCAGTTGGTCTATTCTTCAAAGGAGCCCGGATCAACACGGGAGGAGCTGCGCTTAAACTTTGAATTATATTATGTAAAGTTTATATTCGAAAAGGTTAATCGGTCTACTTACCTATAAATTAAATAAAACGAATGCCAACAAAGTTGCAACTTAAAATTTATCTTTAAGATTTAGAAACACGAAATTTCAATAAATTAAAATTCGAAAAAGAAATTTTAATTTATTTAAAATTTATTTAAAATTTAATTACGAATTCGCATTGATTCAAAATCCGAGGTCACTATTTAAGACTAAGACTATTTCAATTAATTTATAGGTTATCGGATCATCAATAAATTAACTTTAACTGTTAAATATAATGTTTTATATTGCTGTTAACCTTCCACTAACTGTTAAATTTAAGCACCTACGAAATGTTAAAGATATTTCTGGTTTCGAATAATTTCATACATACTAACTTAATTATTCAGTACGAAAATCTTTAAAATTGCACAATGTTTTTGTAATCAATTTTTACTAAGCTGAAAATCAATGTTCAAAGTAATAAGAAAGTATCAGACGATAGTACTTTTGTAAATAAAAAAAACAAATATGTAGTAGTAGAGAATCCCAAGTGAAGGTGATTTTCGCTGATCTAAGTGCCGTATAAAAATATACTTTAGTATCTTTACGCCCATATCCCCCAAGAGATAGGCAGAGGTACAACAAATCAAGTAATTTATATATTAATGTTCTATTTATATTATAAAGTAAAAATTAAACCGACCTCAATTATCTTCTCAATTCTATTTATATCTCAAAAACTACTGAACGGATTTTGATAACACTTAGACTGTTCCCTAAGTTGAAAAATATCCAATTTAAATCGAAAAGAAATATTTTATATAAAAATTTACTTCTTAAGAAATTTATGGACAAAGATATAAATATACACTCATTCAAATATACATACACTTACGAAATGTAGTACACGTGCTTGAACGTCGTGAACCGACGAAAACGTCGTTTTTGTTGGTTGAAAATCATAAATCATCATAAGAGGTGAGTGATTTGTTCCGATTATTGGGGTGATCTTAAACCGTCCCGTTAGTTGTCAGTAACATTATTATGCAATCGATAGACTCTGGGTCGATTCCTGAGCAGGATAAACGTAATTAACATAAACTTTATCATGTTGAAATAATCGCTTTTTACTAGATCCATATGGGTGTATACACGATACATATGCCAAAATAACATTTTTACAACTTTTTCTGTTTGTTTTTCGTTTTTACCGGCTAATTTCTATAGCGAAATAGGTAAGGCAGTGTTACCAAATACACGGGGTATTTGGTAACACTGCCTTACCTATTCCTGCCTATAAATTGGATATTTTTCTACTTAGGGAACAGTCTAAGTCTTATCAAAATCCGTTCAGTAGTTTTTGAGATGTAAATAGAATTGAGAAGATAATTGAGGTCGGTTTAATTATATTTTATGATATAAATAAAATATTAATACATAAATTACTTGATTTATATTATTGTTGTATTAAGGTCATTTAAATTTCACAAATACAAGTGAAGCATGTCAATCATATGTTATATTGAAACAGCTGTTGTGAAGAGATTCGTCTCACACGTAATTCCGTGTAACGCACTGTTAAAGCGAAAGTGACCTGTCGACACGTAACCTAATGTTTATTGACGCCTCCGTAGTCGCCCTGATGTCTTCGGTTTATAAGTGTTTTATAAGGTTGTACCATTTCAAAGCTTTGCCATGGTTTTCGTCATAGCTATTCTTTAACTTCGTATTGTGACTTAGAATTTATGTAATCGATTTTCTTCTCGAATCCATAGTTGATTTGATTTATTTCTTATATATTAAATCAAATCAAAGAACATTTACTTAACATTTAAATACACTGAGTTAAACTTATTGACGTCAATATTTAGATATTACTCAATACTTAAATATATTATTATTAAAAAAAATGTCAAACTATGAGAATTTAATAGTTGGCAGCTAGAAAGAAAATATTTTACAGAAACGATGGAAACAAATGAATTCTATATACTTAGTTAAATGATTGGTCTTGCTGTGCCGCGAGTCAGTCAGAGTTAAAAAATGTCAAATTATCAGAATTTAATAGTTGGCAGCTAGGGAGAATTCATTTTACAGAAACGATGAATACTAATCAAATTAATTATATATACTTAGATAAATGATTGGTCTCGCGGTGCTGCGAGTCAGTCAGAGTTAAAAAATGTCAAATTATCAGAATTTAATAGTTGACAGCTAGGGAGAATTCATTTTACAGAAACGATGAATATTAATCAAATTAATTATATATACTTAGATAAATGATTGGTCTCGCGGTGCCGCGAGTCAGTCAGAGTTAAAAAATGTCAAATTATCAGAATTTAATAGTTGACAGCTAGGGAGAATTCATTTTACAGAAACGATGAATATTAATCAAATTAATTATATATACTTAGATAAATGATTGGTCTCGCGGTGCCGCGAGTCAGTCAGAGTTAAAGAATGTCAAATTATCAGAATTTAATAGTTGGCAGCTAGGGAGAATTCATTTTACAGAAACGATGAATATTAATCAAATTAATTATATATACTTAGATAAATGATTGGTCTCGCGGTGCCGCGAGTCAGTCGGAGTTAAAAAATGTCAAATTATCAGAATTTAATAGTTGGCAGCTAGGGAGAATTCATTTTACAGAAACGATAAATACTAAGTAAATCAATTCAATATAAGTATCTTCACGCCCGTATCCCCGAAGGGGTTACCTAGGGGATACTGGTGCAGATACAGGTACAGGTACAACAAGTGCACCACGATTAGATTAGATTAAGAAGATACTTGGTCCCACAAATGTGATAGGTGACAAGTCTATCGCCAAACCGGGCTCTTTCCAATCCCGGGCAACTTTGTGTTTATCAGAAAACTGGAAAAACACTTTTTTTAAGTGCCCGACCCAGGAATCGAACCCGATACCTCATGTGGTCAACGCCAACGCTAGACCACTAGACCACAGAGGCGATAGACCACAGAGGCGATAATTCAATATACTTAGATAAATGATTGGTTTCGCGGTGCCGCGAGTCAGTCAGAGTTAAAAATGTCAAATTATCAGAATTTAATAATTGGCAGCTAGGGAGAATTCATTTTACAGAAACGATGAATATTAAGCAAATCAATTCTATATACTTAGATAAATGATTGGTCTCATGGCGCCGCGAGACTAATCATTTATCTGAGTATATATCATATTACTAGCTGTTGCCCGCGATTTCGTTCACGCGGACATCGTTTACTCCGCACAGCTCCTCCCCCGTAGGTATAGCGTGATAATACGTAGCCTATATGTTGACCCGACCTGTTAGTAATATTCATGCAAAATTTGAAGTGAATCCATGCAGTACTTTTTGAGTTTACCCTGGAGATACATACAGACAAACAGACATACAGACAGACAAAAATTCTAAAAACTATATTTTTGGCTTCGATATCGATTGTAGATCACGCCCCAAGTATTCTTTTAAAAAATATTCAATGTACAGTTTTGATATTTTTACGATTTTATTATATGTATAGATTAAGTAAAGTAAAAACTTTGTTACCCTTTTAAAGACATTTACGTGAACGGTACATTATTAATTTGGCACAATTAAAATTTACATTGCGGAGGACTGCAGAAACCTAATATTTTTAAATAATATACATTAAAAATATATAAAAGGAACAAAAATAAACATTACATTCACTACAGCCCTGTGACATACTATATGATAATATACACACATGTATACTATTTTCTTTACGGATAAAGTCTGTCGTCAAATTTAAAAGACATTTTATTGTTTAATCTATGGTTGAATTTTGAACACAGGGCGATCGCTAATAATAATAAAATCAAAAATAAATGCAATAATCATGTCAAAATAAATATTACGTCAATTGAAAAAATAAAACAATGTAAATTTCAGATCAAAATAATGCTCGAACAATGCTTAACTATATACTTTTTTATGTTTAACTCTTTATATTGTACTGTTTTACTATAATGGTTTGGATGTTTTACATATTTTTTAAAACATATATCCATCCATTCTGTGAGTACTTGGTGGTAGCGTTGCGCGATTGGTGGTGGATTGGCGTTGTCGCCTGGGTATGTGGTACCTATATGCCTTTTCATACATAAAATCTTGTTTAAAAAAACTAACTATGTAAATATAAACAATATTTAAAATTTGCACTTCCACAATGCGGTTAGTTTAAAAAAATTACATAATATGTCAAACGTGAAAGTCTTACAATAGTGTCATTTAACGATTTCCACGTGTTTGCATCACTGATCACCTGACACTTCATTACTCGTAGATATTGTAAAATATCTTTCCGTATGTTTATGAATATATTACAGTTAGTATTCTGTGACATTACTGACGAAAATGCTCTCGCCCGACCACACACAAGCAATAAAAAGAAAGTAGTGTATTATATACAGTCTGTATACTATATAGTATTCAGAATAATATAGTGTATATAATATTGTATAATAATATATGAATGAATATTATATATATATATATATATATATATATATATATATATATATATATATATATACCTATATATATATATATAGCTACCTATATATATATATATATATATATATATATATATATATATATATATATATATATATATATATATATATATATATATATAGGTAGCAACCCTATCGCCAGCCAGGTACTGACGAAATGTAGGGCAACGTATTTTTTTTATCAGAAAACTGAAAAAACACAAATGCTTGTCCCCGTCAGCGATCGAACCCGAGCCTTGTCGATTGCGTAGTCAGGGTCGCTAACCACGAATAACGGGCGGTTAAAACCAAAAAGACAATAAAGATGTAATGGCGCGTTGATAACCGTGTGCCCCCCACACGGATAACAACGCACGATTATGATAGTGCCATATGCAAAAGTTTACCGGCTACCGTATCCAACAAACCAGTACTTCACAATCCACCCGATTGTGAAGTACTGGTTTGTTGGATGCGGTAGCTGGTAAACTTTCTAAACTAAACGGTAGCAAATTCTAGCCCGACCCGGGCTAGAATTTGCAGAACTCTACCACCTAATAGTCGTGATGGTAAAGACACGTATCTAAACGTTTATCTTATACGACCTGCCTGACAGAATAACAGATAGTCTATTATTCAAAAGGCACCCGGACCAACACAGGGAATCAATATTATTAATTTTTAACAATTCACAATACCACAATAAGATAAATATGAATACTATTTTCTTTAGATAATAAATAAATAAATATTCAAGCGACAAATTACACTTACTGATCTAACCCCACAAAGTAAGGAAATTATTTGCTTGTGTTATGGGTGTTAGTCAACGAAACTATTACATAGAAATACATACTCGTATGTAAATACAAGAATATATTTAATAAACACCTAAATCCGGAAATACAAAGATTTATGCTCATCACACAAATCAAAACCAAGCCACGTTGATCGCGTAGTCAGGGTCGCTAACCACTCGACCAACGGGTTAGATGGAAAAAATTAAGTACAATTTAAAAAAATATGAGGTTATATGGGCAGTTTACCACCTGTCAAGAAAAGGGAAAGTATTATTAGTATTTATCGATTATTCAATTATCAATCAAGTTATTACGTGAAAGCGGTTAAATTTTTAATTCCAAGTTCAATGTTTTTATGGCTATTGTTTAAATTACGTGAGCCACTGTCCCCGTTTCGAAAGTAGCGTAGCCGGTAAATCTACTATCGGCATTGGTATATATACTATCGGTAATAGTATCTAAGGTTTTTTTTGGGAAAATACAATATTGTATTACATTACTAATATAACAGAAAATAAATAACATAAATCAATTAAGTTTCCACTTATAACTATCACATTTATATCAAATATCAATACTAGCTGCAGCGTGCAGCCCGCTGCATTATAAAAGTTTTTGGTGAATCCCGCGGGATCACACTACTTTTTAGGGAAAAAAGCCTATATGCTATTCCAGGTTATCATCTATCTGTGTGCCAAATTTCATTCAAATCCGTTCAATAGTTTTTGCGTGATTGAGTAACAAACGTCCATCCAAACATCTAAACTTTTGCATTTATAATATTAATATAGATAATATACATAATATACAATATACAGCACTGCAACACGGATGACAACGCACCATTGACATCTTTGGTGTCTATAGGTGGAGGTTGCCTTTTACCATCATGAAAACCATCTATTTGTTTTCCATCCTATGTAATGAAATAAAATTTAAAAGTGATAAGTGACCCATACATTACATCTCTAACACGCAAACACATACATAGCAACAAATTTTTCAAAAACAAAAGATTGTTTTGCTTTTTTATTAAATAATATTAAATAAATAAATATATATTTTTTATTAGGAATAAAATTATGCCCAGTAAGGTGGATGAGTTTTAGTTTTAAATTAATTTTTAATGTCTATTATTTATTTATTGCAATAACTGAAATGTATATTAATTCTTATTTTGTAAATGAAATTGTTTATGACTTAACAAAAACTTTTATAACTTACTTTTTGTTTTTTTTTATAGGTAAGTAAGCTGCTTCGTCCTCGTGAACAACACAAACCGCACGCCAAGTAAAGAGTCTCACAGTAAACTTTTTGATTGCTTCATTTTCAATATTGCCTTTTTAAATATAATAAAGCATATTATTCTTGACAATAAACATACTTTATTGTCAAGGACATTAGTCAGAAGTTTTAGCCTTTAAAAACAAAAACTTTTTTGTTTTTAATAACTAAATTCTTATTTAGAACTAAATAATAATTATCTATCTTTTGAGTTGGACCCAATAGTCGATATCTACAAAATTTTCTTGAAATCGGTGCATTTCAGGAATTCATAGCGGACAAACAACGTGACACGTAATTTATATATATTAAGACTAGAAGAGTACAAACGTGTATTTGGGCTCTTAACATAACGCTACCTAATGGAAAACTACCCGCCCTTCATACAAACTTGACAAACTAACATACACAAACAAAAAAATAACATATTTATTACTTTTGTTAAAAGTTTGTACAAAATGAACTAGTTTTATAATTTACTCATACTGTGTCTTCATGTAATTTAAATGTTATCAATTATTCAATAACCAATGTTCAAAAAGGGGTTAGCATTAATCCTATTTCGAATAAAAAAATTGACTTTGACTTTTACTTACACCGCAATCTCTTATAAAATGCAAATTAACTATAAATGTAACCTCTTATCGCTCTTATTGTATAATAAAAAAAATCATTAAAAATATTACCTTATTAATTTAAATAAAACAAATTCTATGACCTTGAATTGGAATATATGTCATATAATATGCAATTTTTCATCTTTCACGTTTCCATTTCTATAGTTTCAAATCTTCTATTCACAAAATGTATTATATCATCATAAAAAATACACATTTATATTCAATAGCACTCAAATTGTCATTCATAGAGAACTAAAAAGAATAACGCCTTCAAAATGCTACCTCGTGGAATAAAACAATTACTTATTAGGTCAGTTGACTTTTACGATTTTGTTAATAGTTTTTATAATTTTCCCCGTGTTGGTTCCGGGCTCCTTTGAAGAATAGACCAACTGCCGTTCTGCCAGGCAGGTCGTAAAAGGCAACCGACTGGTTATGCGAGTCACTACCATCGTGACTATTAGGTGGTAGAGTTCTGCATTGTCTCGCCCGGGTCTGGTACCACCTTACCTATTCCTGTCACAATAGCGTCAGTACTTGTCACTGTCATGTTCCAGTTTGGAGGGTAAAGGAGCCGGTAAACTTATGCATGTGGTATCCGACCTCGCCACAAGATAGCAACGCACCATTAACAACTTTGTTGTTTATAGGCGAAGGTTGACTCGTTCCATCAGGAGACCATCTGCTTGTTTCTTGTATCTTATGATATAAAAAAAATCTACTCGCTGGACTTTAATTTTAAGTAACTGAATTTCCACTCAAATGATTTACATCTAATATTTCAAGTTACCATAACTATATGCCAAAGATAATCAAAAGGAAATATCTAAGATCGAAGGTGAAATATGAAGGTTTTGGACAGAACTCTAAAACTAAAAAACCTCTATGACATTTATGGGTTCAATGAAGGCAAGGTCGGCGCTCATATTGATGATTTAAGATGAACTTCACAATTTATGATGACAGCATAAAAATTAATAATGCTTATATTTATCAACCATTATTGTTTATGAACAATAAATACATGACATTGAACAGTCTATTGGGAATAGAATATTAGGCAGGGCTGGACTCTAAATCTGCAAACCTCTATAACATTACCAGTATATAACATTACCGTGGTAACGTTGAAAGTGAGGTCAGCGTTCATATTGGTAATTAAAGATTAACTAATTAAAAGCAACATCAAAATATTAATAATACGTTATTTTATTGATCATAAATGTTTACAAACAACAATCAATGACATTAGACATGTTATTCCTATATTGATGGCGATTATGTGACATTTACAAACAAAAAATAAATCCTACGTGTCGAAACGTCTTTGGTCTATAAGTGATGGTTAACAATTTAAATAATGAGTGATATCGGCTTGTTTGCTATCTTATGATACAGAATTTTATTTATTTATTTATGCTTTATTGTATGCAAATACAGTTGAGAAAAAATATTAAATGAAAAAAATAATACTACGAAAAGTGAGCGTATCTTATTTTATGGCCGACATTATAATTCAAAAAAACGGCCATGTGCAAGTAGGCCTCATGTACGAAGGGTTTCGTATCATCTTAGCAAAGAAGTACAAAAAAACACGTTTATTGTATGATTTATAGCATTGACGTCATTGCAGCAGGAATAAGTAAGATGGTAGTACCAAACACGGGCGAGCAGTGCGGACCTCTACCACCTAGTAGCCACAATGATTCTGATACATATAGCCAATTGTTCGTTTTTACGAACTGTCTGGCAGATGGTTCTTTCTTCAAAGGGGATTCGGACCAACAAGGGTAAACTTTTTGCGTTTCTTCTCTTTACAAACTTTAAGTTCCTTTGAATTATTGAAAATTAACGGGATCTTACCGCGATTAGTTGATGGGTAACTTTCCCGATATTTCGGCGCTGTTGCGAGCACCATGATCACGGGGGAACTAACTAATCGCGGTAAGATCCTGTTAATTTTCAATAATCCATTTAAAAAGCCGCGAAAGGTTTATAAGCGAATGGTAGAGTAACATTTGACATAGGAACTCTATGTCAAATGTTATTTTAAAACGGTATCCAAATTTTTTGCTCCACGTATTATAAAATAGATAATTTGGTTCATAATTTGCTAAGTGCTGCAATCTTCATATTATTAATCTTTACAAAAATAATAATGTTACTGATTTAGCTATTTCCTGTCATAGATTTAAACAGGAAGTTACGTTACTAATTGAATTTTTACACTTATCCAACGTTGTTTAATGATAAAATCTGTATTATCTACAATCAGAAAATAAATCAGCAATGTATTATTATCCGCACTGTAACGACACATATAAAACTTTGCCAGCTACCTTACCCTCAAACTAAAACATTACTATAATAAACTAAAATGTTATTGGGGCATAGCCAAGGTGGTGGTACCAAACACCTGTTAAAATGCCTGGAATGAATATCTCAGCTACAAACAATGACCAAAGGGTCTGAGTGCGAAAAATTAAAAGTCAAGAAAATAACATTCAATTTCGCTTATTACAAATTCTTGCTTTTCGATTTTAAATTATGTAAAAACAAAATCAGATGTGGTGCCAAAAGCTTAGGGGATGGCTGGAGCAAATTGTTCAGCCACGTATAGTGGCGCAAATGAATACGTATAATGAATTGCCCACTAGGCTGGTGGGGAAAATTAAAAGACAATAAAAACCATTCAATTTAGCTTTTTACAAAAAAATTCTTACCGGTTTTAATAGATTTGACCGCCCCGTTGGTCGAGTGGTGAGCGACCCTGACTAGCAATCGACGGAGCTCGGATTCGATTCCCGACGGGGACAAGCATTTGTGTGTCGTGAATGTTTGTGTATCTGGGTTTGAGCTTTTAAAATATATTCTAGTATTTATATATGAATTTCTATGCATTGTATCGTTGACTAACACCCATAACACAATCAAATAATTTGCTTACTTTAGAGTTAGATCAGTAAGTGTAATTTGTCCCGTGAATATTTTATTTATAGATGTCAAAATCAAAATATATTAATTTATTTACAAATAGACTTCGCTTTTTGCAAGATATTTCTTCCTGCTTGTAATAGATGTCAAAATCATAATCAGTCGGTTTATCCATACTAATAAATATCACAAATTTAAAAGTGTGTTGTTTATCCGTCTTCACGGCAAAACGGAGCAACAAATTGACGTGATTTTTGAGGTTAAGATAGTTGAAGGAATGGAGAGTGACATAGGCTACTTTTTGTCTCTTTCTAACCCTCCACTTTCCTAAAATGAATTTAACGCGAGCGAAGCCGCGGACAAAAGTTAGTTTATAAATAAATTTCGCTTTTTAGATTTTTTCTTTCCTCTTTTAATAGATGACAATAACATAATCAGTTGGTTTATAAATAAACTTCGCTTTTTACATTTTTTTCCGCTTTAAATATATGTCAAAATCATAATCAGTTGGTTTATTTATAAATAAACTTCACTTTTCCGAGATTTTTCAAGACTATAAATTTGTATTTCTGGATGTAAATGCAAACTACATTGGCAACTTAAGAAATTGCCTGGAAAAAGAAAGGAAAAAAAATTTAAAAAAATTGCGTATCCAGTCAATCCATGGGGCGATCGCTAGTATTAAATTAATAACTGCCATCCTCACAGTTATATCATTATATCATAACAACGGTGTCGTAAAAGCTCACACTCAAGCTTTGTTTAGAAAATTAGCATAACAAATTTGTCCTTGACATAATAGGTATCTAAGATTTCATTCTGATATACTCGTCGGAGCGATCTGTCATCTCAGTACGTGATCCGACTACCGGCTACCAGTTGCTCAATATTTACATAAATTAATTTGTTTAACGCATCAACCCAGTCATTTTGCAAGCACGCCTTACTAGATACTTACAAAATTCGTCTTAATAGCAAACATCGCAATATTCGTTAAATAAATCCATTATCGCATGGAAACTATAAAATCTAAAGGTCAAGTTAGATGTGCCGCTGTAGACTTATAAATAGCGTTTCATTTATACTGCAAATATTGTTTATTGCATCATAACAATTTATCCATTACTAATTTATTTACCAGGTGACAAATCGATCTAGCTAGGTATTTTTTTTTACTGCCCCGTTGATCGAGTGGTTGGCGACCCTGATGAATATGCAATCGACTATGGGCTCGAGTTCAATCCCCGACGGGGACAAGCATTTATGTGATAAGCATAAATAATTGTATTTCCGGGTTTGGGTATTTATTAAATATATTTCAGTATTTACATATGTATTTCTATGTATTAGTATCGTTGACTAACACCCATATCACAAGCAAATAATTTGCTTACTTTGGGGTTCGATAAATTCATGTAATTTGTCCAGTTATATGTATTCATTTATTTATTTCTATTAATTAATGACCCGTTACTCTAATCGTGAGAGAAACTGCGCTGATCTAATTTTTCTATAAAATGTCATATTCACCGATTATTTTTTCCGTAATATAGGCCATTATCGAAAAATAGACAGTACCCATTCCTGCCGCAATAGCGTTGCGTCGATGCTTATCGCTGTCGTGTATCGGTATGAAGGTTAAAGGCATATGGCATTACCGTCTCGCAACACGAACGTATTGGTCCAGGCTCATTTGAAGAATAGAGCAACTGCTATTCTGCCAGGCAGGTCGTAAAAATCGACCGATTGGCTATGCGTGTCGCTACCGTCGTGGCAACTAGACGGTAGAGTTCCGCCACGTCTCATCAACGCTATCCGGTTTGGAGGGTAAGGTAGCCAGCAGACTAATCCTGTCACACAGATAGCAACGCACTTTTAACATCATTGGTGCAGTGCCAGAGCGCATATGTTGTTGCTAAGACGTGTTATTGCAATTTTACAAACGTCTTATCAGTTCTCGGAACTGGTTACCTCGGCCGGCTGCGGGCCGACTCGCTGGCCGGCGGTCGAGCGAATCTAAACCTTATTTTTAATGAGTACCGGTACCGGGAGTGTAAATAATATTTGTGATGTTTTAAGTAACGAAGATGTGAATGATAATAATATGCTAATTGAAGACTTACCACTATCCTTTGAAGAAAGCGAGATAAACTCAAATAGACCTATCAAAAGACGCAGAGAAGATGAAGAAAACTTGGAGTGGAATATAGTTAAAAGTAGAAAACAAAAAATGAATGATTTACGAGGTATAATGGAGTTATGTGTCACGAGTAAAGATCAGTTTCCTAAACAATTCGCTCTTGCGAAATTGTTGAAAAATTCAAATATTACCAATATTACTAAAATTAAATATGTGAACCCATTTAAAATAATAATTGAATTAAATGATTGTGCAAATGCAGAGAAGTTGACAACCTGTCAAGAATTATTGGAGTTGGGTTGGAAATTCCAACGACCATACGAAGTCGCCTTATCATATGGTGTTATCAAAAATATTGAGCTGGATCTATCCGAAGAAGTTTTGCTGGATGCGATAACGTGCACGTCAGAAATTGTATCCTTACGGCGACTTAAACGTAGAAATAGGACAGGTACGGGATGGACCGACAGCGAGTCAGTAAGGGTTGGTTTCAATGGATCATCGTTACCTACACATATATTTATATATGACTTAAGAGTTAAAGTAGAACCTTATATTTTCCCAGTGACACAGTGTTCCAGATGTTGGCGGTTCGGTCACACTCATAAAATGTGCCCCTCAAAAAAGGTTGTGTGCCCCAAATGTGGTGGTAAGCACGAAAACTGTGAAACCGCCCAGTTTAAATGCGTAAACTGCACCAATAATCACATGGCACTAGATAAAGGCTGTCCCATGTTTAAAAAGGAAAAACGAATACGAGACATTATGGCAGAATTTAACGTCACGTATAGAAAAGCTATGGAAATGTATGTACCTCCTACCGAACACACTAATGTCCCACAAGCTTCTCAATCGCAAAAGGCTCCGGAATACTCGTCACCTATCTTACAATCGAAGGGAGGTGGTGATTTCACGGTATTAAATTATTCTAAGGCCCTCCGTACTGAACCCGTTGACAAAGAATCGGTAACACAAAGTAAGCGAAGGGGACAAAACATACCTACATCGATAAGTCACGAAGAGAAAGAAAGAAATCAAATGAGGAAAAAGGATAAGCGGACACCTCTCAATGAAACTCAAAATGAAAAGAGAAGCATAGATGAATCGGGTGAGGAAGATCTAAGTAGAGATAGTTTTGAAAATGCTGGTGAAAGAAGTGAAGGGTTCAAAAGTGGTTATGCATTCAACGAGCTCTTAGCAAAATTAAGAGACATTATTTTAATAAGAAGGGGGAGTATGCAAGAAAAAGTTGTTTGTGTGGTACGGATCTGTGTGGAGTGGCTGTGTACTAGGTTATCTAGCATTATACCTAAAGATTTCTCGTTTATAGGGAAAATCTTTAATAATGGATAGAAATCTTCAAATTAATATATTTCAGTGGAACGCTCAAAGTATATATCCCAAAAAAATAGACTTCGAACAACTGCTGTCAAAAGAAAAAGTACATATCGCAACTCTCTGTGAAACTTGGCTAGACTCGAACATTAATTTTTACGTACGAGACTATCAAGTTTTCCGTAAAGACAGACTAGATTCGTATGGTGGCGTAGCTATCCTTACCCATAAGTCGGTGAAAGCTCAATTATGCTTATCACAAGGATGCAATTGTAGACGAGTAGCCTGTTCAGGTATTGAGATCCTACATGTCAAAATTTTAAATTGTCAGCTTATTGAAAACGTAGTCTCTCTGTACTGTCCACCAGCTATTCATACATGCCAATCAGATTGGGATACAGTATTTTCTATCGCTGGTTCTAAAACCATTATTTTAGGAGACTTTAATGGCCACCATACCAATTGGTCTTATAAAACGGATCACAGAGGCAATCAAATATTTGATGCTTTAATAGACAATAATTTTATTACTTTAAATGATGGGAACCCTACTAGATTAAAATTAGTTAATGGAACCTTACATAAAACATCACCAGATATTTCAATAGTATCATGTGATATAAGCCTTAAATGTACCTGGCGAGTTACTAATGAATCCCTCGGAAGCGACCATCTTATTATAAATTGTTCTTTGGCATATCAAGAAACTCCAAAATTCATTAAAAAGAGAAATTTTAAGAGAGCCGATTGGGTCAAATATAAAAAATATATTCAAGATAATTTAACAGATTTTAGCTTACCTAGTCATCCCCAGGAAGCATATGATAAATTCATAGAAATAGTCAATTTAGCAGCAGATATGAGCATTCCTTATTATAAATTTAATCAAAATCCTTGTAGTACCTTTACTCCGAAACCATACTGGTCACCTGAATTATCTAAAACTATAGCAGAAAGAAGATTAGCTTTAGTAAACTTTAGGAAAAATCCCATACCTGACAATTTAGAGATACTTAAAAATAAAATTCGTGTTGCTCAAAGAGTACAAAGAAATGCTAAAAATGAAGGATGGCGTAGATTTTGTTCCTCTATAAACGAAAACACTTCGGTATGCGATATGTGGCGCCGTATGAGGTGGCTAAAGGGTTATCAGTCCTACAGGACCATAATAGATAAAACTCTGTCTAAAAATGTATTGTGTAATCTAACTCCTGATTTTACTTGCCCTCCTCAACCCATCTTCTGTTCTGAAAATGTACATTTAGAAGCTAACATAACACGGCATGAACTCGATAAACAGTTAAAAACAAAAAATACAGCACCCGGTAGTGACCAAATTTCATACTCAATGATAAAAAACCTTCCAGATAATGCTAAAAACACCTTAGTTCATATTTATAACACGTTTTTCTCCTTAAGTTTTGTCCCTGTCCAATGGCGAAACATTAAAGTCATAACTATCCCAAAGCAAGGACGACCACTTACATCGGCCGCAGCTCTAAGACCTATTTCATTAATATCGTGCATGTGTAAAATTTTTCATTCCATCATTAATAAAAGGCTCGAATGGTTCTTAGAACATAGCTGTCTATTTTCCGAACAGATGACTGGTTTTAGAAAAGGTCGCTCTAGCTTAGATAATCTAAATATGCTCATCACGAACATACAAATTGGTTTTTCCAAAAATCTTTCTACTGTTGCATGTTTCCTCGACATTGATAGTGCATATAATAATGTAGACGTCACAAGTTTGGTACTTACTTTAGATAAACTTAACGTAGGATCAAAATTTTGTAAATATTTATGGGCGTTCCTAAAAGAAAGATATTTAAGCATTGAAGACACACACCAAAATATTACAAGAATAGCTAGGCGTGGTTTAGCTCAGGGCGACCCGCTATCCCCACTTTTATTTAACGTGGCCACTATTAAGATTTGTAAATCAATATCTGACATCTTAAATATAACACAGTACGCGGATGATTTTGTAATTTTTACAACTGCAAAAGATGCTGAGCAAGCTTCTAGGCTACTACAATGCGCTATCGATAAACTGTGTACATTATTTGGCCATCTCAATCTTGAACTATCACCATCGAAAAGTAAAATATGTGTATTTAGTAAAGGTTGTAAAAGTTTCCCTGTAAAGATAGAACTTAATGGTCATAGGCTAGAGATATATGAAACTGTTAAATATTTGGGAATGTGGTTGGATAGGTCTCTTAGATGGGGAAAACATATAAATGAAACCGCAAGTAAAGTGCTGAAATTTCTTAATGTCTTGAAAGTATTAGTAGGCCCCGGTTGGGGAGTACACCCTAAGCATCTTAGGAAAATATATTTATCATTAATAAGAAGCCGAATTGATTATGCTAGCTGGCTTTATGACAACAGTGCTAAATGTTACCTATTAAAACTTGACAGAATACAAAACCAAGCTATGAGGATCATTGGCGGGTTTGTCAAGTCTACTCCAATACACGTCATGGAAAGCGAGATTTGTCTTCATCCATTGTTTATACGTAGACGCTATTTAGCTGGTAAATATTTTCTTAAAGTAAAATCAATTCAACCCAGTCTTAATTATAGTCTTATTTCTGAGCTATCAAATCTATGCGGCACTAGATACTGGTATAACAGGAAAAAACCCTTATTAACTCAAATATTTGAACAATTTAATTCCTTAGATATCCATTTTAAAAATAAATTAAATATGTTTGCGCTTAATACGTGGGTCAACAATTTAAATGTTAGTAAAACTATCTTTCTTGATATTAAAAATCTTAATTTTTCTAAGCAGAATTATCACACTATCCATTTAAAAAAATTATGTATCAAGCACATTAATCATTTATTCCTAAACTACTACAAAATTTATACTGACGCTTCCAAATCTGACGTAGGTATTGGAGCAGCCTTCTATGATCCTCAAACTAAGCAGAGTATAAAATTTCACATCAACCCTAAAATTTGCATAATGGAGGCTGAATTAATCGCTATATCTGAAGCTCTGTCATACGCGGACGGAATTGATCAAGATGAGGTTTTGATCTTGACAGATTCTAAGAGCTCACTTCAGCATTTGGCTCGTTGCACCTCGACTTTTCGAGGTACACCGATAGCCTACGTAATACTAAACCAGTTGTCTAAACTAGGGGATAAAGGCATAACTATAGCTCTGCAGTGGATACCATCTCACACTGGCCTTGAAGGTAACGAAATAGTTGATACATTAGCAAAACAGGCTATAACTGACGGGGATACCTATAATTACTTGCCGCATTATGCCAACTTCATAAGGACTGTAAAAGATGAATGTAATAACAAATTTCGTGAATACTTTGATGAGAGATCCAAAGAAAAAGGCATATGGTACAAAACAATCCAACCACATCCTCTTAAGTCTCCTTGGATTGACAAGGCAGCATTCAACCGTTGTGTCACCGTGAGTGCTCTGAGATTGCGTTCCGGACACACCCCTGGTTGCAAATTCTCTTTTTTAATGAAAAAAGCTACGTCACCCCACTGTCCATCTTGCAATATTGTGGATGATGTTTATCATATTCTGATGGAATGTGTCCGGAACAGCCATCTGAGGGTATTCACGCGCTGCAGCCTGATAGGGAGCTGTAATAGTATCCTGGCGGAACCTTTATCGGACTCCGCCAGACTACTATATAATCTAGCAATTAAGAGATCCCCATAGTTAGTAGTTATTTTGTTATGTGTTGACATTAAGATGACTACACCAGGGCGACGTAATCGTTTTCACGACAGAGCCCTTTTCCTAGAATAAAAAAAAAAAAAAAAAAACATCATTGGTGTCTAGGCAATGTTTTCTCTTTCTATCGAAGGAGCCATCTGCTTGTTTGCTATTTTTTATACATACAAATAAATAAAATTGGGGTGTCTGTAATATTAAAATAACCGCTTTTTACTAAATGCATGCACGACTAGACTGATTTCACTGGCAGATAGCTGATGTGATAGGGAGTAATTTAGGCTACTTTTTTTCAAAATTTTTCTACGCTGGTGAAGTCGCGGGCTCAGGTAGTATAATATAAAAAATAATAATAGCGCTATTAATGTCTTTGGTATCATAAGGCAAATGTTGCTTATTTTTTCACCAGAAGTACAAGTATCATCTATGGTGCAGCTGTGACGTGATGTTTCGCCAATCGTAAACTAATCACGTACAAAAATAGCGTACACTTCGAATTTAAAGTTTTATTATAGCAATTAGTTAATGCCCATCTGCCCACATCTGTGATGTAAGGAAAATTTATGACTTCTCATTGTTTAAGCTTATTTCCTAATACGCCGTATATCTGCTAAGTTCTGTGTGAAAAAACAAACCTTGGTTTGACATGTCGATATTTCTTCCTAGTTTTATTTTAAGTAAATGTATTATAAAACAAAGTAAATTATGATGCGTGTTCCGTATGACATTCGTAGCTTAAGGTAGCCGGTAAACTCATGCATTAACATTAACATAAATTTACTATTAAGAGCCGGACTACGAGCCCGACCCGTCCATCTTACCCAGGTTCAGGAGAACACGCCACGTGCTTTCCTATCCCGATAGTCCTATTACTACCACAAACAACAACACAGATTCAGATTTAGTTACGCACACTACACTACACCGTCCCCGCCGGTCTCGATGGCAAAGAGTTATTTATCATCACAATTTTTGGCGCAATTCCACGACTCCATCCACCACCATTAGTCCAAACGTCGCAATATGCCGAGGTCCGGTCTCACAGGAGATAACCCTTAGCGCGGGCGTTTATACCACAATAAGTTCTGGCTGAGCACTCTGCTCGCCCAAAAAGTCCGGTGATGCAGTAACGACCCATAAGAGCAACTGTAATAGCCATTTTGAAAAAAAAAGCATTAACATCCCGTTATACGGATAGCAACTCAGCATATCTTTGTTTTTACCAGAAGAGACATCTGCTTGTCTGCTATTGTGTCTAAAAATTTATAAAAAGGTATATTTTTAGGTTTACCTAGTCTGTTAAGATCATGGAGACCCGGGTAATAAACGTGGGGTCGCGCAAAAGTGTTAATGAGCATTGTTCGAGGGATTTCTTTCAATTCAAAATCTCAGTAGCTACTCGGAGTCTGGTGGTGGTGCCTCGGATGAGTACGTAAAGTTGTCGGTAATGGTTATCACTAGGAACTTTGTACCCCTCTTTAAGACAATTGCGCGAACAATAGCGTATGAAATTTGGCACAGTTAAAGTTTACATATCGGTGAATTGCAGAAATCTGATATTTAGAAATATTTTTTTTATATTATAAGATAGCAAACAAGCAGATGGGTCTCCTGATGGAAAGAAACAACCATCGCCTATAGACACCAAAGATGTTAACGGTGCGTTGTTATCTTGTGGCGAGGTCTAATGCCACATGCATAAGTTTACCGGCTACATTACTCTCCAAACCGGAACACGACAGTGACTAGCACTGACGTTATTGCGGCAGGAATAGGTTAGGCGGTGGTACCAGACCCGGTCGAGCCGATGCAGAACTCTACTACCTAGTAGTCACGATGTTAGTGACGCGCATAACCACTCGATCGCCTTTTACGACCTGCCTGGCAGAACAGCAGTTGGCCTATTCTTCAAAGGAGCCCGGAACCAACACGGGGAAAAGAAGAGGGGACAAACAGACAGGAGGCTCACCTGATGGTAAGGAATTACCGCCGTTCATAGACAACTACACTACCAGAGGTATTGTAGTTGCGTTGCCGGCCTTTTAAGAATGATAAATAAAATATATAGAAATAAATAAAATAAAATACATTAGAAATTCATTAAATTAATAAAAATAAACGTTACGCAAACCACATTTATATGTCATCTCTTGGCTGATGGATTTCAACATACAAACATGCATGCTATTTTTCTTTACGGCTAAAATGGTAGAGTTCTGCATTGTCTCGCCCGGGTCTGGTACCACCGCCTTACCTATTCCTGCCGCAATACCGTCAGTGCTTATCGCTGTCGTGTTCCGGTTTGGGGGTAAGGTAGCCGGTAAACTTATACATGTGACATTAGACCTCGCCACAAGATAGCAACGCACCATTAATATCTTTGGTGTCTATAGGCGATGGTTGACTCTGTCCATCAGGAGACCCATCTGCTTGTTTGCTATCTTATGATATTAAAGAAAAAATTTTTAAATATCGGATTTCTGCAATTCACGGATATGTAAACTTTAACTGTGCCAAATTTCATACGCTATTGTTCGCGCAATTGTCTTAAAGAGGGGTACAAAGTTCCTAGTGATAACCATTACCGACAACTTTACGTACTCATCCGAGGCACCACCACCAGACTCCGAGTAGCTACTGAGATTTTGAATTGAAAGAAATCCCTCGAAGAATGCTCAATAACACTTTTGCACGACCTACGTTTAATAGCCGGGTCAAGCTTAAAAAATATTTTATTGTTTAGTCTATGGTCGAATTTCGGCCACAGATGATCGCTAGTAATTTTAATTACTCAACTTTTATCTAGAAAATAATTTAAATTAAATGGATAGCAAAAATAGCTTTGTTACAACAAACATTGCAATTAAAATAATCTTGAGTTTGTTGACATTTACAGTAATATAACTTGTAATATATTACAAGTTGGTGAGCCTCGTTCATTCCAAGTCATTACAAATCACCAACAACTTGAATACCTATCATCGGATAAACTTTTTATCTTGCCCTTCATTACATCTGTACATCCGTGATATTGCGTGACTAATAAAGGCTTCTGCAAGCTTATGGTTCTTTATTAAACTTAAACGTTAGGTGATGGAGGCCTACCAACGATATTATTTTTATTTAAAACTAGCTATGCCCGCGACTTCTTCCGCGTGATTTTTTTTTCAAAATAAAATTAGCCTAAGTAACTGCTTATTACATTAGCTATCTGCCAGTGATCTGTCAGTCATCAGCCGTTTCCAAGATAAGCCAGTACAAACTGACTAACCACAAAAACAACATTTTTTAATTTTTTTGTTTATATCTCATAAACAAAAAAAATAAAAAATGTAGTCTTGTTATATGTACTGTGTGTATCCATACGCATTTAGGAAAAAGCGGTTATCTTAATATTACAAACAAACACCCCAATTTTATTTATTTGTATAGAAAATACCGCTTAGCCAATGGTACCAATGATGATACAAATGGCTAACCTATCCATAAAAATAGCACATATATAATTATTGCCAATATACGCTAATTTTGAGCAAATAATGTATTCCATTAAAATCAATAAATGTATTCATGGTTACGTACCCAACCCAAACTCACACGTACTTACCGAAATGGGTATAGCTAGACCACTAAGACGACCTACGATTTAAGGTATTTATTTTTTGTTAAAAATATTTTAAAATAAATAAATATTAATAAATAACTGTCTTTTGTAATTATGGTGCCGTTAGGGTATAATTTTTTTACTGATTTTAAATGTCATGTTACTATGGATGAAAGTTATAAAGCAAACAGTAAAATAAAATCTAGTTTAACAAAGTTAATTGAGGCCTTAATATTAAACATATATAACTATAAAAGCAGTCAAATTATTAATAAAATAGAAATAACATACAGACAATGAACATTACTCAAATGTTTTCCTAGGTCCTTTTATAAATGTTATTGTTGCGAATCCTTTTTCCTTTTTTTAATTCATTTTTTTCCTATATAATCAATATACGAGAAGAACAATTATTTCTAATGTTTCGATTTATCATATATATTTTTAATCCAATATATTATTATTATAATTATCTTTGTCGCCTTTGAGTCAGCTCACATTGACGCAGAATCCAAGCGACGACGCGACGCATCGAGTTTTTAAACTTTATTAAAATATTTTCTTTTCTATTTCGATCATGTAACGTAAAAATTTATTTTATGAAGCGAGACGTCACGTTCGTCAATTAGCGAATTCGCGCGTCTACGCTTTATTGGAGTCAAGCGAATCACATAAAGCAAATTTGAACATTAATAATGGAAATAGAAATGAATATAGCGTAAAGTTTAAAAACCATAATCCGTTACTTTGATTCGACTCTTCTTGAAGTTGATCTGACCCTTTATGGTTAAGTAATATTGGCTTCAACACAGACGTGTAAAATCTTGAGTTTGAATACTAGGTCTTAAAAATATTTTAAAACTTTTGATAAAAACAGCTTGTCCATCATAAACTTATCTTTGGTTAATCCTAGGTTATATTACCTAAAGATAGATCCCGAAAGGCAAGTACATTTGTTGCCTTAAAATAAATACAGTTACGTCTATAATAGTATTTATTTTGCTCTTATGGACTTGTTTGCATTAGTTGCCTTCAAAGATAAGAACGTAACAATATTTGTTAAGACTTATCTAGTTTATATAATAAAGTTTGTAGCCTTCCTAATAAGTGAGTGCAAAACTAGCGGAAATAGCAATAATGCAATACACGCGACATCGAGTGAGATCTCGATTCAAAACGGTCGATCACGACAGTGAAAGCACAAATGGTTGTGGGAAATAAAACCCACGAGGACAATAGTATAAAGGTGCCATCAATTCTTGGCCGTCTTTGTTTGGATGAAGTAATTATTCAACTTGGCTTTAAAGTCGTGTATAGATTGACAAATATGACCTTATTAGGAATTGGACACAACATTTACAATTTAGTAAAATTAAAACTGGTTTTTCCACGTTTGTATTACATACTATTGTCTCCACTGGTTTTAATCAATTTTTTAAGACTACTAGCTGGAGCGTGCAGCCCACTGCATTACAAAAGTTTTTGGCAAATCCCGCAAGATCACTTAATTTTTGCAGGATAAAAAGTAGCCTATGTCCTGTTCCAGGTCATCATCTACCTGTGTGCTAAATTTCATTCAAATCCGTTAAGTAGTTTTTGCGTGATTGAGTAACAAACATCCATCCATCTAAACATCCAAACTTTTGCGTTTATAATCAGTATATATAATAAAACTAAGTTGATAAAATGTGCGTGCTGATAAAACTTAAAAAGGAGTCCCGGCATTATAAAGGGACTTATATAGTGTGATAGCCCTTTATCCCCCCTCGAACAAGAAAGTTCCCGTTTTAACCTAAAGGACGTGTTTTTAAAGATGTAAGGGCTTTTCCAACCCTTCAACTTGGAAATTAAGTCTAGTGGCGCCATCTGTTGTCGAGTATTTGAAGTTCATTCAGAGCAACGATTATTTGGGTTATATTTCGAAAGGCACTGCGAGCAATTGCAGCATGTGTAGTAATATCGCGAAATTTAAAATTTCAATTTCAATAAAGTCTTAAATTACATTTGTTTTATTTCAACTACCACGTAATCTCATATCAACTCCCGAGCGAAGCCGGGTATCATAACTAGTACTAATATAGAAAGAATATAAATTATTATAAATGCCCGCCTATATAAGACTGTTATAGTCAAACAATGATAACTGATACTGACACCTCATAATGCCACCTTGACTAAGGTACAGAGTACTAACATGACATTATCAGACTCTGGATTATTTTCCTGAAAAACTTACATACATTACAACTTACATATCAACTGTTTCAGTTGACTAAGGACTTCATACTGTCGTCTTTGTGGTCTAGTGATCCGGTGTCGTTGTGGTCCATGTAAGGTCCCGTGTTCGATTTCTGGTTTGGGTAAATGTGTTTTTTTTTTTTTCAATTTTCTGATAAAAACAGCGTTGCCCGAATTGGATAAGTCCCCGGTTGGCGATAGACTTGCTATCTATCACATTGTGGGATTAAGTATCTTCGGCTAATCGTAGGTGTATTTGTTATACTCCTGCATACTTCTTCAAGGATAAGGGCGTGAAGATACTAAATACAAATAATCCTATCAAAATTATACAAATGAAAGTTTAAACAAACAACAAAAAAATCTTTAGCTTTAATATATTAGCATAAATATCGGGTACACGCCCATTACCCCTTCACTGTAGTCAAATTTAATCTTGATCGACAAATCTTCTCACCATAAATCACAAACAAAAAATATATCAGCAATCACAACCTTCTGCTATTTGTTCGATTATATCACACGCACACAATAGCTATAATATCATTGCATAATCTATGGATGAATGGCCTGACAATAGAGAATTACACGAACTTTAAGCCTCGAACGCACTCAATACATTTGTAAATGTAAAATAGCGGAACTTTTTCCTATCTTGGTTTAGGCTACTTTTGAAGAATAGACCTGTCTTACTAATAAAAAATATTAAAGGTGAATGGTTGGTCAAACCAATCACTACTATTGTAATTAAGTGGGAGAGAAGTCTTGTGAACTGCCTAGTAGGAAAACAGACGCTACCTGCTGGTTTTTAAAAGGTAAACGATTGGCTTAATATGTATAGACAAGAATCAGGTTTGACCGAATAAAACTCTTGATCACTTTTACAAGCACAGTATAATTTTCGGGCAGAGTAATGCTCTTTACAAACTTTATAACTACAATTGAATAAAAAGCATCTCATCCCAGCCTTTTTATACTATCCTTATTTATATTTGTACGTTGTTATTAATAATCATCATTATCTCACAATAACCGGTACATAAAACACACAGATGTACCACACCTACCCGATTAGTACTTTTTATAGGTGTGGGGGCAAATGGGCAGAAAGTGCACCTGATGGTAAGTGATCACCGCCGCCCAAGGACATCCGTAATATCAGAGCTTTTGCAGTAGCGTTGCCGGCCTTTTAAGAGTAAGTGTCCTTTTTTGAAGTTCCTCAAATTGTATCCGTTAGGAAACACTCCTGCTGTTAATTGATTCCACGACAGGGTAGTGCGAGGGAAAAAGTGTCTAGAGAAACGTATGGTTGTGGATTTCCAGACATCGAGATGGTGATGGTGGAATTTCAAGTACTTGTTGATAAGTGCAGTTGCTAACACATGCCACTATCATCGTGACTATACTAGGTGTAAGAATTCTGCAGCATTTTGCTCGCGTTAATACCACCAGGTGGTGGTAAGGTAAGGCAAAGTAAGGTTACTATTCTTGCCACGTCTGCCAGTCTGCGTCAGTGTTTGCCACTGTCGTATTTCAGTTTGAATGGTAAGGTAGCCGGCAAACTTATAAATGTGGCATTTCAAACCGCCACACGTATAATAACGCACCGTTAATTTCCTCTGTGTTGATTCGGGCTCCTTTAAAAATGGACCAACTGCCGTTCTGCCAGGCAGGTCGTAAAAGGCGATTGATTGACTCAAATTTCCGCCACGTGTCGCCCGGGTATTTGGTACCACCGCCTTACCTATTCCTGCCGCAATAGCGTCAATGCTTGTCATTGCCGTGTTCCGGTTAGGAGGATAGTCTAGGTAGATTATGTATGTAGCATTGTTATCCCGCCACGCGGATAGCAACTCACCATTAATATATTTGGTATCTATAGACGATAGTTTCTCTTTCTATCAAGAGAGCCATCTTCTTGTTGTTAAAAAAATCTTAGATTAGCTTAAATTATCTTATTAAGATGCTGTTTTTAGTGTGTTCGTACCTCATTGTTCAAATAACCGATATTACTAAATATTTGAGCTTTCAGTGGCAATGGGTGTAAAATGACATAAGTTATTAACCAAGATTAGTTAATTTGTTTACGGTGGCTTCAATCAAATATCAACCGGTTTTCTGCCCCCGCTAATTTCGAAATACATATACTAAACATTTCGACATATTATGTGGGGGCATATTATCGCTTACAAGAATTAATAATCTTTAATAAATTAGGTTAATTTTGCATTAGTAATTAATATACTGTCATTTTTTTTTTGTTCTAGAACGTTTTGCCATTTTTAGTTTCACCACTTTATTCGTCGCGTTAAAAAAATTTGAGGTTTTTTTTAAATGTATCAAAATATCCTGAGTCAAATTGGTTCAGATTTTCAGAAAGTTTAAGTTTGAGGGAATACAATTGAATGCCGTCGACCACGTTTCGATCGATTAAACCGTTCAAAGTTATGAGATGCTTACATAAATACATACATACAGACGTACTAACGTCATCGTAAAAATAGTTGGACTAGATTCCCAGGACCTCAAAACATCTGGTAAAAACTGGATTTTCGAAAATTGGGGCAAAATTAGTAACTTCCTTATCTACATACATACGTAGCGGGAAGTTTAAAATAGTTGTAAAATTTTCACAAAGAGCGCGTATAACTGAAAATTTTCTTTTCCGAATATTTCTTCCGAAGACTTGCTCGTCTTGTAGCTAATTTACTCAACCGTATTTCGCCATAACATTCAACTTCTTATGGCATATAAATTCCAAATTATAATTAAATAATACTGTAACGATTTGATAGCATATTTCGCAATTGTAATAACACCTGCCAGCACTTGACTCAAATGTTAAGTGTAAATTGTGGTCTAAAAACAATAACGCAAAACAGAATTACTTAACGCATGCACATAAATTGTTACTCCGCTCATCAATGCTGGCGAACTCTTGCCACTTAAACTGTGACCTTTAACATATTTACATTTTTTATTATCGTGCAAATGATTTGGACATTGCTCAATTTATTTGTGGTCATCTAATTCTATCATAGATAATGTTAACTGAATGTTATTCTTTTATTATTCAAGCCTTGACTTACGAACCTTGAATTGAAGTGTGATGTACACTTTATTGATTTTTAGTTTAAGCTATGCCTTCTCTGAAAAACAATAATATACCGTCATTTATTTATTTATTCACAAAGGAACACCAACTACAATTAACAGCAATTGCAGCACTAAACAACAGCGAATTTATATTGACCTAACCTAGAATAGGTGCCATATATTTTATCCTGGGAAAATTTGTTGTCCTCGTGGTATGTTTGAAATGGCTGGACGATTTGAATGAAATTTGGTACACATGTAAATGATGGCCTGGAATAGCACATAGAATACATTTTAAAAGTATTTTCACGCCCGTATCCCCGAAGAGGTAGGCAGAGGTACAACAAGTGTACCCACGATTAGCCGAAAATACTTATTCCCAGAATGTGATAGGTGGCAAGCCTATCGCCCACCGGGCACCTTCCAATCCCGGGCAATATTGTTTTGGTCAGAAAATTGAGAAAACACATTTTTTTATTTGCCCGACCCGCGAAACGAACCCGGGACCTTATGTGGTCAACGACAACACTGCCACTAGACCACAGAGGCGGCTATAATGTATTTTATCCCGAAAAATAGTTTGCTCCCGTGAGATTCACAAAAATACTTTTATAATGTAGCGGGCTGCATGATAGAGCTAGTTCATCTTTAATATTATAATTGACTAGCTGTGCCCGCGACTTCGTCCGCGTTGTTTTTTTTTTTCAAAATGAAGCCTAAGTTACTCATTATTACATCAGCTATCTACCAGTGAAAGTCCCGTCAAAATCGGTTCAACCGTTCCAGAGATTAGCCGGAATAAACAGACAGACAGACGGCCAGACAGACAGACAGACTAAAGTCGTAAAAAGTGTTATTTTGGTATGTTTACCGTCTATACATCCACATGCATTTAGTTAAAACTGGTTATTTTAATATTACAAACAGACACTCCAATTTTATTTATTTGTATAGATAAAGTTGGGATGTTTGGATGGATGGACGGATGGGTGTTTGTTACTCAAGCACGCTAAAACTACTTAACGGAATTGGATGAAATTTGGCACACAGGTAGATGATGACCTGCAATAACACATGGGCTATTTTTTTATCCCGGAAAAAGTAAGTAAAGTTTGAGCTGTTCCCGCGGAATTCACCAAAAGCTTTTATAATCCAGCGGGTTGCGCGGTGCAGCTAATATTATTCATACGAAAGTTAGGATGTTTAGACGTATGGATGGACGTTGGTTACTCAATCACACAAAATAGACTAAACTGATTTGAATGAAATTTGGCACAGAGATAAATAGATCATGACTTAAAATAATATAATATATAAGTAAATTATAATATAATAATTATAATATATATATATATATATATATATATATATATATATATATATATATATATATATATATATATATATATATATATATATATATATATATATAAAATATAATATTAAAATAATATATAAGTTTTGTTTCCGTGGAATTCACACAAAACTTTAATAATACAGCGGTTTGCAGAGCACAGATAGCAAGCAAACATACGTGGCATAACATGACTGCAACGCGAATATAAATTATCAACGTATTTTACTGTCTTTTTTTATTATATTTGTTGTATAAACGCTTATATTATTAACATATTTTTCATATGTTTTTTATATATTTTCATCGCTATGAATAAAAAAGGGATAAAATATCATCACGCCGCAGTCAGGCAATGACCGTCAATTAAGGCCCAGTTCACAATGCCATCGCCACATTTTCAATTCTTTTTTTAATTTTCGCTTCGGACAACTGCCGTTTCGCCAGGCAGGTCATAAAAAGCGACCGATTGGCTATACGAGTCACTACTATCGTGGCTACTAGGTGGTAGAGTTCTGCGTTGTCTCGCCCGGGTCTGATACCACCGCCTTACCTATTCCTGCCGCAATAGCGTCAGTGCTTGTCACTGTCGTGTTCCGGTTTAGAGGATAAGGTAGCCGGTGAACTTATACATGTGGTATAAGACCTCGCCACAAGCTAGCAACGCACCATTAACACCTTTGGTGTCTATGGGCGATGGTTGACTCTTTCCATCAGGAGACCCATCTGCTTGTTTGCTATCTTATAATATAAAGAAACAATAACTTTACCCACTTTTCCAAGGTATGGGATTGCTAATTCATCACCACCAGAATCCGAGCAACTGAAACTCTTCTGAGAAAAAAATCAATAACACTGCTCAAATCAGGAGTCATACCCAAGACTATAGAATCATGATCTGAGCCGAACAGACACAATAAGACAAGACGAGTAATAAAAGCTTCCCCGTGTTGGTCCGGGCTCCCTTTAAAGAAAAGACCATCTGCCATTCTGCCAGGCAGTTTATAAAAGGCTAACAGCGGAGCAGATACTAAAAACAGAATTAAATAATATTTAAGGTGCTCCCATACAACAAACGTGATATTTTTGCAAAATTTTCTCTATCCTAATAACGACCATTTGTAAATAATCAGAGAATAGTTATATATTTAATTTAAAAATAAAATAAGTATTTAACCGGAGCTCTTATACAAAAACGTGATTTTTTTCCGTTTTTATAGATGATGGCATGGAACCCTTCGTACTCGAGTTCGATACGCATTTGGATGTTTTTTTTCTGTTTTCGGCGTTACTTTTCCATACAAATGCATGCAAGCAATAAAAAAGTATACCAAATCTCAAACTCCTCTGAGCCCGCAAATTTCTTAAAGCAGAGGTCTAAAGTTTTTTAATTATAATCTATATATATAAAAAATCAATTGCTGTTCGTTAGTCTCGCTAAAACTCGAGAACGGCTGAACCGATTTGGCTAATTTTGGTTTTGAATTAATTGGTAAAGTCCAGGGAAGGTTTAAAAGGTGAGAAAACATAGAACAAAATAAGAGTACTTGAATAGGCAGAACAACGTTTGCCGGGTCAGCTAGTATATTTATAATTAAATAACGGAATAAACAGGTTCTGGAAACCTGTATCTGTAATTTATTCTTAAGAAGATTTCAATGCTAACGACATTTTGATAAACAGGTATAAATATAAATATGTTTATGAATTCTTTTATTGTTTTCATGTGTTTTTTATATATCATTAGATAGCAAACAAGTTGATAGCTTATCTGATGGAAAGAGATAACGATCGCATATAGACACCAAAGATGTTAATGGTGCGTCGCTATTCGTGTGGTGAGATGGCAATACCACATGCATAAATTTACCGGCTAATTTACCCTCTAAAATGGAACACGTCAATGACACGCATTGACGCTATTGTGGCAAAATGGCAAATGTGACAAATGGAAGTGGACCAGGCCCCCTTTAAAGAATAAACCCTCTGCCATTCCTTCACTCGCCACAAATACTCATTCACCAACGCAGAGGGAACAGTATATTGGTGTGTCAATATGGCCAGTACAGTACAGTGACGATGTGTCCCATAGATTGTTCCATCGAGTCCCCGTGTTGATCCAACCACTCATTTTCTGTCCCACACCCAGATGCTTCCCTCCGATGTTAAGAAACAAATTTTCTCAAAACTAAGATTTACTGGATTTATGAACGTAATTGTAAACTTGAATGCTTATAAATTCGTAATATTGGCCTGTGGAACCTACACTTAGGGCGGCTTGCACCAAAATGCTTAAATGCATTTAGTCCCTTAAACATGTTTAGGAAATGTCAAAACGCCTTAAAAGCTGTCTCTTTTAACGTATTTAGTGACTTAAAATGATTTAAGCATTTTAGTGCAAGCCGCCCTTAATGTTAAACTAGTATCGTACGATCCACTAACCCTTTCATTTACACATAATATACGAGCAGAACATCAAATTAGTACGTAGTGTGAAACATATATTATAAAAATAACAGTTAAATTTAGTTATTGCCGTAAACATTTTTTTTTTTAATATCATAAGATAGCAAATAAGCAGATGGGTCTCCTGATGGAAAGAGTCAACCATCGCCTATAGACACCAAAGATGTTAATGGTGCGTTGCTATCTTGTGGCGAGGTCTAATGCCACATGCATAAGTTTACCGGCTACCTTACCCTCCAAACCGGAACACGACAGCGACAAGCACTGACGCTATTACGGCAGGAATAGGTAAGGCGGTGCTACCTTACCCGGGCGAGACAATGCAGAACTCTACCACCTAGTAGCCACGATGGTAGTGACTCGCATAGCCAATCGGTCGCCTTTTACGACCTGCCTGGCAGAACGGCAGTTGGTCTATTCTTCAAAGGAGCCCGGAACCAACACGGGGAAAAATTTATTTCTTAATTGAGGTTCGTTATCGAATATTAATAAGAATTTAGGTTTTTTCTTGTTAAAAAGTACATCTTCGATACGAAACTGAATGCATAGGTACATTATAGAATTGTAACAAGAAAAATAAAATCAAAATGTTATTTTCATTACGAATTTTATTTGTTATAATTACATTTATATTTAAAAAATGCTGAATTATCCGTAGAATTAAAGTAAGTAATTACTTTATTAAGCCCAATTTACTTCCAATCACCCAAACTACATAATTTTTTAACGTCTATGATAACCAGAGGTTAAAATTAGATCACAAATTAATTAAATAAATGAATAAATATTAGTTTTCAGAAACTATAAATACAACAATGCTCTAAACTTAATATTACTCTTTATTAAATAAATAAATATAAATATTCACGCGACAAATTACACTTACTGATCTAACCTCAAAGTAAGCAAATTATTTGCTTGTGTTATGGGTGTTAAGTCAACGATACTAATACATAGAAATACATATATAAATACTTTTACAAACATAATAAACACCCAAACCCGGAAATACAAACATCTATGCTCATCACACAAATGCTTGTCCCCGTCGGGGATCGAACCCGAGCCCCGTCGATTGCGTAGTCAGGGTCGCTAACTACTCAACCAAAGGGCGGTCAATCAATCATGTTAAAGTATTTTTTTTCATAAAAAATATTCTGTAAGAAACCTAACGAGAGTGAACGAGCTGTCATTGTAACCGAAATTATGGTTTTTGTCATTGTATTTAGTAACTTTTATCCGCCTCATGTAATAATTCGTTAAGAATACGTGACGGTATCCGGTTTACGACGATAAAATGCTTGTCGTGGACAAATATGGTGAGAAAATTCTTAAGTAAATAATAATTACTTTTTGCTTAGTTTTGGATGTGGATGTTTTTAAAATTATCTACAGGCATACTAGAGAGTAGGGCCACTTAAGGAAAAACAGTCAGCACTCTCTTTGAACATTTGAACATAAAAACTTGTTGCTGATGTGATGCTGGATTTTGAAAGTTTTTTTAACCCTTCCTTTAAAATTTCAAATTTCAATTTCAAAGGTTTTTTTAGAAAAACCGTGTGGGACAAGCTGTTCCAGAGTTTGACTTTACAAAATGAAAAAAAACCTAATACAATGCAAACGAACTGAATGAACCATAGTATATGACTTCTAAATAGAATTAAAATCCTTCATTACGCCGCTAATATTGTTACGTACTCGGGTTCGTAATTTTAAGAAAACACCACTTATATTAAATCCGTGTATTTACACAACACAACATAATACTAAAATACACTTTACACCCTAGTCACCCGCTGTACTATCACTGAACTTAGAACACTACACAATAAAACACTTCTCGCTTCGCACTGGTCACTTGATGTATCGCTCTCGATTGCTTGATAAAAACTGCCTTGTGTTTGTCAACACCACTCTATTTATAAGCAGGGTAAAGTCCTAGCTGGATCCAGAAAAATCTAAATATATCGGGAAACAATGAATCACTTCTTATCGTAAACATGTTATGAGTCATAAATCTTAGTACACGCTACTTTCAACCTTATGCCATATCCCACAAAGTCCATTATGGCATAGCCAAGGTCAACTATTTGTTTGTCAACAGGAGTAGCTATCTCTTTCCTTTATTTCTAGATAGTTAGCGCGCGCGCTCCAACTCTACACGCTTCTAGATTATTCGTAACAATATTATTGCCCCACCTGCGAATCAAATAAGTTTTGAACCCGCTTACTAAAACTACCTCGTGTTGGTCCGGGCTCCGTTGAAGAATAGGCCAACTGCCGTGCTACCAGGCAGGTCACAAAAGGCGATCGATTGCATAGGCAATAAAACACATATAGATGTGTCACTACCATCATGACTACTATATGGTAGAGTTTTGCAACGTCTCGCCTAAGTATTTGGTACTATCGCCTTACCTAATCTTGTCGCAATAGCGTCAATGCTTGTCATTGTCGTGTCCCGGTTTGGAGGGTAAGGTAGCCGGTAGACTTAAGCATGTGACACTACCATCCCGCCACACTGATAGCAACGCACCATTAACATCTTTGGTGTCAATAGGCGATGGTTTCTCTTTTCACCAGCAGAACCATCTGCTTGTTTGCTATCTAATCTATACATATAATAAAATCGTAGGAAAGTCAAAACTGTACATTGAATATTTCTTTAAAATAATACTTGGGGCGTGATCTACAATCGATATCGAAGCCAAAAATATAGTTTTTAGAATTTTTTTCTGTTTGTCTGTATGTATGTCCGGGGTAAACTTAAAAAATACTGCATGGATTTACTTCAAATTTTGCATGAATATTACTAACAGGTCGGGTCAACATATAGGCTACATATTATCACGCTATCACCTACGGGGGAGGAGCTGTGCAGAGTAAACGAAGTCCGCGCGGACGAAGTCGCGGGCAACAGCTAGTGATATATAAAAAAGCAAAGCAACTTCTAAACTGACACTAATTGGTTTCTGATGAGTGATAGCTCAGTTATTCTGATGAAGTTCAAGTGGCCATTCATAAGTCATATAACCTTCATGTAATTGCTGATAGATTTTGACATTCTCTCAATGGGTTTGAACTTTTGATAAATTGAATGACAGGTTCCAAATAGAATAATGCTATGTAGTTAATAATGAAACGCCTGTTGAAATGTAAAATATCACGCAATTCTAACTCCACGCGATATTTTCAAGCACAGTAATTACGCTTACAGTTCTTCACAATTGATATTAGTTTAACTAATATATAAGAAAGAAATTTATTTGCAAGTGTGTTTATATTTTTCACATTGCATTTTTCCCCGTGTTGGTCCCGGGCTCTTTTAAAGAATAGGCCAACTGCCGTTCTGTCAGGCAGGTCGTAAAAGGCGACCGATTGGCTATACGAGCCACTACCATCGTGGCTACTAGGTGGTAGAGTTCTGCATTGTCTCGCCCGGATCTGGTACCACCGCCTTACCTATTCCTGCCGCAATAGCGTCAGTGCTTGTCACTGTCGTGTTCCGGTCACTATCGTGCACCGGGTAAGGTAGGCGGTAAACTTATGAATGTGGCATTACACCTTGCCACAAGATAGCACCGCACCTATGTGCGTGTCTATAGGAGATGGTGGACTCTTTCGATTAGGAGACCCATCTGCTTGTTTGCTATCTTATGATATAAAAAAAGACACCAAAGATACGTGAATGGCGCGTTGTGATCCGCGTTGGGAGGTTGAAATTATTTTTTAATTTGAAAATAAATCTTTAAAAATTATCTCATTGATCTTATGCTGTTTAACTATCGCCTTTTCAAAAGGTTCTGTGTTTAATTCCAAAATCGACCATATTTTTTATTCTATCTAGAAAAATTATAATAGCAGGTTGTGGACTTATGATGGTGTAATCTCAACATTTTCCTGCTTCAGAAATCACTCAAAAGTATTGGTCTCAATTGCAAATAAGTGATTATGTTTTAAATGAGCAAATGTGGAGATAGGAATCATCAACAATTTCGAACACACGATCAAAGCGTCGATTACTTTAACGAGACGAATTATTCAATAATTATTCCTTACTAGCTGACCCGGCAAACGTTGTTCCGTCTTATTAACTAATCTTATTTTTTTCTCTATTTTCTCACCATTTAAACCTTGTGTAGAGTTCAACAATTAATTCAAAACCAAAATTAGCCAAATGGCTGAACTAAGCCATTCTCGAGGTTTAGCGAGACTAACGAACAGCAATTGTTTTTTATATATATTCCTTATACATTCACTCGTATTGATTCGGGTCCCTTTTAAGAATAGATCAACTGTCTTACTGCTAGGCATCTCGTAAGAGGTTAAGTAGGCTAATTCGTATGACTAATACCATGACTATGATCTTAATATTAGTTCTGCAATGTCTCGAATGAGTTTGGCACCAAAACCTCACTTATTCCTGTCGCTATAGCATCGGTGATTGTAAATGTCGTATTCTGGTTTGGAGTTTGGGATAACCGGTAATTTTTCTATGTGGCATTTCAACCCAGTAACATGAATACTAACGCATTATTAACATCTTTAGTTTCCATAGGTGATTCCATCAGGACAACTATCAGCTTGTTACCCATCCTATGAAAAAATACGATGCAATAGAAATTATCAATTATCAAAGAACTTTGTACATAATTTTGTAATATCGTCGGAAACAAAATTATTAATGTTCAGTAGATCTGTGAGAAGATGACGGAGTCTATTTGTCTATTGTCCAATGCGAATTTATGAAACGACACCCACAATATTGCTCAAGTCACACTGGAGCCATTGTTTCCACAAAATAATTAAAAACAGGCACGACCCTGAATCTAGCTATAGTTATTTATCGCGGCACGGTGTTTTTAAAAGCCTATAAATTCGTGTGAGAAAAATATATCGGACAGTTCTCAGATTATTTTTGGATAGAAAAGTTATGCAAGTCAAAAAGTCGGTCAAGTTTTCATTATTATTGTAATTAGAAGTATACAATTTTATAAATGTTTTGAAAAATATGCTATCTACCATTCTGCCAAGCAGTTCGTAAAAAGCGTACAATTAGCCAAATGTGTCGCAACCTCCATGACTACTAGGTCTACCGTTATACCTAATCTAGCCACAATAGCATCAGTGCTATAAATTAAAAATAAAATAAAATTTATTTATATTCACTTTGAAAGTTGCATCCTCGTTTGATTTCAAGTTCCTAAAAACAAATATTCATTACTGGCTGTAGCGTTCAGCCAGCTGCATTACAAAAGTTTTTGGCGAATCCCGCAGGATTACCTATTTTTGTGGGATTTATCCTGGAATAGTACATAGACTACTTTTTAAAGTAGCCTATGTACTAGTCCAGGTCATCATCTACCCTTTTGCGTTATTGAGTAACAAACAACAATCCACCCATCCAAACATCCAAACTTTTGCATTTGTAAGATATTTATTAAAACATTCGCTGACCCGGCAAACAAATTATTGAATTACTAAAATTTATTAAAATAGGAGTTTATGGTTGAAAGACGAACATCAGATTGTATGTATTCATAAAAAAACAATATGAAAATTTATTTTCAAAAAATATAAAAATGGCGTGGACCTCCCTTAGTACTTAGGGGTACATAAAATAGATAAGAACCTTCTCAAACCTACTGAATATACTACATAAAATTACATCAAAACCGGTAGAGCCGTTTCTAAAGAGGTAACTATAACTGTGACATGATAATTTTATATATTAGATGTATGTATTCCAAGTTTTCGGAAAGTAAACTGAAACATGATCAAAACCACGGACAAAATATAGTTAGTAAATAAGTTTATCTTTCGAAGTTTAATCTTACGTTACTTCACTAACAATATGTACGCACACTTTATAGATCACGCGATAAAAACCGATGGAAAACTTGCTGTGAAACTGTGCCAAGTTCTCGTCTTAGATTACATAAGAGTAGATTATCATGGCATTTGTCGAGAAGATACTGATTTTACGTATGAACTTGAAGTTTAATAACAAACTAGCGATTATGCTCTGGTCAAAATTCGACTATAAGTTTATGACTCGGTTTGACCATAAACTAAACAAGAAAATATATTCTAATTTTAACAACACATTTTGACCATAATTCAATATAGTGTTATGATGCGTAATGTTTGTTATTAATCAAAATGTGCATGTTATGCGTATGCAGGCTGACAGGAAAATATTTCACATACTGAAGGAGGTTTAATACTCAATTCTGATATCAAATATGTATTAAAAATAAGTAATAAGTACTGAGCTAATTTTCCAACAAAAATGTTTACGGACAGACGCGCACGGCGCATAGAAGTTCATTTGTTTACAAATGGCGATTACTGAGCTCGCGATTAATCGCGAGCTCAGTAATCGCCATTTGTAATTCGTTAACGAGTGCTAATACATTTTGCAGTGACCATAATATATCTTGAATACTATAAACATTAATTTAGTTGAGGTTTACTATATGATTAAGCAACATTTGTTTTTTATTATATTTTTTATGTTTACTTATGACCATTAAATAAATAAATAAACGGCGCTTACCAAGCTCACGATTAACAAGTGCTAATACATCTTGCAGTGACCATATATCTTGAATATTATTACACTAATTTAGTTGATAGTTTTGATTGATAGTTGTTTAGTTTACTATGTGATTAAGCAATATTTGTTTTTATTATATTTTTAAAGTTTACTTATGACCATTAAAGTTCTTAGAGTTCTAAGATCTTTGACGCCCGTATCCCCGAAGCGATAGGCAAAGGTACAACAAGTGCACCCACGGTTAGCTGAAGATACGTCCCACAATATGATAGGTGGCAAGATTATCGCCAACCGGGCAAAGTGAACACGCAGATTAAATGTATTTTTTACAAACCTCTTTATGTATATAATGTTTGAAATACTTATACTGTCTAGAAAAACTTTAAAAACAACAATGAAAAATATCGACACGTGGAATTTGAACGTGTGACCTCCCCTAAATCCTAGCTAGTTTCGACAGGCTCAACGTGGCGAAATTTTCTTTGCTGTATGATCGGTTCCATCGATGGTACTGCCTTGGTATCAAAAATGTAATAAAACAGTACAAGTGTTGGATAATTTCCATCGTCAGCATTTGGTGAAACTGCATTTTGAAATAGATATGATAAATAAACTCACTTGTACTTTCAGTTCTCATGAATTTTATATAATTTAACACCCAACCGTTTCGCTTATCACAGCATCATCAGGAATGTTTTACATAGTTCCCTGATGATGCTGTGATAAGCGAAACCAGTTAGGTGTATAAAATTATATAAAATTCATGTGAACTGGAAGTACAAGTGAGTTTATTTGGCATGTTTAGTAAAAGTGTTCCTAACATGATAGAGATACATACACGTTAAGTTTTACCAACTATCGACGATATTCAGTGTTGGAAAATCTCTTTATTTTACTGCTGACTCACGCAGCCTCGTCTGCGAGTAAATTAATTTTTTTATATATCACTAGCTGATCCGGCAAACGATGTTCTGCCCTTTTAACTACTCTTATTTTTTATGTTTTCTTACCTTTTAAACCTTCCTTGTACTTCAACAATTAATTCAAAACCAAAATTAGCCAAATCGGTTCAGCCGTTCTCGAGTTTTAGCGAGACTAACGAACAGCAATTGATTTTTATATATAAATTTGATAGACAACAAGGAGATAGCTCTCCTGATCGAAAGAGAAACCATTGCCTATTGACACCAAAGATTTAACAGTTTATTGCGCACAAATAACACAAGTGAATATGGTAACAATGGTAATGGTGCATTGATAGCCGTGTGGTGAGATGGCATTACCACATGCATAAGTATACAAGATACCTTCTTAACCGTCAAACCGAAATATGACAATCGTAAGTATTAACGCGGCTGATGCAGAAATAGGTAAAGCGGTGGTACCATATACCCTGACGAGACGAATTATTACTCATATGTAAGATTTTTATACAATACTAGCTGTTGCCCGCGACTTCGTTCGCGGGGACTTCGTTTACTCCGCACAGTTCCTCCCTCGTAGGTGATAGCGTGATAATATGTAGCCTATATGTTGACCCGACCTGTTAGTAATATTCATGCAACATTTAAAGTAAATCCATGCAGTACTTTTTGAGTTTACCCCGGACATACATTGACTTTCCTACGATTTTATTATATGTATATAGATATAGATATACAGATATAGATATATAGATAAATTTTACCCCTATTTCATTATCTCAAGGGATCAATTTTAAGAAATCATTTCCTATTCGTCGTAAAAATCGTAAAAACAATCCCTGTGAAAAATTTCTTCCTAAATGAATCTTGATATTAGCTTTCTTTGTCCAAGGGTTTTGGTTGGTTTTTGATGTCACTCAGTATGTCAGGATTTTTCTATTTATATAAACGGATTTGTTAAACTTGCTTTATAATCATTAATCACACGCATTAGAATAATGTATTAATAGCATACTGTAGTTCTGACCAATCTTAATGATTATAAATAAATAACAGGTTTTAAAACTGCTATCAATACTATGTTACTACATAAATAATACACATTTATCGCATTGCAGATTATAGCAATAAAATCGAATAGCCTTGCATTAAATGCTAACATCAGATGACTAAGAAAATAGCATATATATTTGTTAATGAAGCTTCGTGAGAAATCATGACTTGGTCTACGATTTGAGTAATCCACTAGAAATACATTCAGCAAGCTAAGTTATTGCGACAAAAGTTTAAAAGATCGCACAATATCACCTATTGTATCTATTGCACATCTTTGAGATTGCTATATTTTATAGCGTTTTGTTAGTTTTGAGTCTGTGCATTATTTAAAAGTTATTCGAAGTGTACACACACACACACGCACAAAGTGTACATAGCTGTACCCTCCAGCTCTCCGTGTCTTTGTGTTGTGTTTAATCGCCGTTTCTAAACCTTTTTCCCAAAATCCTGGAATTTAAAAATCTATTATTGGTAAACACTTATTTTACAGCTTAGAATAACAAACAAACATACAACTCTCCTATTGGTAGGAAATGACTATCATCTTCATCGACTAACTCAATCACCAAAATATATCACTTACTCTATATACTCCACAAAATTCTATCAAAGAATTATTAATTTATTAAACAACTGATTTTTCATGTATATGTCCTGAATCTGTATGGGCCTGGGCCTCCTTTCAAGAATAGGGTATCTGCTGTCTGCCAGGCAGTTCGTAAAAAGCATCCGATTGGCTATTCGAGTCACTCCCATCGTGATTACTAGGTGGCAAAATCCTGCATAAGTTCAGCATTGATTAATCCAGAGCTGTTTATGCTTGTCACTGTCGTGTTCCGGTTTGGGAAGTAGCGGGTAAACTTATGCAGGTGTCATTAATATTACGCTACATGGATAACAACGCACCGTTAACAATATAAAAAATCATATTTTACATTCTTTATCGTCGGCACTTGATGAAACTCTATCATCTGAATTGAGAAAAGCTCATTTTCGGGTCGTCAGCGGTAGATTTTTTTAATACAAATTAACATACAGCAATACAGTCTACCGAAAATCGAAACCATAGCTTTGGACCATGATTCTGAGATGAAAACTATAGGAAATTTTTGATTTTTAAAGTAATTTTTACCCTAAATAAATAATAATTTTTAATAATTACCTTAATAATCACAATAAAATAAATTATACAATTAATTTATTTTATTGTAATATTCTACAGTGCTTTTTCTAATAAATAGTAATATTTTATATTATTTCCTTAAATACACAAAATAAGCGGTTGGTTCGAGATTCCTCGGGCGTGACCCGTCCAAGCAATTTACGCTTTACATTGCGTGGCGTGAAAATAAGAAAAAAATCATAAAACGAATATAAAAAAAATAATTGCCATTATGGCTAGAACGTAAAAATGTTGTTTTTTTTTAATTTTTCGGTAAACCTTCCCTTGCACGCTGAATATTTATTACTATAACAAATTTATATAGTCCTCGATACTGTATAATGTATACTAAAGAAATGTCATCAAACCAATGGTAAAGGTAATGAAATAATCGGATTAAATCAGAGCAAATGCAGAAAATTTACTCAACTAAACTTTAATAAGTTAGCTTTACTCAACTAAACTATAGTTAAAGACAATTGTGACCTTGTTTAGAAATAGATGATGACATTGCTAAAGAAGTCACCACATAATATGTGATATATTATGGTTGACTTCTTATATACGCTATAATTATGCAATATTCATTTTGAATCTGACCAATGATTCATTATGAAATATCAGTTATTTAATTTACCATAACTTAATCTCGTAATTTATTCTTCTTTGCTAGCTGAACCCAGCTACGTTTTACTGTGGTTTAATATTAGTAATACTAAAGCATTTATTGATTGCTTACATCATATTCATATTATATTATTTTTGCAATACGACATTTTAATTATTAGTTTTTTTTTATTTGTCTCATTATATTTAACACAGTATTGACATGTTGGTTATATTTTGGTATTTTATATTGTTTTATTGTACATATTAAGTAATTGTTCGAAATTACTATATTAGTATCTGTAGATCGTATAATTATTAAATTAAATGTTAAGTTCGCGATGGTTTTCCTTAGAACTCTTAATTAAAAAGTATTTTAAAACACTCTCCTATTCAAAATCCTCGTTGTGACCTAATTTCTCATCAACCTTTTGGATTGTTTTTGAATTTTGAAGAATCAAGTGTACGGAGGCCAAAATTTTGATGTAATATAAAGATGACAGTAACATTAATACTTTCTAGCGTTGCCGTTGAAAAATATATTGCCATATACAAAGTTCATTTCCTCGTCAACACTAAAATATGACCGTGATAGACTAATGCTATTTCTGTAAGAAAAGATTTGGCTGGTAAAGATAAAAGATCGTCTTTCCTTCCGCAATAGCGTCATAGACAGTGGTTCCAGGAACAAACTTTTTTGATTAGTTAAACAAGCTGAATTTTTGTGAACAGCTTCATTTTGACGAGATATCCAAACATTTTCTATTTTCAAAAAATCTCGAGTTTGGTAAGTAACAAAGATACATAAAAAAATTGTTGGACCCTATAATTATAATAATAATTAACAGGCTGTTGCGAGAAAAAATAGGTTGTTTTTAAATTGATTAATATCAATTTGAAAATTCCGAATCTTTACAGAGGAGGGCTCGTTAAAAATACCACCAAATGTGTAGGACATAAGTTTTTTCGTGATTTTTATAAAATAATCAAGCGATTAAAAAAATATTATTGTAATTAATAAATATTTTTCCTGCACTGAATTAAAATGTTTGAAGCCCCCTAACTTTATTAGTTACCCGATTCTTGAATCGGGTAATTTTTTTTTTAAATAGAAAAGATGGGCGTCTCGTCCATATGAAGCTGTTCACAAAAATTCAACTTGTTATTTATCAAAAAAAAAGTTTCTTCCTGGGGTCGGGTCTATCAGTGCTTTTCACATTTTGTTAAGGTAGCCGCTAACTAATGGAACCTCGCATACTGTTGAGGCTCTCCACCAAATATAAGTCTTTTATATACAGGCGATTAACTATGGCAAAAAAAAAAACAAAATTCTTGGCTTGTGGAAATTGTCAGATTATATTTTTTTCGTTATTCTTACATCATTTCCTATATAATAAAAAAAATCAGATGACCTCGAGAACGTCAAAATAAAGTTTCCTTTGATACCTTGTGATCTTCACACTCCCTTACGCTACACTTGAATCGGTAAATTTTCTAAATTTTAATTGGCAATTAACCCACCATACCTTAATCTGACGCGATTTAGTGTTTCCATGTCATCGTTTTTTTTGAACATTTTTTTATCTGTAGATTTTTTCCCCACCATTAAAATGAAATACATTATATAATATTTTTTTTTTTTTTTTATAATTTAATCTACAAAATCCAATAGGTCCCTTAGACGCTCGAGTAACTACCCATTTATCATCTTGGACTCCTTTACTATTAGGCCGCTTTTGGCATAATCACCTGTCACTTGACACTTCCAAAATTAATCTTGTATATAAAACAGAATTGCTTATTTTGTACTGCTAACTATTTATACACTTTACCTATACTTATAAGGATTGCTAATTATAACCGAGAAGATCTTTACTTTTTTTAATATTATGGTTACACTAGTCGCTTTTCGTGATATAACCCGCGGAGTTCGCGATTTCGCGGGAATTTTAAATTAAAATTTTGCCTATGTCGTTTACGAATAATGTAGTTTTCTATCGGCGAAAAATTTTTTAAAATCGGTCTAATATTTCAAAAATTAGTTTCTATAAACTCATAAACTTACAAACCCTACCTTTTTCTAATATTAACACAGAATTATAAATTGGAAATAACATCAAGACGTTACCACAGCTATGAATTGAAATTTCATAATTGAAAAAGACACTAGTTTTGTTATTATGGATTTTTCCTTTGACCCCTCTCAAGTAATACTTAAAAGTTACGACATCATTTCGCGATGATCAATGGAACATACTTTAGTCGTAAACATTGCTTTATACGTGATTATTTGGTATAATTTGAACTTTAGGAAATCTTAGAGGTTAGAAAAATCTTAACTATTGCATAAGTCACGCGAATTTTAGTTGCTTATGTTAAATTTTGTAATACGTTTTGGATATGAATGGTGAATAGGTACAGTAAATGTACGGAAACACCAATTTACGGTTTTATTAAAAATCTGTTTAATCATACTTTTAAAATAACACTAATTTTTACTAACTTTGAAAACTAACTAATACTAACTAGCTCCTTGTTTGTTGTTTTCGCAATTCAACTCTACTTTTTGTATATTTGTTACACGATTACACACCCTATAATGGATTGATTTTAAAAATTGTTTTTAAGACAATAATTTGTCTAAATCAATCTTTTTTTGTAAGAGAATTTTTAATCTGTGTAATAAAAAATTTGGTAAAAAAAAGTATTTACCAATTTTAAGAATATTTTTTGTCTGGAGAGATATAATTCCCGTTTAGTCTAGTTTAGTTATGAAGGTTTGATTGTGTTCCCTACAACCTTTTATATCTAGATAGTTTGGAAATCTATATTTACCGTATAAGATATAAAAAAATATATAATATTGTTATGTATTTTTTTATATCTTAAGATATCAAACAAACAGATGGGTCTGGTGAAAAGAGTCAACCATCGCCTCTAAACACCAAAGATGTTAATGGTGCGTTGCTATCTTGTGGCGAAGTTTAATGCCACATGCATAATTTTACCGGCTACCTAACTCTCCAAACCGTAGGTTCACACAGTAATAAACACTGACGCTATTACAGCCGGAACCGGTAAGGCGTTCGTACTAGACCCGGTAGAGAAAATGCAGAATTCTATCACTTAGTAGCCTATAGATGTAAATAGTCACTCGCATAAACAATCGCTCGCCTTTTACGACCTGCTCGGCAGAACAGCAGTAAGCCTTTTCTTCAAAGGAGTCCGGACCAATACAATTTTCTCTCTCTCATCATTTAAGCAAGTATATAATATGAGCTCTACCTAACCAGTACAGAAATAATTTTATAACCACATGTATATCCTTCAATGAACTGTTTTACAACATAAAGTTTCGTAAACGATTACGTGGAGTACGTAACATTTAACAAATAAAACGAACATGCAGTTCACTTGGTGCTCTTTACACATAATCATGGCGCACATAGTTCATGTGACCTGCACGTACTGCTAAAGGTCGAGAACTTTTGAAGCTTTGATTGATATTGTAAAAAGTACTGTGATGTGCTCATTGATTGAGCTTAAGGATGCTTATGTTAAGGTTTAAAGTGCAATCTATACAGTGATAAGAAATGTAAGCATTAATGCTTGAAATACATTAGAATAAGAAGACGTTTGAAAAAAGCACTAAATAATTGGGATTCTTATAACCTTTTTTTTATATTATAAGATAGCAAACAAGCAGATGGGTCTCCTGATGGAAAGAGTCAGCCATCGCCTATAGACACCAAAGGTGTTAATGGTGCGTTGCTATCTTGTAGCGAGGTCTAATGCCACATGCATAAGTTTACCTGCTACCTTACCCTCCAAATCGGAACACGATAGTCTCAAGTACTAACACTATTGCGGCAGAAATAGGTAAGGCGGTGGTACCAGACCCGAGCGAGACAATGCACAACTCTATCACCTAGTAGTCACGATGGAAGTGACTCGCATAATCAATTGGTCGCCTTTTACGACCTGCCTGGCAGAACGACAGTTGGCCTATTCTTCAAAGGAGCCGGGACCAACACGGGAAAAAGAAAAGATGACGATAGAGCTTATAACAATGTTTTCCGTTATTCGAAAAATGTGTTTTTGTTCGACAAGAATATTGCCATTTTTAATCATTTTTGTTTGTGACAGAAATCAGTTCTTACTTTTTTCGAATCGCTTAGTAATTATTATTAATGTCCGGAGGAGCCCGGGACCAACACGAGGAACACCTTACCTACTTATATTTTTGACTTTCTCTTGGTCCAGAGGATATTCCTTTTGGCTCAGATCATGAATTCTTGGATACGATCCCCGGGTCGAGCAAAGTGTTATTGAGGGTTTTTGTGTATTTTTTCGAAAGTCAAAAAATCTCAGTAGCAGCTCGGAGCTCGGAGCCTGGTGGATGGTATGTTACCACTCCCGTGTTTTGGATGTGTACGTGTAAGCCGTTGGCCCTAGCTATCGCTAAAATAGTCGATTATTGTTATCAAACCGGTAAAATGCAACGATGAGGATCACCATTCATCTCCGACCAACCGACCGAGACCAACCGAGTCAACCGACAAGCTTAATTTTTAAAGTTCACATAGAAAAGATTGCACAATTTAACGCATCTACCATATAATTCTGATTTTACACACTCAGAATTTTGCCTGGTTATCGATCGATCTCCAGGAACTTTCAAATGTGTCCATATAAAGGAAGAAGTGTGAAAATTCCCAAATTTCTATAACAATGAGATAATGTCACCTACAAAATTGTTACAAATTCTCGATCAAAATGACATATGTTTTATTACAACAAATCTTATAACCAAATATAAATAATCATTATAAAATATATTGAATTTGTATATGAAATACAAAAAACTTTTTTAATTTATCGATTCAGGTGTTACTTTGCGGAAATCTATTATTAGAAAAAAGACGTGTAGCACTCGGAGACTGCCGCGGTAAAGCTATTGCATAGCATTTTTTATCAACTTATGCAATTACAATTATATATTTATTTTATTTGCGCAGTATTTTTTTTCTTTGTTTATTCATATTTAAAACACTTTGTACACAAATTATACGAGTACAGATATTCACTGTTGTACGTAGATGATAAATACCTATACACCTATATACTTTCTCACAAACAGCTGATTACGGTAGTTTTCCAATACAACCAATGCCACCTAATGGCGGGTTGCTGAACTAAAGAGACAAGCGTGATATTTCAAAAAGTCATTAAAAGTTCTGGTATTTATCGATAGATGGAAAAACTAAAAAGTATCACCCCTGTGCCGGTCGGAGTGGGGGGTGTTAGGTTTATTTCGTTACGGAATTTCTGGATTTGGTCTCCACGCTCAAGGCCCGCGATAGAAGCTTTACAATAGCTTAAAAGGTGAAATAAAATTTTGCTGTTAGGTATCCGCGAACTATTCTATGTATCTTTCGCGATGTATCTTCTTTCTTTTTGCTGCCATCGCGGAAGATACATAGAACGGTCGCAGATAATAGCAAATTTAATTAATTTCACCTTTTTACAAAAACTTTATCCCCGACTTACTGTAGGACTGTTGACTTTTGACCCTTCGGCTATTACTAGCGTTTAATAATATTAGGATCATAGGATATATAAAAACTAGAAGTCGCTGAATGGTTGTCTCTTTCCTATAGAATATTTGCTTTTCATATGATACAAACATTTTTTTTATTCAAAACTAGCTGAACCAGCGAACTTCGTAACGCCTTAGAACAGATTTAAAATCGCTAAACGTTTCACAGCTTGGAACTGTTTCTATAGGAAAATAAAAGTGTTGTTTTTATTATTTTCCTCGCAAGTTTTGCATTTTTTCTTTTCATAAAAACTTTCCTCGGGTTTCAAATAATATTTAAAAAAAATAGCCGAATTCGTCCAGCCGTTTCAGAGTTTTGAGCTAAGCAACAAATAAGAGATTCATCTTTATTTATATAGACTATTCTTATACTTGAGGATAAGCAATGCAGTAAACACCTCGGCGGGGTTATCACGTAACTCGCAAAGCGAAAATATCGTAATCGTTTAGGTATTGCTGCTATTGCAAGACACATAACAGCCTTGTATATTAGTGGCGGTCGCTGCCGCTTGGATAGTTTTGGTGCTGTGATATTGCAAAAAGTTCATCCAGTGACCAGTAAGAAATTAACGACGTGTTCGATGAGTTTTTCACTACGTTTAAAAGTCATCGCTGATCGCTTGCGCATTGCAAACGTTAGGTAATACGCCTGCGGATGAATGTAGTAGATAATAGTTCCATGGAAAACACCTAAATATGTAGATTGTAAATTTGCGATTGGTGTCACAACGACATCTGACATTCGATTCGTGCTAATTTTGAGCTAAGCAACACATTTAGAGATTCATTTTTATTTATATAGACTATTCCTATAATTAACGGTAAACTATGCAGTGTAAACATCTCGGATGAATGTAGTAGATAATATTTCAATGGTAAACACCTAAATATGTAGACTGTCAATTTGCGATTGATGTCACAACGACATCTGACATTCGATTCGTGTTAATATTCCAGAGAATCTTGAATATTTCATGGTATGCCAAGGTCAGAAGTTTGTGCTAAAGATTAATCTGTACGCATTGCCCTAAAGAGCAGGCGTTGTGCAACTCAAATTATAGTGACTTTAGTGGTGGAACAATCTGATGGATAATTAAGGACTCATCTCAACATTTCATCGCTATAGAAACGTTGAGCAATGGAATAAGGAAAGTTATTTCAAAAACGAATAATGGAATCGATTATGGGTGTCTTACTCAATGAGTAATTTAACAATGGCGTCGTATTATGGCTTAATTATGTAAGAATTATGTCTGAAATACAATAAATTGATTTAAAGAACGGGTCCTTATGTGTCGAATATGTAAAAAAACAGGTACTTAAAATTTTACCTAATTATCCAATAAAAATATTTATGTACAGACAACGCACATAGATAGATTCATTGTTAAAAAACAGCGTTTTGCTGCCGCTGTACGTGTCAGTCAAAGCGTGCACCTATTGCCCGCGCGGTGATAATATTTTTTTATTATTACCCCACTAATTTTGTTGACACACAGTACAATGTACTTAAGTAATTTTCTCTTTTTATATTTTCATTGGTTCCATAATATGACCTTTGACAATCGTGTCCTTTAATATGTACTGTCTTTTGCTAGTCAACCTGCAGGTACAACAAGGCTTCTGCCGTAAATTGCTATTCATATAATTTTAATAGAAACTCTGAAATTACCTGATAAGATACAGATTAAGCCTCTCTGATTATAACGACCTCAACAAAATTGCTTAAAAGGTTATTTACCCGAAGCAAATTTGTAATAATCTGCGTCGTGCAGTAATTCCATTTGAATAAATTTGATTAGTTTTGAATACTCCTGAATTGTGGAAGCTGATTCTAATAAAAGGAATAAATAAAAGATATACAGGGGGATTGTTCAGTGACTCATAGATATAGCGCTAAAACCAGAAAAAGTAAAATTATTCAATGAACGAGTGAGGTCCTCTCAATAGTTCGAGAGTAGAGGAGCTCAAGATCCTAAATATGGATTTCCTCGAACGTAGTGAGGATCTATTGGATTTTGTAGATTAGATAATAGGAAAAAATTACACCTACATAAAAGTTATGTAATTTTCTAAATTTGCGACCTTAAATTTAGAACATTTGACGTTTCGAGAGCAGCGTATAGAAGAGTGAGATGGTCATAAAGTTTCAAAGAAAACGTTATATTCTTTCTCATTCTCTCGAGCACGTCTAATTTTTTTATATTAAAGCAAATGATGTAAGAATAACAAAAAAAATATAATCTGACAATTTCCACACGTCAAAGTTATGGAATGTTTTAACTGCCCTAAAAGCTCGGCTCTATACATGGGGCTTATATTTGGTTGAAAGCCCTAACAGTATGCGAGGTACCACCCCTTCTAGGTGAATCTGACAAGCACGAATAAATCTCGAAATTCTCTCTTGGGCTCCCCTACTATGTTGGTACAATATGAAGTTTGTATGTATATATAAATGTTTTAACAACAATAACTCTAGTATTACATTAGTAACAATCGCCTCTGTGGTCTAGTGGTCCAGCGTTGGCGTCGACCGCATGAGGTCCCGGGTTCGATTCCCGGGTCGGGCACATAAGAAAAGTGTTTTTTCAGTTTTCTAAGAAACACAATGTTGCCCGGGATTGGAAAGTGCCCGGTTGGCGATAGACTTGCCACCTATCACATTTGTGGGACCAAGTATCTTCGGCTAATCGTGGGTGCACTTGTTGCCTACCCCTTCGGGGATATGGGCGTGAAGATACTTTTTTTTACATTAGTAAGAAAAAAATTTAAGTCAGAATATCAACTAAAGCAATTTTACCTTGCATTTATCCTTGTTTGTTTTGTTAAAATTTGTTTTATTTAGTTTTTAATCTCAAATGTATACCATGCCTGCTGTTTATGACTAGTGATTTTTTTTCAACAACCTGTATGGCTGGAAGAAATCTCTTAAAGAGATAAGCTCACCATTGTGCATATATTTCCTTTTTAAATAAGTATTATTTTGTATTTCTGTGTGTACAAAAGAATAAATAAATAAATAGATTTTACATTTTCAATCGTCGGCACTTGGTGAAATTCCATTATTTTTAGTTGAAACTAGTTTATCACACACTTGTACTTTTATTTCAATATTATTATATACTAAATTATATAATTTTATCGACTGGTTTCGCTTTTTAAAGCATCTTCAGGACGTAATATTCTTTACTGACAGTTTAGTTTTAGATATAACATAAACAAAGTATTTTTTTAAAATGATATTTTAACTTAAAAACAAACACAATTTCTGTATTGCTAGCTTACACGGTTCTCCCTAAACATTTAGGTGTTATATAAATAAATAAATAAATCGGTCAAATGACCAACGGGGGCCAACAATTGGGTAAACCGCGGCAGGTTTCGTGACTAGAAGAAGTGTAAAGTAGAGTCCCACAGGTTTCGACCGGGCTTAGTACCACCATCCTAACTGTTCATACCACAGTAGTCTCAATGCTTGTCACCAACGTCTGATATATCTGTTATCACCATCAGGCACCTGAACCAACTCACTATTATAACATTTGGTGTCTTTAGACAATAATTGTCTTTTTTCATCAGAAGAGCTAACTGCACACTTACTATCTTACATTATAAAAAAATATGGACGGTGGAGATTAACAGACCGATAAGAAATCGCCTCTCTGATCTAGTGGTTCAATATCGGAGTTGACCACATGAGATCCCGGATTCGATTCCTAGGTCGGGCAATTAAATAATGTTTTTTTTTTAGTTTTTTGATAAAAACAACGTTGCCCGGGATTAGAAAGTGCCCGGTTGGCGATAGGCTTGGTACTTATCACATTGTGGGACTAAGTATCTTCGGCTAATCGTGGGTGTGCTTGATGTGCCTTTGCCTACATCTTCGGGGATATGGACGTGAATATATTTTTATAAGAAATGAGCGCTAACCATCAACTAAGCCTCCTTACGTTGGCACCATCTATAAAAAAAAAACTTTATATTACAAACAATAACTGCGTACAACAAAGTACATAATATCATTCAAATTAGCTTTGTACATTTTACATAAGACAATTTAATATGAATCGTAAGGTGTAGCGGACCAGTCAGACCGGTCAGCAAGGGGACTCTCTGATGTCACACTGACCCTGACACACTGATGTCACTGGATCCCACATAAGTTTTCGAAGTTTTATTAATAAAGTTACTTTTTTACAGTTTGGCCAATGTCCGTTGCATAATTTTGCATTATTGGGTTAGCAGAATGATGACACTTCTATATAAGGAAATGCATTTTTTAACAAGATGGCGGAATTAAATTATTGTTTGTGATTTGTGAAAATATGTTTTTTTTAATATCATAAGATATCAAATGATCAGATCGCTGATAGAGACAATCGCCTATAGACATTAAAAATGTTAATGGTGCACTGTTACCCATGTGATGATGCCACTTTCATAAGTTTGCCAGCTACCCTATCCTCTAAATCTAAACACGACAATGACAACCATTGACGCTATTGCGGCAGAAATAAGTAAGGTGGTGGTACCAAATCCAGGCAAATTTTTGCAGAACTTTTAGGACAAAATAAAATTGACAAAAATTAGGAAGTGTGTGGTATCAGCTTGCGACTTTGCAGCGCTGTCGGTTATAGTACTTCTACTGTAAATCGCGGCATATTAGTATATGGCTCGAAGCACCCGCAAGTTAGTCGCTAATACCCACCAAGCCCCTCTTAATTCGGGTGCGTCCGGGGCCCCTTTGAAAAATAGACCTGCAATTCTACCAGGTGTACTTAAACGCGAAAGATTGGCTATATGAATCACTTCCATCATGGCTACTAGCCATAATGGAACTGACACACAGAAGGTGGTAGAGTTTTGCATTGTAACGCCCAGGCCTGGTAACACTGCTTTACCTATTTCTGCCGTAAACGTGTCAGTGCTTGTCACTGTAGTGTTCCGGTTTATAGGGTAAAGTAGCTGGTAAACTTATGCATCTGGCATTAAGATCTCGTCAGTATACCGGCAATTTTACCCTCCAAACCGGAACACGTCAAAGACAAACACTGACGCTAAGGTGGCAGGAATAGGTATCAGGTGAGACGTTGAGACAAAGGGGCAAAGAACAATACGCGATATATAAGATAATTTAATTTGCAATTTTAACGTAATCTGTTCGTTCGAAGCTGCGCGAATCAGCTGGAAAATAAATATTACCGGAAAGTAGCGCCCAAGCATTAAATGGATACGCCTTTCTAGGCAATTTCTTAGTTTGTCAGTGTAGCTTGCATTTATACACAGAAATACAAAGTTATATTACTTACCAATGAAATAAAATCACTTCAAAGGTAATTTTTAAATCTTGTCATCTCATTCGGTACGATAAAACAGTACCACATGGCTTATTTCTATTTTATCACAATATAAATACCTATCTACAAATGTATGATATTTTTGACAGTCATAGGAGCGTTTGCTCATATGCACGGCGACATGTTTTATTTCCCAATGGCGCGTCTATTAGTATTCATGTGGTCTGTGGTAACGCGTATATAAATCATCTCTAAAGATGTTCACTAATTACTTTCTTCGCCTCCTTCAAAAGAAACCGCGTGTGATTATATTTATGTACATGATTGAGTTTAAGATACTTTCATATTCATAATCATTACATAGTATAAAACAAAGTCGCTTTCTCTGTCTGTCCCTATGTCCTTATGTCCCTATGTATGCTTAAATCTTTAAAACTACGCAACGGATTTTGATGCTGTTTTTTTTATAGATAGATTGATTCTTGAGGAAGGTTTAAGTGTATAAACCTTTCCGATATTCCCACGGGAACAAAAGCTGCGCGGGTGAAACCGCGGGCAGGTCGCTAGTAAGATAATAATCATCTATTGTTCTATCTTGATGATAAATGAGGTTGAAGGATCATAAATATCACTGTATGAATCACCTACTGTTAATTCCGAATGTCTGCACATCTAACTACAAATATTCTAACCTCATTGATTACCTTGATCTTTTAAATGACTTAATTATTATTTACGATTACGCAACGACCTTTGTAGGTTGAGAAATATAAAAATAATATGAATTAATTTATGAAATATAACATAATTGTCATTTAAAAGTTTTAGACGGACTTTAAATATCAACTGTACTTGTATCTCAAAAACTAGTAAACTGATTTTGATGAAACTTAGACTGTTATTGTTAAGTAAGAATATACCTGATTAAATCAAAAATAATTATTATGTCGATATAACTTTTAGTTCCAGAGTTTTCCGAGGACAAATATACAAACATACATACGATTACGAAATTAAGTACACGTGCTTGGACGCCTTAGTAGATCATCATACTCAAAAATTATTCAACTCCAACAACATTACATACATACGTGTCAAACTGATAATACCTTGTTTTCGTCGTTTGAAAAGGAAATTGAATATCCTTACTTGAATACTAACATTATAAATGCGAAAGTGACTCTGTCTGTCTGTCTGTCTGTCTGTTCTTAAGACCTAAGCTACTGAATCGATTTGGACTAAATTTGGTACAACAATGAGACCGGAGAAAGGACATAGAATAGTTTTTATGGCGGAAATCTCACGGGAACGGGAACTATGCGGGTGAAAGCCAGGGAATGTAATTTTAGACATTTTTCCAGCGGACGAATTCGCAGGCCAACTAGTTGTAAATAATATTAAAAATTAAAAACAATGTAAATGTTTACTTAGTATTGACCTTTCCTCACAAGATACTCTGAGTGCTAAGTGTGAGTTTTTCTTTTCGCATTCGATCGTGAGCGCGTTTGGAGGTTACTAGGAATTTGTATGTGATTTGTACAGCGCCACCTAGTGGTAAACGTAAGAAACCAGTTTACCACTAGGTGGCGCTGTACAAATCACATACAAATTCCCCATAAACTCCAAACGCGCTCACGATCGAATGCGAAAAGAAAAACTCACACTTAGCACTCTGTTTTATATATAAGTTTATAAATTACTAGCTGCACCTTGCAATCTGATACGTTATAAAAGCCTTTGGTGAATCCCACGGAATAACTTACTTTTCCTGGATAAAAAGTATCCTTTGGTATTCCAGGTTATTATCTACCTGTATGCCAAATTTCATACAAATCGGTTAAACCGTTTTTGCGTGATTGAGTAACAAACACGCACACACACATTTTTACATTTTTATACTAGCACCCTGCAGCCCGCTTTTTTATAAAAGTTTTTGGTAAGTCCCACGGGAACAACCTTTTTTTTGGGATAAAAAGTATCCTATGTGCTATTTCAGGCTATCATCTACATGTGTGCCAAATTTTGGTTCAGCCGATTTGAAAATTAGATTTAATCAGCATGACTGAGTAACGAACATCCATCCATATATCTAAACTTTCGCATTTATAATATAACTAGCTGACCCGCGCAGCTTCGCAGTATATTAATAAGTCTTCCAAATAGCTTTTAATAAAAATTTCATCCCCTATTTCAGCCCTCCAGGGACTGATTTTTGAAAAAAAATTATCCTATGTTTGACCCCAGATCTTCAACTATATCCATGCCAAATTTCATGAAAATCGGTCCAGCGGTTTAGCCGTGAAAGCGTAACAGACAGACAGACAGATTTTCGCATTTATATTAGTATGGATGGCGACCGATTGGCTATATGAGTCACTGCTATCGTGGCTACTAGATGGTAGAATTCTGCATTCTCACAAGGACATGGTACCACCGCCTTACCCATTTCTGTCGCAATAGTGTCAGTGCTTGTCACTGCCGTGTTCCGGTTCGGAGGGTGAGGTAGCCGGTAAACCTTAGACTTAGACCTGGCCATAAGATAGCAACACACTATCAACATCTTTGGCGTCTATAAGCGATGGTATTCTCTTTCCATCAAAAGACCCATCTGCTTGTTCGCTATCTTATGATTTTAAAAAAATATTTCCAATAGTGAACTAATAAAAAAATGTTGAATCGACTAATCGTCTATTTACAAATTTTGTACCGGATACGCAGTTCTTCTTCTTAATGAGTTTTTAAACGTATAATGAGTTATTTAAATGTATTCTATTATAACATAATTTATCTCTATTCACAGACTAGTAAAAACTGTCTCTCTTCTATTATGACTACTTCACGTGTTTCTTAAAACATCGCAGTGTCCGAAATAAAATTTGTTTTGTTTAGTATTTCAGGATCACTTTCTATCTTTTAACATAATCTTAACAATGAGTAGGTTATTCAAGACAAAGCCTGTTTAATTCTTGTGTTTTGTAAATTAGCGGTAATTAGTTTCAGTCTAGTTATTTAAGGTTCTATTGATAAAAGTAAATGAGATTCAAGTTTCCGGGTCAAACAGACCTATTTAGTATAAAACAAGATTAAATTAAATTTATTAAATTAAATTTATTAAATTAAATTAAAAATTAAATTTATAGACCTATTTAGTATACTTTAAAAATATTCTTAATCCTGGATACACTTTAAAAATTTAACTAGTCGATTAATTTACCAAAGAACCTGTATATATTATGTGAAATAAAAGTAAAAATTAATTATTAATTACATATACTTAATATTTCACCCTCGTTTTACATGGTATGACGTCATCAAAAATCTTTGTGTTGGTCCGGACTCCCTTTAATCTACCAACCTGTCAGGCAATATACCTACCACTATATCAGAAAATATCAGAATTAAATTAGAATAAATTATCTGTAAAGAAGTACATAAATTAAGTAAATTATTTATTTATTTAATACTTTACTGTACACATAAAAGTCAAATTACAATTTTATTTGTGAAAATACTACAAAAGGTGAGATTTCTTCCAGCAAACCCAAAAGAGGGAGAATGCGCGAAAGAAATGGAGAATACATGTGTACACTGTATATGTGTACTAGAAATGTGCAATTAGAATATGTATACCTACTAGCAAGAGTATTTAAAACTGAAAGTTTGCAGAACAGAAACGTAAAAGATTTTTCGATCGTAGAGCACTCCTTAATGCTGCGCATAATGAGTCGTGCAGTAAAATAAGTTTTTTTCTGAGTGAAAGGTACCAAATGTCATTTTGTTAACCACTGGCATTATGTAAAATTTCATATCAATCAGTTGTGTAGTCAGGACTTGAAAACCTAACAATAAACTAACTCAATTTTGCGTGCTTAATATCAAATGCTAGCGAAAATCGTGACTTGGTCCACGTGATCAAAAAACATCACTTCGATTGCTCACTCGGGTAAAAAATAACCAATGACACTCGAGGATAATATACCTTCTAAAGGTGAAAGAATCTATTAAAATCGATCAAGTAGTTTTTGAGTTAAATCGTTACAAACAAACAAACAACCAAAACTTTCCTCTTTATAATATTATCTAATATAATATAAGCAAGACAAACATTGTGATATTAATTTATTGACTGTTCAGTGTTATCATCAATATTATGTTATATTACTTCAGTGATGGCTAATTGTTTAATTTTAGTGCTAATAAAAGGGAGAATATAATTCAAATTACAAACTTACGCGAACTTTCACGTATTTGCTTGAGATGCTATTGACAGGAAAAACAAAAAAGCGGTGTAAGAAATGGTACAAACTTACCCACCCTCGTCCATCACACTTTCCACCGCGTCAGTAAAAATCACAAAAGCACACAGAATACGTACTAAACGCATGTTTAACTTCGCAACCGAAGCATCTTCGGAACAACACCACTTCACTCAACAAGTGCCAAAGATCGTTATTTTAAAATTTTAAAATCACTTGAGATATTTTTTCTTATCGTAAACATACAAACAATGTCCCTTTAATCACGATAAATAAAAAACATAAACAATTCAATATGACCGAAAGAAACCTTTTATTGTTTCAGTGGTATTTAAAGAGTCGGGAACATTTCATTGTGTTCATATTAATTACACATTAATCACATTAATTACTGTATATGTGCGTCATAGTAATTCATACATTGTAAAATGTTGCAATATAACATAACTAAGTTAATACCAAACATTAATCATCAAATTAGAAATGCCATTCATTATTATAGTAATTACCTATGTTATAAAGGTTACCTATACATCTATAAAGAATTTCTTAATGTTAAACTTAAAATATTCTATCGAGAACCATGTCCATTCAAAGTTCACCTATAAACCAATTTATGTTGTTAGATCTTATCTTTCGTAATAAACTGGTATTTTTAGGGTTCCGTACCTGAAAAGAAAATGTAGAACCCTTACAGGATCACTTCGTTGTCCGTCTGTCAAGACCCTTTTTCTCGGGAACACGTAAAGTGTCATCTTGAAATTTATCTATACAAATAAATAAAATTGGAGTGTCTGTAATATTAAAATAACTGCTTTTTACTAAATGCATAGGGATGTATACAAGGTACATATACCAAAATAACATTTTTTTAAATTTTTTTCTGTCTATCTTTCTGTTTGTGCCGGCTAATCTCTGGAACGGCTGGACCGATTTTAACGGGACTTTGACTGGAAGATAGCTGATGTAATAGAAAGTAACTTAGGCTGCTTTTTTGAAATTATCCCACGCGGACGACATCGCGGGCTCAGCTAGTATTAAATATTTGTGTCTATGCTCCCCTTTTGCTGTGAAAAAATAAAACGTGAAAGTCAACACAAAAGATATGATCATTTATGTCGCATATTTTGCGATTTCAAAAGGAGATCAGATCCTACAAGGTACTTTCCGTTGATCTAGAATTATGAAATTTGGCAAAAAGCAATGTCTTACAGTACATGTAAAGGAAAAAATCAGAAAACTGTAAATTTTTAATTACATCACAAAAAACAACGGGATCAAAATATCACCGTTTATGTCGCATATTTTGCTATTTCGCAAGGTAATCAAAACTTATAAGTTACTTCGCGGTGACCTCGAATCGTGAAATTTATGAGTAGCTAAGGTTACCTACAAGTTTGTACGGAACCATTGGTATGTGAGTCCAACTCGCACTGGACTGTTTTTTTTTCTGTAATTTAAATTATATCACGGACAGTTTTTTAATACTACAATTCACGAACAACCCATAAATATTATATATTTATATGAAGCATAGATTTTTTGTTTACTTTGAGATAAAGAGTGTCCCTTTAGCAGAGTGCTAAGTGTGAGTTTTCCTTTTTGCATTCGATCGTGAGCGCGTTTGGAGTTTACTAGGAATTTGTATGTGATTTATACAGCGCCACCTAGTGGTAAACGTGAGAAACCAGTTTACCACTAGGTGGCGCTGTACAAATCACATACAAATTCCTAGTAAAATCGAAACGCAACTACGATCGAATGCGAAAAGAAAAAGTCACACTTAGCGCTCTGATGGCTCTTCTGATGGAAAAAGGAAACCATTGCCTTTACATAACAAAAATGTTAACGGTGCGTTCCTATCCTTGTGGCGAGGTATTAATGCCACATGCATAAGTTTACAAGCTACATCATCCTTCCAACAGGAACACGATAGTGACAAGCACTAACGCTGTTGCGGCAGGAATAAGTAAGGCAGTGGTACCAGACTCGCGCGAGACAATGCAGAACTCTACAACTTAGTAGTCATGATGGTAGTGACTCGCATAGCCAATCGGTCGCCTTTACGACCTGCCTGGTAGAACGGCAGTTATTTTATTGCCCGGACCAACACGGGGGAAATTATATCTCCTAGTTTTCTGCTTTATCGGCGAAGTGTTTTAAAAGGCGGAAATATCAACGCGCTAGAATTCACGAGATCTAACATCACGAATCTTAGATGGACAAACTCAATTATGTACTCGTGACCTGCCATTTAAAAATGCCTTTTTTTATTCACGCTTTTGCGTGGCTTCGGAAAGCCTTACGAAATATTCGATAATTACCTCAAGCAAGGTAATTCCGTAGACCCATTAGGTTTAAGTAGCGCCTTGAGTACACGGAAGTTCACATTTTTAATTCTTCATAGATATGTATCATTACGATTTAGACAAAGACAGGGTTTTATTCGCGAATATTTGTATACAATCAATGGCGAATCCAGAATTTTTTCGGGGGCCTTAATTTAGCAAATTTATGTTTGGGGGGCTTGACACAGCTGAAGTTAGACTGTATCAAGGTAATCATGAATTATTTGGGGTTTGCGAAGGGCTCACCATTAGGCAACTCTGTTTAAGCTACTGTATATAATCATCAGCCACGATTATACAACTTTATAACACCTATGTCAGAAGTAAACTAGAATACTGTAGTTCGGTATGGGCACCTACCTACCAGATACATGTAAAAAGAATCGAAAGAGTACAGAAAAAGCTTCTTCGCAGCCTTTCATACCGTTTCAAACCACCAAGAGCAATTAAACCGTACAATGACAAAACAAGACACTTTAACCTTGAGCACCTATGCACACGCAAAATAGTAAATGGTGGCATAGATTATCCGTCGCTATTGAGTAGGTTTCAATATCATATTCCTTCGAGAGTGCCGAGGAACCAGTGCAATTTGTTTGACAATTGAATTTGTAGAACAAAAATTGGTCGTTCTTTTTTTTCAGTGGTCCGCGTTTCACGACTGTATAACAACAGTGTTAAAAAGCGTCTCGAGCTTTATGACAAAACCTAAAAAATTGACTTTTCATTGTAATTAAAGCATGTAGGTATTATAACATTGACATTGTATATTTAATTCTAATTGTCATGTTATATAACACAAATTAATTTATTTTATTGACATCATATATTTGACATTTATTACTGTTTTACCTTATTTTTCTCAAACTTATGTATTCAAATTTAATTTCAATCTAATTTCACAGTCTTCAATTTTTTTATATTTTATTTTATTTTAATTTTAATTCTATTTTAATTTTAATTTTAATTTGGAGCAGCGTTCTATATCTGTAAGCATGATGTGATTACCTATAATTGTAAGGACAGTAAAAAAAATTTCAAAAATGTGTATTTAATTAAGGACTGTATAACACTGTATCTTATGTTGGTGATCCAATAAATAAATAAATAGATAAATAAATATACAATCATATACATACGGTACCTAATATACAGCGTCAGCTGACATACAATAATTATTGTACATGTTGGTACATGTACAATAATTATTGCACGTCAGCTCATGATTTTTTTATCCTTAATCCTAAGCGTACAATCTTGACAAAAAATACAATAATTTTGAATGATAGTAATTTTCTACATAAAATTATAATTTTCTTTAACAATATATAATTATTGAAATGTTTGAGTCAAATTTCCTGCCTTACAATAACGGAGTTCTCAAAGTATATAAATACTTCACAGAAAAGTTGCATTTCAAAAAAATTTTTTATTAAATTAATTTAAAAAAAAGTTTTCATGAATATTATTCAAATAAAATTACTTCAGTAATCATCTTTTAAACTAAAGCTTTCAGACGACAATTAAATCTAATTTTGAAATGTACAATATTTTTTTTTTAATAATAATAATAATTCACGGGACAAATTACACTTACTGATCTAACCCCAAAGTAAGCAAATTATTTGCTTGTGTTATGGGTGTTAGTCAACGATACTAATACATAGAAATACATATATAAATACTAGAATATATATAATAAACACCCAAACCCGGAAATACAAACATTTATGCTCATCACACAAATGCTTGTCCCCGTCGGGGATCGAACCCGAGCCTCGTTGATTGCGTAGTCAAGGTCTCTAACCACTCGACCAACGAGGCGCTCAAATTTTATTGAAAATACAATAATTACTTGATACAATAATCATTTATCACGTGTCTGCCAACACTGCTATCATATCATAGTAATATCGTTACTATTTCATACAATTACTTGTACGCGTAGTTTTAAATGCAAATATCAGTGTATATGTAGGTATATATGTCTACGATCTAGTTAATTTAAACATTTACAAATATTTTACTTAATTTTTTATAAACATTTTATGTTGATGTTTTTAACCGCTATCAGGAAAAGGTCATACCTCTTATCTTAAAGTAAACAGAGTAGAGGTCTACATTGTCTCGCCCGACCTTTCTATTCCTGCCGCCAAAGCGTCAGTGCTTGTCACTGTGACGTTCCCGTTTGGAGGGTAAGGTAGCCGATAAATTTATGCATGTGGCATAGGGATGGTTGTCTCTTCTCATCAGGAGAGCCATCTGCCTTTTTACTCTCCTTTGATATATAAAAAAAGTTAAAAACCGCTTACAGAAAAAAGTTTACCTACCTTTTTTCCGTAAACGGCTTTTAATTTTTTTACCTTTAATCTTACTTCAAAGTGAACAAAAAATCTATACTAATTAGTAATTACACAATTGCCTATCTTCATGGAGAATCGAAATACAAGCTTCGTTCGATCGGAATCGTTAGTCACATACGCCATCCGCTTGACCAATAAACATTAAAAACTTCATCATATATTTAAAGTTGGCGACCAATAATGTAATGTATATTTGCACATACATTTGCAAAAAGTAATTTGAACTTTTCAGAGCTAATGACTTCATCTAGCGATTGTTATGAATCGATTAGTAAAATGATTTACGGGCTATGTACCAATGGCCCTTTAAACTTTGCATTGACATGTCAAGACGAAAATAAAATTATATTTATTTATACCTATTCAACGTGACAAATCACTTGTTGCAACATGTTTCAGAATGCGCTTTACTTATATACTTATGTTGTTGTGTACAGATGCCTCTTGACACTGATGTGTCAAATGTCAAGATTTGGCGCGAGAAAAATATTTAACGTATAATTGAAACTATTCAACACATTGAATTCAGTAAGGAAAAAACAAAAATGGAGTTTATGCTGAGTTTATGCAAGACCTTGTTCAATAATAAATAAGTTAAACTTATGAACAGTGCCAGATAATGAACACTGCTTGACTGTATTAGTTTTTAAAACAAATTAACGTATCTATTACTAATACGTGAAGCAAAAACTTTGTACCATTCTTTAAGTCGATTACGCGAAAGGTGAAGTATGAAATTTGGTACAATCAAAGTATATGTTGCGGAGGACTGCAGAAATCCATTAAATTAATAAAAATAAATATTCAATATACTACATTCATAACAATATGACATACATAATAATAGTATGATGATAACGTACGCATTACACACATGTATACTATTTTGTTTACGACTAAAGTCTATTTTCAAACTTAAAACATATTGTATTGTGCAGTCTATAGGTAGTCAAATTTCGACCACAGAGCGATCACTAGTAATTATAATTTCGTGACCGCGAACGTTAACGTTCTAGTCAATTTAAAACAGTCAATCAGTCAGTCAAAAGTCAGTCAATTTAAAAAAAAAAATTCAATTATTTTCTTATGCTCAATATTAATATATTGATGATCACCAGAAAGGTGATAAGACATCGGTGACGCAAAATATATGGTTGTTTGATTTCGTAGATCTGATACTTGCTATTTTTTTATAATAACCAGTTTGGGCTAATACTACTACATCAATCTTTTGTTTGTCGTCAATGAGTTCGAACTTAGAACCTAAGGATGTCTTTTGTGAGACTGAACTTCAGGTATTAATGCCTCCTCATACCAATCTCTTATATTTTTTGTAATCTGTAATAATTCTTGTAATGTTTACATAAATTATTAGTAAAAAACCAGCCAAGTGCGAGTCGGACTCGCGCACGAAGGGTTTCGTACCATCGTAGCAAAAAAAACGAAAAAACATGTTTATTATATGGGGATTAATATTAATATTTTATTTTTTTTAATTTTTAGTATTTTTTGTTATAGCGGCAAAGGAAATACATAATTTGTAAAAATGTCCGCTTTCTATCTATCGTGGTTTATGAGATACAGCCTGGTGATAGACAGACAGATGGACAGACAGACAGCGGAGGCTCAGTTATAAGGTTCCGTTTTACCTTTTAGGTACTGAACCCTATAAAACTCAAAAGAAGATAACCCTGTTGAGTTTTTTTTTCCGCCGGATCTTCTCAGTGTGTGGCCGTGTCCGGTTCGGTAGTAATTCTTAATAACGTCCTTTCAAAAGTGCCTGATTTTTTTTTTTTGAATTAAGCATTTTTTGATCAATTGATCGATTGCAGTGGTTACGTCGATTTGTAATTGAGTATTTCTTGTTTCAGAGCCCCATGAAGCGGATGTCATGCGCATAGCGGCACTGATCGCACTTGTGCAGGTATTTAAACAAATTATTTTATTTGTCATGAGTACCTCCTAGTCTAGATTCGATACCCGGCGGGGTTATCACGTAACTCGCAAAGCGAAATTATCGTAATTGTTTAGTTATTGCAAGATATATAACAGCCTTGTATATTGGTGGAAGTCGTTGCCGCTTGATTAGTTTTCGTGCTATGATATTGCAAAAACTACATCTAGTGAACAGCAAGTAATTGGTGACGTTTTTGAGGAGTTTTCCGTTACGATTATAAGTCATCGCTGATCGCTGGCGGATTGCAAACGTAAGGTGATACGCCTACGGGTTGGGCTAAATGTTTTTTTCAGAAACATATCTGTAACAGTCTTGAGTCTAATGATAATATGCTTCGTACTGAAAAAAGAAACATATAATACTAATGATGGCAGATGAAAAGAAAAGAAAAAAATAGGGATCCACCCCAACTTTTTTTATCAGCCTGCAAACTTGTAAATCGTGGTTGTGATGTTTGTTTGTTGTGTTGATATGTTTGTTTGTTGACCGTGGTTAGGATAATTATACTATATTGACTACCTAACCTTCTAAACCGGAACATGACTATGAGAAATACTGATGCTTTAACGGCAGAATTGAATATGGCGATGGTACCAAATTCGAGTAAGAGGTTGAATGAATAAATGAATGATTAAATAAATAAATATAAATATTCACGGAACAAATTACACTTACTAATCTAACACCAAAGCTTATCTACTTATGTGCCCGAAGTAAACAAATTATTTGCTTGTGTTATGGGTGTTAGTCAACGATACTAATACATAGAAATACATATATAAATACTAGAATATATAAACACCCAAACCCGGAAATACAAACATTTATGCTCATCACACAAATGCTTGTCCCCGTTGGGGATTGAACCCGAGTCCCGTCAATTGCGTAGTCCGAGTCGCTAGGTAACCACTCGACCAACAGGGCGGTCAAAACGAAGCTTTTTTGTAATGAAAATAGATATTTTTTGGAGTTAGTTTAATAAAAAAAATGTACGGGACTAAACTATAAAAAGAAAAAGGTACCCGCTTCAGCGAAATGATATCGGTAAGCTGGGGCAAAATTCACGGAATTAAACGACAATCGAATCGAAGCGTTAAAGACTCTCACTCTCACACATTTTCTTACATATTATGCCGCGTCGTAGCACGTCTCGACGTCCTATCGTGTTCATGTATGAGAGACCTAAGCGCATTGACTCATGTAAATTGGGGGGGCTGTCCAATCAAGGGACCACACCTTACTGTCATGTACCTTTGGTTTATAATAAGTTCACGAGTTGTAACTTTACACTTGGTAATTAAGACACTTTAGTAATTACAGGTGTATATCTATTTGTTATTTTAGTAAAATTACCTATACAACTAGTCCAATTATATAACCTGACACCTGTGTAAAACGCAACGTTGTTTGTTGAATACAACCAATTATGATTTTGGTAATAAACTACGAGCTGATGTAAGCCTTTTAGAATTGGTCATAGGTCAGATTACCTTCTCACAATTATGAAATGTTGTAAGTCATGCGGTTTATATTAAACATAGATCGCATAAATCATACTATCTTTACTAAAATTTTGTAATTACTCCACGTCGTAATATTTTATACGAGAAAATCTGTAATGTTAAAAGATTTTTGTGAATCCTGCAGAAATAACGTATTTTCCGAGATATTATATAGTAGCATTTGTACTAAATATGAATTTAAAGATCTTATATCTGAATATGAAATTTCATTCAAATCCGTTCTGGCCTTAGGGACTTAGACACACTTAGACAAACACGCACACAAGAAAAAATAGAAGAAATAATAGAATTTTTAAATATTTGCATACCATATATTGGTAGAATATGTCGGTAACTTAATTTATTTTTAACAACTTGTAACACCCATATTCTTGCAAATAAATATATTCTTTCTTTCTTTCTTCTTTCAAGAATTATTTTAAAACCGGCATTGCTTTGTATAAGTATATCCAAGATTGTATTGCCTTAAAGTAATAACTTTTTTATATATGTAATAACGTCACTAATATTTCCCACGATTTTGTTTTCACATTGGTTTTTACTTCCATCAAAATATTTTACCAAATTCATAAAATAATTTTTTTTTATTAAAAATATTTTTTGTGTAAATTTAATATACCTACGTAAAAAAGTTTTAATGTCTTTAAAAAAACATAACATTCATTAAGAATTATAATCAGGCGCAAACGAATTTGCATTTTTTTTTTATATCATAGAATAGCAAAGAAGCAGATTTATAAATTAAATTATCTGATCATAATATTCCGTTTGCAATATTTAAAAATCAGACAGCGACTGAATCTATTTGTAAAGAAACAGATCAATAAGTAAATGGAAATAAAAATTTATTATAAGGTGCATATTATAAGGTTTGTATATTTGAATACTTCGATGCTTGGATGGTTGGAAGTTAGTTCCTCAATCACATAAAAATGGCTGAATCGATTAGGATGAAATTTAACACAGGAATAGATAATGGCCTGGAATAGCATATAAAATATTTTTTATCCCAGAAGAATTAGTTGTTCCCGTGGGATCCCAAAAGAGTTAGTTGTTCCCGTGGTTTCATTAAAAACTGTTATAATGCAGCGGGCTACAGAGTACAGCTAATAACTCAATCATCTATTTAAATAGGTGTCAGTTGATAAACAAAAAACCTAAATATTGTCCTTACTTTTATAAATATACTTTCTGTCCAATTCTAGAAACAAACCTAGGACCTCCCTAACAACAGGTATAGGTGAATCATTTAAACGATTGGTAAACCATCGAGACTCTCAAATAAAACTATAATTTTAACATTTTTCTTCATCACACATAATAACAGTAATTAATAATTAAAAAAATATTTATGACACAATACGCGGTTTACTACTCTATATATAACAGTTATAACGAAACGTTTCGTGGAAGATAAAAACTACAATGTGTAAGAAGTCAGATGCAACAACAATAATAAATTATAGTTTATTATCAAAATTTATTATCGTTACTTTAACTTAAGAGTAGTTAACCAACTATTACAAACATTTGAGTTTTATTTTGATTATAAAAAGTTATTATTGTTGTTGTAAACAATAATGAAGTAGGTACAGTTTATTATCAAAATTTATTACGTTGTATCAGGGTGAGTAGTTAATTTAACATTATTACAACAACTACAGTATTAGACCGGGATCCCAGGAACAAACTTTTTTTTATTACTTCAAGCTGAATTTTTGTGAACAGCTTCGTTTTGACGAGACAACCATCTTTTCTATCTTCAAAAAACCTCGAATCGGGTAACTAATAAAGATAGATAAAAAAGAAAACTTTACAGCGTTAGACTAAGAAAAGTTTCTACTTTACGTGTAGGACAATGTTGCCCTTGAATAACAATAATAATTAACAAGCTGTTGTGAGAAAATTAGTTTGTTATTAAATTGATTAATATCAATTTAAGCATCTTATAATTCCGAAGCTTTAGAGTTGAGGACTCGCCAGAAAAACCACTGAATGTGTAGTACAAAAGTTTCATCGTGTTTTTCATAATAGAATCAAGCAATTAAAGTCAAAAAATAATTATTGTTATAAATAAATATTTTTCCTGGATCGGATCACAATCTTCAAAGCCTCATAACTTTATTATCTACCAAACTTGAGATTTTTCGAAGATAGAAAAGATGGTTGTCTCGTCAAACCGAAGCTATTTACAAAAATTCAGCTTATTGTTACGAATAATCTAGAAGCGTGTAGAGTTGGAGCGCGGGCGCGCTAACTATCTAGAAAACTCCTGTTGACAAACAAACAGTTGACCGGGGCTATGCCATAATGGACTTTGTGGGATATGGCATAAGGTTGAAAGTAGCGTGTACTAGGATTTATGACTCATAACATGTTTACGATAAGAAGTGATTCATTGTTTCCCAATACATTTAGATTTTTCTGGATCCAGCTAGGACTTTCCCCTGCCTATAAATACAGAGATGTTGACAAACACAAGTCAGTTTTTATCAAGCGATCGAGAGCGATACATCAAGTGAACAGTGCGAAGTGAGAAGTGTTTTATTGTGTAGTGTTCTAAGTTCAGATAGTACAGCAAGTGACTATTGTGTAAAGTGTATTTTAGTATTACGTTGTGTTGTGTTGTGTAAATACACGGATTTAATATAAGTGGTGTTTTCTTACAACTGCGAACCCGAGTACGTAACACTGGTGTCGGAAGTGAAATTGTGTTAAAAAAAAATGCCACTTATTCCGAAGGAAGGTGTTACCACCAGGTCTCAGGCTGAGACACAGAGAGTGTCAGAGGACACTGAGATGCGTGCTGGTGATGAACCTGCAAGTGTTGCCAGCACGTCACTATCGTCGAGCGCAGCGCCTACTGATCTCTCTGTTATACTGACAGCTATACAACAACAGCTACGGGAACAACTTCAGCAACATCAACAGGAACAGCAACAGCAACAAAGAAAGCTACAGGAATAACAACTGCAGCTACAGGAACAGCAACAACAGAAGCTACAGGAACACATCAAGGAACATTTATCTGGCTTTGATGATAAATTGACAGTTATCCTGGCACAACAAGACCATTTAAAAAGCGATGTGGGCCTCGTCAAGCGCGACATGAAGGGTGTTGAGAAGAGGGTTGACCAGTTGGAGGCTAACTGCGATAAAATAAGTGTAAATATGGACCAACTTGAGAAGGAATTTATGAAAATGAAGATCACGGGTGTTAAATCAGGTGTTGCCATTAATAGTTGTTCTCACCTGATGGGTCCTCGGGTAAAGGTACCCACTTATGACGGTCTTACATCATGGAGTGCCTACCGGACCTAGTTTAAAATAGCAGCGAAGGCCAGTGGTTGGACAGACGAACATTGCCTAACAGCTCTGAGCACGGCGTTACGGGGACAGGCACTCTCTGTGTTGGATGCAATGCCTAAAGAGTATCAGTTCGCTGATTTGATGGAGGCATTGGAAGCTCGCTACGGTGAGCGTCACTTGGAGCATGTGTTCCGTGCCCAATTAAAGGACCGTGTACAGAGGAGCGGCGAGGGACTTCAACAATGGGCCGTGGAAATTGAGAAGCTTGTAAGGAAGGCGTATCCTTCAGCCGACGCTAACACAGTTAATAACACCATCGTCCAGGCGTTTATTGATGGAATTAGAGACCTGGAAGTGCGTGCTGCTGTTCGCCTTCAGCACCACGTGACAATGAAGGAGGCTTTGGCTCATGCACTGGAGGTTGAAGCTGTTCGCCACGAACCTCGAGCACATAAGGTACGCGAGGTTACAGAAGTTGTGGCTCGATCGAAGGAAGTGGAACCTAGGAGACTGGGCCCCATGTGCTATGCCTGCGGTGAACGTGGGCACATTAGAATTAGCTGCCCAGCCAAACCTATGCCTACAGGGTCAATGAATTGGCGACAGCAAGCAGGGGGAAACTCAGCAGCTGAAGAGAGCAGGCACGTCAAACAGCCTGTTGAACCAGCAGGGAAGCAAGTAACAGCCAGGATCAAGGGGCGGGTGCTGGCTGATCGAAAAACAGCCCCAAAAGTTGTCATATCCCAGGTGTGCGACGGCAACAGTTTATCCATTAAGGGACTGATTAATGGCAAGAACTGCAGCTTAACGCTGGACACTGGAGCTACACGAACTGTGGTGCGACCAGAAGTAGCTGACAATAGCAACCTGAGATTAAGGAATTTTGGGAAGGGAAAGCTTCTGTCTGTCACAGGTCAGCCAATACCCGTCTTCGGTGAAGCATCTGTAGTGATGCAAATAGGCGACGAGTATTACACTCACGACGTCGTAGTGGCCGATATTATGGATGACTGTGTACTTGGTTTAGACTTCATGAAGAAGAATGCCTGCAAGATTGATTGCAAGACAGGAGCTTTCGTATGTGGGCTAGAAGAAATTTTCATGGATGGGGGATCAAAAGGAAAGGTAACAGTGGCTAGAAGAACCATCTTGCCTTCAAGATCGAAGACATTGGTTCGCGTGAAGTTACCAACCAATCACAAAGGCCGGGGTAATAGGTGTGTGTTAATTGAGGACAATGGAGCAATTCCGCACTGTATTACGGGCCGAAGTTTAGTTTGTGACAAGAGCTTGGCAGCGGTGCAGGTAGTCAACCTGAGTGACAGTGATGTAATGCTTAAAGCAGGCGATGTTGTAGGACAAAGTAATGAAGTTATGACGTTAAGGAAACTGACATCGACAGGAAGTACAGCATCAAGAGACGTACCACAGGAACTTAAGGATTTGGTGAACAAGTGCAGCTACCTTACCGCGTCACAACGACAGCAGGCTAAGGATCTACTTTCGCGTTATGCCAACATTTTCTCTAAGACTGATAAAGATATAGGCAAAACATATATAGTCAAACATAATATTGACACTGGAAACGCGCAGCCTATAAAGCAGAAAGCTAGACGTGTCCCAATAGCCAAAGAAAAGGAGGTACAGGAGATGATAGATGAAATGAAAAGGAACGGAGTTATAGAGCAATCTTCTAGTCCATGGTGCTCTCCTGTAGTGTTGGTTAAGAAGAAAGATGGGTCTACACGTTTCTGCATCGACTATCGTCGGCTCAATGAAGTCACCAAAAAAGACAGCTACCCATTGCCACGAATAGATGACTCTTTGGACACTCTGGCAGGCATGTCTTGGTTCTCAACTTTAGATTTAAAATCTGGGTACTGGCAGGTTGAACTTAGCCCTAATGATAAAGAGAAGACAGCATTCTCTACAAGACAAGGATTATGGCAATTTAAAGTGATGCCGTTTGGATTATGCAATGCGCCGGCGACTTTTGAAAGATTAATGGAATGTGTTCTAGCAGGACTTGTAGGCGATGCCTGCTTAGTGTATTTAGATGACGTAATAGTCATAGGAAAAGATTTTCAACATCATCTGCACCAACTGGAAAGGATTTTTAATAAAATACAAGCTGCAGGGCTAAAGTTGAACCCAAAGAAGTGTCACTTATTTCGAAAGAAAGTCAACTATCTGGGTCACGTGATATCACAAAACGGCGTACAGACAGATCCTGAAAAGGTTAGTGCAGTACAGAAGTGGCCAACACCCAGAGACAAGACCGAAGTTCGTGCATTTTTAGGACTATGCTCTTACTACAGACGTTTTGTGAAGGGATTTGCTGAAACAGCAAAACCGCTGCATAGACTCACTGAAGAAAAGAGTTTCGATTGGAATGACATGTGCCAACAAGCTTTCGATGAACTTAAGAAGCGGTTGTATGAGTCACCAATTTTGGGCTATCCTGATCGGAAAGGGCAGTTCATCGTAGACACAGATGCAAGTAACACTGCCATTGGTGGTATCTTATCACAGAAGCAAGGCGATCAAGAAGTTGTGATAGCTTACTTCAGCAAATCATTATCGCGGCCGGAACGAAACTATTGTGTTACAAGAAGAGAACTATTGGCAGTAGTGAAGACTCTTCGACACTTCAAGAAGTATCTGATTAGGCAACCCTTCAAGCTGCGTACCGACCATGCTGCTTTGAAGTGGTTGTTACAATTCAAGGACCCGGAAGGCCAAGTGGCTCGCTGGATTGAGCAATTGCAAGAGTTTGACTTTAACATAGAACACTGCAGTGGAAGGTCTCACTCAAATGCAGATGCGTTATCACGACGACCTTGTGCGGAAGATTGTAAACATTATGTAAGGATGGAGACGAAGGAAAGGGTTCAAGTACTGCGAGCTAAGCCTACGGATGACAGGTGGGAAACTGATGAGATGCGTGAGGCCCAGAACGAAGATAGAGATTTGCGGCCTCTAATAGATTGGAAGAAGCAAGACACGGGAAAGCCCGAATGGCAGGAGCTGGCTCCCTTCAGCGCTATTACGAAAAGTTATTGCGCGCAGTGGGAAAGCCTTGTGTTGCAAAACGGCTTACTGTACCGCAAATGGGAAAAACCTTCAGGAAGAGAACATCATCTACAGTTGGTCGTGCCAAGAAAACTTATTAAGGACGTACTACGTGATTTGCATGATGGGGTTTCTGGGGGACATCTTGGAGTACGATGAACATTGGTAAAGGTACGAGAGCGTTTTTACTGGTTGAATTGCCGAGAAGATGTCGAGAATTGGTGCCGAAAATGTACGTCATGCTCTGCAGTGAAAGGTCCGCAGGTTAGAAGCCGAGGCAACCTTAGACTATACAACGTGGGAGCCCCTTGGGAAAGGATAGCGATTGACGTGGCTGGGCCATTTCCTAAGACAGATAACGGAAACAAGTATTTTATGGTCGTGATGGATTACTTCACGAAATGGCCGGAGGTGTTTGCAATCCCTAATCAGGAAGCCACGATGGTTGCTGAGAATTTAGTCAATGAGGTGATATGCAGATTTGGCGTTCCGCTGGAGATTCATTCCGATCAAGGCAAAAACTTTGAATCTAATGTATTCCAAGAAATGTGTAAATTATTAGGAGTGTACAAAACAAGAACTACACCTTATCACCCGCAATCTGATGGAATGGTCGAACGATTTAACCAAACTTTGGAAAGACACTTAGCCAAGCTGGTAGAAGATCACCAAAAGGACTGGGATAAATACATACCTCTGTTCTTACTGGCTTACCGAACAGCGGAACACGAAAGCATAAAAGTGACGCCAGTCTATGCCAACTTCGGCAGATAGTTACGCATACCAGCAGACTTAATGACTGGAGGCCCGCCACCGAATGCAGAGACCCAATTAAGTATACCGGAACATGTTGAAGACATTCGTGAGAGGTTACGCGATATACACTCGTTAATAAGTGAAAACGCATTGGAATCAAGTCAGCGGATGAAGACCAGATACGACCGAAACGCCAATCATCGAGGTTTTCAGGAAGGATCTCTTGTTTGGCTACATAATCCGGTTCGACGAAAAGGAAAATCACCTAAGTTACAGCGACGTTGGGATGGGCCATACAAAGTAATCACACGGATCAATGACGTAACCTACCGAGTGCAGAAACAACCAAGAGGGACCATGAAGATTGTTCATGTTGATCGATTAGCTATCTACAATGGAAGTAATGATGTTCGGGACGAACATAACTAAGAGAGGGGTAGTGTTACGAATAATCTAGAAGCGTGTAGAGTTGGAGCGCGGGCGCGCTAACTATCTAGAAAACTCCTGTTGACAAACAAACAGTTGACCGGGGCTATGCCATAATGGACTTTGTGGGATATGGCATAAGGTTGAAAGTAGCGTGTACTAGGATTTATGACTCATAACATGTTTACGATAAGAAGTGATTCATTGTTTCCCGATACATTTAGATTTTTCTGGATCCAGCTAGGACTTTCCCCTGCCTATAAATACAGAGATGTTGACAAACACAAGGCAGTTTTTATCAAGCGATCGAGAGCGATACATCAAGTGAACAGTACAAAGTGAGTGTGTGTGTGTAGTGTTTTATTGTGTAGTGTTCTAAGTTCAGTGATAGTATAGTGAGTGACTAGCAAGTAGAGTGTATTTTAGTATTACGTTGTGTTGTGTTGTGTAAATACACGGATTTAATATAAGTGGTGTTTTCTTACAATGGCGAACCCGAGTACGTAACATTATTATTAATCAAAAAAAAAGTTTGTTCTTGGGATCGTCGTCTATATTAATTACAAAATTAATGTTAAGCGTTTATCATATCAGTAGATAGTCGTTCTGATGATAAGAGAAACTATCGCCTATAGACACCAAAGTGTTTAAAGGTGCGTTCCTATCGGTGTCACGAAATGGATATGCTGCATGGCTGTATTACCCTCCAAACTGGAACATGACAATAACCAGCATTGACGCTATTGCGGCAGGAATAGATAAGGCGGTGGTACCATATACCCGAGTTCGACGCTGCGGAACTCTAGCGCCTAGTAGTTACAACGGTATTAATACGTATAGTAAACGGATGTAAATAATAATACGTAAAGTAATACGTAAAAAATAGTAATACGTATAGAAACGGAAACGGAACGGATTTGTAAACGGATTTAGTTCTAGTTAAGTATAGATGTTTCATTGTATGTACTATTTTTCTAGTACTCAAGCTAACGTAGTTACAATATGCGAAAGCAAATAAATGGTGCCTAGTTAATCACATTGTAATATAAATTAAGTATGTACACTGTATGCTTTCCAAATAAAATAAAATAAAATAAAAATAAAAAATAGCCTGTCGTTCGCCTCTTACGAACTGCCTGGCAGAATGGCATGTGGTCCGTTCTTCAAAAGAGGCCCGACCAATACCACATGTAATAAGTTCCCAACATTTTGTAAAGGAATAAATAGTGATAATGCGTGCACTAGGAGTGAAGAACATTTATATTTTATTTGATAATTTATTGTATATTTAATGAAAAATACACACGAAAAAGGATAACAAAAAATTGCATAAAAGGTGAGCTTATCTCTACTGGCGGAGATTTTTTCCAGCTAACCCGAAATGGAGTAGGGATTAATAAATGGGAAGGCTTGGTGCACAACAAATAATATAATACATAAATGAGTTTGCACACATACACATACACTAAACATATTTATATACTAGCTGTTGCCCGCGACTTCGTCCGCGTGGACTTCGTTTACTCCGCACAGCTCCTCCCCCGTAGGTGATAGCATGATATTATGTAGCCTATATGTTGAACCGACCTGTTACATTTTTGAGTTTACCCCGGACATACTTACAGACAAACAGACAAAAATTCTAAAAACTATATTTTTGGCTTTGATATCGATTGTAGATCACGTACCAAGTATTCTTTTAAAAAAATATTCAATGTACAGTTTTGACTTTCCTACGATTTTATTATATGTATGTATATATGAAGCACATACATAATATCACAGGAAATCGAACGTTACAACTTAGTATTAAAACTATTAAAATCAAGAAAATGCCAGATAATACTCTTTTAGACGTTTTTTATAAACTGGCAGAGAAGAGCGTATACATGGAGGAAGTGAACTCCAAAGCTTAGCTGCATGTACCGTAAAAGACAGGATAGAGATACAGGAAATTTAAGAACGGTACTAAGTTTGGAACGACATGGAGAATCAGATACTTGTAAAAAGGCAAAACGATCACGAAGATAGTTAGGCGCAGCTGGATTGTATAGGATATTAAAGAGAAAACAAAGAATATGAATATTCCTGCGAAGGCAGGACAACATTAGTCATCATCTAACCTTCTGCATGGCCACACTTGTTCTCTCACAATATCCCACAGGAACCGTTTACTGTTTCAGGGTTAAATCTGACATTCATACCAAATTTCATTTTTTTATATTTATGATATCAAACAAACAGGTCTCCTGATGGAAAGAGTCAACCATCGCCTATAGACACCAAGGGTGCGTTACTATCTTGTGGCGAGGTCTAATGCCACATGCTTAAGTTTACCGGTTACCTTACCCTCCAAACCGGAACACGACAGCGACAAGCACTGACGCTATTGCGGCAGGAATAGGTAAGGCGGTGGTACCAGACCTGGGTGAGACATGCAGAACTTTACTACCTAGTAGCCCCGATGGTAGTTAGTCGTATATCCAATCGGTCGCCTTTTACGACCTGCCTGGCAGATAGGCAGTTGGCCTATAATTCAAAACAGCCCCGGACCAACACGGAGGACATATGCATCTTAAAAAGAAATCACGGTCTTTGTAAAACGTACAAAGTGTTGTCTGGATGTATTATATGATACAAATCTCGTCCAAATTTCACCCAACACCAGCATTTGAGTAATGAAAAAGTAAAAACGTCATACACATACATACATTCATCTTTATAATAGAAGTGTAATCTATTGTTTTTTTTTTACAGCTGTCACTAGCTACAGCTGTTTACGAAGATGACACAATTTCCGCTGCTGAGCTCAACCTGGAGCTGTCAGCCAACAATGCAATATCACCGTTCTTCGAAGATAGCGGCGAAGACCTTGGGGTCAGGTTCATGAGGGGCTCCAGAGCTGCTGATTCACCACTGTCTCCAGACATAACTGTTCAATGTTCAGCAGACTCCATTGATGTGACTGTTGAATTTGCAGACGTGTACGATGGCATCATTTACAGTAAAGGTTACTTAAATGATCCTAAGTGCAAGTAAGTTTTTTTATTTATTTCAGCGTGCAGCCCATTGCATTATAAAAGTTTTTGGTGAATCCCGCGGGATTACCTAATTTTTCCGGGATAAAATGTAGTCCATGTGCTATTCCAGGTCATCGTCTATCTGTGTGCCATATTTCATTCAAATCCGTTAAGTAGTTTTTGCGTGATTGAGTAACAAACATACATCTATCCAAACATCCAAACTCTCGCATTTATGATATTAACATAGATTAGCAAGCAACTGGTTCTCCTGATGCAGAATTGTCTTTAAACATCAAGGATTATAATGATAATTTGTTATTCTTGTGGCGAGGTCTTAATACCATACGCATAGTTTTAACAGCTACCTTACTCTTCCAACCGGTACACGACAGTGAAAAAGGCTAACGCTATTGCGGTAGGAACAGATAACGCGGTGGTACCAAACACGATGTAAAATTGAAAGGTGGCCCAGTAGCCACGATGGTAGTGACTCATAAAGCCAATCGATCGCCTCTTACAAACTGCCTGGCAGATGGTCTGCCAAGGAAGCCCGGACCAACTCAAGAGAAGATACAATAATACTAGTCTTAGTGATTTATTTTATTACATACGTATGTATACTTAGCGATCAAAACAATCGATAAAATCGACCACAAATCGAAAAAAAGTTCGTCACGCTGCACTGAACCAGTTGACAGTAGCTTAGTTGATTAAAGCGTCCAATCCAGATGCCAGTTCAAGTCCTGTTGTGACGCAATTTGGGAAAAAAAGGATCGCTTCCGCGGTATAGAGTTCCTTTTCGGTGTTGAGTATATGAGATCCCGGGTTCCATTCCCGGGTCGACCAAATCAAAAACGTATTTTTTCAGTTTCCTGTTAAAAAACAACGTTGCCCAAAATGAGATAGGTGCCCGGTTGGCGATAAGCTAGCCACCTATCACTTTGTGGGACAGAGTATGTTTGGCTAATCGTAGATGCAATGGGTACTCCTCTGTCTAATTCTTCTGTAATTCAAACGTGAAGATACGAAATTTTTGTTATTTGTATTTAGAGTTTTTCAAGTTTTCCCAAGAACGGGATAAGAGCTAAAGTTATGTAAATTTTTATTTGTAGCCGCAAAGGTTACTATTTTTTATATTATAAGATAGCAAACAAGCAGATGGGTTATCTTATGGAAAGAGTCAAAAATCGCCTATAGACACGAAGATGCAAGCACAGCAATGCACCATTAACGGTGCATTGCTTTCTTGTGACTAATGAAACATGCATAAGTTTACTGACTACCTTACCCTCCAAATCGGAACACGACAGTGACAAACACTAACGCTATTGCGGCAGGAAGGTAATGCGGTGGTATCAGACCCGGGTGAGACAATACAGAACCATACCTCCTAGAATAACTAGACTAATATTCTTGATTATATATTTTCAGATACGTGACACTAGGTGGCAGTGATTCGCGGTATTCTTTCCGAATACCGCTGAAGGGCTGTGGATCTCGTCCTCTATGTAATGCCTGTGGTACTATTGACAACATCCTCATTTTCCAGGCTGATGACTTCGTACAGGGGCCATATGACTTTGCAAGAAAGGTAGTTTCAAATATGTCTATATTAGTTATCTTTTCTTCATAGTTAGTATCTTTTATCCTATATTTACCGCCCCGTTGGTCGAGTGGTTAGCGACCCTGACTACGCCATCGACGGAGCTGGAGTTCGTTCCCCGATAGCGATAAGCATTTATGTGATGAGCATAGATGTTTGTGATTCTGGGTTTGGGTGTTTTTTAAATATATTAGAGTATTTATATATTACTACTAGCTGACCCGGCAAACGTTGTTTTGCCATTCATATTAGGAATCCATATCGGACAAACAACGTGACACGTAATTTATATAAGTCTACGGGATTGTCCTTCCAGGCAGCCAAAATGGCATAAAACTTGCATAAAACTTTATATGGTGGTTAATTTTCCGCCTTTTATAAGAACCTTCTCCTTACAATTACAAACAAAATAAAAAATAATATATATATATATATATATATATATATATATATATATATATATATATATATATATATATATATATATATATATATACACATATATATATATATATATATATATATATATATATATAGATGTTAGTACCTTTGATTAACACCAATAGGTTGTGTAATGTGTCCACTGATGCATTAGTAGTCTTAACATTTAACGCCCATGCCAAAAAAAAAGTAACATTATAATGTCCTTCGCCACCCTGAACCTAGTGGCCGCATCTCTCACTTTGCTCTATAGCCGGCACTGATTGCTTTATTCGGCACACTCCTTGAAAGTACTAGAATGATGATTTTTATTTTAAATATTATATCCATATCTTCACTCCAGATATTAGAGGGTAAGCAGAAAGAACTGAGTGCCATATGTCACGATCCTTACAGATTAGTTTTGCTTCCTCCAAAATCTTACTCTTTTTTACAGATGTCTTTTATTCTCTTCCAACAGTATCCAATTAATCTGATTATGGTATATCAGCCTTGATTTTTTCCCGGTACCTACTTACTTCTACATTCGCACTGCAAATCTGATTTGTTAACCTTTTATTTAAAATTCCTTCTACATGTCCGAACCAATGAAACATAAATATTTTTTTTTAAGTTACTTGAACAGGCAAACTGGCAGACTAGCCGCCTGATGGTAAATGGTCGTCGTCGCCCATGAGAATAAATTAATTTACTTGGAACTGGCCCAGATAACTCGTTTATGTGTTTGCCTATCCTGAGAATTTAGGTGTTAAGACTCGGTACCAGTAATTACACTGGCTATCTTGCTCTTCTCTTCGAAACACAGCAAAGCTGTTTCACGGGACAAACAAGCAAGATGGTGGTACCCATGCAGCTGGGAGCGTGGAACAGCGCATCACTCACACCGGTAAAATACTTAATATTCCAGGTATCATGCGCAAATACAGGCTTGGAACTATCAACCGGTGTAAGAAAGGAAGAGTCACATACACTGAAACTAAAACCATTCATGGTTGACATGCTCGACGTAGTAGCTGTGGAGGGCCCAGCAGGTGGAGTTGAGTGCTGGATGGATATACAGAAAGGAGTCTTCCCTAATGTAAGTGTAAATAACATTATTTTATAGAAGTTTATGTCGCCTCTGTTGTGTAGTGGTCCAGTGTCGATGTTGACCACCTGAGGTTCCAGGTTTGATTCCCGGGTCAGACAATTCAAAGTGTAATTTTTCAGTTTTCTGATAAAAGCAGCGTTACTCGGGATTGAATATGTGCCTGGTTGGTGATAGGCTTGGCACCTATCACATTATGGGACTAAGTATCTTCGGTTAATCGTGGGTGTACTATTTGTACCCCTATCTCCCGCTTCGGGGATACGTGCGTGAAGATACTTTATAGAAGTTTGATATATCTTTTTCTCGTGCTAAATTTTACACTCCTATAAGGTTAGAAGGCTGCATTAAAAAATAATAATCCTCGTTTACATTCATCTCGAATGCATAAGCGTGTCCAAATAGTAAGCACGTAGCCTAAAAAACCCAAATTGAAGCTTGTAAAAACAACAGCCATCTTATAAGCTTCTGGGAGGAGCTAGACTAACTGGAGTAATTTAAAACTCTTACATACAAAGACCTCAGTGGCTGAGGCCTTTGTATGTAAGATCTTTTGTATGTAAGGTCTACAGACGTTCGATTTACTCTGCCTACCCCGCAAGGGAAACGGGCGTGATGATAATTTCTTATACATACTTTTTGTACAGTACAAAACGGCAACAGAATTTTACACAAATTTATCAATGATTAAAATATATGAAATTAAATCAATTGTTTTGTTAATTTATTCATTCAATTATTTTATATAACATATATTAATTACGTGCTATAATAATAATTAAATAATATTTATTTATTTAATTATTTTAATAATTTATGATTATAAATGGTTCTGATACATTGAAACTTTATCATTATGACAAAGTTTCCACGTGTTGGGCACGCTTATGCATTCATCTCGAATGCATAAGCGTGTCCAAATAGTAAGCACGTAGCCTAAAAAACCCAAATTGAAGCTTGTAAAAACAACAGCCATCTTATAAGCTTCTGGGAGGAGCTAGACTAACTGGAGTAATTTAAAACTCTTACATACAAAGACGTCAGTGGCTGAGGCCTTTGTATGTAAGATCTTTTGTATGTAAGGTCTACAGACGTTCGATTTACTCTGCCTACCCCGCAAGGGAAACGGGCGTGATGATAATTTCTTATACATACTTTTTGTACAGTACAAAACGGCAACAGAATTTTACACAAATTTATCAATGATTAAAATATATGAAATTAAATCAATTGTTTTGTTAATTTATTCATTCAATTATTTTATATAACATATATTAATTACGTGCTATAATAATAATTAAATAATATTTATTTATTTAATTATTTTAATAATTTATGATTATAAATGGTTCTGATACATTGAAACTTTATCATTATGACAAAGTTTCCACGTGTTGGGCCCGAGCTCCTTTAAAGAATAGGCCAACTGGCGTTCTGCCAGGCAGGTATTAAAAGGCGACCGATTGGCTATACGAGCCACTAACATCGTGACTTCTAGGTGATAGAGTTCTGCATTGTCTCGCCCGGGTCTGGTACCACCGCCTTACCTATTCCTGCCGCAATAGCTTCAGCGCTTGTCGCTGTCGTCTTCTGGTTTGGAGGGTAGGGTAGTCGGTAAACTTATGCATGTAGCATAAGACCTCAGATGGCAACTAGTTGGTATTAGTCGGCCTCAGACCTTGTGTATCTTTTAAACCCAGAACTAGATCTTTAACAAATTTATAAGGGACCAAACGGGAAGAATACCATGAATTTTCCATAACGGTTAATAAATAACCGAGTTCTGAGGAAAAAAACATAGAAAAATACAAGCAAATACACAACCTTCATTTTATTGGAAAATTGGTTTAAAACACAGACCACATGAATACTAACAGACACGCCATTGGGAAGGAAACGTGTCACCGTGAAAATGAGCAAACGCTTTTATTACTGTCAAAAATTTCATACATTTGTAGGTTATATTATATTGTGAAAAAATTTAAATAAACCATGTTGTACTGTTTTATCGTACTGAATGAGACGACAAAATTTAAAATTACACTTGAAATTATTTATTTTATTGGTAAGTAGTATAACTTTGTATTACTGTATATAATTGCAAGCTACGCTGCCATACTAAGATGTCATGAATGGCGTATCCATTTAATCCGTGGTTTCAAAGTATAACCACTAATCTGAGGCAAAAAATTATTACCCTCAGCTGTATTGTTACCTCGATGTATGTTAGTGTTATCTAACGCTGAAATTTATATTATTTTTCAGACTTCGCCCTTGGAGAATTCGATCAAGATTGGTGAATACTTGACGATATTGATATATTTGAAGGACGCGAGTAGACAGTATAATCTTAAGATTCATGACTGCTGGGCCTATGACAGCGAAGTCTACGATAATCCTAACACGAACAAAATACAATTGACCAACAAGGATGGATGTCCTGTGTAAGTTTTTTTATGTCATAAGATCGCAAACAAGCAATAGGCTCTCGTATTGGAAAGTAAACATAATTGCTTATAGACACCTAATATTTAACAATTTATTGCTCACAAGTAACAAAAGTAAATATGGTAACAAAATTAGTACAAATCAAGCTTAACTCTAAAGATATTTTTTTCCAGCTATCACAAAACAAGAGAAAAAATATAATAAAGACTAGCTTTGCCCGCGGCTTCGCTCGCGTTAAATTGATCTGTACAAAATTGCACCTTATGTTTTAAGAGGTTGGGGGAAGATTATCAAAAAAATGACGCACGATTTTTTTGTTACTCACAAATAATTCGCATACCAATTCTTAGCTTTCTAACTTGAAAACTGCGGAATGCTCCATGCAGACTTTCATCCCTCATTTTAGGGAATAGGAGGGTTAGAAAGAGACACCAAATAGCCTATGTCACTCTTCATCCATTCAACTATCTCCACTTAAAAAATCACGTCAATTCGTCGCTCCGTTTTGCCGTGAAAGATGGACAAACAAACACACACATACACTTTCCCATTTAGAATATTAGTATGGATGTTAACGGTGCGTTGCTATCAGTATGGTAGGATGGCATCGCCACATGCATTAGTTTATCGGCTACCTTACTATCCAAACTGGAATACACCAGTAATAAACATTGACGCTGTAGGAACTGGTAAAACGTTGATACCAAATCCAGGCGAAACATAGCGGAGCTCCACCGCTTAACGAACCAACCAACAACGCGGCGGTTTTACGGATGACTACGCACTATTAACCTCTTTGGTAGCTTATTTATTTATTAAGGAAAACTTACAGCCTACTATAGCACATAGCACACATTGTCTCGCCCGGGTCTGGTACCACCGCCTTACCTATTCCTGCCGCAATAGCGTCAGTGCTTGTCGCTGTCGTGTTCCGGTTTGGAGGGTAAGGTAGCCGGTAAACTTATGCATGTGGCATTAGACCTCGCCACAAGATAGCAACGCACCATTAACATCTTTGGTGTCTATAGGCGATGGTTGACTCTTCCCATCAGGAGACCCATCTGCTTGTTTGCTATCTTATGATATAAAAAAAAAAAAAAAAAATATTATGATTACAATAATTTTTAGGTTACTTCATAAGCCAAAACAGTTTTCACCACAAATTATTACAGCGTGTGTGCTATAGAAATAAAAAAAAATACAAAATCTAAAATCGAAAACACAATATTTACTATGAAAACACCTAATAATTTTGTAATGTTAAAGAACCAAAGCATAACGTATATGTATACACGAATTGATCTAACTCCAAAGTAAGCAAATTGTTTGCTTGTGATGTGGGTGTCAGATAACGATACTAATACATAGAGATACATATATAAATACTCAAACAGACTTAAAACACACAAACCTAGAAATACAAACATCTCTACTCATCGCATAAATGTTTGTCTCTATCAGTAATCGAACCCAAGCCCCATTAATGCTTAGTCAGGTTCGCTAACCACTAGACTAACGAGGCGATCATATTAAAAAAAGTTGGTATGAACCACTCATTATTAACGATTAACATAAAACGATATACAGACTGATATTCGGTAGTTGCATTTTTCAGAATAACTCAGGATATGCGTCTATAAGGAAATTAGTGCGATTAGATTAATATGAACTTTATGATTCCTAACTGCTTACAATGCAACTCAAATTATAATTATGACTCTTTATCATTCGCGAGAACCTAACATATGATATACTAGCTGTTGCCCGCGACTTCGTTCGCGCGGATTTCGTTTACTCCTAACAGCTCCTCCCCGTAGGTGATAGCGTGATAATATGTAGCCTATATACCCGATCTGTTAGTAATATTCATGCAAAATTTGAAGTAAATCCATGCGGTACTTTTTGAGTTTACCCCGGACATACATTGGATTTCCTACGATTTTATTATATGTATAGATAATCTAAATCATATGCTAAATAATTTAAAGATATGCTAAAAAATTTAAATTATAATAATAAATCTTTATCATTAAATAAAATTAATGCATAAGTAATAATTAATTACTTAGAATTCAACTAAAATTACAATAATCAATAATCGTAATAATAATTCTTTATTGTACACCAAAAAGAACACATACCAAAGAGAATAAATAAAAAATACAAGATTTTATATAGTTTGTCGGTCTTATCGCATAAAGCGATCTCTTCCAGACAACCAACAGGTTAAGGATTTCTTGCGAAAAAAGCAGAAACATGCAGGTTGGTGCACAAGCTTCACGATGATATATAAATTACAGTTAGCATAGATACGTAAATATAGATATAAAGATACATAATTACATAGTTACATAGATATATAAACATAGATACATAAACAACACATAATATATAGATATTTAATTGACTATATATAGAGTTTACGAACGTAATGAGGTCTGTGTGCAAAGTTTATAATGTGGAAAAGTATTATCTGACTAGCTTTTTAAAGGAAAAAAGATTAGGAGCCTCTCTGATGGTTAACGGAAGGGAATTCCAACTTTTATTGCCCGTATAGTTAAAGAGGAATTATAAAATTTGGATAAATGAGAAGGGTACTTTAAAATAAGGTTTTTGTTTGTACGTTGTGCTTTATCAGACAAAAATTCAAATTTATTTTCATTATAATTCAAAGTAGGTTGGAGACCATGGATCGAATAAAATTTTGTAAAATCATCATCATCAATGAGAACTTAAATTACGACAATGAACTATTTACAGTCCTTAATTATTGTAATGAATTTTACAGAAAACGAAAGCTAATTGATCCCTTCCAAAAGTCAACAAATACTGGAAGAAGTGGAGCTACGCTCATTGCCTACAGCAAAGTTAGTGCGTTCCGGTTCCCAGAAACTGACCAAGTGTATTTGACTTGTAATGTAGAGGTAAGTACTTTATTATACTCAATACACAAGCCCGCTGAGTTTCTTCCGTCGGATCTCCTCAGTGTGTGGCCGCGTTTCGATCAGATAGTAATTGTAAAAAATCGACTTACAGCATTTTTGATTTAATAATAAATAATTATAATTTTAAAAAATTTGGTGTGTACATTTTTTTACAAAAAAATTTACACACTATATCATAATAGAATATTTTGGTAACTTATTCAAATTTTAATAACTTGTAACTCCCACATTCTGGCAAATAAATAATTTCTTTCTTTCTTCATACGTTAAAATGCACCTGCAATTTTATTTTACTCTACAGACACATATTTTAAGCATATCACTCCAGTCAACTGATTTTATTTTAAAACATATTATTTGATTAAGTTTAATTTATTGTTATAATGTAAACGAATATATACTAAATAATAATTTCAATGGGATAAGTGTAAATATCACTCATCTGTATGACTGTACTTAAAATTATTACTGTAACTTAAAATTTTCTTCCCTAATTCATAGGAAATTTATATTAGAATTTTATTATACCAATATTAATCTACAAATATAACTACAATATCAATAGATAAATAATAAATAAATAAACATTGCTAGACAAATTACACAAATTGATCTAACCCCAAAGTAAGCAAATTATTTAAATTATTTAAAGGTGTTAGTCAACGATGATATTAATATAGAGAAATCCATATATAAACACTGTAATATACATAATAATCACCCAAACCCGGAAATACAAACATCTATGCTCATCACACAAATGTTTCTAACTGTCGGGAATCGAACCCGAGCCCCCTCGATTCGTAGTTATATTCGCTAACCAGTCGCCCGACGACGAGGCGGTCAACACTTATGTTGACATCTCAACAAGATTGTGTAAACTTAAAACAAACTATTTTAACAGAGTTGTGTCCATAAGAATTTTATATACATATTTACATGTACATTGGTGTCGAATCCGAGTAAAGTAACTGTCACTGAGCAATATCTATTTATCAAATTAATTAAAATTGAAATCAAAATATAAATAATTATATAAAATAGTACAATAATAAATAAAAGGGCCTCTTCTATATGCAATATTCATTTTCTTTTCGATTTGGATCTGATTGGAATGTAAAATAATTAAAATAGTATAGAATGTAGCTACGTAAAAATAAGGAATTATTTCTACGACATACTTTGTGTTAAACACTGTTGAACTTTGAAAAAAGATTTTAATTCCTGGATGCAGCGACCGATCGCTCCACCAGGCACACAATATACGGATGCCGATTGCCGGTCGCGGCGATTGGCTTCCGCGGTATGAGAGTTAGTGTTGTACTTAATATCGACGAAGCTACGCTCTTACTATAAACTTAATATAAATGTGAAGAATATTTTTTTGTTAAAAAATATTCTTAAGAATTATATCATTTCTACCATTTACCTGTTATTATATCCTCCGTTTTTTTGTTGGTTGAAAATAATTGTGTTTTAACATGTTTTAAAGCGAAAAACCCAACTACATATTCCTGCCGTAATAGCGTCAATGCTTTTCATTGTCATGTTCTGGATTGGAGAAAAAGCTAGCCGGTAAACTTATGCATGTGGCATACCGCCACACAGATAGCAATGCACCATTAACATCTTAGGCGATGGTTTCTCTTTTGCATCAAAAGAGACATCTGTTTATTTGCTATCTAACTAATATAAAAAACGCACCATTAACATCTTTGGTTTGGTTTTGATTATTACATACCTTGCTAATCTAATTACCCTCTTTGGTGTATATGGGAAATGGTTGTCTATTTACAAGGGAAATTTATCTGCGTGTTTGCTGTCTTATGACATAAAAAAATCGGTAACTTTTAATAAATATCGACATTATTATTTGTCTTAGGCTTAAATAGGCCAATCAATAGTCGACTATTGAATGTTTGCCAATTTGCGGTACTATTCAGTATATTTTAACAACAATGTAATTTAACAACGACCATTAAGTTGATCAGTATATTTTTATATTGCTACAAGTAGCGGCACGAAACTCTAGCGCTGACCGTTATTGCGCAGAAGTCAAAACAAGGTATCGTGGGGGGCTGGAGGGACGAAAGGCGGGCGTGCGATGCGCCCATTGGCTCTCCAGTCGTACTACATTCCCCGTATTCATACGACGTCTCGCGCGCTTCTAGTGTACAGTCGCGTTCTTAATTTTATTGTTATATCATAAGATAACAAACAAGCAGATGGGGCTCCTGATGGAAAGAGTCAACCATCGCCTATAAACACCAAAGATGTTAATAGTGTAGTGATATCTTGTGGCGAGGTCTAATGCCACATGCATAAGTTTACCGGCTACCTTACCCTCCAAACCGGAACACGACAGTGACAAGCACTGACACTATTCCGGCAGGTATAGGTAAGGCGGTGGTACCAAACCCGGGCGAGACAATGCAGGACTCTACCACCTAGTAGTCAGGATGGCAGTGACTCGCATAGCCAATTAGTCGCCTTTTACGACCTGCCTGGCCGAACGGCAGTTGGTCTATTCTTCAAAGGAGCCCAGAACCAACACGGGGAAAATGGGTTGTGTAAATGTGTGTAATTAGGTTTGTTGTATAGATGTTCTTAATATTTTGCCCATCTACAACTTAGAAAACTGGTTTTTACTATATCTAAAATAAACATTCTATAATGCTTTTATTTTTTTCTGTTCCCTATAAACTGATAACTCTGCCCAAAAGTACCGTTGGATGAAGTCTTTTTTTTTCATTTTATTACTTTTGTTCATAGAAAAAAAATGGTTCACTTTAATGGTAGATCAGCCTGTTTCAGACTTTGGTACACTTTAACATTAACTATATTGTACATGCGTAGCAATTCTCTACATTCCGTTTTGCGCCAGATTTATTATTTCACATACAGTATATTAAAATATGTCATTATCTTGCTATTAATTTAATTACAGTAATAATTGTATTGCGTGCACGACTGTACCAATGCGCAGCTATCCCCTCCACATTTTTACTAAAACCCTAACAAACCTCTTTTTTATGTAATGTTCTCACAGCTGGAAATGGGGAAACCCCCCATCGACCGTCGTCAACATCAGAGTTTATAGTCAATGTTGATGCAATTTTTATCGTCAAAAGTTTGCCTTCGGCAATTTGTATTGACCATTTACGCTTCTAAAACGGTAACGCCGTTTGACGACAATACCACGATAACGACGATATATACAAATTGCCTACGAAATATATACGGTATAAATTGGATTCCATATTTGCGATGTATATTCAAAGTTACCACGACAAAAGTGCAGTAATACATTTTAAATGTTTTTATATTTTTCTATTCTGATGATACGATAGGATATCAAAAAATTTACCAAACCTACGATAATTTAAATAGCTTAAAATATTATTAAACAAAATTAACTAAAATGTAATTATTGTTACGAATAATCTAGAAGCGTGTAGAATTGGAGCGCGCGCGCTAACTATCTAGAAATAAAAGAAAGAGATAGCTACTCCTATTGACAAACAAATAGTTGACCTGGGCTATGCCATAATGGACTTTGTGGGATATGGCATAAGGTTGAAAGTAGCGTGTACTAGGATTTATGACTCATAACATGTTTACGATAAGAAGTGATTCATTGTTTCCCGATATATTTAGATTTTTCTGGATCCAGCTAGGACTTTCCCCTGCCTATAAATACAGAGATGTTGACAAACACAAGGCAGTTTTTATCAAGCGATTGAGAGAGCTATACATCAAGTGATCAGTGCAAAGCAAGAAGTGTTTTATTATGTAGTGTTCTAAGTTCAGGGATAGTACAGCGAGTGACTATTGTGTAAAGTGTATTTTAGTATTACGTTATGTTGTGTTGTGTAAATACACGGATTTAATATAAGTGGTGTTTTCTTACAATTGCGAACATTGTATGCATAATTGAAACAAAACAAATGAATGAAAAAAAGTTGAATTTATGAAAAGTAAATTATAATACTGAAAGAACGATCTGTGATAAAAAAAATATAATCTGCAATAAAATGAAATTTTGTATAATTTCAGCTCTGCACTTCAAACTGTGATTCAAGTTGCACTGGCGTTCAACGAGAAATAACAACGGTCACTCCAAATTGCTTCCCAGGCAGTTCAGACCCTCGATGCAGAAGACCAACTGAGCGTCCACGATGCTTCCCAGGCTCTACAGACCCACTATGTCCAAAACCAACAGTCACGTCTCCGGACTGTTATCCTGGCAGTACTGATCCTCGTTGTACAAGACCAACGACACTTGAATCACCACGATGCTTCCCGGGCAGTACAGATCTTCGGTGCCCTCAACCAACAACACCTGAAGCACCGCGCTGCTTCCCTGGTAGTACTAATCCTCGTTGTCCAAAGCCAGTAACACCGGAGCCACCAAAATGCTTCCCAGGCAGTACCGATCCTCGTTGCCCTCAACCAACTACACCTGAAGCACCACGCTGCTTCCCTGGTAGCTCTGATCCTCGTTGTCCAAGGCCAACGACCCCGGAATCACCACGGTGCTTCCCGGGCAGTACCGATCCTCGGTGCCCTCAACCAACTACACCTGAAGCACCGCGCTGCTTCCCTGGTAGTACTGATCCTTGTTGTCCAAGGCCAACAACACCGGAAAGACCACGATGTTTCCCAGGCAGTACCGATCCTCGGTGCCCTCAACCAACTACACCTGAAGCACCGCGCTGCTTCCCTGGTAGCTCTGATCCCCGTTGTCCAAGACCAACAACACCTGAACCACCACGATGCTTCCCGGGCAGTACTGATCCTCGATGCCCTCAACCAACTACACCTGAAGCACCGCGTTGCTACCCTGGTAGTACTGATCCTCGTTGTCCAAGACCAACAACACCTCAACCACCGCGATGCTTCCCAGATAGTACGGATCCTCGTTGTCCTTCAACTCCAGCAAACCCTGCCTGCTACCCTGGATCCCCTAATCCTCAGTGTCCCCAATCATCAAGACCTACAACACTGAAGCCACCTACATATTTACCACCTACCACACAAGGTCCAAACTGTTTTCCTGGATCGACTGATCCTAGATGTCCTAAACCAACAACACCTGACCAAATAAGATGCTATCCTGGTAGTACAGATTCCCGCTGCCCACGACCTACTACTGTTATACCTACGACATACAGTCCTACAACATTTTTATCTACAACTTCTGAGGCTGATTGTTTCCCGGGATCAACAGACCCCAAATGCCTACAACTAACAACCCCTGCACCTCCTCGTTGCTTTCCTGGTAGTACTGATCCTCGCTGTCCTCAACCAACGACCCCATCTGCACCACGTTGCTACCCTGGTAGCACAGATCCACGTTGTCCACAACCAACAACTCCTGCACCACCTCGATGTTTCCCTGGAAGCACTGATCCTCGCTGTCCTCAACCAACGACAACAGCTGCACCGCGTTGCTTCCCTGGTAGTACAGATCCACGTTGTCCCCAACCAACAACTCCTGCACCACCTCGATGCTTTCCTGGAAGCACTGATCCTCGTTGTCCTCAATCAACTACTCCAGGTGCACCACGTTGCTTCCCTGGTAGCACAGATCCACGTTGTCCACAACAAACAACACCATCTCCATCGAAACCTGTCTGTTACCCTGGTTCTCCTGATCCAAGATGCCCACAACCAACAAGACCCACAACACTTATCCCTCCAACATATCTACCACCTACAACAACTACACCTAGCTGTTTCCCTGGAAGTACAGATCCCCGATGTCCCAAGTCTCCTACCACTGAGAAACCACGTTGCTTCCCTGGAAGCACTGATCCTCGCTGTCCTCAGCCAACGACCCCAGCTGCACCACGTTGCTTCCCTGGCAGCACAGATCCACGTTGTCCACAACCTACAACTCCTGAACCACCTCGATGTTTCCTTGGAAGCACTGATCCACGTTGTCCACAACCAACAACTCCCGCACCACCTCGTTGCTACCCAGGAAGCACCGATCCTCGTTGTCCTAAGCCAACGACCCCGTCAGCGCCACGTTGCTTCCCTGGTAGCACAGATCCACGTTGTCCACAACCAACAACTACACCTACACCACCTCGATGCTTCCCTGGAAGTACTGATCCTCGCTGTCCTCAATCAACAACTCAAGCTGCACCACGTTGCTTCCCTGGTAGCACAGATCCACGTTGTCCGCAATCAACAACTCCTGCACCACCTCGATGCTTCCCAGGAAGCACTGATCCTCGTTGTCCCCAACCAACGACCCCATCTGCACCACGTTGCTTCCCTGGTAGCACAGATCCACGTTGTCCACAACCAACAACTCCTGCACCACCTCGATGCTTCCCTGGAAGCACTGATCCTCGCTGTCCTCAACCAACAACTCCAGCTGCACCACCTTGCTTCCCTGGTAGCACAGATCCACGTTGTCCACAACCAACAACTCCTGCACCACCTCGATGTTTCCCTGGAAGCACTGATCCACGTTGTCCACAACCAACAACTCCTGCACCACTTCGATGCTTCCCTGGAAGCACTGATCCTCGCTGTCCTCAACAAACAACTCCAGCTGCACCACGTTGCTACCCTGGTAGCACAGATCCCCGATGTCCACAACCAACAACTCCAGCCGCACCACGCTGCTACCCTGGCAGTACAGATCCACGTTGTCCACAACCAACAACTTCTGCACCACCTCGTTGCTTCCCAGGAAGCACCGATCCTCGTTGTCCTAAGCCAACGAGCCCGTCAGCGCCACGTTGCTTCCCTGGTAGCACAGATCCACGTTGTCCACAACCAACAACTCTTGCACCCCCTCGCTGCTTCCCTGGAAGCACTGATCCACGTTGTCCTCAACCAACGACCCCAGCTGCACCGCGTTGCTTCCCTGGTAGTACAGATCCACGTTGTCCCCAACCAACAACTCCTGCACCACCTCGATGCTTTCCTGGAAGCACTGATCCTCGTTGTCCTCAATCAACTACTCCAGGTGCACCACGTTGCTTCCCTGGTAGCACAGATCCACGTTGTCCACAACAAACAACACCATCTCCATCGAAACCTTTCTGTTACCCTGGTTCTCCTGATCCAAGATGCCCACAACCAACAAGACCCACAACACTTATCCCTCCAACATATCTACCACCTACAACAACTACACCTAGCTGTTTCCCTGGAAGTACAGATCCCCGATGTCCCAAGTCTCCTACCACTGAGAAACCACGTTGCTTCCCTGGAAGCACTGATCCTCGCTGTCCTCAGCCAACGACCCCAGCTGCACCACGTTGCTTCCCTGGCAGCACAGATCCACGTTGTCCACAACCTACAACTCCTGAACCACCTCAATGTTTCCTTGGAAGCACTGATCCACGTTGTCCACAACCAACAACTCCCGCACCACCTCGTTGCTACCCAGGAAGCACCGATCCTCGTTGTCCTAAGCCAACGACCCCGTCAGCGCCACGTTGCTTCCCTGGTAGCACAGATCCACGTTGTCCACAACCAACAACTACACCTACACCACCTCGATGCTTCCCTGGAAGTACTGATCCTCGCTGTCCTCAATCAACAACTCAAGCTGCACCACGTTGCTTCCCTGGTAGCACAGATCCACGTTGTCCGCAATCAACAACTCCTGCACCACCTCGATGCTTCCCAGGAGGCACTGATCCTCGCTGTCCCCAACCAACGTCCCCATCTGCACCACGTTGCTTCCCTGGTAGCACAGATCTACGTTGTCCACAACCAACAACTCCTGCACCACCTCGATGCTTCCCTGGAAGCACTGATCCTCGCTGTCCTCAACCAACAACTCCAGCTGCACCACCTTGCTTCCCTGGTAGCACAGATCCACGTTGTCCACAACCAACAACTCCTGCACCACCTCGATGCTTCCCTGGAAGCACTGATCCTCGCTGTCCTCAACCAACGACAACAGCTGCACCGCGTTGCTTCCCTGGTAGCACAGATCCACGTTGTCTACAACCAACTACACCTACACCACCGCGATGCTTCCCAGGAAGCACTGATCCTCGCTGTCCTCAACAAACGACTCCAACTGCACCACGTTGCTTCCCTGGTAGCACAGATCCACGTTGTCCACAACCAACAACTCCTGCACCACCCCGATGCTACCCAGGAAGCACTGATCTTCGCTGTCCTCAACCGACGTCTCCAGCAGCACCACGCTGTTTCCCTGGTAGCACAGATCCTCGTTGTCCAAAACCAACAACACCATCTCCAACAAAAACTGCTTGCTACCCTGGATCTCCTGACCCGAGATGCCCGCAGCCATCAAGACCTACAACACTTAACCCTCCAACATATTTACCACCTACAACACCACCCAACTGTTTATCCGGAAGCTCAGATCCCCGATGCCTCAAAGGTACAACGACTGAACAACCACGTTGTTTCCCTGGCAGTACAGATCCACGTTGTCCACAACCAACAACTCCTGCACCACCTCGATGCTTCCCTGGAAGCACTGATCCTCGCTGTCCTCAACCAACAACTCCAGCTGCACCACGTTGCTTCCCTGGTAGCACAGATCCACGTTGTCTACAATCAACAACTCCTGCACCACCTCGATGCTTCCCTGGAAGCACAGATCCCCGTTGTCCTCAACCAACGACCCCAGCAGCACCACGTTGCTTCCCTGGTAGCACAGATCGACGTTGTCCACAACCAACAACTCCTGCACTACCTCGATGCTTCCCTGGTAGCACTGATCCTCGCTGTCCTCAACCAACAACTCCAGCTGCACCACGTTGCTTCCCTGGTAGCACAGATCCACGTTGTCCACAATCAACAACTCCTGCACCACCTCGATGCTTCCCTGGAAGCACAGATCCCCGTTGTCCTCAACCAACGACCCCAGCAGCACCACGTTGCTTCCCTGGTAGCACAGATCGACGTTGTCCACAATCAACAACTCCTGCACTACCTCGATGCTACTCAGGAAGCAAAGATCCTCGTTGTCCTCAACCAACGACCCCAGCAGCACCACGTTGCTTCCCTGGCAGCACAGATCCACGTTGCCCGAAACCAACGACAATATCTCCAACAAAACCAGTCTGCTATCCTGGATCTCCAGATCCAAGATGCCCCCAGCCAACAAGACCCTCAACTCTCAACCCACCGACATATTTACCACCTACTACATCCACACCCAACTGTTTCCCTGGAAGTATAGATCCCCGTTGCCCTAAACTCACTACAACTGAACAGCCACGTTGCTTCCCTGGTAGCACCGATCAACGTTGTCCACAACCAACAACTCCTGCACCACCTCGATGCTTCCCTGGAAGCACTGATCCACGTTGTCCACAACCAACAACTCCGGCACCACCTCGATGCTTCCCTGGAAGCACTGATCCTCGCTGTCCTCAACAAACAACTCCAGCTGCACCACGTTGCTTCCCTGGTAGCACAGATCCACGTTGTCCACAACCAACAACTCCTGCACCACCTCGATGCTTCCCTGGTAGCACTGATTCTCGCTGTCCCCAACCAACAACTGCACCACCTCGATGCTTCCCTGGAAGCACTGATCCTCGCTGTCCTCAACGAACAACTCCAGCTGCACCACGTTGCTTCCCTGGTAGCACAGATCCACGTTGTCCGCAATCGACAACTCCTGCACCACCTCGATGCTTCCCTGGAAGCACTGATCCTCGCTGTCCCCAACCGACGACCCAAGCTGCACCACGTTGCTTCCCTGGTAGCACAGATCCTCGTTGTCCGAAACCAACACCACCTCCAACAAAACCAGTCTGCTATCCTGGATCTCCCGATCCAAGATGCCCGCAGCCAACAAGACCAACGACTCTTAACCCACCGACATATTTACCACCTACAACATCCACACCCAACTGTTACCCTGGAAGTATAGATCCCCGTTGCCCCAAACCCACAACGACTGAGAAGCCACGTTGCTTCCCTGGCAGCAGTGATCCACGTTGTCCACAACCAACAACTCCTGCACCACCACGTTGCTTCCCGGGAAGCACAGATTCTCGCTGTCCTCAACCAACATCCCCGTCAGCACCTCGTTGCTTCCCTGGGAGCACAGATCCCCGTTGTCCACAACCAACGACCCCAGCTGCTCCTCGCTGCTTCCCTGGCAGCACAGATCCACGTTGTCCACAACCAACTACTCCTACAACACCTCAATGCTTCCCTGGCAGCACAGATCCACGTTGTCCACAGCCAACAACTCCTGCACCACCACGTTGCTTCCCGGGAAGCACAGATTCTCGCTGTCCTCAACCAACATCCCCGTCAGCACCTCGTTGCTTCCCTGGGAGCACAGATCCCCGTTGTCCACAACCAACGACCCCAGCTGCTCCTCGCTGCTTCCCTGGCAGCACAGATCCACGTTGTCCACAACCAACAACTCCTGCACCACCACGTTGCTTCCCGGGAAGTGCGGACCCTCGCTGTCCTCGACCAACAACCCCGTCACCACCACGTTGCTTCCCTGGTAGCACAGATCCCCGATGTCCAAAACCAACAACTTCTGCCCCACCACGTTGCTTCCCTGGTAGTACAGATTTTCGTTGTCCACAGCCAACTACTTCTGCTCCCCCGCGTTGTTTCCCTGGGAGCACAGATCCACGTTGTCCGCAACCAACAACTCTCGCTCCTCCACGCTGTTTCCCCGGCAGCACAGATCCACGCTGTTCTAAGCCAACTACATCATCTCCAACGAAACTAGTCTGCTACCCTGGATCTCCTGATCCAAGATGTCCCCAGCCAACAAGACCCACAACACTAAATCCTCCGACATATTTACCACCTTCTACACCTAGTCCTAACTGTTTTCCTGGATCTAATGATCCCCGCTGTCCTAAGCCAACAACCCCAGCAGCTCCACGCTGCTTCCCCGGTAGCACAGATCCCCGTTGTCCACAACCAACTACTCCTGCACTACCTCAATGCTTCCCTGGCAGCACAGATCCACGTTGTCCACAACCGACAACACCTGCACCACCACGTTGCTTCCCGGGAAGCACGGATCCTCGCTGTCCTCAGCCAACAACCCCGACAACACCACGTTGCTTCCCTGGTAGCACAGATCCCCGATGTCCAAAACCAACAACTCCTGCCCCACCACGTTGTTTCCCTGGTAGCAATGATCAACGTTGTCCCAGACCAACAACACCTGAAGCACCGCGATGCTTCCCTGGCAGTACTGATCCACGCTGTCCCAAGCCAACTTCTACGGTAACCCCACCTACCAAACTAATATGTTATCCTGGTTCACCTGATCCTAATTGTCCTCAGCCGTCTAGGCCAACAACACTTAATCCTCCTACCTATTTGCCTCCAACTTCGCCAACAGATATTATCAGTACACCTGAATCATTACGATGCTTTCCAGGTAGTACCGATCCACGATGCCCTAGACCGACTACACCAGAACCACCACAATGCTACCCTGGTAGTACCGATCCACGATGCCCCAGGCCAACAACTCCTGAACCACCGCGTTGCTTCCCTGGTAGTACCGACCCACGATGCCCTAGACCAACTCCTGAATCACCGCGTTGTTTCACTGGTAGTACCGATCCACGATGCCCCAGACCGACAACCCCTGAACAACCACGGTGCTTCCCTGGTAGTACTGATCCACGATGCCCCAGGCCGACTACTCCTGAACCACCGCGATGCTTCCCTGGTAGTACCGATCCACGATGCCCCAGACCGACAACTCCTGAACCACCGCGTTGCTTCCCTGGTAGTACTGATCCACGATGCCCGAGACCAACAACCCCTGAACAAGCGCGGTGCTTCCCTGGTAGCACTGACCCAAGATGTCCCAAACCAACAACCCCTGAACCGCCGCGGTGCTTCCCTGGTAGTTCTGATCCACGATGCCCTAGGCCGACAACTCCTGAACCACCGCGATGCTTCCCTGGTAGTCCCGACCCACGATGTCCCAGACCAACAACTCCTGAACAACCACGTTGCTTCCCTGGTAGTTCTGATCCACGATGCCCCAGACCGACAACTCCTGAACCACCGCGATGCTTCCCTGGTAGTCTCGACTCACGTTGTCCTAAGCCAACAGTACCTTCCTCTTGCTATCCTGGTTCAAAAGACCCTAAATGCCCTCAGCCTTTTGCACCAACCAGTACTAATCCTCCTTCCACATATCTTCCACCTTTCCCAGCTGAAAATGAAATCAAATCCCAGAAAAGAAACGAATTGTCCAAAACTATAGACTATTATGACGACGAAACGCAATCTTCAATTGGTAAGTGAAATTTTATCAAATCACTTTTCTGTAATTAAATGAGTAACAAACCACATAGGTTTGTTACTGATGTTACATAATATGTGAGTGTGTGTGTTTGTGTGTGTGTGTGTGTGTTTACAACCCCTTCACAGTGAAATGTTTGGACCAATTAGGATGTGTACACATGTATATAGTCGTAAATTCAGTTTTGTCAAATTACTTTTATCTCAGTTTTTATTTCTAGTTTTGCAATATGATTTTAGTAGTTACCGAGACAAAAACTTTACTGCTTTTTTAGAATAATATAAAAGCCGTTTTTGACAAAAATAATTGCAAACAACGTATGATCTAACCACAGACCACATGAACTAGACACGCCATTGGGAAGGAAATGTGTCGCCGCACTATGGGCAAACGCTCCAATAACTGTCAAAAATATCATACATTTGTAGATATATTGTATCGTAAAAAAAGTGAAATAAACCATGTACTGTTCTATCGTACCAAATGAGATAACACGGTTTAAAAATTATTCTTGAAGTGATTTTATTTCATTTGTAAATAGTTTATTTGGGTGTGTGAGTGCAAGCTACACCGATAAACTAAGAAATTATCTTGAAAGGCGTATCCGTTAAATCCGTGGATCTTTCTATTCGAAAAGGGATATTATGTTGGCATTTAAGTGCGGAAAATGTGTGCGGTTCGAGAGAGCTAGATTTTAATAAAAAATAAAAATTATTATTTTTTTTTTTTATTTGGAAAACAAAAAGTGACTGTTAAATAATATAAAAATAAACTTAAAAACTAAACACCATGTATTAGTCTCCGGATACATACAACTAAACCTGTGATTAAAGTACGCTTCAACTAAATTAAAAACAATGGATAATAAATACTAAATATTGTCTATTGAGCTAAAATAAAATGAATTCCGTTAAAGGAATAAATGAAATATATATTTACTAGCAAAAAGCAGAGCTTTGTAACAGCTCGCTAAGTTATATTACCTAGTAATATTCTTAGGAAAGTATTTTTATGCGAATTACATCTTTTAACGTATCATGGACTTTAACATCTTTTAATGTATCATGGACTTTATTTATTATATTCGCATTAAAGGCGTCGTCAGGCTTTGTATCTGGGTAGGCGCAGAAAAATAAAACCAAAATAAAAAATAAAATTTTTCTAAGATAAATTTTTTTAGTACTTATGTATAAGAAAAATTCTTTAAAATATTTTTCTGGATTGATTAAAAACACGATTTCTGTAATAATCAATGTTATCTACACAGAACAATTATAAAGGTTATCTACATATTTTACACCGTATTTTCTGTTCTACCTATAATATAGTACCTGCCTATAATATGTAGCAACTCAAGATTTATCTCGCGCTACCACTTCGCTCTTGGAGTCTAATATTGATAGAAATCAGTTTTTATTTATGGTAACTTTCTTGTAAAAGAGTTTTCTAGGAAAAATGAGTTTTAAAAATAAAAGTCGGTCTTATAAAGAAAATTTAATTTAATTAACCTTCACTGACGAATAAACTGATTTTGAGGCAATTTATGCATTAGACGTAATTTTTTGAGGAATAGAGCTGTTTAGTTTTTGTACTCAATGAGTACATTAATCTGGAAGTTATTTAAAAAAAATCTGTTTCGCCACAAATTTTTCTTGGTTTTTTCAAAATTTCTCAAAATCCCATTTATTTGGTTCAAATTTTCAGGAAGTATAAGTTGAGCGGAATCCAATCGAATGCCATCAAACGCGTTTCGATCGGTCCAGGCGTTCAAAACTTATGAGTTGTTGACACACACACACACAAACTCCATTTTTGAAAATCGGAGCAAAATCAGTAAACTCTGAAGTTAAAAAGTACAAGTGTTTTAATAGATTAATATTGTATTAAAATGGAGTGAATGAAAATGAATTAAATGAAATAAAACTACCACGCCAAAGCTTAAACCTAAAAGTGGGATATTTTTTCAGTAAAATGTACCACTAAAGGGCACAGATCGTCGCCTAGTGTAGTTTTATAGCATTTTAACTCGTTAGTTTTATAATAGGTGGCGTTAGCAGTAATAAAATTATAATACAAAATGTATCTTCTATTTTTTTAATGTTTATGAAATAGCATTTTAATGGTAGATAACATATCTAGACATGAATTTGAACTACTACTTAAAAGCTCCAACCTAAAAGTGCGATACTTTTTTAGTAAAATGTACCACAAAAGTGCATAGAAAGTCCCCTAGTGTAGTGTCCCCTATAAAACTTATGACATAAAAATAATTCACATTCATCTAAATAATAATATTTTTTGATACTATATATTTATTAAATGTGCAGTTCAGGGCAGTCAACCAACCCATTGAGACTGTTTGCGGCTCTAACGAACAAAGCGTTTTTTCTATAATTAATTAGTGCAATCACGAGGCATACCCAGACGAGATATTCCACGCTTCTTACGGATTATTTATCTAGAGGGTACCTTTATATGTATCAAGGATAGTAGATAAGCTGAATTTACCTCAGATTGAGCCTCAGATTTGCTATGTCAACATTCCTACGCCTAACTTCAAGTGGAAGTATGTGAAGTATGTGAACTTTGTAGTTGGGATCTTATACTTTAGTTTTAAGTTGAAAATACCGCACAAATTCGGTCTGTATGGTTTCTATCTTGTCTACATAGATTTTATACTGTGGAAAAAATACTATTTCCTGCGAACAATATTCAAAGATGCTAGGAATAATATAGAATCTTAGGAATCTTAGCGTTGATAAATTGTGAAGCCAGTCGCTTGATAAATCACAAGGATTTATGGACTTTTTTAATTATGTAATCAATTTAAATCATTGTCAGGATAGTTTTCTATCGTGAAACACTCCCAGGTCGCGAAATCCAGCAATATTCAATGAAGTCACGGGCGTGTTGATGTGTCTGAACTCTTCTAAGCGACTACACCGATTTTGATGATATTTTTGTGAGTTCAAATGGATTCAAGTTGGCTGACCCGCTCTTTTAAAAGCTTAGGTTAGTGGGCAAAGGGCCCCCCGAAGTCCGGGGCCCTGGTGCACTGCACCACCGGGCCTTACGATAGCTACGCCACTGGATAGTGCTGGGCTTGTAGGTGAATAAAGTTTTTGCGAGATACTACTAGTTACGTTGGCTAGAAAGTGACAAGTTTACTAATTGCCTGGCAGAGTAATAAATGGCCTATATTTCTAAGAGGGCTCGGATTGGTCCGGGTGGTTATTGATTACGAGAAGACATTTACATCAGTAGTTCCTTTAGTACTGACAATGTATGAATAACGAAATCATCAGAGCGGTGTAAATTTGCGCCAATCAATTTAATCACCACTAGTAATACTAATCATGATATTTTGCAGGTAACTTCGATTCCTCTCGAACACAACCCAGAAGAAGAAGCCCTAGAGATACAAGCAAGGCAAACTTACCTGCAGACTCAAACCATATCGTCGGATTTATTTATTTAGCAGTTGTTGGTGCTGCTATATGTATAATATTATCTCTAGTAGTAGTTTTAATTGTCAAGTACAAAAAGAATCATGAAAAAATCTGTGTACCTCAATCGAACCCTTGCTAAAGTAATTATGAACGTGATATTTGTAAATTATATTTTGATCTGAATCGATTTTCGGAAAATTTAGAATTAAGATATTTTCATCACTGCCTTTAAGCTTTAGAATGATATGCGGCGTTTTTATTGCAATGCCTATTTTATCGATATAAAATAGTGCCATAGTGAACATGTTTAAAAACATATTCCTTATTAGGGTTTAAAGTTCTAAATGTTTTGTGAAAAATCATTTTATACCTAGTCAAAATGAATTTGTTTCATGTGACCTTTGATGAACTGCACTAAAAAGTGTTCTTTCCGAACTATTCATTTAACATATTTTGTGGAAATTATACTTTTCGTTTGTTGATGTTTAACTTTAACGTGTTAACAGTGAAATCATCTAAGAAAAAAACCATTAACAAACTTATTAGAATCCATACTGCGAATTAACGACGAATTATGGCGTTTTCAGACAAACTGTGTTATATTCTTAGTAATTTAAGTAAGATAGTCAGAATAAATAAAATGTTGTTCTAAGCATATTACACACTTCACTTTTTATCTTCTGCTGCTTAAAAGTCTCAAAATCTTTAATAGAAAGAGACAAAGAAAGAGTTCGAACTTTACAATAGCGCCTGTGTAAAATGAAGGCATTTTAAAAGTTTTTTTAAGTATATTTAGTGTCGTAGCCAGTAGTTTTTAAGTGTCCCAACCACAAATTTTGCTCAGGATTCTGAATGAATAATTTAGATTACTAAGATCGTAGTTCAGCGGAACACGCCTAATGTGACACAAGGACCAATACTTTTTACTTATCTTATATTTTTTTAAACGTACAGGCATGTTTTAATCATAGATATATTAAAAAGTTATGGATATTTTTCACGGTTTCATCAAAACATTTTTATCCTGATTTTCATAACACATAGTGCGGTTGATCAAAGCCTGTGACAATAAAAAATATTTTTTCACGCCTGTGTTCTAACTCGATTATACTCATTTGTGATATTCTTGTAAATATTTGCCTATATGATATAGTGGCCATTGCATTATATATTTAAGATTGTTTAACGCGTCAAATTTCTCAAATCTCTTTCTGTGTCGTGAGATATATACATAAGCCTTATATTATATTCAAATTTTACAATTTTGTTAATACTCCAACCTACAGAATTGTTGATAGAGAATTTGCGTGATTTATTAGTTAGTTTACTTTTTGAGTCAACTAAGTAAAACATTCTATGAATGTATTGATTTGTTTTATTTTACTTACATACCTTATTTAACAATAGTACGGAATAAGTTATACTCTGTTGCAATAAACATTCTATAGGCTATAATACAATATGCAGACAAGCACATAGCTACGGAAAAAAATAACTAATAGGTACATTGTTATCTTTGTGCATTGTTTATTAAATTGGTGGAAATGAGTCTGCAAGCAAACCAGATTGTATTGTAGACAGAAAAGTTAATAGCGTGACCATAAGTACCATTTTGAACAGGATTGTCCCGATTTCAACTACTTTGTCCCTTTGTCCCCAAGAATATTTCAGAGACAAGTTTGATTTTCATTTTTAAAACCAATAATATCAAAATATTTAATACTTTCCGTAGTCTGACTTAACATTGATATTTAACTTCGGTTCTTCTTAAGGAAATAGATCTATTTACCTAGTTACATCCTACAAACATCATTCCTATTATTTGTTGCTTGTGTGGTTCATATCGACCTAATGTCCCGTTTTAAGATTTAAAAAATATGGTCAGTTTACTCATGGACAACGTAACTTTTTGTAGTTGTTTGTCATATAATTGCGCAGCTATCAACTACATCGTCCAAAAGAGAACAACTCGGCTTAGTTTAGTACCACCGCCTTACCTATTGCTTCCTCGATGACTTCAAAGCAATGTAGTGTTTCGATTTGAAGGGTAAGGTTTTTTATCATCAGCAAAAGTCAGCTCTGATGCGCCTTATTGCGTCCCTGCCCACTGCGGCCCGTCCTAGTGTTCTCGATTCTTTGGAGATCGCAAAAATTTGCATAGATCGCTTTCACACATTTTATATAATATGAACTATCGCACACTATGCCGGGTTGCAGCAGTATGTTGTTGGATGATGTGGCCCGCCTCAACTGGTTGTGCCCTGTCATCAATGGTCTATATAGAGCACAACCGAGCACAAGAATTATTCCGTGTTTTGAGTATTCATTTAAAATTACGTAATTTTTTTTATCATAAGATAGCAAACAAGCAGATGGCTCTCCTGATGGAAAGAGACAGATTCACCGAAATGACAAAGCTGTAAATGACATGAAACAGAAATGACAAATAATTCGCTGAAATCCATCGTGCGAAAGAGACAAAGCAAACATTTGAGTAGAGATGTGATAAACGGCTTTTAATTATTAACACGTTTAAACGTTTTGCTTATACTTTTAAGCGTGCTTAAAAAAGCGCTTTTCGTTTAAACGCTTTTTTAAACAAAGGTTGTTGATCGTTGAGAAGGTCGATTATAAAACGAAGATTTAGTGAATTAGTGGCGACCGATAAAGCCGAGAGCTGAAAAAAGTGTTCAATGTTTTGTGGTTTTGTTAGTGTTATTACTTATTACTAGCTTATAGAAATAACGTGTTATCAAATACAATACAAATTATTATACAATACTAGCTGACCCGACAAACGTTGTTTTGCCATATAAATTATTGAATTAAAAAATAAGGGTTGATGATAGAAGGGTGAATATTAGGGTTGTATGTATTTTTAATGCCACATTATAAAAAAAAAAAATGTCCTAAAATAAAAAGCAATGTTAGGGGTGGACAACCCTTATCACTTAGGGGTAAGGTACTACGCAATCGATGGGCTCGGGTTCGATCCCTGACGGGGACAAGCATTTGCGTGATGAGCATAAATGCTTGTATTTCCGGGTTTGGGTGTTTATTAAATATATTCCAGTATTTATATATGTATTTCTATGTATTAGTATCGTTGACTAACACCCATTACACAAGCAAATAATTTCCTTACTTTGGGGTTAGATCAGTAAGTGTAATTTGTCCCGTGAATATTATATTATTATTATATTATATTTTAAAATTTTAGTATTAACAGTTTCTTTAGAGGTCAGCATCGCATTAGCGGCTTTTGTTGCTGATGTACATGGACAGTGGTAATTGCTTTCCATCAGGAGGATCCATTGCTCGTATAATTATTATAAACTAGCCGTTCCCGGGACTTCATTTCTAAAATAAAAACCCATACAGTTCCCGTTCCTGTAGGATTTTCGGGACAAAAACTATCCGACGCCCTTTCCCGGATTTCATACAATCTTTATACCAAATTTCATCCAAATTGATTTAGTGGTTTAGGCGCCAAGAAGAGGCAGGCAGACAGACAGAGCGACTTTCGCATTTATAATTAATATTATGTATGGCTTATAACAGTAAATCTACATAGAAATTTACTGGCTATCTTATTTTCGACGATATTAAAAAAACATTATTACAGTGCCATGCGAGAATAAAATAAAATAAACAAAATACGTCTAGTATTTTTTATTAAAAAAGATATACTATTAATGGTAACTAACAACTTAATATCATTGATATTATTATTACTTAGAACACAGGTACCTGAGTGTAAGAGTGATACACAATCAATCAATTATTTAATAAAATTTAACTGTATTTATACCACGGTTCTACGATCTAAATTAAGGTTGACGGATCAAGCATCCTGAGATGGCCGCAACGGGCTGAAGCGGACCGCATCGCAGATACAGCATAGCACATTAGGACGGGTCGCAGCGGGACGGAGCGTGCCGCATTGCAACGCAGCACATTTCCATCTTTCTTGAAACATGACGTTATACTCGTTCGTCGACGTCATATACGTGAATCTTGCAAATCATGTAGCTCCTTGTAGTATTGAACTAAAATTATTTAGTTCCAAAATAAAAATGCCACCGAGCAAAAATCAGCTCCGATGCACCTTATTGCATCCCTGCTCGCTGCAGCCCGTCCTAGTGTGTTCGATTCTTTAAATATCGCAAAAGAAACGCATAGGTTGCTTTTAAAAATTTTATATGAATTATAGCACACTATGCCAGGGTATAGTTGGGTGTATGTTGTTGGATGATGCGGCCAACCCCAACCCGTTGAGCCCCGTCATCAGTGCGCTATAATTAGTGGAAACGAGTACACGAATACTTCCATGTTTTGAGTATTCATTTATAAAATCACGCAATTATGGATAAAGAACTATTTATAATTTTAGTTCAAAGGTACAAAGAGCTATCCATGATGTACAGTCACCACATCCGCCAGTATTTACTATACAAAACACGTCAATGGGACACGGTACCAGCACGTCACTAACGTTTTTCGTTGCGATGGGGCCCGTCCCGCTACGGGCCGTCCTAATGTACTGAATTCTTCAATTAAGTGTATAACTTAAAAACGTATTTTCACCGTTATCGCCGTTGTCGTAAAAACGGGTAAGTATGAAAAAACAACAAGTAATTATTTTACAAGCAAAAAGCCGACAACCTGTGAAAAATCTTAATTCTTCTTTTTTTCTCGTTCCGGTAAAAATTATACAAAATGTGTCACGCTCACAATTACACAAATCTAATGACACCTCTCAAGTTTAAATCCTTAAAACCTTATAAACTACAGATATACTCGAAAAATAACCCAAAAGTCAAAAACTTAAAAATATTATAAGGCCGAATATTTAGATAATTTATTGTTCACTCCACAAAATACTATTACACTGTAATCTACTGTAATACTATTACATGTATATCTAAATAGCGCCTACGTGATGTCATTCTTACGTCACGTTCTCAAAAGTGTGTATATTCCAAGCATCTAATTCTGAGTGACGTCATTGTAATGGCGGCTGCGAGCATTAACTATTTTAGCTATGTGCAGGTACGCATATTTTTGTTTTTATATCACAGGACAGCAAACAAGTACATGGCTCTCTTGATGGAAAGAGACAACTATACACCAAATATGTTAATTGCACGTTGGCATATAAGAGGCATGCATGCATGCATAAATATTATTACTAAAGTTAGAAAGGCTTAATAAAAATCGTTTGTTCCTGACAGTCCCCACTGTTTTACCCACTTTTTAAGCTCTTCAGCTTTATAAATAATATTAGTAAATATTAACGATCAGTAAGCTTTATGCGAATCGGTCCATTGGGAGTATACATTGGATGGACGTGATATTCCAACGGCTCGTGATTGTATTCCATTTTGAATGCCTGGACCATCTGCAAAAGAAAAGAGAAAGTATATAACCTTCTTGAAATGTATCTACGTTTTGTAGCTATGTTTTCGTATTTTATTTCACTGGGTCTTCTGATGTACATTGGACCGAAACAACCATCGCCTGTAAACACCAAAGATGTTAATGGTGCATTAGTAGCCGTATAGAAGGAAGGTAATGCAACACGAATAAGTGTACCATTAGCTTATGGCTATTTTACCAAAACACGACAGTAATAAGCATTGACGTTATTACGGCAGGCAGGAATAGTTATAGTACAGTGTTATCAAACGTGGGCGAGACATTGTAGTAAAATTGTAGTATCACGGCTTTGACAATATACTTGCCATCAACTTTTTTTTATATCATAAGATAGCAAACAAGCAGATGGGTCTCCTGATGGAAAGAGTCAACTATCGCCTATAAACACCAAAGATGTTAATGGTGCGTTGCTATCTTGTGGCGAGGTCTAATGCCACATGCATAAGTTTACCGGCTACCTTACCCTCCAAACCGGAACACGACAGCGACAAGCACTGACGCTATTGCGGCAGGAATAGCTAAGGCGGTAGTGCCAGATCCGGGCGAGACAATGCAGAACTCTACCACCTAGTAGCCACGATGGTAGTGACTCGATAGCCAATCGGTCGCCTCTTACGACCTGCCTGGCAGAACGGCAGTTGGCCTATTCTTCAAAGGAGGCCGGGACCAACACGGCGAAAACTACGTTAAAATCGGTCAAAGCGTTTAAAAGTTAGTAGATATTTACATACATACATACACACATACATACATACGTGGCGGGAAGTTAACAATAATGTGTATTTTAAATAATTCAGAAAATTTCGATGAAGTTTTACAGTAGAAGGTATATAGCTCAGCACTATGAGCATCATCTGCCCTGATATACAATCGCAAGCAAAAACTTGTCTAGTGTAATTATTTGATAACAGATTAGGTTTACCATTAGTCCTGTTGAAATATTTTATAAATTTCTAAGAGATTAATTTTCTAAAATTCGACCATTACTGTGCCTACTATGTAAAATCATCCGAGTAATATAAAAAGGAATGATGTTAATTCATTGTTATGTTATCCTCGACAATTAACAAAATAATGTAAATAATCCCTAATAGTTAATTTTATAGATTACTTTTTTAAATGATGCGACGACGGCTGTGTTATTGCCGTTATTTTAGTCGTTTCATATAAACTATGAATCTCTCGCGCACCGACAAACATAGTAAATACCTACTAAAAGAAATGACCCCCAGTTGTAAATGTCCTGAGAGGGGCTTGGGGATTTATAGCAACCCTATATTAGATACTTCTATATACTCACCTTGCAAATAATTATATGCATTTCTAATTCTGCAAATCTTCTTCCCAGACACATCCTTTTACCAAATCCAAAAGGCAAAGATGCAAATGCATGATGCTTGTACACCGATCTTTGTAGCCAACGTTCTGGACGGAATTCTGTTGCGTCTGAGAAGTATTCTTCGCTGTTGCCCATCACGTAATGTTGGAATATAACTTGTGTCTAAAATATAAAGTATCAATAATTATACGTTAATAATTTACACAAGTAAATTGGAATAGCGACTACGTACTGCAGTGGGTGTGTTCCGCAGAACTAAGAAATTAGTAATCTAAGTTAGTTACTCAGAATTCTGAGCTAAGTTTTCCGCAAAACATTCTTACACCACACTTACTTAGTGTCACAGCGCCATTGTATAATTCTGATACTTCCCTTCCTCTATCCCACGTGAGATTGGGTGAGATTGAACTCGACCCTCACACCGTAGGTGGGGACTCCTAAGAACCTTAGGTAATAAATGTAAGTCCCTTGAAAAACTTTGTTCCAAAAAATCTATAACATAGTTTGCCTTTTGTATGATATTCTTCACTAGGTTCTGACTACAAGTTTTTTAGGTTTTACATAATTCAAATTCTTCATATTGAGATAAACATTCATTTAGTATATATTTTAGCTGCAAATTTATATTTATATATAAATAAACATAAATATTGCTGAACAAATTGCACGAATTGATCTAACCCCAAGGTAAGAAAATTATTTGCTTGTGTTATGGGTGCTAGTCAACGATATAAATACCTAGAAATACATATATAAATAATGTTACATACAAAATATAAAATAAACACCCAAGCCCAGAAATAAAAATCCTGGGCCCATTTTAAAGAATCAACTGCTTTACTGCTAGGCGTCTTGTAAAAGCCGAGAGAAGGCTAATAATATATGTGACTAACGTCGTGACTAATAACAAAGTGGTAGACTTTTGCAACATATCGCTCAGGCTCGGTGCTACCACTTTACCTATTTCTACCGCAATAGCTTAGGCACAAAATGCTTAAGTCAGAGGTCGGCAACCTTTTCAGTCGAAGGAGTCAAAAATTACAATTTGCAAAATTTCAAAGTTTTTAAAGAGCCACAAAAAATTTTCTTGTCAACAATGAATATTATTTGCATAAATAGGTTTTTTTATAAAAAAAAAACTCATATTTATATATATGTAGTGTCTTTTTACAACTTTTATTTTTATCTAGGTTATTCCAGTAGATTTTTTAAATGTTTTTTTTTTATTATAAAATAAATAATATTTGAGTATGAAACCAAAAGCCGTAGCTTCACACCCAGAGAGCCACATGTGACTCGCAAGCCGCTGGCTGCCGACATCTGGCTTAGGTGCCTGTAGCTGTCGTGTTCCGGTTTGGTGGGTAAGGTAGCCGCCATACGGATAGTTTTTTGTTTCCTTTGAGACAATCTGACTGTTCCCACAGTCACATCCTATCCTGTGAAATATATTCTATCAATCGTCAACGATAGTAAGATCCTAAAAATATAATGAACGATTTAAAACATTCTATGTAAGCATAAAAGAGCTTGAAACTAAACAATAAGTTGGTATAATCTATATATTAAACTTTCTACCCCTTTTTAAGACAATTACGCGAACGATGAAGTATGAAATTTGGCTCAGTTAAAGTTTACATTGCGGAGAACAGCAGAAATCTAATATTTTTTTTAAATAATATGCATCACAAATACATTAAATTTATAAAAATAAGCATTACGTACACTACATTCATGTGATACACGTGTTAATAATCAATTTTCGGATTAAATGTGTTGTCAAATTACAAATAAATTTTATTGTTTAATCTATAATCTAATTTAAACTACAGGGCAAACACTAGTATTTATAAATAAGTTATAATATGTACCTAAGTATGTAAAATAAGTTAACTTACACCTTTAGGAATATTGTAACCGCAAATAATAGTGTCTTTGCTTAATTCTCTTCCGTTACCAATCACTACGGGATACATCCTGCAATAATATAAAACATTAGCTGTTACGATATTATTGGCGTGACCCAAAATAATTATTTGATTTTACACAGTTGAGTAAAAAGTGTGTCACTACTGGATAGTGTAGCTTTTTAATACAAACATATTAAAATACAAAATAAATAATTTTCGCTGGGCAAATTACACAAAAAACCCCAAAACCCCAAAATCAGCAAATTATTTTCTTGTGATATATGTGTTAGTCAATGAAACCAATACATAGGAATACATATATAATATACAATATATTTAACAAATATAAAATCCAATAGGTCCCTACGACGCTCGAGTAACTACCCATTTAGCATCTTGTTCTCCCCTACTGAAATAAAAATAGTCGTCTCCGTAAAAATGCTCTTCGTAACACAATGTCACCTTCTTGTGACACTTCTAAAGATCGCGAAAAACGTATGTTGGCCATGAAAGCATAATATATAAAATCACGTTTACGCCAAGAAACTTTTGAACAATATCATTCTAGACTCAGTAAGATCCAGAGCGTCTAGCGAATGGGTCTTTTGAGCAGAGAGCTAATAGACTTGATTTCATTAATAAGCGTCTATCGAAGGAGTCTGCCGAGCAGAAGGCTCATAGAATTGGTCTCATTAAGGAACGTTTATCTAAGGAGTCCGCCAAGCAGAGAGCTCATAGATTAGAAGTGATACGAAAGCTGCTCAGACACGTGAGAACCGGCTAGCGGCAGCACGTAAGACGTCACAAGGACTTCCGTTTAATGACTGAGCGTAATTTTATAACCACCATAAGTCAATTCACTGAAGTGGCTTGTACAATCTGTAAGAAATTATTATATCCAAAACAACAGACGTCATTAGTCACAGCACATTTTAATTTCCTTCCGGAGCAGCTACCGTTGCTCGACTACCATAAAAAAAAGTTCCTTCTCAGGCCTACTGGAACAACATGGAAGTTATGTCTTTACCTCCTGATCTGATCGACTTGACAGACGTAGAACGAAGACTTTTGTCAAGAGTATGTTTTATTTTATAACTAGTTTCCAACCGCACCAAAATGCTCGTCAACACGAATCAAATAAGCCCAAACTCGATAGAGTTGTGTCATTTAATTACTGAGCTCCTATGGCCACCTCACGGCTTCATCATCGGACCCTGGAGGATCCTAGTTACCACCAAGCACCTAAGTGCTCGTCAACACGAATCAGACGAGCCCAAACTCGATAGAATCTTGTCATTAAGCGATTTTTAATTCTTTAATTAATGAGTTCCTGTAGTCACCTTCCGATTCCATCATCAGATCAGCTCTGTGCCATAATAAGTTTACATTGTCATCCAATTTACATGTGTATACAAAATTTCACCTCAATCGGTAACCGGGAAGTGGATCAAATTTACTTACGAGATTTGAATTCAGACATCGGGATAGGTAAAATAACTAAAAAAATGCTCATAAAATAAAAACTACTGGGCCTACGTGAATCAAATTTTTATGGGACCAATTCGAAACCATTTCGCATCAAACAAAAAAAGAATCACGTAAATCGGTTCAGAAACCTCGGAGAAATCGGTGTACATACATAAAAAAAAATATACCGGCCGAATTGAGAACCTCCTCCTTTTTTGAAGTCGGTTAAAAATTTATAGTAGGTATAACAACAACATTAAAATATTTTAGTTATTATTGGTTTATATTTCCATTCATCCTATTTCATTATCAACAATAAATCAACTTATAAAAGTACTACTACAAGTTTTTTTTGTGTACAAGCCAAAAATGATAACCCTAGCGCGACAGCCAAACGTAAGTATGAAAAGTGAAGTACATACATGAGTTTAACTTCTATACCCATTTATTTGGTGTTAGGAGTCTACTGTAAAAAATCAATGGAGCATGATCATTCAATTTCGATGAGTATACTAGACTTCATATTCCTAGAAACACCAAAGTCGTAGACGCGTCGCCTTTATCGGGCCAAATAAATTTATGACACTACACTCGGCCTACGAGGCGGCATGACTTCAATTTGTTCCTTAATAATATTAGTATCTATACTTAACTTTATCTTATTTTATTTTTAAAATACGTCACCTTAAAACTTCTTTAATGCAAGCCCTTAAGTACGGCATCCGACTCACATCTCCTGGCTTCATAGGTTGACCTTTCAACGCATTTGTTATCTCTTCGTGAAGTCGTTCTTGGACATCAGGTCTTAAAGATAATTGATATAGAGTAGATGCAACAGCATTAGATGTCTGTAATTCCAACAAGAAAAATTTATGGCACATTTTAATTTTTATAAAAATACTTATATAAACTTAAATTTAATTAAAAATATCTAATAAAAATAAATATAATTCTGATGGAAAACGAAAAGGTTTGTTGTTTCAATTATTTATAAGATAACCAATAGCAGAATGTTATATTATCCACGGTTTAAATGGATACGCCTTTCAAGGCAATTTCTTAGTTTGTCAGTGCAGCTTTTGTTAACATACAGAAATACAGAGTTATACCTGCTACTTACCGATGAAATAAAGTCACTCCAAGAGTAACTTTTAAACCTTGTTATCTCATTCGGTACGATTAAACTGTACAACATGGCTTATTTTTATTTTTTCACGATATATCTACAAATGTATAACACTATTCACATTGATAGGAGCGTTTGCTCATATGTGCGGCGATACGTTTCCTTCCCAATGGCATGTCTATTAGTTTTCATATGATCTATAATATTATCCAACGATACAAATACGTAGTAAACCTAATTACCGATTTTCCCATTTTAAAAATTATTGAGTGGCATGTTTATGGTGCTTAGTAAAAAGTGGAATGTTAATGCTGTATGCATATGTTTACTGGCTACCTTACCCTTCAAACTAAAACGCGACAATTTTTTTATATCATAAAATAGCAAACAAGCAGAGGGGTATCCTGATGGAAAGAGTCAACCATCGCCTACAGACACCAAAGATGTTAATGGTGCGTTGCTATCTTGTGGCAAGGTCTAATGCCACATGCATAAGTTTACCGGCTACCTTGCCCTCCAAACCGGAACACGACAGCGACAAGCACTGACGCTATTGCGGCAGGAATAGGTAAGGCGGTGGTACCAGACCCGGGCAAGACAATGCAGAACTCTACCACCTAGTAGCCACGATGGTAGTGACTCGATAGCCAATCGGTCGCCTTTTACGACCTGCCTGACAGAACGGCAGTTGGCCTATTCTTCAAAGGAGGCCGGGACCAACACGGCGTAGATAATGACAAGCCTTGACGTTATTGTGGCAGGAATAGATATGGTGGTGGTACCCAACCCAGGCAAGATGTTGCGGAACTCTACCATCTCGAAGTCACGATGGTAGTGACTTGTATAACCAAAAAGGGTAATCTGTCTGGCTGAATAGAAAATAAGCTATTATAGTTATATTAAAAAGACAAGCCCGCTGAGTCTCTTCCGCCGGATCTTCTCAGCATGTGGCCGCGTTCTGATCCAGTAGTAATTCTTAAAATGTCGACTCGTCAAAAGTGTCTATAAAGGTTTGCATTTTTTGAGTTTTGAAAGTTTTTATTACTTAGTATTGATAGTACATATTAATGTTAAATTAAATGATTTTTTTGAAATATTTTCACCTAAGTCGGTCTATGGCTACTTAATAATAATAATAATAATTCTTTACAAAAGATCTTAATTAGCTAAAAAATTACATTTCTTTCTACTTCACCATTAATTGGCATGCAAATTTTCGTTTCTTTGTTATTTAATGTGTACTTTTATTAAAACTATATTAACAAAAACATGCAAGTCTTTATAAAATACTATTTAACAGTAGGCAATAAAAAGCAACTTCAAGAACTTATACATTTTTAAATTTTACATTTCCAATATATAAAATATAATTATTAAATAAATTCGTATCGAATAAAAATAACCATATTAACTTCATTGTGATTTTATTATTAGGTACTCCTTTCAATTACTCATATAATAATTATTAATTCAGGAATCTTAGTTTTCATTAATGAAAATTTATTACTACTGATACTGATTAAAGCTGACTAGTACTGATTTAAGCTAAAAATGTGTTCACGTCACATTTTGTTACTGAAAAGATCGTTCACATCGTAGAAACACCCATGTCGTTGACAGCCATGTCGTTATTTCTTTTTTACATTTCTTAATTGGTAGATCCTTAACATTATTTGGTTATATATTTGGTTATATTGGTTATATGCTTATAGCATTATATATTTTAATGGCCATAAAATAAACATTTTTCCGAAACAGTCTAATGTTACATTTTGGAATTAGCAATTTATTGATATACTTTCACTATAAATTAGAAAGACGGTGCTATGATTGAATCGAGCACGGAAACATTTTCAGGAACCTCTCGAAGTAATATAAAATTAAAGAGAAAAATAAACCAAACGCCTTGAAATATATAATAGCAAAGTTACTTAATGAACAAAGATTTGCTTGCTATAAAAAAGTATCATCACGTCCGGTTCCCATTCCGGGGTAGGCACAGTGGTGGATTTACCCAAAGGCCCGTGAGGCCCGGGCCTAGGGCGGCATAATTCTAGGTGCGGCTAAATTGTCGAAATGACAAAATTTATAACAAATAATCACTCCCTTACAACGCAAAAAAGCGGCATAACAGTCGGGGCCTAGTGCGGCATCAAGCGTAAATCCGCCACTGGGTAGACAGAGTAAACCGAACGTTTATAGAGTTTCCGGTTCACCACAATTCACCGGTTTGTCTGTTAGTGAGATGAGTGGTGATCCCCATGGCCGCATTTTATCGATCTGATAACGATTATCGGCTATTTCTAGCGACAGTCGGCACTAATGGCTTATCGTGCTCATCCGAGGCACAGGAGTGGTACACCAACCGTTAGATTTCGAGCTGCCACTGAGATTTGGATTTTCGAAAAAACCTTAAAACACTTATGCCCGACATCGAATCCGAGACCTAATAATCTGAGCTGATTAGGCTAATCCCTAGACCACGAAAGTCTTCTTTGTTATCGTAAGATATAAATTTAAAAATCATACCGTATCAATCCCCACCAAAAACATGTCCAGGGCCGCTACAGCAGCCACTTTTGGTCCAGCGGCGGTGACAAGGTCTTGTAGCAAAGACTTACTGCCATCAGCTTCAATCGCTTTTAATGCCTTTTCCACATGGTTCTGAGTTACACTAAAACAATACCAGTATGCTACCAAAATGTGAGTACGAATGACCGCGCAGTTTTTCCCCCTCTTAGTGTGGGCTTCTTTGAAAATTAGACTAACTGCCGTTCTGCCAGGCAGTTCGTAAAAGGCGACCGATTACGTGTCACTACCATAGTGACTACTTGACTATCCCGCAACGTCTCCCTGGATACTTCGTACCACTGCCTTACATATTCCGAAATAGCGTCAAAGATTTTCATCATCAATCGCATTCCGGATTGGAGGGTAAGGTAGCCGGTAGACTGATGCATGTGGCGTTGCCATTCTGCCACAGGGATAGCAACGCATCGTTAACATCTTTGGTGTCTATATACGGTAATTTCTCTTTCCAACAGGTGAGCTATCTTTTTGTTTTGACGAAAATACAATAAATAATTCTTTACCTATATATTACAGAAAAACTTATACGTTTATGGTATTAAAAGTAAAATAGGAAAAATTTTAATATTTGTGTGCATAAAATTCATCTTTAATTATGATTTTTATGAATCACTCGATGGCAGAGTTCTGCAACGCCTCGCCCGGGTCTCGGTATTTCCGACTTACCTATTTTTGCCGCAATAGCATCATTGCTCGTCATTGTCATGTTCCAATTTGAAGAGTAAGGTCGCCGTTAGATTTATGCATGAGGCATCCCGTCACACGGATAGCAACGCACTATTAACAGTGTCTATAGACGATGGTCTCTCTTTCTATAAGGAGCGCCATCCGCTTGTTTGCTAAAATTTTGAGAGCACTGGATTTGCAATTTCTCTTTGTTAAGATTTTTAAGTTTTGCCCAGCACAGTATAAGTTTTAAAACACATATATAATTTTTATTTTTATTTCATTTCAATTATTGGTATTAGTAAGTATTACCAACCATGACCTATTTTACACGCTTTTTATTAACTTCACCTGTATGTTTGTATGTTTGTTTGTAACCGACTTCTTTGGGCGCGATTTTGACCAACTTTAAACGGTCAGATTTCGTTCAAACTTTGTAGATTTATCGAGGACCGATGACAATACACTAATTTGATAAAATTATTCCATTTTTAACCGACTTCAAAAAAAGGAGGAGGTTCTCAATTCGGCTGGTATATTTTTTTTATGTATGTACACCGATTTCTCCGAGGTTTCTGAACCGAATTACGTGATTCTTTTTTGTTTGATGCGGAATAGTTTCGAATTGGTCCCATAAAAATTTGATTCAGGTAGGTCCAGTAGTTTTTGTTTTATGAGCATTTTTTATTTATTGTACCTATGTCGATGTCTGAAATCAAATCTCGCTAGTAAATTTGATCCACTTCCCGGTTACCGATTGAGCTGAAATTTTGTATACGTATGTTAATTGAATGACAATGAAACCTTATTATGACATGGAGCTGATCTGATGAATCTGAATCGGAAAGTGACCACAGGAACTTAATAATTAAATGGTTAAAAATCGGTTAATAACAAGACTATTGAGTTTGGCCTCATTTGATTCATGTTGACGAGCACTTTGGTGCTTGGTGGTGACTAGGATCCTGCAGGGTCCGATGATGTAGCTAGAAGATGGTCATAGGAGCTCAGCAATTAAATGACACAACTCTATCGAATTTGGGCTCATTTGATTAGTGTTGACGAGCACTTTGGTGCTTGGTGCTAACTAGGATCCTGCAGGGTTCGATGATGAAGCCAGAAGGTGACCATAGGAGCTCAGCAATTAAATAACACAACTCTATCGAGTTTGGGCTCGTTTGATTCGTGTTGACGAGCACTTTGGTGCGGGTGGAAACTAGTTGTAAAAGGAACTACTCTTAACAAAAGTATTTGTTCTACGTCTGTAAAGTCGGTCAGTTCAAGAGGTAAAGATATAACTTCCATGTTGTTCCAGTAGGCCTGAGAAGAAACTTTTCTTTTTTTATGGTAGTCGAGCAAAAAAAAAATCAAGACGTGCTTTAACTAATGACGTCTGTTGTTTTGGATATAATAATTTCTTACAGATTGTACATGGTACTTCAGCAAATTGATTTATGGTGCTTATAAAATTACGCTCAGTAATTGAACGAAGTCTTTGTGACGTCTGACGCGCTACCGCTAGGCGGTTCTCACGTGGCTGAGCAGACTCAATTGCTGTACGGTTTCGTATCACTACTAATCCACGAGCTCTCTGCTTGGCGGACTCCTTAGCTAAACGCTCCTCAATGAGACCAATTCTATGAGCCTTCTGCTCGGCAGACTCGTTCGCTAGTAGTTCTCTCGCTAGTCGCTAGTTCGCTAGTTCGCTCAATAATGAGAACAACTCTAATAGCTCTCTGCTCAAAAGACTCATTCGCTAGACGCTCTTGGATCTTACCGAGTCTACTTCTACCAAGGCTGGGCCAAAGCGGGTTTACAAGCATGGGCCAGAGATAGACAGCATTGCGCCAAGCATGGCCCATATCTGGCCCCGTCGTATTGTCCTGTATGGGAGTAAGACAGGAACGCCTTGCACACTTACACACACACACACACACACACACACACACACATATGTCTATAAGCTTGTAAGTAGTTCCGTGCTTCTACCGCGGCACTCGACTAGGTATGCGCATTAGAGTTTGCAACAGTCTCTGCGCATATAACTTAGATTTCACGAGCCACGAAGAGTCTGCCACCGTCTCTGTGACTGAGTTTAATTGACTGAGTAAAAAAACAAAAAAAAAAACAAATTAAATGTACATAATATTTATAGATATAGATATATCACCATCCATGTTAATTTTATTTATTAATTGTAATTAAACGACACTGAATTTATTTGCCATTCGCATTCGATGATCTACAATTGCCGATTAGAATTAAAAAAAATAACTCAAATAATTGATTTTTTCATAAGTTACAGTGTTTCCGGAGTTTCATACATGACGGACATGAAAATTTTTTGACCTATTTTCATATTTTTTTCCGTTTCTATTGCACTAAATTAATTTTTAGCAAGTATAGAATTAATCTCCATTAAATTATCTCGACAATAGTATGCAAAATATCTTGATTCCGTTAACTAACAAGGCTATAATACTAAAAATAGTTGCCAAAATAAGGCGAAAAAAATTTCCGAAGGTGGTATCAAGAGTCTTCGCAACCGGCGTGTGTGTATGAAAAGAGTGATGAATGTGGAGGAAGCGAGACAAGCCTGCAAGGATCGTAATGTAAGGCACTCGGTTCTCTCTGCCTACTCCGTAAGGGATCTGGCGTGAAGATATGTATATATGAAAAAATTTTCGATCGTAAAGCACTCTCTGATGCTTCGCATCATGAGTCGTGCAATAGTTTAAAATTAAAAAAACAAGCTATTATAAATAAACCAAACTAAAAAGTAGAAAATAAATAATAGTTTAAAAAACTAAAAAACACGCTTTTTATAGAAAACCGAACTAAAAAATAGAAAATAAATTTTAATAAATTTAAATTAAGAATAGTGTTAAAAATTTCAAAATGTGAATAAAAAAAAATAATTTTATTTAAAAAAAAGCGTGGGGTGCATGGTGTCAATAGTTATAAATATTTTATTGACACATATGAGTAGAGTGATTATCATTTCGGTAATATCTTAAAAAGCACCCCACGCTTTTTTTTAAATAAAATTATTTTTTTTTATTCACATTTTGAAATTTTTAACACTATTCTTAATTTAAATTTATTAAAATTTATTTTCTATTTTTTAGTTCGGTTTTCTATAAAAAGCGTGTTTTTTAGTTTTTTAAACTATTATTTATTTAATTTTATCCTTAAATTTAAGAAAGGAAATAGAAGATAGAGTCATATGATAGAAGTACGAACGGACGTCCGACAGTAGAGTCTAAGTATGGGGCTCCTTTGCTACCCTTTAGATACAAAATTCTAATAAATCACCCGTTTCTGAAAAAAAAGGCTTAAATACATCGATCTAAGCTTAAATAGATCTATTTGGAATCACTAGTATGGAATTCAATATGGGAATTCCGTCGATCTAAGCTTAAATAGATCTATTTGGAATCACTAGTATGAAAATCAATATGGGAATTCCGTCGATCTAAGCTTAAATAGATCTATTTGGAATCACTAGTATGGAATTCAATATGGGAATTCCGTCGATCTAAGCTTAAATAGATCTATTTGGAATCACTAGTATGAAAATCAATATGGGAATTCCGTCGATCTAAGCTTAAATAGATCTATTTGGAATCACTAGTATGGAATTCAATATGGGAATTCCGTGCGAGAACGTAAAGTTTAATGCCACGGTACCCACAAATTTTATTTTATTCAAAAGGTTATAACAGTGAAGTTTGGAGAGTGTGTTGTAATGATGCAATCAGAAGTGAATGCAAATTATCCAACTCAGACTAAACCTAATGTTTCAAGTTTGGACTACTTGAATAAAATTTTTATTGCCTTTAAAGTTGCGCACATGAAGCTTAAATTTTCTGATGATAAAGGTTTGAAGGTTTATTAAGAGACCAGAAGGTTTTAATTGTTAAATATTTATATAGAAATTTGTGTGTAATAATTTAAAGTAATATTTTAAGATTTTTTGTAGTTTCGATAAAGCATTTTTTATTTTTAACATTGTTTCGGCGATCCGAGCTGTCGGTAAGAAAAGATAGCGGTTTAAAATTTTCTTTTTGTATCGATAAATGGTGAACACGGATTTTTATGTACAATTACATCGTTCAAAGGTAATTCTGTATATCTTCGCAGCTCAAAGTGTACACCACTCTTGGGCGGCGAGCATAACTAGCGGATGGATGATTGTCTGGTTATTTGTTCACAACAAAGCTATTAAATAGGAAAGTGTTTTTATAAATTTTTTATTTGTTTATTTCATAAGATAGTAAACAAGCAAATGATTCTACTGATGGCAAAGATACTATCTGAGATATTTACTAGGTGGTAGAGTTCTGCATTGTTTCGCCCGGGTCTGCTACCACTGCCTTACCTATTCCTGTCGCAATAGCGTCAGTGCTTATCACTGTCGTGTTCCGGTTTGGAGGGCAAGGTAGCGGGTAAACTTGCATGTGGCATTAGACCTCGCCACAAGATACCTACGCACAATTAACACCTTTTATATCTATAGGTGATGGTTGATTTTTTCCATCAGGAGACCCATCTGCTTGTTTGCTATCTTATGATATAAAAAAATATCTTTTAGACATGAATAATGTTAATGGTGCGTCACCCTTCTTGGTTATGTTGTTCGCATGTATGTATGTTCTTTGGCACACACTAAGCCTTGACTAACTACTTGATAGATTTAAGCTTAAGAGGCATCATTAAATTCATCTTAATTGTATAATTGACATGAACTATGCAATTTTTATCCAATCACATTGGAAGGAGGATTACGGTTTTTTCGAATCGGGTCGCAGTCGGGTTTTTTGTCGTTATTCATCCGTGGTCAATACTCACCTAAGAATAGTGTCGAGAGCTGCCACATATCTCCTAAACATGGATGTAGGGTAGATTCTCCACCATGGAGCCCTTAACTCCAATTCCCCCACACACATGAAGAAAGTATTGACTGCGTCGATGAGACGTTGACTTTCTGAGCCCTCGCGAGACTCAAAACAACCGAGCCGTGTGTCTAATGCTATGAGACCAAGAGCTGGAATGGAAATGAGAAGAAAGAATTTTACTATTACAAATTTTTACTGTTATTTTCATTTTTTTACATTGTAACAATTATTGACATATTTTTATAAACAGTTTTATTTGTCTGCTAATGCGTGAATAATGAATGTGTATTTGTGTGTGTACGTGTGTGTGCGTGTGTGTATGTGCGTACGTGCGTGTGTGTATTCGATGTGTCTGTAAAAGTAAGTGAAAGTTTTCTATATTCTTATAAGTAATTTGTTCTAACCAGTTCGTTACATTCTTTGTAACTTCGTGTAGACGTTTCTTATATATGTTTAATCCTTTATTTATCTTCTAATACCTCTAATACATCAAAGAATATGTGTGCAAAGTTTTATGATGGTCGGTTAGGTAAATTCGCGTGAAAGCGTAACAAACAAACTAACATTCGCATTTATAATATTAAATAAGGATTCGTGTCACGGAGGTAAAACACTCTCGAAAAAGCTCAATTTTGGTGTAACCCTTTGGTGTAACCCGGGGTTAAATCCTAGGATATCATGATTTGAGTCAGATAGGCAAGTCCAAAAACTCATGCTACATACATGATAACTAAATTTAAGAGTTCTGCAACATTTCGCCTAGGTTTAGTATCAACACTTTACATTTTTTATTAATTCAACTATAACACTCAAATAATCTGGCTGGGTTACGTTGGCCAGTACTTTACAAAATATCTCAATGCTATTGGAGTTGATTATACCGGTCACCTTTCACGTATATAAAGACAATCTCATCGCGTCATCAGTTACGATCGCCAATTAACAGCAATGTCTGTAAAGATATTAGACCGTGGTCCCACAAACAAATTTTATTTTTGATTGATTAATATCAATTTAAAAATCTCATAATTCCTTTTTTTCTGATTTGATTTGATTCTCATAAAACTTTAGAGAGGAGGACTCGTCAGAAAAACCATCGAATGTGTAGGACAAAAGTTTTTTCGTGTTTTTTCTTAAAATAATCAAGTGTTTAAAGTAAAGAAATAATTATTGTTGTTAATCAACAATTTTCTACACCGAATTGAAATTTTCGAAGCCCGCTACTTTATTAGTTATTCGATTCGAAGATAAAAAAGATGGGCGTCTCGTGAAAACGGAGCTGTTCACAAAAATTTAGCTTGTTATTAATTAAAAAAAAAATTATTTGTGGGACCACGGTCTATATACATTATAGATTCTGGGGCCCTATTCATACGTAACAAAACTTTAAATAAATCATTTCATCCCATAACACAACACAAAACAATTAAGGCTCTCATACATTTTTTTACAAATTATGCCAAGACCTAGTTAGACGCGACGTACTTTTATTATTTTATGTGTATGAAAGCCCTAAACGCTTTGACTCGATAGAAAATTTGTTACGTATACAGGAGCGCAGGAGCTACTTTGTGGAAATCCATAACTCAAAAAGAAATCAATTTAACTTTTAAACTTCTACGGACTCAATGATAGTTTCTACATTACAAAATATGGTGGAAAGTTTGGTGATATTTTCTTTTAATGCTATAAGATAGTAAAAAATAGGAGGCTGTCTGATGGAAATTGAAAACAATCGCCTATAGATACCAAATAAATAAGATTTAAAAAAATATAGGTACGTACACTCTAAAGACCATTTATGTACTTCGTTCAAAAAATCATCTGGAGTTTCAGATTTTTCGTTTCTTACTGCTCGTATCCTGAAATAAGAATTATTTACACATAACACTTTATTCCATTATCCTAATTATATAAATGCAAAAGTGTATATGTGCTTAGTGATTTTAATAAAATTTGGTGTAAATGTAGTCTACGGATAGACTTACATAGCCCCCTTTTTGACACGTGTCAAATTCCAAATAACTACGATATAATCAGTAATGTTTTAAAGTCTCACCTCTTAATAAATCCATCGGCTACATCTGCGACCTGTTCTGTGTATTGTGCAGCTGCTCCTGTGCTCAAAGCTACACGAGATACTTTCGTCCGAAACGCAGCCCAAGAGTCACCGTGTCTAAATAACATTTAATTATTTATTTATTTTCAATCAATAAACAATCTACTGTGGGGATTGAATTTGACTACTGCCACTGATATAAATAACATTAGCCAGTCATACTAACCATAGTCAGTAACGATGAGTCCTAGATTGACTTCTCCAATCCTGATGATCCAATCACAGTCTACACTTCCCAATTTACAAACTTACGCCAGCGTCGCCGTCGACGGTGACTCGGACCACTGTTTCATCCCGCTAGCAGTTGAGACCGTGGTCAAGAGATATTACCAAGTTGAAATCCTGATGCCACTTACTCTCCCACTTATCGTCAAAATACTGCCCAAAGTCGAGGTTGGGCTTCGGTCTCACAGGAGACAATCTAAAAGCGAGTTCTAAGCCAGTTTAACTAAACCTCTGGCTAAACACTCGTCTAAGCACGACTGGTTTCACAGTAACGGTTATTTGGACCAACTCCTTGAGTTCAATTCGAAATACAAAATTCTAGATTAAGAACGTCCCGCTATTTATAGACAGGTTCCGAGAAGACTGTAGTGATGCAAATGGCCATTAATCCCACAAAAAATACAGACACAAAACTACACCGCTGCGGTTTTGGGTGATGGATGTCTTTCGATTCTAGCCAAACGCGGAGTGTCATAATAATCCCCTTTCTCTACTATTTAGTTAAAATTTCGAACTATACCATTATTTATAATATATTGATATTAATATTAGTAATGATTACAGCAAGTCAATATACGTGCAAGAATTAAAATCTGGACTTTATCATCAGAATTGAAAAGGTTATCCACTAGACCACTAACTTTAGACTATGTATAATCTTCTATATATATATAAAAATCAATTGCTGTTCGTTAGTCTCGCTAAAACTTGAGAACGGCTGAACCGATTTGGGTAATTTTGGTTTCGAATTAATTATTGAAGTCCAGGAAAGGTTTAAAAGGTGAGAAAATATAGAAAAAAAGAGTAGTTAAAAAGGCAGAACAACGTATGCCGGGTAGTTTAATATAAAAATTGTCCTCCGATACCTACACAGCGATGACCCCCGCACAATCTTTATCAGTGCCGAAGAAATCTTTCCTCAGAGTATGCTTGTAATAATTTAACGATGGCATAGAAGGTCTGAAAGAAGAAAACATAACATTAATCGAGATTTAAAAGAGTTAAAAGTAAGTATTGCATAAAAATCTAATTAAGTGTATGGCCACGCCGACGTGAACCCGCTGCAAAATCCATCTCCATAGTATAACACTGTACACTCTTAAATCAATTTCAATTTTTTTTGGTGAAAAATGCGGAGTTTGCGCTAGCTTATTTAAAGGATCTATATACTTAATTCAATATTTTTATAGATTTATTTTCTTTTTATTTAAAATCAACAGCTTATAACAAAGTTTACAAAACAAAGGGTAAGTCGACTAGAGTCTAGTCAATTACGGATCTTCTCATAAATAAATAGACTAGTAAGCAAAATATGTATACAACGTGCCACTTTATAAGTCCATACTTAATATTATAAATGAAAAAGTCAGTCTGTCTGTTTACTGTTACGATTTTAGGGCTAAGCCACCGAATAGATTTTTATGAAATTTGCCTAAAAACAGTTGAAGACCTACAAGCAAACATTCCTTTTCTTCTAAAAGCGACCCCTAAGGAGCTGAATTAAGATTGTATGAAATTTATTATAATTATAGTAAGATTTTTCTTATAATGATGACTTCCTCGTGGCCTAGGGTTAGCCTATTCGGCTCAGGTCATGACGTCTCCGGTACAATATCCGGGTCAGACAAAAGAGATATTTGTTTTTTTTCGAGGTTTTTCAAAATCTCAGTCGCAGATCGGAGTCTAGCAGGTGGTATGTTACCACACCCGTGCCTCGGATGAGCGTTCGATAATAGTTTCGTCGGTAAAAATGCGGCGATAGGGATTACCACTCATCTCGTCAACCGACAAACCGATGAATCCTGGTGAACCGATAACAGACGTTCAATTTATTCTGCCTACCCCACAAGGGAACCGGGCATAATTATACTTTTCTTATAATGATGAAATGTTATTCTACACGTGAGCAAAGTTGCGCGAGTCAGCTACTTTACAACAATTACACATAAGTTATTGAAAAGGCTTTAATTTCTGATAAAAATTACAGTACCGCCTTGTCTTGGAAATATTGTTTGTGAAGGGATAAATGTTGAATACGTAGTTTACAAATCAAATTGAACGTTCTTTTCATTCGTTTCTTTCAAAATGTTGTCGATATCAGCGTAAGCTCTGTAGGAGGCGAGTTAAGCCTAGGGATTATGCATTAAAATATAACGTTGTAACTGTTCGGATTCATCTTTTTATATCGAATAATAGCAAACCAACATATAGGTGTCCTAATGGAAAGAAACAACTATCACATATGTATAGAGAACAAAGATGTTTATGGTGCGTTGCCACCCATTTTATAGGCTAGTAATACAAAACGAATAAATCATCCGGAACACGACAGTGCTAAGCACTGACACTATCGTGGTAAAAGGCAAGGCAGTGATATCAAACTTGGGCGAAACGTTACTGAAATAATAAGAATTCTGCGATTTCACGAGGTTTTTAATATTAATAAACATACCCCTTTTTGGGTCCGTGCTCCGTTTGATGAATAGACTGTCAGTTCGTCAGTTCGTAAAAGGCGAACGATGGGCTATAAGTGTAACTACCACCGTGGCCAAAATGTGGTATAGTTTTGCAACGTTTCGCTTGCTTGCAACAGGTAGGTGTTACCACCGCCTTAAATATTCTTGCCGCAATAGCGTCAATGTTCGTCGTGTTCCAGTTTGGAGGTAAGGTAGTTGGTAGACATATGCATGTGGCATTGCCATCACGCAACACGGATACTAACGCACCATAAATATCTTTGGTGTCTACAGGCGATTGTTTCTCTTTCCATTAAGAGAGCCATCTTGTTGTTTGTTATTGAAATATTTAGTTTATATATTATGTATATTATAGTCCTCGTTTATTAACAATCTGTAAAAGGGTAAATAAAAGTAGGACAACTTTACTTCACAGAATAGCGAATAAGCGGATGTAAGGAAAACAACATAGTCTACGTATCTCTTCCTCCGGATCTTCTTAGTGTGAGGCCGCGTCCCGATCCGGTAGTAATACTAAGGAAATCGAATCATCAAGAATAAATACATGGAAAGAATATTTCTTGAATTGGGTACATCCATTTCATGTTCTATGTTCCATGGGTAATACATTTTATTACCCAATTCAAGAAATATTCTTTCCATGTATGTCTTAATATTTATATGTAAATAAAAATAATTTGATAAAATTTCAATTTACCTACTATAAGTAATGTAAATATATAGTAATGTGTAAATGAATAATGTATATAAAAATTCTTAACATAGTAAGACATTCTTAGTATATGGTAATTTTCAATATTTGTACATCATGTAATAGTAAAATATGCTGGTATCTTTGATTAATTTTAATAACTTGTAACAGTCATATTCTTGCAAATAAATACTTTTCATTTTCATTTTTGATTTTCATATATACGTTAAATATGTTAATGCTATTAAATAAGAGTATGCCTATTGCCTAATCACTAAATACGCCAGTGATAAACACTAAATTTGTGACGTTAGAAATAAGGTTAGTGATCATGAAGTCAATCCAGCCCTGAACATATTCGTAAATACACAATTCAAAAAGGTATTTTTTAAAAACATAAATGCGTCAGTGATAAACACTGAATTTGTGACGTTATCAATAAGGTTAGTGGTCAAGAAGTTAATCCGGCCCCTTCGGGTCTGACCATAATCGTAAATATAAATATAAAGTTCAAATAGTTAAATTTTATTCCATACCTATGTGGAGCAACATCTTCTCCTCTGAAAACCCTTTCAACTTCGCTTGCGTCAAAAACAAACAACATGTCGGGTCTGCCCAACAGACCGGCCATTTTGACACATTTTCCATATTGTTTTCGAATAGACATACATACTTTATCTACATGTTCTACTGAATAGCCCCCTAGAACAAGAACAAATCAATTTATACCACAATTTATTTTATTTTGTTACTAGCTGTGCCCGCGACTTCGTTCGCGTGAAAAAATAAAATTCTAAAATAAAAACCCTCATCGTTCCCGTTCCCGTGGGATCTCCGGGATAAGAACTACCCTATGTCCTTTCTTGGGTCTCAAACTATATTTGTATCAAATTTTATCCAAATCGGTTCACCGGTTTAGCCGTGAAAGCGTAACAGACAGACAGACAGACAGAGTTACTTTCGCATTTATAATATTAGTATGGATGGGTTTACTAGTTTTATTGTGAACTAGCTGTGTCCGCGACTTCGCCGTCTGATTTTTTTTTAAATAAAAGTAGCCTAATTTACTCCTTATTACATCAGTTATCTGCCAGTGAAAGTCTCGTCAAAATCGGTCTAGCTGTTTCAGAGATTAGCCGAAACAAACAGACAGACAAAAATTGTAAAAAAAAAAAATGTTATTTTGGTATATGTACCGTGTGTACATCCACATGCATTTAGTAAAAAGCGGTTATTTTAATATTATAAACACACACTTCATTTTATTATTTGTATAGAGTATACCTAGATGTGTAGATACATTTTATTTATCCGTCAAAATATGTCGTAAAAATTTTTGGGGATTGTTACAAGTACACAAATGTTAATCCTAACCGACAGTAAATAATCCTATGCGACAGTGAAGAACTGGCGACCTGTAGATATTAGAGGACCTTTTAGAACCTACTTCAGGCACCAATTTCTCACAAACGGGTTTTACTAAGTGTAACTAACATGTCTATCTGTAAAATTAAGAATCCTTTGTAATTCAAGATAAATAAATAAATGGAAAGGTGAATAAAGAGTTAAATAAATAGATGAATAAATAAATCCTTGGGCTACAATGTTGAAATTTCATCCCGTACCATCCAGGCCTCATTTGAAGAATAGACTGACTACCTTATTGCTAGGCATCTCGTAAAAGACGAGAGAAGGCTAATACAAATTACTAACTCTATGACTTTAAACTGGATGAAGTTCTGCAAAGTCTATTTGGGTTGGTACCATTGATGTTTTTATATGTATGTCACAGGCACATTTTTTATGTTAATCAGATAGGAAAATTGGCAGACGTGCCACCTGATGCTAAGTGGTCGACGTCGCCAATGAACATTAACTAGTTTTACCTGGAGCTAGCCCAGGTAACTTATTTATTTGTTGCCTATCCTGAGATGTACATAAGGTGTTAAGTCTCGGTGCCAGTAATTACACTGCTTATCGTGCTTTTCTCTCCGAATTCACGGGAGAAACAAGCAAGATAGTGGTACTCATGCAGACGGGAACGTGGCACAGCGCATCCCTCTCACCGGTATAATTTGTCACGGCACATTCACACATATCACACATTTGTCGGTATACAAATGGCACCGTGGGATTATAAAGATAAATACATTTTAGAAAATACCTTATGCCAAATGTAAAATGTCGTCATTATATAATATACTAGCCATTTACTGTCGCTATTACTAGATATCCGCGGTATTTTGTTCAAATTAAGTGTTATGTAAATGGATAGTTTATTAAGAAATAGAACGCTATCCGGCTTCTTACATAAAAAAGTAGATTTATTAGGTTGATTTTAGTCCATCCACCCTTAAAAAAGAAGAACCTATCCAGGACTCTGTTAACCGTCGGCGGCATCAGAGTTTATAGTTGACATCGACGCATTTTATGTCATCAACGATTTGCGTCCAGCAATTTGTATTGGTCATTTACGTTTATACAGAATAACAACGCCGTTTGTATAACGACGAAACGCACAAATTGACTATGACGTGTATATAAGATAGGAGCCAGTAAAAACCTTTTGCTTATTCAGAGACTACAGCGTACAATTAAGTGAGAGTTCCTTGGTAACCTCAGCTTAGCTCGTGGCATCTCCGTTGCGGTCTAATGCCTTAACTCACGATTTCTCCAACCACGTCATATTTTACTATAAAGTACATTGTATTAGCTGCAATCTGGATACTTACGCGAGATGCAAGATTTTCAAGGAAAAAGAACCTCGAACCTATATTCAAAACATAGCCCAGTCGGAATATACTTAATTTCGACCGACTTCTATTCTAAGACACCAACGCATAGCCAATTTCTTTGTAGGTAGTATGAACCCCAACGATTGTACCTTATAATGGTCTCGACAAAACCTGTGTTTAGGCAGACAAATTAATAAAAAACTACCTACACATGCAACACACTCCGTTATGAAAGTTTTTGGTTAATCTCGCGGAATTACCTGTTTTTTCCGGGATAAAAAGTAGCCTGTGTCATTCTAGATCATTATCTACCTGTAAAAATCTGTGCGGGAGTTTTGGCGTGATTTAGTAACAAACATTCATCCATACCTACATCCATCCAATCTTCCAAACTTTCGCATTTTTAATATTAATATAGACAAGGTTTTTTTGTTTTTTTTTTCCTTAGAACCGGTTCTATCGAAAAATGTTTGATATAAAATGTGGGCACCACAATAACATCCACAAAATCAGTTCTATGGAAAAATCACGTGAGATTGTTAGTTTACCAGTCAATTGCAAGTATATGTACAAGCTAGTATATATTTTCATAGCGTGCCATATCGGACCATAAAAAATTGGGATTCCGGACCGTAAAATTCATTGTAGTGCACAAGCGCCCGTACCTCAATGCCTCAATGCCTCCGTATCTGATATTCCGGATGGAATCCTGACCAGGAAACTGATCTGATAATGATTATTTTATTTTGTTAACTGTTTCTAGCGATAACCGAAAGACCCCAAACTGCTACTGAGATTTTGAATTTTCGAGAAAAACCTCGAAAAAGTCTCAATAACGCTTCCCGGCGATCGAACCCTTACATAGTCTTCAACAGACTTCTCAAAAAGTTTCTCAATACGATTATATTTTTTATGTTAACCACTGCCAACCGATTTCAAAAATTCTTTTTTTATTTGAGATGTTTCTGATTGGTCTCATATTAGTGGCGATCTGATTCGTGTTTCAAGATACAGAAGGTTAAAAGTCATTTGTTGCAGTTTTACAAATTTATATACAGATTGCGTGTGGAATATAATTATTTCGGTCACCTCACCTCTGCTCCACCGACCGTTACCTCGAATGTTGCGTCAAAGGAAACAATTATGTGTAACGTTGCGGGTCGACTACTAAGAATTATGTAAATTACTTAAATATCAGCAGCTCTTTGTAAAAAGAGATATATAAATATCTTCACGTCAGATCCCTACTATACTTGACAAAGCAGGGGTGTTTTTACTCTGACACTTTCTTTTAAGACTAACTACTACTTCAGTATTACTTCATTAAAATGTAAACTTTTTGTTGGGCCTAGCAATTATTAATGCTTCCAAGTAACTTAAAGGGACCTCTTACTCCTTACAAAAAATCTTTTTACAAAAAAATCTTTTTGTAAGGAGTCTTTATCTGCTTACAAAAAGATTTTTTTATATCATAAGATATCAAACAAGCAGATGGCCCTCTTTATGTAAAGACAAATCATTAGACACCACAGATGTGTCTAATGATTTGTGTAATAGTAGCATAGATGTTAACGGTTGCTATCCGTGTGGCGGGATGACAATGCCCCATGGATAAGTCAGATTACGGCATAAATAGGTAAGGCAGTGGTAACATATATCCGGACGAAACGTTGTGGTGCTCTACCACATAGTAGTCACGATGGTAACAGCATAGCCAATCGTTCGCCACTTACAACCTGCCTGGCAGAACGGTAGTTGTTCTATTCTTCAAAGGGGACTGGGGTCTGGACCAATACGAGTATTCTGGTAACAACGCCTGCATAGTTGGAGGAAATATAGAAAAGCTTGTCGTTATACGTAAGATTAAAAGGAGCAGACCACGAAAGAAAAGCCTAATGTGCTAGACAGATCCCACTAGGGTGTAAAGCTTATAAGACACTACTTGCAGCCGATAAACGTAGCAAATGGCGTAAGAACGTCAAAGAGGTCATGCGTGGAGGGGGTCATGAGCCTCAGCAATAAGGAAATGATGCGAGGTGAAGGATAGTGATCTAAGTTTTGAATTTAAGCTTCCCACTTCGTATGTTTATAAGATACGTAGATAAGGGTGTTATTGATTTCGCCCCGATCTCCGCGTTTTAAGATCCTGGGAACCTTTTCCAATTATTTTCGCGACGATGTCACTATGCCTGTATACATGTATTCGTGTGTGTGTGTGTGTGTGTGTGTGTGTGTGTGTGTGTGTGTTTGTGTGTGTGTGTGTGTGTGTGTGTGTGTGTGGGTGTGTGTGTAAACATCTTATAACTTTTGAACGGCTTGACCGATTGAAACGTGGTTGATGGTATTCGATTTGATTTCGCCAAATTTAGATTTGGAAAATTACAAAAATTTTGGAAAAAACAAATTCGGAAAAGGGATGTTTTTTCTAATAACTTCCAAACTAATGTAGCGATATCAGCTTTATTCCTAAAGAAACTGCGTTCAATGCCGTACACTGCATCAGAAATCAGAAGTACTTTATTCATTAAAACTTTTTAGAAGTTATTTTGACACGTCAACATATTTTTTTAACTACTACCGGATCGGATCTGTATATAATTTGTACCGGATCGGAAACGCGGCCGCAATAAATCGGTTTGATCGTACGGAGGTTAACGAAAAATTTTGAATAAAGTGCTTTTTGACATAAATCATAACTTTAAAATTTTTGAATCAATTAATTTTTGAATTTCATAGAGTGAAGTGCTATTCGATTCTTCTGAAGATGCTTCGGTCGCGAAGTGAAACGTGCGTTGAGTACATAACTTGTGTGCTACTGTCTTTATTTCTGACGTGGAAGAAAGTGTCGTGGAAGTGGGTGGACTATAGTGCCACTGTAGTATTCTATAATTTCAGACTTTGGATAAGTTTGCCCTACTCCTTACACTACCTTTCATTTCTGTTGCATTACAGCAGTTCCATAACATTTCGCGGAAAATTTGCAAATTAAATACAATAATTTCTCCCATAAATAATGGATTTCCGCAAAGTAACGCCTGAATATATTAAATATCATAAACATCCATCATATTTTAAAAATAACTTTCAGGCTAATATTAGCCTCGGTATATACCGATTGATTTAAAAATATAATCAGATTTTTTTATTAAAAAGCTGCGTCAAATACCATAAGTTCGAACAAAATCGGTCAATTTATTTGAGATTTATCAATGACGAAAATAAAAAAAATGCTTTTTGACACTACTTCGACACTTTTCAACATATTGATTATGTAGCTAAAATAAAATTTTATATCTAAAGCATTTAATTCAATGCTATTTAAGGGTCAAATCGATCATCATTTACAAAATATTTCAAAAATCAATATGTCATTAAACAAATTAGGTACATGTTTGAACTGAAAAGAATCTGTACTTATAGTTTTTACTCCATTGATCTTAAAACACCAGTAGTTTCAGGGACAGCCTGCAGAGCCAAACGATTTACAGATTTTTTTATAAGAAATCATCAATAAATCAATCACAATATATAATTTTTTTGTATCAAAAGATAGCAAACAGGGAGATGGCTCTCCTGATCGAAAGAGAAACCATCGCCTATAGACACCAAAGATGTTAATGATGCGTTGCTATTCGTGTGACGGGACTATGTGCCACATGCATAAGTCTCCCGGCTACCATTCTCGCCAAACTTTTAAACGCCAAATTGACGCTATTGCAGCAGGAACAGGTTGGATGGTGGTACCAAATACCCGGGTGACACCGCGGAACTCTACCGACTACCACCTCAGTTTTTATTTAGTAACCATTGCGTTTGACCTACAATGTTCTGTATCAATTGAAAACAAATTCAATAATAATTTGTTTTTAATTGATTCCTAACAATAAAGGTCGAATTTCGCCCAATGATTACTAATACCTGGTATAATTTAATGTAAAAAGAGATGGACTTGGAGTTACAAACTTAGAAAATCAAACAAAGACACGTGCCAATTGTGGCCAAATATTTGAGACGACAACATATTACAAGACCGTGACAAGTACAACATGTATTACAATATTTTGACTAATAGCAAATTACTTACAGAGCTGTAATTAATAAAAACTTATTGTTATATTATTAGATAGTTAACAAGCAGATGACTGGTCTGATGGAAAGATAAATCATCGCCAATCATAACGCATTCCAGACGGATGTTATACGATTGGCGATTATTTTCTTTGACAGGATGGCAATGTCATACACGAAACTTATGTAAGATAGTAAATAAACAGATGGTTCTTCTGATGGAAAGAGAAAACCATAGCCTATAGATACCAAAGATGTTTATGGTGCGTTGCTATCCGTGTGTGTTCGTTTTGGTAATATAATTTTAAGAAAGATCTAAAGATCTGTTTCAAAATCAGATGTAGTTTTACTGAATTTCAAGTATTATACACAGCAACACCATCGCAGCGTTAGAGAATCAAAGAGATTAATGTACGTTAGTACATAGAGGTCGTTGCAGCAAACACAATAGCCAAATGACAATCCCGGCCGCCATTTTTTAACAATTCCAAAAGTACCTACTACTGCAATCCTTAAAAATATTTAGGGGGTTGACTACAATTGTATTTCTCAACAGTGGCAGCAGACAAAAATTACAAAATCAGAACAAGGACAAAGATGATATAAAGGTTAATAGCATGAAATGCAAATTTCATGTCTACCCTATTAATATGTATGACAACGACATTTAATCGATGGTCCATTCAAATTTAATTGATTCTATGAACTTGAACGTTGTGTATTTGATCTCGATATTTAATAGGTAAGCCATACTCAGAAACAAAGGCTATAAAATTATGTCAGCAGCTGGATCGTAATGTTTGTATTCAAACTTCCCTAATGTTAGTTCGAACCACTTTTAATAAATCATCAACCTTCTTGTTAGGCACGTTAAAAGTATTATTAGCCCACTTGTTAGGCAGTTTGTAAAAGATAAAAGGTATTTTATGTTATCTGAGTGGATAGCCAGTAGTCTGTCACCGCTGGTGCCACAAATTTTCTCCTGCCGCTATAACTGAACTTACCTATTGATAGATTAGTAGACGGCAAATTATCACTGAGACATTACTATCCTGCCACACGAAAAGCCACGCACTATTAACATCTTAGAAGTCTATAAGAAAAAAATTGTCTCTTTCCTTCAGAAAAGCCATCTGCTTATTTGCTATCTAATGATATAAAATAAATTAGGAAAGTGTGTGTTGGGCCACGCCAGTCCACGCAATGTAGGGTTCCAAAAATTCCATCACAACAATGCAGTCAAAGAAAAGGACTTTTATTGTTTCATACTATGAACCATTAACCTATTTAACATCAATGACAAATATATTCACACCATAGGTTCACCGTCTATAAAAAATCTCCAAATACATTTATAAGTTGGTCGACTATAACTCAAAAATTTGTAAAGCCTGTTAAGCAGTAAAAATTACCTACCATTAATTTTATTCCACCTCACAAAACTAACTGTTTAGAGAAGGGACACTTGATTCTGACAAAACCAGCATTTTATAGCTTAATCCATATCCATACTAATATTATAAATGCGAAAGTCTGTCTGTCTGTCTGTCTGTCTGTCTTTTACGCTTTCATGGCTAAACCGCTGGACCGAATTTCATGAAATTTGACATGGATATTGTTAAAGATCCGGGGTCAAACATAGGCTAATTTTTTTTTCAAAAATCAGTCCCAGGAGGGTTGAAATAGGGGATGAAATTTTTATTAAAAGCTATTTGGACGACTTATTAATATACCCGCGGGCGAAGCTGCGCGGGTCAGCTAGTATTTCATAAACGAGTCCCTTACGTAAAATAAGGGCAATGGGCCCACCTCTCGTTCCCACCACTGTAACTTCTGTAAACCAGAATCAACAGCGGCAACCGTCCTGATAACCTCTGAGTTGCGAGCTCAGGGTGCCCTGGGGAAAAGCTAAGCTGTCTTGGATCCCGCAACGAAATTAATCAGAAGTATATAGGAGGAGTAGGAAAATACATCCTGTTTCCCTCCCTTTTTAGCAGGAGACAGCAAAATGTTAAAAGCATAAAAATGCTACGAAATGAGACTTTTACAATCAGGTTAAGCCTGATTGCTATTGCACCACGGAAGTTTGGAAATTAGGGACCTACCAGAATGGCCTACTTAATTTTGCTTCCAGTAGTAAGTGTGACAAAATCGTTTGAAGGCACGGAAGTTCCCACGTGTACCCACAAGATCGGAGTAATAAATTACACCGGATATACATTGGATACTATCAAGCATTTGACGACGTTCGTTTTGCCAAAGATTACACTCCCAAAGAATGTGATGTGCAGTTTGTTCATATTTACAGTTTAATGTAGAGCACTCGCAAAAGGGAGAAGGAACTAATTTAAACGAGAATAATTTAGCTTTAAAATTACCGTGGCTAGTGAGAAACTGTGCAACACAATGATCTATTTCTATCCAGGTTTTACTTAAGCGATCCCGGATGCACGGGAAAAAGTTATATAAATGCCGTCCTTTAGTTGAACAAGACCAACGCGATTGCCATTCATCAATTAATTCATTAGTAACGTCGATTACGGGATTAAAAAGGCGACGTATTTTTGTTTGGGCTTGCGAGTTGATAAATTCTGGGTTAGTAAAATTCCTAGAATTGTAATACATTGAAGCCCGACGCTGAATTTCTAAATCTAATGGTAAGACGCCTGATAAAACGGGTAAAGCTTCGGAGCTTACAGTGCGATATGCTTTGCATAGAAATATTAGTGCTAGACGCTGATTTTGAAGTAGTTTGCGCCGGATCGCACCACACGTAACTTTATCAGCCCACGCTGAACAAGCATAACAGATACAACCTAAATACGTGGCGTTATAAATTATCTTTAATGAGTTAAACGTTAAACCCCATGTCGAGGTAGATATGCCCGCAAAGGATAAGAAATTCCGTTTAGCCTTTTCACCGATATAGTTAATATGATTTATAAAAGTATAATTTTTTTCTATGACCAAACCTAAATATGTTACCGATTCCTTTCTCTTTATTGTGCTATTATTTATTTTTATACTGGGAGATGATAGGAGCGAACCTTTTAATATTAAGTAAAACGTTTTATGGGGCGCAAAGCTTAAACGATTTCTCAAGCCCCAGTTGATGATCAAATTAAGACTAGTGTGAGCCAGCGACTCTATCTGTGCTCGTGTGTTAGCTTGTATCATTAAAGCAACGTCGTCTGCATAACCTATAAGCGAGCATCCTTCCGGCAAGGCTAATGAGAATAAATCGTCAAATCCTAAGTTCCATAGATATGGTGAAAGTACTGATCCTTGAGGGCAGCCTAGAGTAAGGCGTTTAGACACTGCGTAATGCCCTAGCTGCAATTTCGTATGACCGTTTTCTAGATACGATTTAATTAGCTTATATATATTTGAATAACACCCCCTTGTTTTTAATTTCAACAATAACATCGGCCACCAAGCGTTGTCAAAAGCACCAGAAATATCCAAAAAAATACCTACAACATAATTATTTCGTGACAATTCTACCATTTTTCTCATAGACAGCACTGCATCGATAGTGGATTTTCCGGCGGTAAATCCAAACTGTTGTTTATTGAACGTGGGCCCTCGTGGTAGAAGTCGAGGAACTATCAATCTTTCTAACAGTTTACCAAGGGACGGCAGAAGTGTAATGGGACGATAAGATTTAGGGTCATCCGTAGGCTTGTCACCGGACTTTGGAATAATTTTAAGATATCCTTGGCGCCATATTTTGGGAAAAACTCCTTCAGCAATACAACGATTTATTATTTTTAAAATAGAGTCCGGGGCCGCTAAACACGCATGTTTTATCATATAATTTGAGATTTTATCCTCTCCGGGGGCTTTTTTTGATGGTAAGTTGTTAACGGTGTTTAAAAGTTCGTCTAACGTTACAAGGCTCGACATGGGGGACACAGGTATCACGTCAACTTGCGATCTAATTTCACGATGATATTCGTTATCGCGCTCTAGATTATCATCCGGAATTAACGTATGCAAAAGAGCGTTCGCTGTCTCCTCTAAGCTAAGCGTATACGTATCGTTAATTTTAATATTATTATAAAAAGATAAATTATTTTTCGTACGATTTTTGATTTCATGATACATAGAAGACCAAGGCCCTTCTTTTTCTAATCTATCCGTAATTTTTAGCAGAAAATTTCTTTTTGCTAATGCAGTGGAGTGCACATTAACATTCCCACTTTATGTAAAGTACTTAATGTAAAGTGGGAATGTTATTTTTTTTGTGCCTCATATTGTGGGATATTGTTAGATAAGAAATTTAAAAATATTGTTGGTTTGTGAAAACAATTTTTGGATTACGTAAGGGACTAATATATTTTTGATTACCACTTTGTTTCTATAACTAATATTATTTACATTCATGCCAAATTACAGCTTTCTAGTACCAAAAATACGCTAGCATCTATAGTAATCTGTGCAAAAATATCTGAACTAGACTGCGGATGGACAGATAGACAGACGGACGGACGGATAGACATAGCGAAACTATAACGGTTTCTAGTTTGCTTCAGAACCCTAAAATGTAAAAATTAAAGCAGTGTTACATCCTGAAAGCATCAAAACATCGAGCAATCAAAGATTTCTGTTTTGACCATTGATTTTGACCCTATTATTTCGATTGAAGAATAACAGCGTCGAGATATCGAGAAATTGAGGATTTCGTGATATTTAACCGCTATTTTTTTTGATTTAGGAATAAAATTAAAATATATTGCAGAAAGAACCCGTTACGAAGTGTTTCACTCGTTCGATTTACCGTGAAAGTTCAGAGTGTTAAGTGTGAGTTTTTATTTTCGCATTCGATCGTGAGCGCGTTTCGAGTTTACTAGAAATTTGTATGTGATTTGTACAGCGCCACCTAGTGGTAAACTGGTTTCTCACGTTTACCGCTAGGTGGCGCTGTAAAAATCACATACAAATTCCTAGTAAACTCCAAACGCGCTCACGATCGAATGCGAAAAGAAAAACTCACACTTAGCACTCTGTTCTTATTAAAAAACAAGTTCGATCGTAACCGTAGGTCTGCGCTCACTCTGTTTTATTAATTATCACGTAAGTATTGCTACTTTTTATATTATAACGGCACATACACATAGTGGTCAACTAAAAAAATCCTTTTTTTGCGTCAGTGATTAAATATGTCTGCAAAAGTTTAAAAGTATATGTCTTACCGATATACGGTATGAAACGCCAAGTGTTTCCTAGAAGAGGAAGCGGCTTTGGTCCGGGCACCTCATCCCAAGACTTCACACTAGGGCTTATTGTTTCTACGACTTGATCAGCGACGGCCGCGTGAGTAGACCTAGCCCTTTGACTTTTGATTGGGCAGGTCATGTATTTAATTCCATCTAAAATACACAATAAGAATCATTATAATAAAAGTAAAGTCATGTTGATTAGGGTTTGTTTTGATGAATGGATATAAGACTCCCTGCCAGATTTTTTTATAAGACAACAAACAAGTAGATGGGTCTCCTGATGGAAAGAGTCAAGCATCGCCTATAGACACTAAATATGTTAATGATGGGTTGTTATCTCGTGGCGAGGTGGCATAAATGTTCCGGCTACCTTACCCGGTGATTGTTATATCTTATCTATATCTTCTTATATAAAAAAATTCTCATGTCACAATGTTCGTTCCCGTACTCCTCCGAAACGGCTTGACCGATTTTGATGAAATTTCTTACGCATATTCAGTGGATCTGAGAATCGACCAACATCTATTTTTCATCCCCCTAAATGTTAAGGGTTGTCCACCCCTAAATTTTTTTTTATTTTATGGACAAAAATTTTTATTTTTATTTTTTTATAATGTGGCATTAAAAAATACATACAACCCTTAATTTTCAACCCTCTACGATCAACCCCTATTTTTAATTCAATAATTTATATGGCAAAACACGTTTGCCGGGTCAGCTAGTACATATAATAAAATCGTAGGAAAGTCAAAACCGTACATTGAATATTTTTTTAAAAGAATACTTGGGGCGTAATCTACAATCGATATAGAAGCCAAAAATATAGTTTTTAGAATTTTTGTCTGTTTGTCTGTATGTCCGGAGTAAACTCAAAATGTACTGCATGGATTTACTTCAAATTTTGCATGAATATTACTAACAGGTCGGGTCAACATATTGGCTACACATTATCACGCTATCACCTACGGGGGAGGATCTGTGCGGAGTAAACGAAGTCCGCGCAGACAAAGCCGTGGGAAACAGCTAGTTAAATATAATTTGGTATATTTTTATATCATAATATAATATGGCTTTCTTGATGAAAAGAGATAACTATCTCCTATAGACACCACGTTAACGGTGTATTTATTGTTCGGTGATTGGGTACTTATGTCATTCATGTAGCAGAGATCTCACAAACATAAGTTTACCGGCTCCCTTTACAAGCACTGACGATATTGTGATAAGTATTAAATCCGGGTAAGACATTGCAAAATTTTATCGCTAGATAGTCATTATGGAGTGACATGTAAGACCTTTGCCTATAATGAATTCTGTGACTAAAAAATCGTGTAGCGTCTTAGGTTATTCTTCAAAAGAAGAACTGACTAACACAGGATTAAAATTATAGGTTTCGGAATTAAGATCTTTTGCTATACTTAAGACAGTGACTCAAAGTGTCAAATTTCGCTGGACAGACGAATCATTTGTATGAAAACGTTGATACACATTTGATACATGACCAGGGGGAGTGATAATAATTATTTATATTAATTTTTCCCCCGTGTTGGCCCCCGGTTCCTCTGAAGAACCAACTGCCATTCTGCCAGGCACTTAGGTACTGATCTTACCCCAAAGTAAGCAAATTATTTGCTTGTGTTATGGGTGTTAATCAACATATTTAACAAACACCTAAACCCGGAAATGCAAACATTTATGCTCATCACACAAATGCTTGCCCCCATCGGGGATCGAACCCGAGCCCCGTCAATTGCGTAGTCAGAGTCGCTAACCACTCGATCAACGGGGCGTTTAAATGGTGACGCACTATTTACATCTTTGGTGTTACGCGTCGCATCTATGCGCGTTGATTTCTCTTATCATCACAAGAAACATCTGCTTGTTTGCTATCTTATGATATAACAAAACTAAATGTATGCGTATAGACAATAGGAATTTTTTCGTCTGTTTCCATCAGGAGAGGCATATGCTTGTTTACTATTTAATGATATTAAAAAAGTAATTCTTTGCATCAAGGATGGCTATTCATCTACGTTTTTCAAAGACCCTTCAAAAAAAACTTACCATTTTCAGCAGCTTCTCTAACTCCAGACGTACTAAACTGACGTTTTAAATTTATTGACAACGTTGCAACTCGAAGACGATTACCCATGTTTCCTGCAATCAATAATAACTATTAATAATATTTGCTGCTTAACATACAAATTATTTTCCCTGTTGGAGACTCAACCTGAATTTTGTCTCCGCTGTATCATGCGCATTCGATATACCTACCGACCAACGAGACGGTCAAAAGTTGATAAATTATTTATAAATACTTTCATTTATCAAACGTGATAATTACTCAAACGTAACTGAAGCATTATACCTATATCTCCTTTCCGTGTATATCAAACAATTACACTCACGCAAATATAAGTATTAATTGTTCGTCATCACTGATCACGATAAACAACACTAAGACAAATATCACTGGACTAATTGCACTAGTCTTACGCCAACGGAAGCAAATTATTTGTTTGATAAATGGGTAATAAATCTACGTATACATAAAAATCCTCGTAAGGACGAAGAGACGAGAAATATTCATCTGTATATTGATACATGAAACTTAGAACAAAGCATTACAAGACAGAGCGTCTCGGACATTTCATTGAAGTCTGAAAACCGAGCATAGTTTTTTTTATAGTATAAAATAGCAAACAAGCAGATGGGTCTCCTGATGGAAAGAGTCAACCATCGCCTATAGACACCAAAGATGTTAATGGTGCGTTGCTATCTTGTGGCGAGGTCTAATGCCACATGCATAAGTTTACCGGCTACCTTATCCTCCAAACCGGGACACGACAGCGACTAGCACTGACGCTATTGCGGCAAGAATAGGTAAGGCGGTGGTACCAGACCCGGGCGAGACAGTGCAGAACTCTACCACCTAGTAGCCGCGATGTTAGTAACTCGTATAACCAATCGATCGCCTTTTGCGACCTGCCTGGCAGAACAACAGTTGCCCTATTCTTCAAAAGAGACCGGGACCAACACGGGGAGATGAGTTATGTAAATGAATACAACTATCACGCACAAACCAATCTGATCACTGTCCTGTCAATGAATATGCATTAAATAGTGGCGTGACTATAATGTATAGCAGTGTTCCATCTTTATTTTCTTTTATCTGAGACGTGAAGCGAAAACTATTTTATATATCATAAGGTAGCAAACAAGCAGATGGCTCTCCTGACAGAAAGAGAAACCATCGTCTACAGACACCAAAGATGTTAATGGTGCTATCAGTATGGCGGTAGTACCTTTCAAAACGAAACACGGCAATAACAACCATTGATGTTATTGTGGCAGGAATAAGTAAGGCGGTGGTAACATATAACCGAGCGAGATGTTGCGGAACTTTACCATCTAGTAGTCGCGATGGTAGTGATGGTAAACTTATGCATGTGGCATTAGACCTCGCCACAAGATAGCAACGCACCATTAACATCTTTGGTGTCTATAGGCGATGATTGACTCTTTCCATCAGGAGACCCATCTGCTTGTTTGCTATCTTATGATATAAAAAAGACCCATAGCTCTATAAGCGTGTTAACGCCCCCATTACACCCAATAACAGTTTTCCTAATCCAAAAATTGTTTTTTTTAGTATCGATAAGGAAGCGCATGACCACGATCTTGCCTGATGATAAGCTGAGATGTAGCTAAGATGAATCGCGCTTCCCTATAAAGTACCCGTTCACTCGTCTCTTGAAGATCCCCAGATTGTACTCGTCGGGGAACACAGACTCAGGAAGCATGTTCCAGTCCCATGCGGTTCCTGAGACTGAGACTTCATGATCTGAGCCAACTCGGCTGATCTTTCAACCAACGAGGCAGGCAGATAGACAACAGTATCTAATAAACAAGCTTATAACAGTATCTAATAAACAAGCTAATAACAAGTGTCTAATAAATAAGCAATAAAGTCAGCTTGTTCCACAAGGAATGAGTCGGATATATTATTATACTAGATGCGCCCACGACTTCGTCCGCGTGGAAAAATTTCGAAATAAAAGTAGCCTAAGTTACTCCCTGTCACATCAGCTATCTGCCAGTGAAAGTCCCGTCAAAATCGGTCCAGCCGTTCCAGAGATTAGCCGGAACAGACAAACAGACAGACAGACAAAAATTGTAAAAAATGTTATTTTGGTATATGTACGGTGTCTACATCCATATGCATTTAGTAAAAAGCGATTATTTTAATATTACAAACAGACACTCCAATTTTATTTATTTATATAGAGTATAGATGTATAGATGTACGTGCGTATATCATGTATGTCACATGAATTTAGTGTGTGTAATGTTTATTTTTATTAATTTAATGTATTTCTAATGATTTTTATTTAAAAATATTAAGTTCCTGCAATCCTCCACAATATAAACTTAAACTGTGCCAAATTTCATACTCCACCGTTCGCGGAATTGTCTGTAAAAGGGGTCCAAAATTTTCCCTTCACGTAATATGCAGAGTGCTAAGTGTGAGTTTTTCTTTTCGCATTCGATCGTGAGCACGTTTCGAGTTTACTAGGAATTTGTATGTGATTTGTACAGCGCCACCTAGTGGTAAACTAGTTTCTCACGTTTATCACTAGGTGGCGCTGTACAAATCACATACAAATTCCTAGTAAACTCCGAACGCGCACACGATCGCATGCGAAAAGAAAAACTCACACATAGCACTCAGAGAACAAAGAACTAAAATATTTATTTTAAAAGATAGGAATTAATAATATTTTTAGGATATAATTTTGTCAAAAATAGACATAAAGACACGTGACGTAAAGGCAAATCTGGAAGTGGTAAGTCACGCCGTGGTAAAACGTCATATTATTTTTGACATTTTCATAGAAACCACAGATTATGCAATATATGACCACGTCATTAAAAAAGTTAAAAATCAAAAAATATTTATTTTAATTAAAACACAACATAAAATAGTACATTTGTTGAAGCCTTCTTTTAAGTAAACCATATACTTAAATTGACAGAAGACTTCTCTCTTCTATACCTAAAAATAACTATGTACATATTATTATTGATATGTGTTAATCGGTATATTTTATTATAATTAAATGAAGTATTTAGTATTATTGATTAATAATTGTTATAAAAGATAGGAATAAATAATATTTTAGGATATAATTTCGCCAAAAATAGACATAAATTACGCGACAGTAAACGCAAATTGGAAGTGATACGTTACGCCGCCGTGGTAAAACGACATATTATTTTTGACATTTCCTAGAAACCACAGATTAAGTAATGTACTATGACCACGCCATATTATTGTGATAGACCAGAGCGTTTTAGACGTAAATTTAAACTTAAATTTTAAAACGCAAAATTATTATTATAAATATGCGATATTAAAAATTTGTTTTTCTTTTTCAATCTTAGTGAACTAACCTATTATCTTAAACAATATGCAATAAATAAAACCCAGTTTTGATGGTCAAGTTGTCTTCACTATAGGCCAAGGTCGAACTAGCATGCTCAAGAACGTTTGTTGAAGTGATTCTGTGTGAATTTATGTCACAGATGTTTCAAAATAAAAAGCATTAATTTCTTCATGTAAGCTTCTAGAGTCTACATTATGATAAAACATGAAGTGAAAATTTTGAACTTTTTTCTTCAACCACTCGCCTGCAATAATTAGATCAATTACTAGAGTTACTCGAAACTTCATTCTTGTGACCAAAAAACATTACTTTCTTTTAATCTGTTGATTAAAAACGTAGCCTATGTCACTGCCAGATAATGTATATTTCTAAAGGTAAAAGAATATTTAAAATCGGAGTAGTTTTTGAGTTAAATCGTAACCAACAAACAAAGCGAAAAAAGCTGCATACCTGGGTTATCAAGTGAAATTATAAGGTCTGTCAGTCTGTTTGTTATGCTTTCACGGCTAAGCCCCTGAATAGATTATGATAAAATTCAGCATGGAGAAAGTTGAAGATCCGGGGTCAAACATAGGCTATATTTTTTACCAAAGTTATTCCACATGGGAAAGACATATAGGCTGAAATTTGGTATGAAAAAATTCATGGACGGCATGTTTATTAATTCGCGGGCGAAGCTGCGCAGTGCAGTTAGTTTTATATTATAGTTATAATATTTAGTATGGATATTAGTGGGAATTATAGCATACTAGCTGCAACGTGAAGCCAGCTGAATCATAAACGTTTTGTGGTGAATCCCACGGGGTCGCTTAATTTTTCCGGGATAAATAAATATTCATGGGACAAATTACACTTACTGATCTAACCCCAAAGTAAACAAATTATATGCTCGTGTTTGAGTGTTAGTCAACGATACTAATACATAGAAATACATATATAAATACTAGAATATATTTAATAAACACCCAAACCCGGAAATACACACATTTATGCTCATCACACAAATGCTTGTCCGCGTCAGGGGTAATAAATAATAATGATAAATATTCACGGGACAAATTACACTTACTGATCAAACCCAAAAGTAAGCAAATTATTTGCTTGTGTTATGGGTGTTAGTCAACGATACTAATACATAGAAATACATATATAAATACTAGACTATATTTAATAAACACCCAAACCCGGAAATACAAGCATTTATGCTCATCACACAAATGCTTGTCCCCGTCGGGGATCGAACCCGAGCCCCGTTGATTGCGTAGTCAGGGTCGCTAACCACTTGACCAACGGGGCGGTCAAACGTCAACGGGGGAATCGAACCCGAGCCCCGTCTATTGTGTAGTCAAGGTCGCTAAACACTCGACCAACGGGGCGGTCCAAAACGAATAACGGCGGGATAAAAAGTAGCCTATGTGCTCTTCCAGTTCATCATCTACCCGTGTCCCAAATTTCAATCAAAACCATTTTAAATTTTTTGCGTGGTTAAGTAACAAACATCCATCCATCCATCCATCCAAACTTTCGCGTTTATAATATTAACTAGCTGAGCAAAATTTCGATAAAAAGTAGCCTGTTACTCCCTATCACATCAGCTATCTTTTAGTGAAAGTCCCGTCAAAATCGGTCCAGCCGTTCCAGAGATTAGCCGGAACAAACAGACAGACAGACAGATGGATGGACAGACAGACAGACAGCCAAAATTGTAAAAAATGTTATTTTGGTTTGTAGGGTAAGGTAGCCGGTAAACTTATGCATGTGGCATTAGATCTAGCCACAAGATACTAACGCACCATTAACGTCTTTGGTGTCTATAGGCGATGGTTGATTCTTACCATCAGGAGACCCATCTGCTTGTTTGCTATCTTATGATAAAAAAAAGATTTTTTTTTAATTTTTTTTTTTTATGGAAGAGGGGGCAAACGAGCAGGAGGTGCACCTGATGTTGAGTGATCACCGCCGCCCATGGACATCTGCAATACCAGAGGCCTTGCAGTCGCATTGCCGCCCTTTTAAAAATGAGTACGCTCTTTTCTTGAAGGTCCCCATGTCGTATTTGTTCGGAAAAACCCCCGCCGGTAATTGATTCCACAAAAGAGTAGTGCGAGGCAAAAAGTGCCGGGAGAACCGCACGGTTGTGGATTTCCAGACATCAAGATGGTGTGGGTGGAACTTCAAATTTTGACGCGATGTCCGATGGTGGAAGTTAGCAGCAGGAATTAATCCAAACAACTCGTCGGAACACTCTCCATGATAGATACGATAAAAGACGCAGAGTGAGCTTACATCTCTGCGTAATGCCAAAGAGTCAAGCCGTTTCGTAATAGCCTGATCGTCAACGATTCGAACCGCTCTACGTTGAATGCGGTCAAGTGGAAGAAGCTGGTACTGGGGAGCTCCGGCCCAGAGATGAGAGCAGTACTCCACGTGAGGCCGAATTTGCGCCTTATAAAGTTGGAGACGATGGGCCGGCAAGAAATACTGCCTCGCTCTGCTGAGCACACCGAGCTTTTTGGAGGCTAGTTTCGCCTTGCCTTCCAGATGACCGCGAAAGTGAACGGTATTCGATATGTCGACTCCCAGGATTCCGACACTGGCTGAGGCTGTTAGGAGAGTATTCTCAAATCGAGGTGATATGACAAGGGGTGTCTTTTTTGCGGTGAACGCGCAAAGCTGTATCTTTTTGGGGTTAAATGTGACCAAGTTTTGACGACCCCATTCTGAGACATCAGTAAGTCGATTCTCGACTTCAGACACAAGCTTCTTTCGGCTCTCTTCGACGTGTTCCCGAGAAATACCGCTATGGCCAGAGTATGTAGCATCACCAGTATTATCATCTGCATAGCAATGTATGTTACTAATTCGCAACATATCATTGATATGCAGAAGAAAAAGGGTCGGTGATAGCACGCAGCCTTGGGGAACACCAGCATTGACGGGTTTAAGGTCGGAGCATGCACCGTCGACTACGACCTTGATGCTCCGATCAGCCAAAATACTGGTTATCCACTTGCATAATTTCTCAGGAAGCCCGTAGAAAGGCAGCTTTGCGAGAAGCGCTTTGTGCCATACCCGATCAAAGGCCTTAGCTATATCCAAACTTACAGCCAATGCCTCCCCCTTGGACTCAACTTCCTCCGCCCATCGATGTGTCAAATATACTAGCAGATCACCAGCTGAGCGGCCGCGACGGAAACCGTACTGACGGTCACTAATCAGCTGGTGCTCTTCTAAATAATTCAGGAGCTCACAGTTGATGATGGTTTCCATGTTTTGGAGAACAAGGAGGTTATGGCTATGGGCCGGTAATTGGACGGGCTAGAGCTATCTCCTTTCTTGGGAATGGGATGCACTAGAGCTGTCTTCCACGATTTTGGTACCACGCCGAGTGAGTAGGAGAGTCGAAACAGGCGCGTTAATACTGGCGCCAACTCCGGAGCGCACACTTTAAGCACAATAGAAGGGATGCCATTCGGCCCTCTAGACTTGTGGACGTCCAAGGAAAAAAGTGCTTTACGTACAGAAGATTGCAGGAATCTTAGTTCCGGCATAGAACTATCGCACCGCGGGATGGTAGGCAGTGCATTCCCTTGATCGTCCAGAGTCGATTTGGCCGCAAAGAACGAGCCCAGAAGATCGGCCTTCTCCTTTGCGGTATGGGCCAGAGAGTCATCGTCTCTGTGCAAAGATGGAAGAGAGGGCTGTGAGAAATTCCCTATGACAGCCTTGGCGAGAGACCAGAACGCACGAGTTCCTGAAGGAAGGCGAACTAATTTCTCACCAATTCTGCCAATGTGTTCCGATTTTGCCTTGGCGATAGCTCTTTTGAAGAACCGAGAGGCAGAATTGTACTCCTTTCGTAATGTGCTGGTTTTTACATCACGAGATGCCGACGCAGCAGCCCAAGCCCGGTAGCACTCCCACTTTCGGCGTGAAGCCGTTTTGCAGGAGCGACCAAACCAAGGCTGAGACCCACCACCAACTGGCACCGCAGAAAATGGAATGAAAAGTACCATGCATAAATACTTATTAATTTTTGGTCCGGGCTTCCTATTGAAGAATAGACCAACTACCGTTCTACCAGACAGGTCGTAAAAGGCTACCGATTGGCTACACGTGTCACTATCATCGTGACTACTGATAGAGTACCGCAACATCTCATCATCATCATCATTTAGTACCACCACCTAACATATATCTACCGCAATAGCGTCAATGCTTATCACTATCGAGTTCTGGTTTGGACGACAAGGTAGCTTGTAGGTTTACGCATGTGACATTGCCAACCCGCCACATGGATAACAACGCACCATTAACATCTTTTGTGTCTATAGGCGATGGTTCCTCTTTCCATCAAGAGACCCATCTACTTGTTTGCTATCTAATTATATAAACATTTATATTGTGTAACAAAAAATCTTTTGTGTTCATAAAAACTATGCATAACGACAACATTAAGTGTTTGTATTGCAAACACTCGACAAAAATAAATATTAACATTACTTATTGCGAACTACTCGTTAAAGAATTCGTTTTTGTTCAGAGAATTATCACACTTTAAAGTAATGTGGTAATGCTCTATTTGTCGAGTGGTTAGCGACCATTAGTGTCAATCGTTGAGCCTCGGGTTCGATTCGCGACAAATATTTATTGGATGAGACCATATATATGTGTTTTAGCCATGGGCCGGGCGCTCGCGCCACCAGGATTACTTTCAAAGAAGTGCATCTGAGTGCTAAGTGTTTTTCTTTTCGCATTCGATCGTGAGCGCGTTTCGAGTTTAGGTACTAGGAATTTGTATGTGATTTGTACAGCGCCACCTAGTGGTAAACGTGAGAAACCAGTTTGAAAGTGTGACCAGCCAACCAGTGCGAAAAGAAAAACTCACACTTAGCACTCTGTATCTACACATTATACTACTAAGTAATATAAAATTGTCTATAATAATTAGATAAATGTACTGTAAAATTGTTAATGACAAGATGATGAACGAATTTAGGTAGAAACTTAGACACCATAGTTATTATTCCAACAGTAACTTCCCTTTCAAGAAAGAAAATGCATAAAAAATTTATTTTTTAATGTATTTTCTTCCTTGAAAGGAGGGTACAAGTGTACCCCCTTGCATCCTGCTGCCGACACCCATGGTTTTAGTACTTATGCTTAAGTTTTATCTAAAACTTTAAAATTTTACGAAGAAAGCTTATCAAGTGACACGTGGCTCGGTTGGTTAGAGCGTGCCGACCAGAGGCAAAGTCGTCTGTTCAAATCAAATCTCGTCAAAAATTATTTGTTATTTTTGTGATGAGCATAGATTTCAACAGGTTGATTAGTAAAAACCACGGATTAAATGGATGTGCTTTTCAAGAAAATTTCTTAATTTGTCAGTGTAGCTTGCAATTACACACAGAAATATGGAGTTAAAATACTTGCATAGTTATCTTCATACCGTTTATATTTATTGTTTAATTTGTATTGTTTTTGTTTTTATCCTTTTTATATATTTTTATATATTTCTTTTTTTGCCGTCCACCTATGCTATCCGTGTGAAGGGATAGAATTTCCACATGCATAAGATTTCCGGCTACCTTACCCACAAAACTGAAACACGACAGTGACAAATATTAACACTATTGCAAAAATCATAACTATCCTAACCTAACTCTATCCAAACTCTAGATAGTAATTCTACCTTGCCAGATAATTAGATGGTTAAGCGATTTCACATTTTACAGCCTCAATAAAGTTTAATGTTACTTAATTATGAGAAGTAAAAGTATTTTACCTCTGCCAATACAAAAGCCTTATTCAGTGTTAATCATAATAAAAGAGGGAAGAGTTCTATTACTTCTATTAAAAAGCTATTAAAGATAATGTAACAGAAGAGAATGGAATGGGATGGAATTTATTGGAATGGAATGGATTGGCTATATTGCACCCTTAGAATTACAATGACGTTACGATTACAAATACGTTACGACTACAAATATCGAGCATTCGAGAAAAATGCATTTAAATCTTTTAATTTACTCTTTACATAATCATTCTTTTGTAACGACAATATAATATATAAAAAGTTAACATGATACAAATTCATGGTTATTGATTATATACCTTCTTTGATATTAGTTGATTATAATACCTTAGAATTTTGTAGTTTTATTACTACGTATTTTCAAAATACAGGACACCGACACAGTTAAGTCATTGTTTCACTAAAATACTATAATTTATAAAAGAATAAAAAATTGATAAAACAACATTACTTCTATCTAGCGGCAAAATATGGTTTACAAATAGCCATTGTTCCTTACGATAGCTTAGCACCTAGAGTATACAATACTACGTAGCTGAGCATTTTTTATGGCGTTTGTTATACTTATGTCATTTTGACATAATTTTGCACTGGCGTCGCTATAAATCAAAAGGTGCGATATAGTAGTCACTACCATCGTTACTACTAGGTGGTAAAGTTCTGCAACGACTCACTCGTGTCTGGTACGACGGCCTTACTTTATCCTGCCATAATAGCGCCAATGCTTGTCCTGTCGTGTTCTGGTTTATTTGTCAAAAATCACCCAATATATTTATCTAATGGTCTATTCTATTTGGTTGAGATCATAGGGCATCAAATTCGATACCCGGATCGTGCAAAGAATCGATCGGGCATTGAATTTTTATCCACGAAAACAGTAGGAACTCATTTCTTTATAATGTAACTTACCTATTCCTCCCATACGGCGATAATGTAGAAGAAAAAGAAAAAAATATATAAAAACTGTATAAATCGTTCTGGTTTTACCTGACATATGTGCAGTTTTAACCCATGCTGTAGTATTTGTGAGTTCCAACGATACGCTTATACATTTAGAATACTGTTCGATCTGGTTCGCAATCTTCCGAGTAAAGAGGCACATCACTTTTTGACAATCGCAATTGACAAAGCTGTGCGGAGTAAACGAAGTCCGCGCGGACGAAGTCGCTGGCAACAGCTAGTTCAAAATAAATAGCACGTTGAAACCACGCGAAGCCGCGATGGAAATCTACACAAGTTATGAATTGGTAACGAATGATGTACATTAAATTGTAATTACAGGGACATTTACATACTACTTCTATTATTCAAATGTGATATCACTAATCGATTACGTCATTATGTCTCTACGAGTAGATTTCTCAATATTTTCACAGACACATGGGTTTTGATATATCTCATATGAGGTTAGATTAACATATATTTTGTTACACTTCAAGCTTTTGACATCAAGTCACAAAAAGTTATTACTTTTTGTGACTTGAGGTTATTTTTTTGTATTTGCATAGTTTTAACATTAGCTATATTTATATTTATGTAGTTTTAATATTAGATGTTTTGTATTTTATAGTTTCAACATTAGTTTTTTGTATTTATATAGTTGGACTTTTTGTATTTACATAGTTTTCACGTACGATTTTTTTGTTTGTAGGTACATAGTCTTAACATTAGTTTTTTATATTTATATAATTTTAACATTAGATTTCTTTTATTTACATAGTTTTTATATAAATTTTTTGGAAGTACGAGTACACCGTTCTTATATTTTTGGACAGCTTTTTACAACCCCCACGTCTTGGCAACCACTTTATTGATTTTTTCGTAGGATAACAAATAAGCAGATTATAGTTATCCTGGTTGGAAGAAATTGCCATTGTCTATAGACACCAAAGATGTTAATGGTGCGTTGCCATCCTGAAATAGGTACCATAATATGCATGAATTTTCAGGCAAGACGTGCAGAGCTCTATCCGTACGTTGATAATGGCATGTTTGGTCTAAGTTTACCGGTTAACAAATTGGTCAGCAGAAAAGAAAATGGTATATTTATTAAAAGCAAGCCGGAACTACACAATAAAAAATGTTTGAAAGAGTCACGCAAGCGAATTTCTCAAAATCTACTGAAACAATCCATCGTTTGTACTTTGTATGTGTGTATATATGTTTGTTTAACGATAACTACATATCATTGATCAAGGCGCCATGAAATATGGTAGGAAAGATAATGACAAAAAAATTTTCTCAATTAAAATTAATTTTCCCAGTGTTGATATAAGCATGAAGCTGTATTGCATATTTTGGAGACAACACTTTTAATACTTACTCGAAAACAAATTTTAAATACTGCTGTCATTTTTTGAGATTTTACCCTCTCTTTCCAACACAGCTGTATAAAAAGAGATGGTGAGACCTCAGATACAGAGATATAAAGTAAATATTTGTTTCAATTGATTAATATGAGTGCTTCACCTAGACCCAATACTTCATGGATGTAAGCCCCCTTTTGAAGTGTAGAACATCTGCCTTCTGCTAGATATCTCGTAAAAAGTAAGAGGAGGCTAATACATGTCACCAACATCATGGATACTAACTAGGTGGTAGAGTTATGCAAGGTCTCGATCAGACTTTGTGACCACCGCCTTACCTTTTCCTGCCTCAATAATGTCAATACTTGTCATTGTCGTGTTCCGGTTTGGAGAGTAGAGTGTCAATAAACTTATGCATGTGGCACTCCAACCCTTCCATATGGATAGCAACGTACCATTAACATCTTTGGTGTCTATAGGCGATTATTATCTCTTTCCATCAGAAGAGCATTCTACTTGTTATATATAAAAAAACCAATTTTTTATTTAAAGATGTTGTCAGTAGAGTTGTTCTAATTTATATTCATGTTATGTAGTGTATTATCATATTTAAGTATTCATTGATTCATTCGTTGCAGCCATTACTTCGGGGACACATTATCGGCGAGTGTTCGTGGTACGGTGAACGTGCATACCGCATTATCTCGCCCAGGTCTTGTCCCACTACCTTACCTATTCTTGCTGCAATAGCGTCAGTGCTTGTCAGACAAACAAGCCTGGGAATCGCTCCTCACGCCAATCTCTTATATTTTTTTGTAATATGAAATAATTCTTATGATAACATAACGCATTTATTATAAAAAAATAATAACCAAAAATGACAAGCCCAGATCTTTTTAGCATGTGGCCGCGTTCCGATCTTAAGTTTTTAAAATTTCGACTCGTCAAAAGTGCCTTTAAAGGTTTTTTAAATAAAAAAAAAAGGATTTTGATTTCTTATACACGTGCTATTACCATTTCGCCACACGGATAGCATTGCACCATTAATATCTTTCATATTAATGGTGCCGCCGGTGATTATTTTTTTCCATCAGAACCATCTGCTTGTTTGTTATATTATGATATAAAAATGCATTCAATCGACAATAGTTTAGCGGAATATATGTGTGAAAAATACTAGGTCTATCTCGCTTCAGCTTAAGATACGCACCAATATTAAAACGAGATAAATTTAATATTTTACTTGTCGCGATAGAAAGCCCTTCGCGTTAGCTAAAACGATTTGCAATTCAGTGAAAAATTTGTCCACATCGCGACAACACAAATAATTGCCGTACCTACCTACCCCGATAATGTAGCCGCTATGTTATGGTACGAATCGATCTATATTAGTAGTTTTTTTTGTTTTTTTTTTTTATATATAAAACCATCCACTATAATTAAATACTTACATAGCATTACAAAGTAGGGATTTTGAGCCAGTTACAGATTTTTACGTATATGTATTAAATAATAACATACACATACCTAACTAAAATAACAACACACATACCTAGTGGTAGAGAATAGCTTTATTAATCATAATCAATTATACTTTTTAGTGTATACATTCTTAATAATCAATTACACTCTTACTTGGGTTGCTTACAAATATTACTTAATAAAATATATTGACAATATATTCAATATACCGTAATGATAATAAGGAAATGATCACGTTGGTTCTCTTGTAGAGTAGATACAGTAACAAAACGACACATTATAAACAGTTTAAACTTTAAATAAGATGCTTTGGTTTTCTCCTCATTACCGCAATTTGCCATTAAAAGACTATGACTTGTAACTACGAACACCTTACTTTTACTTTTTTATTTTGCTTGCATCATGACTATAAAAAAAAATAATCCGTAGATATTAACACACAATTTTGGCCGTTTTGGTCCGGGGCTGGGCTCCCTTTTGAAGCATAGAAAACTGCCGTTCTTCCAGGTAAGTCGTAAAAGGCGATCGATTTATATATGTCACTACCATCGTGCCTACCATGTAGTAGAGTTCAGCAACGTTTTGCCCGGGTACCAGAGCATTACCTATTCCTGACTCAATGGCGTCAGTGCCTGTCGTTATCCTGTTTCGGTTTGGAGGGTAAGGTAGCCGGTCGATTTATAGTTGTGGCATTAAGACTCAGCCACATGGATACTAACGCACTTTGGTTTCTGTAGGCGATGGATGTCTCTTTCCATCAGGAGAGCCTTCTGCTTGTTTGCTATCTTATGATATAAAAAAAAAATTACTCAAACAGAAAAAACCAAATAAATTCAATGAATATCTTAACTTTCTTAACAATTGACTTATGTAAAAAAATATCTAAATATAGAAACTTCCTGTCGGAGAACTTTATTAATACATATACATTAATAATAATAATAATAAATGTGTATCTAGATAACATATATGATAAAAATAAATTAAAGATAAGTTTTGACCATCCTTTTGGTCGAGTGGTTATCGATCCTGACTACGCAATCGTTGGGAATAAAATTCAATTCCCAACAGGGACAAGTTCTTCTGTGAATTTCAGTATTCATATTTGAATTTCTAAGTACTAGCAATCGCCCTCTGCTCGAATCTCGACCATAGATTAATCAATAAAGTCTCCTTTAAGTTTGACAAAAGACTTTAACCGTAAAGAAAATAGTATACATGTGTGCACAACATTATTATCATGAAGTTGTATTATATCTGTATTATATATGGAGGCACCACTTCTAATACCTACTTGAAACCAAATTTTAAATACTGCTGTCATATTCTAAGGTCTTAACATGGGAGTACCGAGGGAGGGGTCAGGGAGGGGCAGCTGCCCCCCCCCCTGGAATTTATTTACCTCTACTATCTACTGTTGTAGATAACAAGATAAAAATATAGTCTTAAAATGTTACGGTTGCCCCCCCCCCTGGCCCAGACCTCGATACGCCCATGGATCTTACCCTCTTTTTCTAACATAGCTGTATAAAAAGAGATGGCGAGACCTCATAGACAGAGATATAACGTAAATATTTGTTTCAATTGATTAATACGAGTGTTAGCTCCACCTTTACCTAATATTTCATGGTTATTACTTATTGTCATATCATATAATTATATCAATACTGTCATGTATGTCACAACGAATTTAGTGTTTGTAATGTTTAGTTTTATTAACTTAAAAATAATATTTATAAAATAATAATACTGTGAATATTATTAAAAAATAACAATTAATCCTCCATAATGTAAACTTTAACTGTGCCAAATTTTATGTTCCACTATTCACGTAATTCCTGTAAAAAGGCGTACAAAGTTTTTGCTTCGCGTATTAATTAATGTATAGATTTGTATCCTTGACTAGCACATATAAGAAAACAAACTATTTGGGGTTAGATCAAATCGTGTAATCTGTCTAGTGATATTAAAAAATTACATACCTGTTAAGATATCTTACAAAATAAAGTTCACTTTCAAACACAATATAGATCACGTACCACTAAACCACTGTAACACATGCTAACGTCAGACTGACCGCGTCTACACACAGCCGCGGTTAACTTTCGACACGCGTTTCCTTTGCCTTATCGAAATCGCCAGAGAAAAAGTCATACCCGGTGTAGCTATAAATCCAACACCGATAATTGTGTGTGCAAGTATGTATGTATCATTTCAAAAAAATGAAAGACCAATTATATGTAGCAAGAATAATTTGACAGTCTACAAAAAAATGCTACAGAAATATTTACCAGAAATAAGGAATACGGATTCTACGAAAAAAACAAGGACGACATGGAACTTCGAAGACATTAAAATATGTTCTTTAAATAGTGAAAAGAAATTGGATAACGAAAGGCAGCATGGCCAATGGTCTTAGCCCGTCCCGTGGGGTATTAAAAGAAACAAATTACTTTAATATCAAATTTTAATTGTAACAATTAATGTTGTTTAATAATTTGTAAAATTTGTTAAACAATAACAGAAATTAGATAGAACCCGCAAACTTCAAAAGACATTTTTATTAGTTTCATAAACCCGCATAAAATATCTTTTGAAGTTTAATAATTTTAAAAAGTCCTTTGACCTTAATAATTAATGTACGTTTTTTACATTTTAATAACGAATATTTCTTAAATGACTTAGGAATTTCATGCAGATGAAGTCATTAGTTTTAATATCAGATAATAAGACAGACAGACATTTGCTAAGTGGTTGCAACGTCTCGCCCAGGTATTTGGTACTACCGCATTACCTAATCCATCAACTATCGCGTCAGTGCTTGTCATTGTCGTGTTCTAGTTTAAAGGGTAAGGTAACCGGTGAACTTATGAAAAAAAACGTATGGGGTTAGATTAGTAAGTGTAATTTGTCCCTTTTGTATATATATATATATAAATATTTTTTTTTTAATTATAAGATAGGAAACAAGCAGATGGGTCTCCTGACGGAAAAAGTCGACCATCGCCTATAGACACCAGAAGTGTTGTGTTGCTATCTTGTGGCGAGGTGTTAAGCCACATGCATAAGTTTAGTGGCTGCCTTACCCCCTACACCGGAACACGACAGTGTCAAGCACTGACGCTATTGCGGCAGTAATAGGTAAGGCGGTGGTACCTGACCTGGGCGAGATAATGCAGAACTCTGCCACCTAGTAGGCACGATGGTAGTGATTCGTATAGCCAATAGCAGTTGGGCGAATCTTCAAAGGCTCCTTTGAAGAATAGGCCAACTGCTGTTCTGCCTCGGGGAAAAAATATTATATATATATATATATATATATATTGATCTATACATTAATTCGTAATGGAAAAACATTGGACCCCTTTTTAAGTCAAGTGCGCGAACGGTAGAGTGTGAAATTTGGCACAGTTAAAGTTTACATTGTAGAGACCTGCAGAAATCTAATATTTATAAATAATATGCAATAGGAATCTATACATATCTATACATATAATAAAATCGCAGGAAAGTCAAAACTGTACATTGAATATTTTTTTTAAATAATATTTGGGGCGTGATCTACAATCGATATCGAAGCCAAAAATATAGTTTTTAGAATTTTTGTCTCTTTATCTGTTTGTCTGTTTGTCTGTATGTACGTCCGGGGTAAACTCAAAAATTACTGCATAGATTTACTTCAAATTTTGCATGAATATTACTAACAGGTCCGGTCAACATATAGGCTACATATTATCACGCTATCACCTACGGGGAAGAAGCTGTGCGGAGTAAACGAAGTCCGCGCGGACGAAATCGCTGGCAACAGCTAGTACATATAATAAAATCGTAGGAAAGTCAATGTATGTCCGAGGTAAACTCAAAAAGTACTACATGGATTTACTTAAAATTTTGCATGAATATTACTAACAGGTCTGGTCAACATATAGGCTACATATTATCACGCTATCACCTACTGGGGAGAAACTGTGCGGAGTAAACGAAGTCGCCGGCAACAGCTAGTACATGATACATGATATTAATAAAAGTAAACATTACACACGCTACATTCATGTGACATATATGATATTATTCCATTGACATGTATAATATTATACACGTCAATGTATTATTCACACATGTGTGACATTTTCTTGACGAATAAAGTCAATTGGCAAACTTAAAAGAGATTTTATTACTTAGACTGTGGTCGAATTCTGACCACAGGCGATCACATGTATTATTCCTTTTTTTAAAACACACAAAGTGTATATGTGCTAACCATTAACCACACCACGTGAATACTAATAGATACGCCATTGGGAAGGAAACATGTCGCCGGGCCTATGAGCAAACGCTCCTATAACTGTTAAACATGTCATACATTTGTAGGTTATATTGTGAAAAAATAGAAATAAACCATGTTATACAGTTTTATCATACCAAATGGGATGACTAGGTTTAGAAAATTACCCTTGAAATGATTTTATTTCATTAGTAAGTAGTATAAGTCTGTATTTCTGTATATAATTGCAAACTACGCTGACAAAGTAAGAAATTGTCTTGAAAAGCGTACCCATTTAATCCATGGAATAAAATATATTTTTTTCTCACTCGTAACAGGCGGGTTCATGGGATATGATCATATCTAAACATGATACATGTAAATAATAATATTGTTACGTACTTCGGGTTCGTAATTGTGTAAGAAAACACCACTTATATTAAATTCGTGTATTCACGATACAAATACACACAACACAACACAATGTAATACGTAAATACTCTGAATAACACTAGTCACTCACTGTACTATCACTGAACTTAGAACACTACACAATAAAATACTTTTTTTTTTTAAGGGCAATGGGCCCACCTCTCGTTCCCACCACTGTAACTTCTGTAAACCAGAATCAACAGCGGCAACCTTCCTGATAACCTCTGAGTTGCGAGCTCAGGGTGCCCTGGGGGAAAAGCTAAGCTGTCTTGGAACCCGCATCGAATTTAATCAGAAGAGTATAGGAGGAGTAGGAAAATACATCTAGTTTCCCTCCCTTTACAGCAGGAGACAGCGTAAGATAAAGCAAAAAACTGCTAAGAAATGAGACGTTTACAATCAGGTTAAGCCTGATTGCTATTGCACCACGGTAGTTTAGGTATTTGAGGACCTACGAAAATGGCCTACTTAATTCTGCTTCCAGTAGTATGTATGACAAAATCGCTTGAAGGCACGGAAATTCCCACGTGTTGCTACAAGGTCGGAATAGTAGATTACCCCGGATATACGTCGTATACTATCAAGCATTTGGCTACGTTCATTTTGCCAGAGATTACACTCCCAAAGAATATGATGTGCAGTTTGTTCATATTTACAGTTTATGGTGGAACATTCGCAAAATGGAGAAGGGACTAATTTGAACGAGAATAATTTAGCTTTAAAATTACCATGACTAGTAAGGAACTGTGCAACACAATGATCTATTTCTATCCACGTTTTACTTAATCGTTCCCGGACGCAGGGGAAAAAGTTATATAAATGCCGTCCTTTAGGTGAGCAGCACCAACGCGACTGCCATTCATTTATTAATTCATTAGTAACATCCATCACGGGATTAAAGAGGCGACGTATTTTTGTTTGAGCTTGCGGATTAATAAATTCTGGGCTAGTAAAGTTTTTAGAATTATAGTACATTGAGGACCGACGCTGAATTTCTAAATCTAATGGAAATACACCTGATAAAACGGATAAAGCTTCAGAGCTTACAGTGCGATATGCTTTACACAGAAATATTAAAGCCAAACGCTGATTTTGAAGTAATTTACGCCGGGTCGCGCCGCTTGTAACTTTATCAGCCCATGCTGAACATGCATAAGTAATACAACCTAAATAAGTTGCGTTATAAATTATCTTTAAAGTGTTAAAGGTTAAACCCCACGTTGAGGTAGATATGCCGGCAAAGGACAAGTAATTCCGTTTAGCTTTTTCACTGATATAGTTAATATGATTTATAAAAGTATAATTTTTCTCTAAAACTAAACCTAAATATGTTACGGACTCCTTTCTCTTTACTGTGCTATTATTTAATTTTATGCTAGGAGACGATAGAAGCGAACCTTTTAGTATTAAGTAGAACATTTTATGAGGCGCAAATTTTAAATGATTTCTGAATCCCCAGTTGGATATTAAATTAAGACTAGTATAAGCCAGTGACTCTATCTGTGCTCGTGTGTTTGCTTGTATTATTAAAGCAACGTCGTCCGCATAACCTATAAGTGAGCAACCTTCAGGCAAGGCTAGTGAAAATAAATCATCAAATCCTAAGTTCCATAGATATGGCGAAAGTACTGATCCCTGTGGGCAGCCCAGAGTAAGGCGTTTAGATGCAGTGTAATGCCCTAGCTGTAATTTCAAGTGACCGTTTTCTAAATACGATTTAATTAGTTGATATATATTAGAATAGCATCCCCTTATTTTTAGTTTTAATAATAACATCGGCCACCACGCGTTATCAAAAGCACCTGAAATATCCAAAAAGATAGCCACAACATAATTATTTCGTGATAGTTCTACCGTTTTTCTCATGGTTAGCACTGCATCTACAGTGGATTTTCCGGCGGTAAATCCTAATTGTTGTTTATTGAATGTGGGCCCTTGCGGTAAGAGTCGAGGAACTACTAATCTTTCTAGCAGTTTACCAAGAGAAGGTAGAAGTGTAATTGGGCGATATGATTTAGGGTCATCCGGAGGCTTGTCACCAGATTTTGGAATAATTTTGAGATATCCTTGGCGCCATATTTTAGGGAAAACACCTTCCGCAATGCAACGATTTATTACTTTTAGAATAGAGTCTGGGGCTGCTATACACGCTTGTTTTATCATATAATTTGAGATTTTATCCTCTCCGGGCGCTTTTTTCAATGGTAAATTGTTAACGGTATTTAACAATTCATCTAAGGATACCAGACTCGATATGGGGGACACAGGTGTCACGTCAACTTGTGATCTAATTTCACGATGATATTCGTTATCCCGCTCTAGATTATCGTCTGGAATTAGCGTCTCCAAAAGAGCGTTTGTTGTTTCTTCTAAACTAAGCGTATACGTATCGTTAAGTTTTATGTTATTATAAAAAGAAAAGTTATTTCTCGTACGATTTTTAATTTCGTGATACAGAGAAGACCAAGGGCCTTCTTTCTCTAATCTATCCGTTATTTTTTGCAGAAATTTTCTCTTTGCTAACGTAGTAGCGGCTCGATAGTGTGACCGGATCCTTCTTAAATCAGCAAGAGCTTTAACGTATTCGTCACCTTCTGAACGACGGCGCTTAATTTTATTAAGATGGCGCCTAGCTTTTCAGAAGTCTCGTCGTTTTTTGACTAAACTATCATTCCACCACTCACATTTTTGAGATTTTATTTTTGAATGTCGACCTATAGCAATATCTGCGCAGTATGTAAAAGCATCAGACATCATTTCTGACTATTCTGACACTGTTAAAGAATGGCGAGTGAAATCTTTGGCATGTGCAGCAAATAAGTATCGGAAAAGATTCCAGTTAGCGAATTTAGCGTCATATATATAATCAGTCGTACTAGATTCCGATCTCCCAGGCAACAACGAGTCATACTCGAACACAATCAAACGATGGTCACTACAAGACGCATCTGGAATTACGCGCCAGTTATTCAAACGAACGTACGCACTTGAAAGTGTGACGTCAATAGATGATTCACCCATTGGGCTACTGTATGTAGGTGGTGCGTCGGGGGTGTTATGGATGGTAAGATTTAGTTCAGCAATGAACTCTTCTACCGCAGATCTACGCTCCCTGTCATTGGACCGTAGTTTACCGTACCAAAGGGGGGATGAGGCATTGGCGTCAACGCCAATAATAATCTTTTGTCCGGCAAGAGATCGTAGGACGTATCGGAGGTGATGCAATAAAACACTTCTCGCTTCGCACGGGTAGCTTCAAGTATCGCTCTCGATCGCTTGATAAAAACTGCTCTGTATTTGTAAACACATCTCTGTTTATGCCCAGGGTAACGTTCTACCTGGATCCAGAAAAATCTAAATGTATCGGGAAACAATGAATCACTTCTTATCACTTCTTATTGTAAACAAGTTATGAGTCATAAATCCTAGTACACGCTACATTCAACCTTATGCCGTATACCACAAAGTTCATTACGGTATAGCTTAGGTCAACTATTTGTTTGTCAATAGGAGTAGCTATCTCTTTCTTTTATTTCTAGATCTCTCCAACGTTCCAACTCTACACGTTTCTAGATTATTCGTAACAATATGTTAATACGAAAAAAAATATTTTTTTTTACCAAGATATTATGACTACTTCTACAAAAGACAACTTTTTATATTGACGCAAATCAACCAGTTGATAGTAGCTTTCTATAAAAACCTCAAGTAGTTTTAGAATTTTCTCACTGATCTCGGAACATGTTATTTCCTGTAATGATGTAGAAAGCAATTGATAATATGTACAACTACCTGTAAGAAGTATTCTTATGTATGGTAACTGACCCCGTTCTGACTTGCACCGATGCAATTTGTTGATAAGAACTCATTATGGGTGCTTAAGAATAAAAGAAAGAAAGATAAGCCAAACATACCACAACCGTCGTGACTACTTGGTGGTAGAGTTCAATAAAGTATTGCTATGCTCGAAATATCATACGGATTTTATATAAAATTTTTAAGAACTATTATTATATAATTTTTATGGATTCAATCAGCATAAGTCTTGAACAATGGACATTACTAAATGGACTAAACGGTAGAGTTCCGCGACGATTCGACGCGACGCGACGAGTACCATCGCCTTACTTATCCCTGCAGCAATAGCTTCAATGATTGTCATTGACGTGTTCAGGTTTGGAGGGTAAGATAGTCGGTAAACTTATGCATATTATATTGTAATCCTGCCAGATGGTTAGCAACACACCACTAACATATTTGGTGTCTATAGGCGATGGTTTCTCTTTCCATCAGAAAAGGAATCTTATGATTAAAAAAAAATCGCTCTATGTTCTAGCGGTGCCAGCTTAGGTTCAAATCACGAGTCAGGTAATTAAATTTTAATCTTTTTTTCAATTTTTCGAGACAACATAACTTTTAAACCTGATTTGTTGATTTTACTAAGAGCACATCTGCAACTGCCTTTTTAGTATTTAACTATTTAGTATTTTTAGACAATAAAAATAGTTTTTTTGGTAACTTCGTGATTACACATTAAACTAAACTTTTACAAAATTCTAAAATTTTCAAAAGTTTAATAACCTTTTCAAGTGTATAAGGTAAAATAAGCTTCACAAGTGTTTATACACCTTTCTTTTGTATGTGTGTATGTGTGGGAATCTTTATAAATACCATACTTGAGAAGGTAGATAAGCCCCTTAACAACACCATGTTCAATAACTAAAAATGGTCCATTCAGAGAGACTCGGCGCCGGGACATATAGCTCTGTCCACCCAATTTTGATTAGAAACCAACGTTCCGGACTTCATCAGAGCTGAAGTCTGGCCGCCCTCTAGTACCGATCTTAAACCCCTGGATTATGATTTATGGCCAGTTTTAGAAAGTATGGCTTGCTCTAATGCCAAAATAATTTGGAGTCCCTTCAACAATCTATACGATTGGCAGTGAAGAATTTTCCCACGGAAAGAGTGCATGCTTCTATTGATAACTGGCCACAACATTAAAGGTCGGTATTGCAGCCAATGGCGACCACTTCGAATAAGCTTTATAAATTTTTAATGGTTTTATATTATTTTAATAAACTAACGCACTGTAATCGTAATAAATATTACATGCAATAGAAAATCATTTTTTTCTTTTAAACAATCTTTTTTTTAGGGCAACACTAGGTACATAAGTATATGAGGTTCATCGATTATTACAGTCATTAACTATTCGATCAACGGTGCGTATACAGTAATACGTAGTTTTACAATCTCATCTTTCTAAACTATTGATCATTTATCATTGTTGGTAGAAAATAAATGAGTGAAAGTACAAATTGTGTTTGATACTATCATTTTAATAAAAAATCATAAATTGACAGATAAAATCTACAAAGTAGTATTTCGCAACGGCTTTCCTCGATTTTGTTCCACTGGTATACTTATTCATAATGCCATAGCATTTATGCTTATCAATTTCGTGTTTCAATTTTGAAAATTATTTTTATATCATTAGATAGCAAACCAGCAGATGACTCTAATGATGGAGAGAAAAATCATCGCCTATAGTCAATATTGTCAATGGTGCATTGGAATAGCAATGCATAAGTGTAGTTACCTTACCCTCCAAATCAGAACACGACAATGACTATTACCCAAGTAGCACGTTAAGCTGTATATAGGCTGCATTTAGGTTCATTTTTAAACTTAAAGCTGTATACTAAGCCGTACAAAGGCTGTAGAAGCGCTTCTACAGCCGATATAACACCAAAAAGGGCCCCAAGTTATACAGCTTATTGCGTTATATAGGCTGCACAATAGCTATACAAGCTGTTATAAACTGTACAATGGCTGATATTTGGTGCATAAAGAAACTATAACACTAAGGATACTCTCTTGTAACTGTCTTGTACAGCTAAGCGTTAAAGGCTGCACAGTAGCTGTACAAGCTGTTATAGGCTGTACAAAGGCTGTAATTCGGTGTATAAAGAAACTGTAACACCAAATATACTCTCTCGTACAGCTAAATGTTCTTAATAGGTGTTTGAAAATGACAACAACAACAATCTGTTTTTGATATTGTATAACATTAATTATATCACGTATCTGCAGACGCCATAATTAAAAATATATTAATAAACGATAAATTCTTGGACTTGGAGCAGTATTGAACGGTGTATTCAAAGTGCAAATTCAAAATCGTGTATGTTTTCTCTCAAAATATTCACGCGCCAACGAAATAATTAAGATAACACAAATAAATCATTGCAAAATACGGTAAGTGTTTGTGTTTAAGGTTAGAATATACAAGTATTTATGGTACAATATTGTATATAAAGGCATACTGATCATAATATAAGTTGCTTGTCACGATATAGCTTTAGCTATTGCTAAATATATCTTTTATTTAACAATATATTTCTTTAATGTTGTTTTTAATACACAATAATGGCGACGCTTTGTTATACAGCCTAAAGTGTATTTGGAGGGTGATATACTGCAAATAGCTGTACTGAATCTCTTTTTTATTCTATTATACCGCTATTGGCTTTTAATTACCGTCCAAATACACTTTAGGCTGTACTAAGTCCCTATATAAATCTATTGTACAGTCATTGGCTTTTAATCACTTAACTTATGTTTAGAGATGCGTACAAAAATTGAAGAACCCTAAATACAATACATATGTTTGTCACTTGATTTCGCTATTGTGATGTATTGATGTCGGTCGTTTGACTTTACAACTAAACCAACTTATTGTTAACTATAACTTATGGGATATGTATTTCAATCATGTTTTACTTTATTTTTCAGGGAAATATGCCTTATAAAATAATAAAATCAATTGAGAGAAGCCAAAACTGTATTTGCGTCGTATCCAGTTTGTGGGAGGATAAAGGTGAATTATAATGGCCGAGAAAACAAAATGATATAACTGAGTTGATCAAGAACGAAAAATCTAGCCCTTTAAATATTGGTCTATCACAAAAATATTTTTAAGAAGAATACGTTATTTCGTGCTTGTGATTTAATTATTAGTTCTTCAAAGAGAAACAAATACTCTCTTGCATGTAATTGTATCTAAGTATATAATATTTTTAAAATGATGCAAAAGTGGACAGTAAGCCGAAAGGGGGTGGCTCAGGGGGTCATTCTTAACAACTTTTATTTAACGACTTTAGGAAATTCGCGAAAAAATTATTGATTCTCCATAGAAATTTTGTTGGTCACGTGACTTTTCACAATGGAAAAACAAAATTGTTTTTCGCGAATTTTCACAAATCGTTGAACAAAAGTTGTTCAGAATGGCCCTCTGAGTCACCCCCTTTCAGCTTACTATACCGCTTTTGTAACACTCCGTATAGTAGCAATTTAAAAATTAAAAAAAATTATATTTTCTCAGTGTAATGATTTTTATTTCTCTTTTTAACTCTTTTTTATATATTCTTTGAAGAATAGACCAATTGCCTATCTGCCAGGCAGGTCGTAAAATTCGACCGATGGGCAATGCGAGTCACTTCTATCGTGGTTACTTGAGGATAGAGTTCTGCATTGGCTCGACCGGGTCTGGTACTACCACCTTATCTATTCCTGCTGCAAAGCGTCAGTGCTAGTCACTGTCATGTTCCGGTTTGGAGGGCAAGGTGGCCGGTAAACTTATGCATGTGGCATTAGACCTCGCCACAAGATAGCAACGCACCATTAACATTTTTGCTGCCTATAGGCGATGGTTGAATCTTTCCATCAGGAGACCCATCTGCTTCTTTGCTGTCTTATGACATTAAAAAAAATTAAAATATTATAAATTACCAACCAAATAACCTTAATGAAGAAGATAAGCCTAAAAAATAATAAATCAGATAACCTACAATCACTTTTTAATGTTTTTGTTACGGAACCCTTTTCCTAGAACATTAATAAAAATGACGATTGTAGGTTACCTGATTTAGTAATTTTTCAGCTTTATCTTCATCACGATTACTTGGTTGGTAATTTATAATATTTAAATATTCATTTTCAATCTTCCTCTTGATTTTTTCCACATGATATCAATGATGCAGATATAAAAACAGCAAATAACAAAATCAGTAATACAGCCTTGAGCTGCACTACAGCTGTATATGCAGATTTTTTAACACCATTGGCTGCATAACGGTCTACAATTACGCCATAAATATTAGCTGTAGAACGGTGATTGCATCTCCCATTTTACAGAAATAAGCGTTGAGTGATACTATAATAACACTTAAAGCTGTAATAAATTCCCGTGCTAAACATAATACAGCTAATGTACAGCTTTAAGTGTTAAAATAAGCCTAACGAGTTACAAAATACTTAAAGTTGTACAGTAATGTATTAATATTCAGATAGAATGCCTAAAGCTTACGCGAAACTCTAAGAAAGGCCTTGTACAGCATTAGGCTGTATAAAAACTCATAAAGGTCTTTTATACCGATAAAAGCATCTTTTTACACCATTGTACGGCTGCAATAGAACTTTAAGTAATATATGAGCTGATTTATGGATAATAAACATGCTTGATTGCTGCTTGGGTAGGTAATAGAGTTCTGTATTGTATCGCCCGGGTCAGTTGCTACCACCGCTTTCCTATTCCTGCCACCATAGGATTATGCAACAGGAATAACTAATGTGGTGGTAACAGACCCAGACGAGACAACGTAGAAGTCTACCACCTAATAGGTATTATATAATGGTAATGACTCACATAGCCAATCATTCACCTCTTATGAGCTTTTTTTTATAATATAGTAAGCTTGTTTATTGATGACTCTACTGATAGAAAGATAATCTATCGCCTGTAATCACTAAAGATGTTAATTGTGAGTTGGTATCTGTGTGGCGGGTCTGCAATGTCACATGTATATATCTACCAGCTACCTTGCCCTCCAAACCGAAACACGACAACAACGCATTTTCGCTATTGCGGCAAGAATAAGAAGGCGGTGGTACCAAATACCCGAGCGAGTCGTTGCGGAACTCTACCACCTAGTAGTCACGATTTTTTGACACGTAAAGCCAATTGGTCACCTCTTACGATCTGCCTGACAGAACAGCAGATAGTCTATTCCTCAAAGGAGCCCGGATCCAACACAACAAACAATAAAAATACAAATAAATTAATTGTACTGTCGTCCAGAACCCTTCATAGTGAGTTCAACTCACACTTGGCCGGGTTTTTTATGCTTTTATTCGAAACGTTGCAGAAAACCGCACTTTATTTTTCAACTTTCTTGCATAATTAGTATTGAAAGTGGGATAATAGGTCTAACACCTAGATACCAAAGGTAATTTGTATTCTTTTCAGCTTTTAGGCGTAAAATTTACACTAATGTGCAGTATTTAAAACTCTTTGGGCTTTGAGAGCAGTAAGTACTCTATATAACCGCCCCGTTGCTTGAGCGAACCTAGCTACGAATCGATGGAGTCCGAGATCGATTCCTGGCAGGGACAAACATTTATGTGATGAGCATAGATGTTTGTATTTCTGGGTTTGGGTGTTTATTATGTATGTAACAGTATTTATACATGTATTTCTATGTATTAGTCTCTTTGACTAACACCTATAACACAAGCAAATAATTGCTTACTTTGGGGTTAGATCGATTTGTGTAATTTGTTCAATGATTGCTATTATAATTATTTTAGAGATACAGCCGTTACTTTGCGGAAATTCTTAGCAAACAAGCAGACAACTCTTATGTGGGAAAGAAATAACCAGCACCTATAGACACCAAAAATGTTAATGGTACGCTTTCATCCATATGGCGGAATGGTAAAGCTATATCTTTAAATTTACCGGCTACCTTACCCTCTAAGCCGGAATACGACAGTAATATGCATTGATGTTGTTGCGGCGGTACAGTGGTGGTATCAAATATACGCAAGACGTTGCAGAACTCTCCCACCTAATAATAACAATGATGGTGACACGTTTAATCAATAGTTTACGTTTTACGAAATGCCTGGCAGAATGAAAGATGGTCTGTCCTTCTAAAGAGACTTAGACCAACACGAAAAAAGAAAACCCCTAAGTATTCTTGCATTTTAGATAAGGCTAGACGATTAAAATAATATTCAGTGATCAAGTCGTTAACATATTCAGCTCATATCACGAAATGTCTCGTTAGCACTCTGGACTTTGAATCCAGCAATCCGAGTTCATATTTCGGTGGATTTTCCCCCATGATGGTCTGGGTTCCTTTGAAGAATAGGCCAACTGCCGTTCTGCCAGGCAAGTCGTAAATGTCGACCGATTGGCTAATTGTCTCGCCCGGGTCTGGTACTACTACCTTTCCTATTCCTGCCGCAATAACTTGTCACTGTCGTATTCCGGTTTACTATAGCAGCCGCTAAACTTATGCATGTGGCATTAGACCTCGCCACAAGATAGCAACGCGCCATTAACATCTTTGGTGTCTATAGGCGATGGTTGTTTTTCCATCAGGAGGCCCATCTGCTTGTTTGCTATCTTATCATATAAAAACAAATCCTGAATTCGATCACCGAATCAGACAAAGAATTTTCCCGTGTATAATTTAAAACTGTTTTAAAAAACAGATCAACTGCCGTTCTGTCGGACAAGTCGTTAAAGGCGACCGACTAGCTATATCTGTTACTACCATCATGATAATAGGTGGTAGAGTTCTGCAGCGTCTCACCCGGGTATTTGGTACCACCGCCTTACCTATTCTTGCCGCAATAACTTGTCACTGTCGTATTCCGGTTTACTATAGCAGCTGCTAAACTTATGCATGTGGCATTAGACCTCGCCACAAGATAGCAACGCGCCATTAACATCTTTGGTGTCTATAGGCGATGGTTGTTTTTCCATCAGGAGACCCATCTGCTTGTTTGCTATCTTATCATATAAAAATAAATCCTGAATTCGATCACCGAATCAGACAAAGAATTTTCCCGTATATAATTTACAGCTGTTTTAAAAAACAGATCAATTGCCGTTCTGTCGGACAAGTCGTTCAAGGCGACCGACTAGCTATATCTGTTACTACCATCATGATAATAGGTGGTAGAGTTCTGCAGCGTCTCACCCGGGTATTTGGTACCACCGCCTTACCTATTCCTGCCGCAATAGCGGCAATGTTTGTCATAGTCATGTCCCGGTTTGGAGGATAGAGTAGGCGGTAGACTTACGCATATGGCATTGCCATCCCGCTACAAGGATAACAACGCACCATTACCATGTTTGGTGACTATAGGCAATGGTTTCTCTTTCGATCAGGAGAGCCATCTGCCTGTTTGCTATTTAATGATATAAAATTTAAAAAAAAACAGTAGCAGTCGTGGGACTGCCGATAGAAGTGAAAACGGAACTATTAAGTTGAGAGTAATTAAAACTATATGCAAAACATAGCTATAGATATACTATTATCATTAGCATGTCGGTGACGCGAACCGAGGATTTTACCCTCTACCAAAACGCTCAACGCGCCTAAAGAAGTTTTCACTTCAAAAAAAAACGAAAGTAATTCAGGTGTTTTTGAGAAAAATTTTCAGTATTACATTCAGAGATTGTGTATTAGCTCCTGCGCCTCAGAATGAGCACGTAAAGGTCTCTGTCCCTGGCAACGGAAAAACAAGAGACAATCATAAAAAGTCAAAATGAGGCTGAGTAAAGATAAGAACCTCTTGATTTCGAGTTCAAGCCGAACAATACAACACGATTAATATATTATACAACGTGGTCACATTAACTTGACGCATCTCTGGAATGTAAGGCGGGGCTTCCCTTAGCTCGCCGGGTTAATATATAAGTGTCAGTATGGCCATGGCCAGCATTTTTGTTACCGATACGCACGTAGATAATTTGGTTAGTTTTCTGTTATTATTGTATTGTTTTTGGACATTGTTGTTACGTTTTGCGCCAAATGACGTCATCAACGGCATGTGTCAAATTAATCTGACCGCGATGTACGAAAGTACTCGTAAACCTCTATTCAATGCTTCTATTCCACATTGTTGGGTCATTCAATGTCATCACAGTTTGACTGTAAAGTTCTTTGCTATTGTTAGATTCAATGAGTTTTTAATGACCGTAATGTTTATGTATGAATGTACGTAAGAACAATTTGTATGTGTGTGTTTTCAACCGATTCAAAAATAAAGGTTATCAGTGTGACATACACGTGTGTAATATTGTTGGAATTGGATAAAATTTGAGTATGATAATCGGTTTAGGCGTCCAAGTACTTGTACTAAATTTCGTGAGTGTGTGTATGTTTGTATGTTTGTCCATGAATTCCTCCGGAATTAAATATCGCGATAATTATTTTTCATTTAAGTCAGGTATATTGCAACTTAGAGAATAGTTTAAGTTTCATCAAAATCGGTTTACTAGATTTTGAGGTACGAATAATTATATTTGATATTTGAAGTCGGTTTAAATTTTTAAATTATTATTATAGTAGTGGAGCCCAAGAGTGGATTTTGGTATTTATTCGAGCGCGTCAGATTAAAATACGGAAAATACCTGGCATACTGTTGAGGTTCTCCACCAAATATAAACCATTTCTATAGAGGGGGTAACTAGGGCAGAAAAAAAAACAAGATTAAGATAACTTCGGCTTGTGGAAATTGTCAGATTATATTTTTTTCGTTATTCTTACATAATTTCCTATATAATAAAACAGAATTCAGACGCGCTCGAGAATGTCAAAACAACGTTTTCTTTGCAACTTTCTAACCCTCCCACACCCTTTCGTTACACTTGAATTGGCAGATTTTCTAAATTTTAGGTGGAAATTAATCCGCCATACCTTAATCTGACGCGATTTAGTGTTACTATGACACAGATTTTTTTTAAAACATTTTTTTTATCTGTAGTTTTTTTCCCCACCATTAAAATGAAAAACTTTATATAACCTTTTATTTTTTCTATAATTTAATCTACAAAATCCAATAGGTCCCTACGACGCTCGAGTAACTACCCATTTAGCATCGTGGGCTCCCCTACTATTATTATATACTAGTTTTTAACCTGGGTGTAAAAATATAAAATGCAAACAAAAATGACACCTGTTATAAGTTCAACGTGTATATTCTTCAGTATTTTCACGCCCGTATCCCCGAAGAGTGTAGGCAGAGGTACAACAAGTACACCCACGATTCGCCGAAGATACTTGGTCCCACAAATGTGATAGCTGGTGGCAAGCCTGTCGCCAACCGGGCACTTTTCAATCCCGGGCAACTTTGTGTTTCTCAGAAAACACACTTTTTTAATGTGCCTGACTCGGGAATCGAACCCGGGACCTCATGTAGTAAACGCTGTTACTGGATCGCCAACGCCAACGCATATACCTAACAAGACAGCAAACAAGCAAAAGGCTCTCCTGATGAAAAGAGAAACCATCGCCTGCAGACACCAAAGATGTTTATGGTGCGTTTCTATCCGTGAGGCGGGATGGCAATGCCACTTGCATAAGTCTAGCGGCTATAGTCGTTTCGCACCATGAGCAATTCGAACCGCGGTGCCATGCGCGATTCGAATCGTCAAAGCATAGTTTTGAATACATTCATTCGCACCTCAGTGATGGAGAAGTGTGGATGGTCCAAGATATCTTTTGAAATGGGTCGATTCGGATCACACGGCGAAACGACCTAATGCTCTTTTTGTTAATACGATTTGCATTTCTATTAATTTAAGAATTCCAAATATCAAACGGATATTTGGAATTCTTAAATTAATAGATGTACAGATGAGTAACAAAGTGGTTAGTAAAAAAAATTCGATATTAGACATATTAATCATATTTCAAATTAATATACAATTTAAATGTGGCATAATCACAGATTGATTACTAACCATCTAATACTACAAATAAAATAGCAAACATAAAATGAGCAAAAAGATACAAAAAACCAATAACACACAATTGTTTAAACCAAGTGCTAAAATATGTGTGTATATTATTGGTATCTTTTATGCTCGCAGCTCGACAGATGTTCATCTTTTTTGTAGTATTATAGGATAATGATTTAAAATAATTGATTATATAATATAAGCACTTGTACTGTTTCACAAATGTAATTTAAATTTTATTTATTACACAATCACTTTTAAACTGACAGCCAACCGGTTTCGCCTATTAAAGCATCATCAGGGCTTTCACATTAACATTTTTCATTATACTATTGTAAAACTTAACTAATTATAATTAAAATTATAATTAAAATAACAATTTGATTTTAAACCATTTGACCAACTACGGCGAAACTTGATCAATACCAAAATTTGAAAAGGAATGCGTTCTTAAAATCTATCGATCGGTACAAGGGAACAGGGGTGAATGAAGTTACACCTTATTTTGTCGCGGAATGCGTGGAACATCTAGCGTTGCCTCTACTTGTCATCTATATATATAACTAGCAAAAAGCAGAGCTTTGTAAGGGCTCGCAAAGCTGTACTATCTAGTAATATTGTTAGAAAAGTATTTTTATGAGAATTACATCATTTATGGACTTTATTTATAATTATCTAACTTAAAAAGCAGCGTATTTTCACCTCAACATTACATTCGCATCAAATGCCCGCGTCGTCAGACTTTGGACTAGGAATATTTGGTTTTTCTTTGTTGGAATTTTCAAGGAAAAATGGGTATTAAAAATTAAGGTTGATCTTAAAAAAAAACACATTTTTAACATTTTGCTGAAATAATTGTTTTTTTTTCTAAAATCAGGAAGTTCCTGGTTTTACGTCGATTTACGAAATCAAAATCAAAAAATGTTTTATTTAAATAAACCTTCAAAATTTTTGGACTTAATATTGGACTTAACGCAGGCACGAAGAATTGACGGTAGACACTTAGTAAATACATTTTTCGAATTTTTCTCTCAGAGAAACCCTCGGAGTTCGATTCCAGAGTCAGGCAAATGAAAAATGTGTTTTTTCAGTTTTCTGATAAAAACAACTTTGCCCGGGATTGGAAAAGTGCCCTACTGGCTATAGGCTGGCCACCTATCACATTGTGGGACTTAAGTATCTTCGGCTAACCGTGGATGCACACGTTGTACCTCTGCCTACCTCTTCGGGGATACGGGCGTGAATATAACTTTTTTCAGCTTTTTACCCTCTGGCTAAGATTGGGAATTGATCTCAATACAATATAAACCAATTAATAGATCTGTACTGTTTCTCAATAAGCATATTGTGAAACTCTCTAACGCTCTATTTACTCTGTTCCCCGCAAACATCCCTGCTTTTTTTTATAGAAGAGGGGGCAAACGAGCAAGAGGTGCACCTGATGGTAAATGATCACCGCCGCCCATGGACATCTGCAATACCAGAGGTCTTGCAGTTGCGTTGCCGGCCTAGATGTTTAATACGTTGCCCTGCTCTAGACCTAAATTCCCCTTGTGCCTCCCACAACATTACTTCGAACTTCCCTTGCATTCTCCTTTCAATGATTTTATCATACGCCTTCGATGCCAAAATGATCAAACTGATGGCCCTATAGCTATTGCAGTTTATACTTGAACCTCGCCTTTATACGAGGGCACGATGACCGCGCGCCGCCAGTCAAAGATGAAGAAACAATTCATGAAATAGTCTCTTAATAAGTTCAAAAATTCTAATACAAAATGTATCTTCTATCAATTTAAACTCGTTAATTTAATAAGAGATGGCGTTAGTAGTAATAAGATTCTAATATAAATTGTACCTTCTATATTTTTATTTTAATAAATTGGTATTTTTATGGTAAATAACAAATCTAGACATGAATATAAACTACCACGTCGAAGATCAAACCTAAAAAATACGATACCTTTTCAATAAAATGTACCACAAAAGTGCATAGATCGTGGCCTAGTGTAGGGCTCGCTGCGCTCGCCCTAATAAAATCGTAGGAAAGTCAAAACTGTACATTGAATTATTTTTTTTAAAATACTTGGGGCGTGATCTATAATCGATATCGAAGCCAAAAATATAGTTTTTAGAATTTTTGTCTGTTTGTCTGTATGTCTGTATGTCTGTATGTTTGTATGTCTGTATGTCTGTATGTCTGTTTGTCTGTTTGTCTGTTTGTCTGTTTGTCTGTTTGTCTGTATGTCTGTATGTCTGTTTGTCTGTTTGTCTGTATGTATGTCCGGGGTAAACTCAAAAAGTACTGCATAGATTTACTTCAAATTTTGCATGAATATTACTAACAGGTCGGGTCAACATATAGGCTACATATTATCACGCTATCACCTAGCGGCCAGCCCCCCAAGACAAGTGGCATCAACGCTAGGAGAATAGAAAACAAAATGTATGGATTTGACATAAGCTGTTGATACGAGCGTAAACGAATTTGTAATTGGTAGCCAAGTGTCATTCGTGAAACGAAACGTTATATTGCATCGATCATTTTTGATCATTTTCATACAAAACCTTAGCCAAGTGGCACTTTTGACAAGCAAAATTGTGATCCGATGATTAGCGAACGCTAGAACCCTGTAAATTACGCTAAAAATGGCGGATGATCACTATTATTCAATCAGCTGTTTTAAATCGTGGATAATATCTGTTAGAATTTTTGATAATTTTAAAGTAAAATGAACGCAAATTGCCATAATTTAAGAGTCCTAACCTAACTAGGGGGATTTCAATACATTTTCTTTTTTAAGTCGCAGACGCCTTTGTAATGGATTTCGGGTTTCATCCCCTAACTCCACGGGGAATTAACTCAGAGCAAAGTGACCTTGACAAAAGTTGGTGTCCCTTACCCCCTCCACGCAATGGTGCAACAAAAAAGGGTTGTTATATAGGGTTGAAATTTTCCATCAAAATTTTTCTAAGTCCTGCGCACGCTCTGACCGTCAACCGAGCTCTCTGTTCATTCTAATATAACGCATTGGCGTCATTTAGACCAAATTGGTAGCCAAGTGGACCGTGGCTTGTTTAACGTTCATTCTATTCAGGTCTATCGAATATTGTCTGTGAATTGACGGCGATGTCAGTTTGAAGTGTTATTTTCACAACGTGAATCAATCTCGGATGAATAATATACATGGATGGAATATATAAATAATATAAAAAAATAAGAACAGAGTCGCTATATCTGATTCAATTTTGATTGTATGTACCGCGTAAGTGCGAATAAGATATCTTTTCTTCTTAATTACTGTCATGCCGTAAGTTTCTATATAGCTAACATGTCAATTGAACTCTGTCAGTACTACCAATTTAAAGAGTTATAAAATTAAATACTGTCACCAAGATTTATGTATTTATTATCTTCCTTGCTATCAAATTTGATTGTGTTAACATATTTTAAGTAAATCCTTTTTACATTACAAGTGAACGTAGAATTGTGCAAAATGTTATCACATTTTAAAACTTATGTTTCAGATTTATGAAAGCTGATGATAAATTTATTATTAAAAATGAACAAAAATATGCAAAACTGAACATATAAAAAACTTCTTTTTTACGTATTTTTTGGCATACATATTTACAGAAATGTAAAATTGATCGAAATCTATTGCTACACTGAAAAATAAACTATCTTTCTTTGTTTCATTAAATTTACAAAATACAAGGGTTGTAACAAGAATATAGTGTTTATAACTTGAACTTATAGTGTCTGTAAAATATTTAAAGACGAAATATTATATTTATCATCATTAAGACATTGTCAGCATTTTGCAAACCTATCACTACTTACAATGTGTCTAGGCAGTTCGTTGGAAGCGAACAATTGGGTAAACGAGTCACTAGTATTATGGCTTCTAGGTGGTAGAATTCTGCATTGTCTCGCCCGGGTCTAATACCATTGCCCCACCTATTTCTGCAGCAATAGCAACAGTGCTTGTTACTGTCGTGTTCCGGTTTGGAGGGTAAGGTAGCCGGTAAATGTATACATGTGACATTGATACCCCCCCCCCCCCCCCCCCCCCCGCGCCACAAGGATATTAAAGCACCATTAATAATGTGCCACCAAAAGCCTTAATTTGCGTTATTTTACTTTAAAATTATCAAAAATTCTCACAGATGATATCCACGCTTTAGAACAGCTGATTGAATAATAGTGATCAACCGCCATTTTAAGCGTAATCTGCAGGGTTCTAGCGTTCGCTGATTATCGGATAATTCGCTACTATTTTACTTGTCAAAAGTGCCACTTGGCTACGGTTTTGTACGAAAATTGTCAAAAATGATCGATGCAATATAACGTTTCGTTTCACGAATGACATTTGGCTACCAATTACAAATTCGTTTACGCTCGTGTCAACAGCTTATGACAAATTCATAAATTTCCCTTTCTATTGTACTAGCCTTGATGCCATATCTTGGGGGGCAAGTCTTTTTTTGCTTTTAATGCACTTTTCATATAAATAAAACTTATAACCTCGGTGAAAATAATACTTCAAAGTGACGTTTACCGTCAATTCAGAGACAATATTCGATATACTTCGTAAAGTTCGTATGGAACGAACGTTGAACATGCCATGATCCACTTGGCTACCAATTTGGCCTAAATATCGCCAAAGCGTAATATTTGAATAGTTACTGAGCGTTTGCCACTTGTCTAGGGGGGCAGGTGCTGTGCGGAGTAAACGAAGTCTGCGCGGACGAAGTCGCTGGCAACAGCTAGTTTATAATAAATCCTTTAGTACTGGAATTTTTCCCGACGCCTAGAAGATGACGAAAGTTGTCCCTTTCCCTAAATATATATAACAAATGTGATATTATGAACTAGAATACTGCATTGTATGCAGTGTAGTATGGCGACCACATTAAAAATTAAAAGACTCACACATTAAAAATTGAAAGAGTTCGAAAGCTTTTGTCATTGTGCCTGGTGTATAACCGTGACACACTGAAACAATGTAATTCCTGCAAAGATACGTAACTAAATTTCACATGATGTCATTGGAAGACCGTAGAAAACTTTTGAACATTTAATTTTTATCAAACTACTCAGAAATGAAATTGACATCGGCTAAACAGTAAAATTGGTATACAGTGAAAACATGTGTTTGCGCAAGTGATAAGTCCATCTTAGTAAAGGAGATCAAGAGGCGATTTGGGATTTTTATCGAGCGTAATAGATTACAAATAATTACTAAAAGAGTTAGTGTTGGACGGAGAATTTTTTTTATGGAAGACGGGGCAAACGAGCAGGAGGTGCACCTGATGGTAAGTGATCTCCACCGGCCATGGACATCCGCAATACCAGAGGTCGTGCAGCTGCATTGCCGGCGGAGAACGTGTAGCCGCGTGTAGCCGCAGAACTTCTTATCACTGTCCAAAATATCAAGCATTTGTATTATATCGTGAAACAATGAAATATACCATGTTGTTCTTTTTATTGTACCATATAATAAGGATACCTCGCATATTATTAAGGCTTTTCACCAAATATACCTAAGGCCTTCAAATAGAGCCAGGCATTTAGGGCAGTCCATCAGATTTGGCAAAAAAAAGTTCGGAAGTTCAAGGCAACGTTTTTGCAACTTTGTGCCTTCCACTCTTTTACGTTACACTCAAATCGTTAAATTTTCTAAATGTACTTAACTACTTTGTAATTTTTAGCTCGCAATTAAGTCACCATACCTTAATCTAATGCGATTCCGTATTTCTATATCTCTGTCTTTTTACAATTTCCAAAAAAAATATCGATCCAAGGACTATATAATGCAATACCGATATTCTGTTTAACAGATATGCATCTATTACTTAAACACACGTGCTATCATCTAAAGAAGGCTCGGCATTGAATTGCTATGCAATATTTGTAGCCTCAGTACGTGGTTTCGTTTTCGGGTCATTAAGGTTGCAATACGCACTGCGAAATATTTCATGCAATTAAAAAAACGTGTTTAAATCACTCGTCGAGACATATTAGTGTATTTCATAATCAACAAAGCTACTCTTAAAAATGATTTCAATTTAAATTGAATAATCATGATTTTTGAAGTCTCTCGTACTCTAGAAGATCATAGATCACAGACAATTATTGGGTTCGTCGACAATGCCACACGGGTTTGGATGTTTTTTGAAACATTTAATTATTTCATGAACTTTAAAATAAATGGAGCAGTATTTACTTTATATCATTCCTTCTTTTAAGGACTTTAAAAGAAGATGGCTTCCAGAGCCTTATATTCGAGATGGAAAAAGTCTATGAGAACTCCTAAGCTAATCTAAATAAACTCATCGAGTATGGAGTAATTCAATTGGTTTTAACAAACTCATTGGTACTAGATGACTTAAAAATCATCTGATGATGGAACTGGAAAGTGGTTATGAGAGCTCCTTTACTAAAGAAGATAAACCTATCGAGTTTGGCCTTATTTGTACTATTTTGACAAATACCTTGATGCTAGATGACTTTAAGGGTCTTACAATAAAGCAGGATAGAGGTCATGGGAACTTTGAGTTTAAATGAGAACAGTTGAGCAACACCATCGATTTTAGATTAGTTCGATTTGTTCTTTTAAGGACTTTGGAGCGAAATGGTTTCCAGTATGGTGAAAGAGCTGAAAAAAATCCATGAAAACTCCTAAGCTGTACTAAATAAACACATCGAGTGTGGGACAATTCGAATTGTTTTAGCATACAGTTTGGTGCTGGAGATTCCTAGGATCTGTCGATAGAACTGGAAGATGGCTATGGGAACTAAACAAAATAAACCCATGGAGTTTGGACTTATTTGGTCTGTTTTAAAAATATCCTGGTGTTGAAAGATTCCAAGGTCTTATGATGAAGCAGGAAGAAGGTCATGGGAACATTGGATAAAAATTGAGTAACACTAAATTACACATATTTTGGGTTAGTTTGATTCGTTCTTTTAAAGACTTGTAAGCCGGATGGTTTCTAGTGTTTGACGATAGGGCTGAAAGAGTCCATGATAACTCCTAAGTTGAACCACATAAACCAACCGAGTGTGGGCTAATTTGGTTTATTCTTGCAAACACAGGTGCTGGATATTTTCTAGGATTCGATGATGGAACTGGAAGGTGGCCATCCGAAATAGGGCTGATATCGTTGGCTTTTATTACAAAATTATTCGTAGGGTTTGATAATAAAACTAGAAGGTGGCTATGGAATAAAATATATCTATTAAGTGTGGTCTCATTTGTTATATTTTGACGAATACTTGTGGAGCTTAAAGGAAGTTCTGGGAGCTTACAATAAAACAACTCAAGCCATAGAGTAAGGAACCATGGGAACCTTAACTTAATGCTACAAGGATCCTGCGAAGATAATCAGCTCCTTTCAGGTTCTGATGTCAAAATGATGCATATGAAGCAATGATCTGGCGATAAGAAAATGTGTCAGAGGGTTTTAAATTTTTAATTTAGAGTAATTATATTATTCATTTTCTGTCGTGGGCCGCACAGTTATCACCTGCGGGCTGTAATTTGAGGACCACTGCAGTGACGCACTGAACTCTTTGGTGATATAGCTCCGCGATAGTCCGATCACATATCGACGACATGATTTGCCGTAACCGGACATATGTCCGGTAGATATTAGCCACACCATTATTTCTAGATGCAAAATATTCCGCTATTTACAGCATCATCAGGTATAATTTGAAATATATTTGACATATTGCTATTCATATGTAATTTCTCTATGTTTTCTTCAAGAAAGTCACTTGCGAGACCCTAAAGAACGTAGTTCTGCCTGTACTTAATAATTACAATGAGCAAAAGAAGGCAACAATATCAATGAATTATCAAAATTATTTCCCATTTCTATAAATGATTTCTCAATTAAAACTCAAAGCATCTTCATTGTACAGTACAGCCCGCTGCATTATAAAAGTTTTTGGTGAATCCCGCTAGAACAGCTCATTTTTCCGGCATAAAAGTAACCTATGTGCTTACTTAAGTTATCATCTACATTTGTGTCAAATTTTAACCAATCAGTTCAGCCGTTTTGCGTAATTGATAAGATAAGATAGTATTTATTGGTACCACATTTTTACATAATCTGTTACCGCAGACAATATACAATATTTATTAGTTTACAAGGAGAAAGAAACAAGTTAAAAACTAAAACAAGTAACCAAATGTAAACTTATACCATTTTTTTATAAGTGATGTGATACCAAAAGGATGTTTATCTCAGCATACGCTATAGCAATATTTGCTATACTTAACACTGATTTTCAGTGAGTCCTCTATAATTCGCCCACGTGACGGTCAAAAAAGGAAACTTAGGGCTTTGTTTTAGTGTTTGTATATAAAAAGTATAAGTCAGTACATAAAAGTGTGTTAATATAATAATAAAAACATTACATATATGAGTAATAATAATATGATATTTTAATTTGTTATAATATGTAATGTAATATTTTAATGTGTGTTAATTATAATATTTTAATAATGTAATATTTAAATTAAGTAAACATCCATCCATATCCATACATCCAAACATCCAAACTTTCGTATTTAAAATATTAACGTAGATAAAGATGAAATTATAATGATAGTTATCATCGGTGAGTTTTAAGCCAACTAAAATGGCAATGCTTTTATGCCGGGTTCCTATAATAACGATTAAATTAAATAAAACAATTCTTATTCTTATAGCAACCAATTTAATAATAAGGAAGCATTCCACAATTCGCTTGGACGTTTTGTAAGTTTTATATAGTGCTATAGTTCTATGACGGAATTAAAATTCTTGCAATCTGCCGTACGTAAAGCACCTTTTTCCTTGGACGTCCATAAGTCGAGTGGACCGGATGGCATCCCTCCGATTGTACTTAAATCATGTGCTCCAGAGCTGGCACCAATACTAACACGCCTATTCCAGCTCTCCTATTCACTCGGCGTAGTACCGATTTCATGGAAGACAGCTTTAGTGCATCCCATCCCTAAAAAAGGAGATCGCTTTAATCCGTCTAACTATCGTCCGATAGCCATAACCTCCTTGTTCTCCAAAATTATGGAGACAATCATCAACTCGCAGCTCCTCAAGTATTTAGAAGAGCACCAGCTGATTAGCGACCGCCAGTACGGTTTCCGTCGCGGCCGCTCAGCTGGTGATCTTCTAGTATAGGCATTGGCAGTTAGTTTAGACATAGCGAAGCGCTTCTGGCGAAGCTGCCTTCCTATGGGCTTCCCGAGAAATTACGCAAGTGGATCACCAGTTTCTTGGCTGATCGGAGCATCAAGGTCGTAGTTGACGGTGCTGCTCTGACCTTAAATCTATCAATGCTGGTGTTCCACAAGGCTGCGTGCTATCACCGACACTGTTCCTTCTGCATATCAATGACATGATGCGAATTCGCAACATACATTGCTATGCAGATGACAGTACTGGTGATGCTACATACTCCGGCCGAAGCGGTATTTCTCGGGGACACGTCGAAGAGAGCCGAAACAAGCTTGTGTCCGAAGTTGAGAATCGACTAACCGATGTCTCGGAATGGGGTCGTCAAAACCTGGTCACTTTTAACCCCAACAAGACACAGCTTTGCGTGTTTTCCGCTAAAAAGACACCCTTTGTCGTGTCACCTCGATTTGGGGATACTCTCCTGACAGCCTCAGCTAGTATCGGGATTCTGGGAGTCGACATATTGCATTACGTTCAGTTTCGCGGTCATTTGGAAGGTAAGGCTAAACTAGCCTCCAAAAAGCTCGGTGTGCTCAGCAGAGCGAGACGTTACTTCTTGCCGGCCCATCGCCTTCAACTTTATAAGGCTCAAATTCGGCCCCACATGGAGTACTGTTCTCATCTCTGGGCCGGAGCTCCTCAGTACCAGCTCCTTCCTCTTGATCGCATTTAGCGTAGAGCGGTTCGAATCGTTGACGACCTGGCTATTTCGAAACAGCTCGACTCTTTGGCATTGCGCAGAGATGTTGGTTCACTCTGTGTCTTCTATCGTATCTTTCATGGGGAGTGTTCCGACGAGTTATTTGGATTAATTCCTGCCGCCGAATTCCATCATCGGACATCGCGTCAAAATTTGAAATTCCATCCTCACCATCTCGATGTCTGGAAATCCACAACTGTGCGTTTCTCTCGACACTTTTTGCCTCGCACTACTTCGTTATGGAACCAATTACTGGCAGGGGTGTTTCCGAACGGATACGACTTGGGGGCCTTCAAGAAAAGAGCTTACTCATTCTTAAAAGGCCGGCAACGCAACTGCAAGACCTCTGGTATTGTGGATGTCCATGGGCGACGGTGATCACTTACCATCAGGTGCACCTCCTGCTCGTTTGCCCCCTCTTCTATAAAAAAAAAAGCTTACGCCTCGAAGAAATTGTTACTAAGTACATAGAACTGAAACGAATCGTTTTACTAATATACGAAAAGGGCATTAATGATAATCCCTAATTTTAACGGTTTAATCAACATTGTCCGATATAATGTATGGCAAGTTTTTGTAAATATCAGAATCATTAAAATAAGTTAGTTAAATGTTAAACATTAACAATTGCTCATTGTGTTGGAAAACCTAGAAGTAAGATGTTACTTAACTGGGATGTATAATATAGATGAGCTAGTGGATCTGGAGAACAGGCTAAAACAAGAGGCTTTTTATACCATAAGATAGCAAACAAGAAAATGGGTCTCCTGATGGTAATAGTCAACCATCACCTATAGACACCAAAGATGTTAATGGTGCGTTGCTATCTTGTGGCGAGGTCTAATGCCACATGCATAAGTTTACCGGCTACCTTAACCTCCAAACCAGAACACGACAGTGACAAGCACTGGCGCTATTGCGGCAGGAATAGGTAAGGTGGTGGTACCAGACCCGGGAGAGACAATGTAGAACTCTACCACCTAATAGTCACGATGGTAGTGACTTGCATAGCCAATCGGTCGCCTTTTACGACCTGCTTGGCAGAACGGCAGTTGGCCTATTCTTCAAAGGAGCCCGAAATTAACACGGACAACTTATCCAAGGTCTGAAAATTAAAGGAGACCCCAGTGGCACAAAAGTCCACCCACGTCCATCACAATTTCTTCCACGTCAGTAGCAATGGCAGTGACACACAAATTATGTACTCAACGCTCGTTTCACTTTGTAAACGAATCATCTTCAAAAGAGTCGAATAGCATTTCACTATATTTCATGGAACATCCTGTTCATAGTGAATTACAAGCTTTATAAAAATATACAAGCCTTACAACCGCCTCTGTGGTTTAGTGGTTCGGCGTTGGCGTTAACCACATGAGGTTCTGGATTCAATTCCCGGGACGTGCAAACAAAAAAATAAATTTATTCAGTTCACTGATAAAAGCAATGTTGCCTGAGATTTGTAAGTGTCCGGTTGGAGATAGGCACATCACCTATTACATTTGTGGGACCAAATATCTTCGGCTAATCTTGGATGCACTTGTTGTACCTCTGCCTAACCCTTCGGGGATACAGGCATGAAGATACTGAAGATACAAGCTTTATATTGTAAACACTGGCCTTGAACTACAAGGTGACCATTAGACAATACTACAATTTGACACATAAATCCCCGTGTCATTATGGAAACACATAATTCCCCGTGTCGATTTCGGGCTCCTTTGAAGAATAGTACAACTGTCGTTCTGCCAGGCAGGTCGTAAAAGGCGACCGAGTGGCTATGCGAGTTACTACCATCGTGGCTACTAGGTGGTAGAGTTCTGCATTGTCTCTCCCGGGTCTGGTACCACAGCCTTACCTATTACTGTCGCAATAGCGTCAGTGCTTGTCACAGTCGTGTTCCGGTTAGGAGGATAAGGTAGCCAGTAAACTTATGCATGTGACATTAGACCTCGCCACAAGATAGTAACGCACCATTAACACCTTTGGTGTCTATAGGCGATGGTTGACTCTTTCCATCAGAAGACCCATTTGCTTGTTTGCTATCTTATGATATAAAAAAATAAGGAAAAATCTCACTAACCCTATTTGGTTAATAATTTTTTTTCGTACATTCTGCTATATCCGTCAGAGCAGCTCCATATAGATATTCATTTTTAATCCTTAAAAAAGATTATTTCTGAAGAAAGTTTTGAAAGTATCGGCAATGATCGTTTTTGCGGCGTAAAATCCGGCTTAACCGCTTTGCAGTAATGAAAGCAACTGTTACACGTCGCTTGATAACTGGTTTGGCAGGGTTCGGATTTGTTCTGATTCTCATTAATTAAATAATCGTGTACAACGCACACCTAAAGGCTTTGACCGAAAAAAATGTAATTCGGTAAAATTATCTGTACAGATTAACTAAATTTTGCACATATTAAAGGAGGGCGTTCAATATTAAAGATACTGAATGCTGAATGTATAAAAAATTGATGCTTAAATTTTTTATTCTATAAGAATATTAAATATGGACATGGACATCAGTGCGTAGATACTGAAACAGACATTTGTTACTGTTTACAAACAGAAATTTGTCGCCACGCCACGTCTGTCGCCCGCACGATGACCGTATTTTTAAATGTTACTAAAATAATTTCGTAGAGGTTTACTATGAAGTTAAGCGATATTCTCTTTTCATTATATATTATTAGTAAATACAACCATTATAACTATCGAGTCGTTCAATGAGTACAGTATTTTTTTAATTTAACTGTGGCGCAAAAACATTAGATCCGTTATTTTTTGAACGGACAAGATTTTTTTATATCATTGAATAGCAAACAAGCAGATGGTTCTCCTGATGGAAAGAGAAACCATTGCCATTGCCAAATATGTTAATGGTGCATTGGTATCCGTGTAACGGGATGGCAGTGCCTCATGCATAAATTTACCGGTTACCTTACCCTCCGAACTGGAACACGATAATGACAAGCATTGACGCTATTGGGGCAGGCTATAGGTAAGGCGGTGGTAAAAAATACCCTGGTAAGACGTTGCGGAACTCAACCATCTAGTAGGTACTTTAGATTAGCATACTTAACGTTTATATGGAGCAGAAATGCAGAAAGCTAGAGTGCGTCAGAATCGCGGGTGTATTTTTTAGAATAGGTTAATTTTATTGTAGATATTTGGTTTACGTACCTCTCTTGAAAATCTGTGTACCTCTGCGCATACTGAGATTTTTAAAAAAATAAGTGCACCCGCCATCCTGACGTCAAGATGGCGGGTGTACCTATTTTTCCGGGAAACCAATAGATGTACCGTAATATATTTTTCATGTAGATTTGGTAATAATATAATTAATATTGTTTTTTTTTTTTATTTTATTTTTTTTATTTTTTTTTTATATCATAAGATAGCAAACAAGCAGATGGGTCTCCTGATGGAAAGAGTCAACCATCGCCTATAGACACCAAAGATGTTAATGGTGCGTTGCTATCTTGTGGCGAGGTCTAATGCCACATGCATAAGTTTACCGGCTACCTTACCCTCCAAACCGGAACACGACAGCGACAAACACTGACGCTATTGCGGCAGGAATAGGTAAGGCGGTGGTACCAGACCCGGGCGATTGTCCCTTTCGACGAATAGATTAACTGCAATTCTGAGCGGCAGTTCGTAAAAGGCGAAGACTGGCGTTATGAGCCACTAACATCATAACTACTAGGCGGTAGAGTTCTACAACGTCTCGCCCGGGTTCGGCACCACTTGCTTACATGTTCCTGCTGCGATAGTAGCAATAGTTATCACTGTCTTAATGGTTAATTACAATGTCTTGCCTGAGTTCAGTACCACCGTCTTACCTATTCCTGCCACAATAGTTTCAATGCAAGTCACTGTCTTTTTTAATTTAGAGGGCAAGGTTACCGGTATACATGTGGTATTAAAATATTAATAAATTATTATAAAATAATTATAAATGTTAAATATAACATCCTGTCTTACGGATAGCAACACATTATATCTTTGGTGTCTATAGGAATGGTTGTTTCTGACCATCAAGACAGACATCTGCTTGTGGGTTATCTTATAATTTAAAAAAAAACCGTTAAATTAGTAAGACTTTTAGTTTTTTAGATATTATCTATAGGGAGGCGCTTGACCACGATCTCGCCTGATGGTAAGCTAAGATGCGGCCTAAGATGAAACGCATTTCCCTAGAAGGTATATGTTCAGTTCACCTTTAACCTTTTAGGGATAAAGACCTTCGACACTCTATGGCAAAATTGCAGTGATTTATTAAAGATCTTAGTGAAAGTTAGCGCTTTCTAAGATCATGAATAGGAAGGTACATGGATATATATTGATATGATATATATTGATATTTTAATCATCGATAAATAGTCAGCATACATGATAAATATCTTTACGCCAAACCATTTAAATTGTTAGTTTATTTATTCAGACGTTACTTTGCGGAAATTCATTATTAAAAAGAAGAAATTAATGAATTTGCTGTAATCCGCGTACTATTCTATGTGTTTTTCGCGATGACACCAAAAAGAAAGACGCCGCTGGGGTTTTCTTTTTATCCGGACCATCGGTGAGTCTTATCCTTTTATTAAGCCGACGTCTTTCTTTTTGGTGCCATGGTATTTTATTAAAACCATCCACATATTATATTTATTATTTTTAAGAACTGTTCGTTAGTGTTTTAAACAAATAATAAGTATCTTTACAATAATCCCATGATTAGTATGTAATGATCTAGTGAATGTGCTCACAAATACCAACACAAGAACTGTAAGTCGTAATTTTATATTTTATTAGCATTTTCATATAAGTTAATATTATATACTCTTTATGAAACAATAAATATCTTAAACCACATTTAAATTGTTGGCAGATAGAACTGAAAGCCATACGACACCCTCCAAACAGACGCTTGTTACCTTTTCCAGATTTACAACATTCTTTAGACAAACTACAACTTTTAGAGACTCATGTCACAAACTTCAGGTAACACCTCAATTTATTTATGATCAGTCTACCTTTTACCGGTACCTTACCCCCTAAGCTATTGATTTCTCTAATGATGAGTAACTTTTTTATGAAGCCATATAGCAAAGATTAAATTTCAAAAACAAAATTAAATCGTTAAAAAATTAGATTCGCCTAGGCCCTAGACTGTCAATCTTATTATAAGATAAACGACTAGCGTTGATGATAAATTTAGTAGCGATAGCGTAGTGATTTCCTAAATTACAATTTCTCTAGTTTAATATCGCCAAACTATCCTTTAAACCTTGTAAGTTGTAACTACTCGAAACAAGTTTTAAGACATTTATAACACGCCTCAATTATTTAAGTTTAAAAGCCAAAGACATAAAAACACTGTAGACCAGTCACAATCACATTCAGTATTGATTCCCATTTTATCACGTTGCTTTGAGTACGTTTGAAGAATAGAATATCTGACGTTCTGTCAGACAGTTCGTAAGAGGTGACTGATTGACTTGCGAGTCACTACCATCATGGCTAAAATGGTGTTAAAGCTAAACATTGTCTTGCTCGGGTCTGATACCACCACCTTATCTATTCCTGTCGCAATAACGTCAGTACTTGTCACAGACATGTTCTGGTGTGGAGATTAAGGTAGCCGGTAAACTCATGTATGTGGCACTCTCCGCCACAGGTAGAGCAACTCACCATTAACGAATTTGTTGTCTATAGGTAATGGTTGTTTCTTACGATCAGGAGAGACATCTGCTTGTTTACTGTTTATGATAAAAAATGAAACGAACCATTTATTAAAAAAAATATATAAATATACCTAATACCTACATACCTAATGGTTAATTCGGCCCAACGGACCTCTAGCCAGGCTTTTAAGGGACGAGCAAAGTTTAAATTGTTATTTTTAATGTGAATAAGTGAAAGATAATTTACGACGGTTCTTTTACTTTGAATTTTTTTTTGAAAAATTAATCTCCAATTTGAATACCAGTAAGCAGTACTTCGCGTTTAGTTCCATATACATTTGAAAAAAACTAGATTCGGTTCCTAATTTACAGGAAGATGGAGGTGGTTGCTGTAAGATTAGATTATTATCTATATTCTTCGATCTTGCTAACGTCTAGTCTATAATGTACGAGTACTAATGCCTTATTCAAAGCAGTTTAAGCGTACACGTCTTGCCCAACACAGATAAAAATGTTGCCCATGAAGGTCGCAATCGTGCAAATTCGTGCAAATTTAATGTAATTAACATACATCACAAAATGGCCAAATTAGGTACCTAACCTTCATTTTTTTATTGAATTAAAAACTTCTATAGGCGCGATAGATGATTTTTTGTGGAAGAAAATCTTGTGGGTTCACATCAGTGACATCCTAAATTAAGGTTCTAATTATGGAGTTTTGATTCTTAATATTACAATCAGTTTGAAAATTAAAAATTTAATTTTAATATTCTTATGACGGTCCGCCTGATTCGATATTTGCCGCCTTTCGTATCCCTGTCGATGGCTGGATGGCATCAATGCTTGTCATTGTCGTATCCCGGTTTGGAAGCTAAGGTAGGCGGTAGATTTATGCATGTTGCATTGCCATCCCGCCACACTGATAGCAATGCACCATTAATATCTTTGGTGTCTATAGGCGATAGTCTCTTTCCATCAGGAGAGCCACTTGCTTGTTTGCTATCTTATGATATAAAAAAAATCTGTGATTATTTTATACTAGCTGTTGCCCGCGACTACGTTCGCGCGGACGTCATTTACTCCGCACAGCTCCCCCATAGGTGATAGCGTGATAATATATAGCCTATATGTTGACCCGACCTGTTAGTAATATTCATGCAAAATTTGAAGTAAATCCATGCAGTACTTTTGGAGTTCACCCCGGACATACATTGAGTTTCTTACGATTTTATTATATGTATAAATAATGTATATAGATCATATTATAGTAAACAAGCGGATGACAGCGAGACAACTGTCACTTATCTATATAATTATATATAATTTTGTCGTTTCAAGAAATAATCATAAACTCGAGACTTGAAGATAGAGAGGGAAGGAGCATCACGTAGATCGGATGGAAGAGCGTTCCATAAACGACAGTAAAGGAATTAAAATATGTTGCAGTATTATGGTCCGGGAATATCAACGTACTGAGATGACAAGAGCGCTGAGACCTACCTTGACTAGAAATAAATTCAAAGCGTTCTCTCAGATAAGCTGGGGAAAGTGGGTTGTAGAGTATGTTATATAGGCATGAAAGAACATGTGCATCCCACCGAAATCTAACATTCAACCACTTCAATTGTGAACGGAATTGAGAAACATGATCATACTTACGCAATCCAAAAACGTATCGAATGCATAAGTTGAGTAGACGATCAAGTTTATTCAACAGTTCTTCAGTCAAATCAGTATAACATACGTCAGCGTAATCTAAAATGGGTAACAGCAACGCATTAAGCAAGGTCAATTTAGTTTTGACAGGTATAAAGTTTTTTAATCGTTTTAATGCATGCATAGATGCAAAAGTCCTACGAATAATTTCACTTACGTGTTGAGACCATGAAAGATTATTAGTTATATGGATTCCCAAATTTTTGACACACGTAAGGTAAGGAATACTTTTACCATTGAGGATTACTTGGGGTATACTCTGTAAATTAATTTGTGATAAAAACCTATCACGTCCAATAAACATCACCTGTGTCTTGTCCGGATTTAATATAAGTCCATAGTCGTTTGCCCAAGTGTTAATTGCATTCAGATCACTATTCATATTACTGATACCACGTTCTAGATCATCCGGTTTAAAAGATATATAGAGCTGTAAGTCGTCAGCGTACAAATGATGCGAACAGAAGTAAATAGACGAAACGGCTACATTAATGAAAACGGAGAATAGCAGAGGAGATAGTACACTACCCTGTGGCACATACACGTACAATAACGTCGCACCAGTCTTACTGCGAGTCATTACTTCGGGTTTTTTGTCGGCGCCCACTAAGGTAAGATTTAAACCAAGCAGTTGCAGAGTCAGATAAATTTAATGAGCGAGGAACAGCTATAAGGATATCATGATCCACACAGTTTGAACGCATTGGTGAAATCGAGAAGAGTGAGAAGAGTGACTTTTCTTTCATCCATTGCCCACCGTATGTCGTCAGTTATTTTAACAAGAGCAGTTGATGTGCTGTGACATGGACGAAAGCCCGATTGAAAGATATTTAACAAATTGTGTGTTGATACGAAATTCGAAAATTGGATGTATGCAATGCGTTCTAAAATTTTTGAAAGGTAGGGTGGTATAGAAATGGGTCTGAAATGAGAGGGGTCTATGGGATCACTTCTCTTAGGTAACGGAGTAATGAAAGCTATACTCCATGAGGAAGGGAAAATACTGGTAGTTAAAGAAGAATTAATAATGTCAGTTAGGTGGGGTAAGATTATGTCCAGTATTGGTAAAATCATTATTCTACCTAACCCATCGCAGCCGACAGCTGTAGTGGATGTGGCGAGTACGATCTTTTTTACAAGACACTCGGAAACTGGTTCAAATTTAAAAGGAGTAATATTTTTAATAGGAGCCAAACTTAAATTATGAAGCGTTTTTAGTTTGATTTGAGAGTTCATTCTTTGAGATGGTATTGAAAATGCTGTGTTGAGAGCGTCAATTTCTAAGTGGGATGGTAGTTCAGAATATTGCTTTCCGACTCCAAGGGATCGAAGAAATTTCCAGATGTTTGTGGACGACGAATATTCTATATTCGATAAATTCTAAGAATTTGTGTGATGAGCACAAATGTTCGTATATTTTGGTTTGGGTATTCATTAAATTTATTTCAGTATTTATATGTGTATTTCTATGTATAAACATCTTTGATTAACCGTAACACAAGCAAATCATTGTGCAACTTTATTTTGGGGTTAAATAATTCATGTAATTTCACTACATGATTAATTATTCGCAACTGATATTACCACAAATTTAACTTCAGTATGGAATTGTCTACGAAGATTCGGAACAATTAAAATCTTTGCGTTTTTAAAAGTGATCGTAATAGTTGTGCAATAGGATTCAAGCAAGTTTACCGCTTAATATTTATAAATCAAAATAAATTAATTTTTATTTCAGACATATACCATAGTGTAAACATATAACCAAAAAATATTTTAAACTAAATTACACAGTGCAATTAGAAAACATCATTAATACTTAGGTACATGTGAACAAATGTAATATTTCTCCCTTATTATCCCTTTCTTTGCCTTATGTGTTACAAGAGCTTCGCCATTGCCATCGGTAAAGATTTAACACTTTCAACATAAGACGTGTAAATAAATATTTTTCTATGGACAGAAATGGAAAGTAACGTTTTACTCAATGTATGTGTAAGGCAGTAAAACAAAATAAGCAGATGTCTGTATTAGGAATGTAACAAGTAATAACCTTTTAAGACGAGGTTACAACAAATGACGAAACTCACAAAGTTTAACAGACGTACCTAGAATCTAAATTATTATAATACTAGCTTTTGCCCGCGGCTTCGTTCGCTTTAAATTGGAGGCAGATTTCAAAAGAAAATGACGCAATATTTTTTGTTAATTACAAATAGTCCGCATACCAATTTTTAGCTTTCTACCTCGAAAATCGCGGAATGCTCCATACAAACTTCAACCCTCCATTTTAGGGAAGTGGGGGTTAGAAAGAGACAAAAACTAGCCTATATCACCAACCATCATTTCAACTATCTGCACTTTAAAAATCACGTCAATTCGTCGCTCCGTTTTGCCATGAAAGACTGACAAACAAACATATACATACACTTTCCCATTTATAATATTAGTGTGGATTACCAGCTAAGGAATGAGTAAGCAAGACACAATATTCAATAATAATACTAGTGATCGAATTCGCGAGTAAAGTAACATGACATCAATACAATCTTTCATACATATTACAAAACGAAATAAGATTAACCCTGGGTCTGTAACTATCTCCAACTACCAACTAAGTACATTTTTTCCTTTTAAAACCAAAATATTTGTAATGGCGCGGCTACATACATCGGCCTACGGCGAAGTATCGCGCTAGCACGATGTATCGAGCTATCATGTAACTGCATCGCGTAGGGGCTTGACGCATCATTATAATAGCTCTGCGAAAGTTCAATACAGTGGGTGTCATACTGCGGTCCGCATATGATTTTTGTGCGGCTCAATGGTCGTACGTATCGTATATTATTTTATAGAACAGTGTGACGTAAATCAGTACTTTATGCACGCTTCTCGATGTATAAAGACTATTAAGGTCACGGAAATATGCATAAAGTACGTGTTTAGGTCACAGTGTGCTGTAAAATAATTCAATCAAAGCTTGTAAATAGCAAAAATCTTAGTAAATTTATACTAATACTATAAAGGCTAAAAAGTTCGTTTTTTTTTTGGTTGAACGAGCTAGTCTCAGAACATACTAGCCAGATTTAAGAAAATCTTGTTGTGCTGCGTCTGCGACTGAGTCACGGGAAACAGCTAGAAGTAATAATAATAATATTCCCGTGAGAAATAATACTTACTGATCTAACCCCAAAGTAAGCAAATTATTTGCTTGTGTTATGGATGTTAGTCAACGATACTAATACATAGAAATACATATATAAATAATGGAATATATTTAATAAACACCCAAACCCGGAAATACAAACATTCATGCTCATCACACAAATGCTTGTCCCCGTCGGGAATCGAACACGAGCCCCGTCGATTGCATAGTCAGGGTCGCTAACCACTCGACCAACGGGGCGGCCAAACAATCAGAAGTAGACACGAGTATTTTGAAAATCTTAAATATTGTGTATATTTTTTGGTATATCTCCGTAGCCTAAATTGCTTGATGTATTTAAGTTTGAGAGGTGCATTAGACTTTTCTCTATTTTGAGAGTAGAATAGGTTATATAAGTTTTACCAGACTGGAAGTTGGTTTTTATTGAGTAGGAGTAGGTTTTTATGATAATGACTTGTTGTATGTGTGAACGTATTGATGAACTAGTCAGATTAGGAAAAATATTTATATGTATGATAGCCTCGTTCATAAGAGAGGTTGCAGACTACTTTTTGTCCAACTAAGTAAAAAAAGTAATGACTTTTGCAGGTTAAAGATAGTTATAAAAATAGTGTAAGCTGTAACAAAATAGCTAATTTGCTATCCAGTAGCTATACTAAAATCTTTCCCCCTTTTTGGTCCGGGCTGCTTTGAAGAATAGACCAACTGCTGTTCTGTCAGGCAGGTCATAAAAGGCGACCGACTGGTTACGCCAGTCACTACCATCGTGGCTACTGTGTGGTAGATTTCTGCATGGTCTGGTACCACCGCCTTACCTAATTCTGTCGCAATAGCGTCAGTACTTATTACTGTCGTGTTCCGGTTTGGAGGGTGAGGTAGCCGGGAAACTTATGTATGTGGCATTAGACCTCGCCATAAGATAGCAACGAACCATTAACATCTTTGATTTCTATAGGCGATAGTCAACTCTTTCCATCAGGCAACATATCTGCTTGTTTACTATCTTATTATATAAAAAACTAGGAAACACAAGCTTTTGTACAGACGCATGAGTTCCTAGGTTTTTCTCCCGAGTGAGGAAAGGGAAGCAATAATTTTGTGTTACGCGAATGTGGTTGTGGGTAAGGGCTAGTTTTATGATATAAAAGAATTACCGTAAAACGGGGTGAATAGGAATCGCGGTCTGAATAGGAACAAAACCAAAAAGTTTTTCAAGTCCACAGATCCAAGTCGCATTAGCGTAAAAATGCCATGTGTTTTTTTTTTATCTGCACACCATTATTTACTCTGTGAATTGGCAACACCTGATTTTCTATGAAATAAAAGACAAAAAGAAATTAACGTCTCAAAGTTGACTGTGTTTTTGCGAGGTTAATAGGTGTGAATAGACACGAAGTGTGGGCTGAATAGCGTTTCTATTCACCCCGTATACTGGGTAAATAGAACCAGTCTATATTTTGTCAATTTTCTTCTTAATGCATGGAAAAACTACTAAATAAATTTTTCGATAGAAAAATAGACTGGTAGACTCATCAAAAGAAACAGGGATAGTGGTATGCATTCCTTGAAACTTATAAAGAAATACAAGGTTAAAATTTTGAATTGTGCCTATTCACCCCATTTTACGGTACTCAATATATTCTAAATTTCGTAACCCTGAAAGTGTGTCAAAGTCTGATATGTATTAGTTACAGATAAATATATAAACTAAATTTGATTTTCGAAATGTATTAATTATCATTATTTGAATATATTTTTATACCTTATATAAAATTACAATTTTAAATGAGTTCTGATATGGCTTTAATATCATAAAATTGCTAAAATATGTATAATATCTAGGCGGTGTGGTTATCAAGGTGACGTCATCATTGTGGAGGTTATTGAGGTTAAACGAGAATGGAAAATGGAAGATCTTCCCAGCGTGGTTAGATGTACCGCTTGGAAACCAAAGTCCATCTGAAAAGCGTGAGACTTTATATTGCGCTGTAGGATTTGCTTAAAGTTTTTAATTGTTGCGTCGAATATTGCTTGATCGCTACAAAAGAATATCGTAAATTATGTCAGCAAAAGATAAATATGGTTGTTTCACCTTTTGCTTACATTAAATATAGTTTGTATTACTTGGTATTGCCAGTCATCTAAATTAATTTTGTTATATCCTATAGTCAAAAGACAGTCGGCATTCATGACATATATTAAAGGGATTACCCATTAGATTGGAACGCTACTGAAAAAATATTCCATACCTACCATCTATACGCCAAGCTTTGGTAGTGCTTTTTATCGATTGAAAATAGCTCAAATATTACAATAACACACTATAACAACCTTAAACTTGTATCCTTATGTAATAGTTTATTAGCACACGAGTGTCAATAGTAAGTCAAATGTATTTGCAAGTTCAATACACATCATGCTAATATATACAACAATCTCTAAAGTAAATGTGGTCACTAAAGTCCAAGAACAAACAGTTCTATTAGTAGAATTAATATTGGATCATATACTACTATAGAGTCTAAGCATCGCAGTTTCTAAATGTTGGCGACAAAAAGCACTTGTATTATACATTAAACAAGATGTAATTGCATTTAAGAATTTATATTTAAACAGTATTTGCTTTTATAGATTCTTTTGTGAAACCTTTCTTAAATTATACTAAAAAGCACTTGTATCAAACAACAGGTAATTGCATTTAAGTGTCTGAGGAGCCATATTTTACCAGCATTTGTATATTTAAGATCATTTATGAAACTTTTCTATCAACTAGATTTGCCACACGAGCTCTATATAAACTTACTTTTAAAATACAACTTCAGTAATTATCACCAGAAGAAAAAAAGGAAGTAAGAAATAAATATTCAAATTCAAATAAACATTATAAAACTCTTACCGTAACTTCAATGATTTTTTTTAAACAGCTAGATAAAACTTACTCTTATATAAATCTAGCTTTTAAGGGCTCAAGTGCACTTTCATTCGCGTGTCAAGCTCATTAGTCATTACTTCCTTTAAACTCAGATGGGTTAATAATTACTAATTTATTTCAGATCGTATATACATATTTTTAGGGCGAGACGTTGCGGAACTCTGCCACTTAGTAGTCACGATGCAATGCTAGTGACAAGTATAGCCAATCTGCTGCCTTTTACAACCTGCCTGGCAGGACGGCAGTTGGGGTGTTCATCAAAGGACCCCGGACCAACACGGGGCAAATTAAATAATTAATAAAATTTTCAGTAGTAAATAAATTTCATAATAATTACGAGAACCAGTGGTGATCGTTGCCCTGCTACTGCTATTGGAACTGCTTAAAAATGGAAATGGCAGGTCCAATACCTGCCTTTGATATTCTTGAATAGTGTAGCTTTCTAATGGTGAGATCATTTTAAAAACCAATTCAATAGTTTTTGAGTTAATTTATTCTAAAAAATACAAATGTTTTTTCTTTATTAAAGCGTATTTATCAAAACCATAAAAAATACGCTGAGCGAGCTCTATGATAACTAATTCTTTACAAAATGACTTGAGTATCATTAGAACTAAAGAATGAGGCGTGAAGAGCAAATATTGCAACATCCGTATCTTCACATCCGTTGGTTGTTTTAAATTATTAGTTAAAGTTCTTTACTTAATTTATATGCTCGGTCTGAACTTAAGTTGTCTTAAGTAACTTAAGTGAGAAGAGAAGTTATTACGCTCCTTATAGGTATATTTTATTGATGTAAGGGTTACAACTAGCGAGCTTAATGCAAAAAGCATTTTTTGTCAGTTATCCAAAGTAATAGTATATAATTAATAATGCAATTTACGCATTGAACGCAGTTTTTCGATGAATAGAGCTGAAAAGACTTTGTACTTAATCGTTACATTAATCTGGAAGTTATATTAAAATAAATACTGTTTCACCAAAATTTTTTTGAGATTTTTTCAAAATTTCTCAAAATCTCTTGGACCGAATTGGTTCAAAATGTCAGGAAGACTAATTGAATGCCTTCCTTCGAATGCCATTAACCACGTTTCGATCGGTCATACCGTTCAAAAGTTATGAGATGTTTACTTAAACACATACACACACATACTCATTCACACACTCTCTCTCTCTCTCTCTCTCACACACTCACACACACACTCACACACGCATACACACACATACATACACATAGATACAGACATACTGACGTCATCGTATAAATAGTCGGAAAATATTCCTAGGACCTCAAAACGTGAAGATCTAATAAAAAATCGATTTTCGAAAATCGAGGCAAAATCAGTAACTTCCTTTTTTCGAAATGACCGTTGCTACGAAACCGGGTTTTTCAGGTGAGCAGAGTTCTCAGCCAGAATTCAAATTAAGTGTCTCCTGTGAGACCGAATCTCGGCTTACAGCACTATCTTAACGATGAGTGGGAACGTAATTGACACCAAGATTTCGACTCGTTAATGACTCTTGACTGGTGTCTCGAGTGTTGACGGGCCGAAACAGTAGGCTGAATCGACGCGACGCCTCCCGGCGGCGACTTTGTCGTGTGCGTGTAAATTGTGAAGTTTAGGTTATGATGCAGTTATCGAGATCGGATAGGGGTAGCTTCCTTATCTACGTACGTAGTAAAACAGAGAAAAAAATATATGCAAGAATGAATGAAAAAACCACACACACAACGTAAAAGAGTTAAGCAAATATTTTTTTTAGAATATTGGATGCGTTTTATATATTTATACAATAATAAACAGGGAAAAAAGCAAAAAATGAATATTTAAAAAACTCGTTTGTTTCGTGAAATTGTTCAGAGATATTTATTATTATTATTATAAAAAATTGAACGACGCCTGCATACGCGTGTTTTACCTAGATAACCAGACTATAGCTTTTTTTGCTATATATTTATTTTCAGGCACTGATAGAAATAAATACTATTATTCGTCTATGATATTATCAAGTAACTATTTAGTAACTGTGCCATTACAAGGGTTCACTTGTGTGGTAAGCAGAGTGAACCAAATGTCAATAGTTGCTCAAGCTTAAGCAATGATTGTTTCACACATTATTTGTTATCTTTGGATCATTATCAACTAACTGCACCCTGCAGCATTTACAATGCAACGTGCATTATAAATGTTTTTGATGAATCCCAAGCGAACAACTTATTTTGATTAATTATATTTGGCATCCTTAAAGATTATGCATCGTCATTAAATGTGCCAAATTTCATCCACATATGGACGAAATTTGGCACACCTATAGATACGACGACGATAACCAAAGAAAATACTCTCTACGAGTGACGATAACGATGCATTGCCCTCGTTGTTGTGGGATGTAATTTAACATAATACAGTGTAAGGGACTAAAGGATCTACCAGAAAATTAAGAAAACATGCTATTTTTATGTTATAGTCATAATGGCAATTTCTTTTTTTGTGGGTAATGCAAAATTTGCGTTTGAGATTTTTTCTTATTTTCACTGCACGCAATATAAAGCGTACATTCCTCAGACTTGTCACGACAGCGGAACTCTCGAACCAGCTATTTGTGTGCATGCACGGCATGTGGTGAATAATACATTGCTTATTTGTTTATTTCCTTGAATTTTACTATTTTTCTTTGAAAAAACACTGTAGAATATTACAATAAATCAATTTATACAAAATTAAGTTATTTTAACTTAATTTTGTATAATTTGATTTATTGTCAAAAACTCTAAAAAAAAACAATAATTTCCCACACAAAATTTCAACGATTTTCCTCTCAGAATCGTGATGCCAAAGCTATGATTTTAATTTTCGATAGACCCTGCCTTATAACCTGTATACGTTTACCTGCTACCTTACCCTCCAAACCGGGACACGATAGTGGCAATCGCTGAAGCTATGCAGCAAAAGAAAGTAAGTCAACCCCGTGTTGGTCTGGGCTCCTTTGCAGTCCTATGTGAGTCATTACCATTGCGACTATTAGCTGGAAGAGTTCTGCATTGTTTCGTTCGGGTCTGATATCACCGTCTTACCTATTCCTGCCGCGATATTTTAAGTACTAGTCACTGTCGTGTTCCTGTTTGGGGCATTAAGAAAACCACTAAACTTATCCATGTGGCATAAAAATCCCGCTACAAGAATAGCAACGCACCATTAACATTTTTGGTGTTTATAAGCGATGGTAGTCTCTTTTCATCACGGGAGCCATCTGCTTGCTTGTAATCTGCATCTGTGATATAAAAAATACTCTAGGTTGCTATCTACTTATTGGCAAAACTATTGAAATTAAATAAAACAATATTTCATGAATACATAACTTTATTTACAAAACAGAAATGACGTTAATAAAAGTGGTAGTTACTAATGTAGCTTAATGTAAATATGTGTTGAATAATTAAAACACGATTATTACGTAGTCATGTACGTTTCTTTCAATATGTCATTTTATATAGGTTACATACTTTTTATGCATAACACAGAAGGCTAGTAAACTAATAGAACAAATTTAGTAGCTCTTAGAGAGCCTTTGTCTAATATATCTCTCTCTTAGAAGCCTCTTCATTTAAAAAAAGCCTGTTGCGTGCAGTACAATAAATACAAGAATGGATTAACCAGAGTTAGATACTGTCAGAAATCGATGTATCTTAAAGAAATACTCATATTTTTAGACGTTACTTAAGAATATCTACATTAAACCAATTTATGTAAGAAAAGTCGTATTGCAGATGCTTAGAACTTATTCTGTCATTTTCAAACTAAAATGCCATTTTCAACATCCCGCCAATTTAAGTGTTTTGAATCCCATTTAGTCAGAAGAAAAAATCTCTATCGATCTTCGCACCAGAATTTTATTGTGTCTCTAATTATAAATTGTGGTGGGACAGATAGCAAGAATGCTTGTTTCGAATTAAGTAGGCTTCAAAAACTTTATTTGGTGGGACGATGTAAAATGTCATTATTATATAATATGTGTGACATTTACCGCCGCCGTGAATAAATTGCCGCGGGCATATTGTTAAAATTACTTAATATAAAAATGGTAGTATTTTAAGAACTAGAACCCTACTCAACTTCTTATATAAGTATGAAGTAGGTTTGTTGTCTTTAGGTCCTACGCCTGGAAAAGGTACACCTAGCGGTGTTCCGTCGAACGACCGTCGTCGTTCAACAATTTGCCTTCAGCAATTTGTATTGAACGTTTACAATTATAAAGTGATAACGCCGTTTATATAACGACGAAATATAGAAATTGACTGCAACATATAAATTAAATCTGGGATAGATTTAATTTTTAATATTATATAGAATACGTTTAATTTTTATACGTGATTTCTCACGTATGAAAGTTTAAGCGTATTCTTTACCCTTTTACAAAATTAATTTAGACGAAATATAGCTAAATCGAGACACAATTTGTTCAGAAATGAACAAGGACTTTAACAAAAAGTAATTTAACATTAAGTCCCACATCCCGATAAACAAAACAAGATTTTCAGAAATTATTTGAATATATTTTTATACTGCTTGTTCTTAAAGTTAACATAAATATAAATACGAGTATGTTGCGGTTTTTTAAAGAGTTATCGTTCAACCATACGCAACCGCAAAGGCCCATCTGGCGCGTACATGAAAGTGACGGCGTACTCCAACGGCTCGTGGTGATATTCCAAACGGTATTTGCGGAGTAACTGAAAATAAAACAATTTATACTATATTCTTTAATTTACTTACCTAACTACAATCTGCAAAAGTTAAATTAATATTGGCAATGTATAATTCTCAAAAATATTGAAAATAATTTTACTTGTACAACCCGTGCGCGATAAGTTGAGACCAGAGGCGTCCGCGTCGACGATGCAATGGCGTGCTTACGAGCGTAGAAGTGCGGGCGCAACTGGAGAGTCGGGGGAAGCGGGCGGGGAGTCGCATCTAAGCATATCCCAACTTATCGCGCACAGGTTGTACTACTAGATCACGTCTTTATTATGCTTATTTCTACTCCTAACCTGTTTTGCTAATTAAATTATTATCAAGTATGTTTTATCAGATGGCAAGCCCATTGCCAATCGGGCACTTATCCAATCCCGGACAACTTTGTTTTATCAGAAAACTGAAAAAACACATATTTTGAATTGCCCCCGTGTTAGTCCGGACTACCCCGTTTTGGTCCGTGCTCCTTTGAAAAGTAGGCCAACTACCGCTCTCCTAGGCAGGTCCTAACAGGCGACCGATTGGCTATACGAGTCGCTACCATTATGGCTACTAGGTAGTCGAGTTCTGTATTGTGTCGCCCGGAACTGGTACTATCACCTTACCGTACCTCTTTTTGCTGCAATAACGTCATTGCTTGTCACCGTCGTGTTCCGGTCTGGAAGTTAAGGTAGCTGGTAAACTTATGCATGTGGCATTAGACCTCGCCACAAGAAAGCAATACTACCTTTAACATACTTGGTGTCTATAGGCGATGGTTGACTTTTTCGATCAGGAGATCCATCTGCTTGTTTGCTATCTTATGATATAAAAAAAATTGCCCAATCCAGGAATCGAACCTGGAACCACATGTGGTCAACACCAACACCGGACCACTAGACCACAGTGGCAATATATTTAAAACCAAAACTTTCAGATACCTTAGCCAAGAGTACTTGGATCTCCAGATCAGCAAAACGTCGTCCCAAACAAATTCTAGCTCCGAATCCATATGGCAGTGAGGCAAAAGAATGCAGGCGGCCATCATTTTCTAACCATCGTTCTGGTCGGAACTCCTCAGGGTTTGTAACAAACTGTTCCATGTTGCCTGTCACTATTGTTGGGAAAACAACCTGAACCTAAAATGATAACAACTTATAATAATTAGATGATAATAATATTCTAAAGAGCTAAAGTTTGTGAGTTTCTATTTGTAGAAAGTAACCTTTGAAACTACTAAACTGATTTCGAAACTTCTTTCACCTATAAACAGCCACATTATTCCTGAGTGACATAAGTCATATTTTATCCTAATTATCCCATGGGATCGGAACATACGCAGATTGCTTCGTGAGAAACTGTCTTTATTGCTAGACATTAAAATTGGTAAATTTTAAAACGTTCTTTCCTTGCGATTCTGCATAATCAATTTAGCATTAGTTTTGTTACTTATTTTGCATTAGTAATTTAACATTAGTAATCAACTGGTCATAGATTTAGCTTAATTAATAATTACGATTCTAATGATCCAAAGTTATTTTATATATACCTATTAAATTGTCGTATTTATTGTTAAATGTCGTATTTATATATGTATAGTTGATCGTAATTACCCCGTGTTTTTTATTTATTTAATTAAAAGAATTTTATTTAATTAAAAGAATAAACTACCTACCGTTCTGCCAGGCAGTTCGTAAAACGCGAACGATTGGCACTACGTATCACTTCAATCATGACTAATAGGTTCCGCAACGTCTTCCCGGGTATATGGAACTCATTTCTGTCGCAATAACGTTAATTAATGGCATTGTTGTGTACCGGTTTGGTGGGTAAGGCAACTGGTAGAATTATATATGGACATTTCGATTCCGCCACACAGATTGCGACATTTGGTGTCTATGGGCGATAGTTTCTTTTTCTATCAGGAGGGCTATCTGCTTGTTTGCTATCTAATGATATAAAAAATCTAGATTAAAAGAGCAATCCGCTTAGATCATGAGGTTTCCAAGTCAATCACCGTGTCTGGTTAAAAAAGTATTTTGGTATTTTTTGTGGGAATAGCAACTCCGAATCTGAAGTAAAAATATCATCACTTTCGTGACACTGATGAGCATGCACATCTATTGGTCCTAGTATACGCAAATTACAAACAATAGTAGTTTTCGTTTTGCCATCAAAGAAACCGGTGAATCATGGTGAAGTGGAACGTATATTACAATTCGATTCACCCTGCCTAACCTTGCAGTGGGAGTGACGTGAAGAAACTATGAATTTATGTGTTTTCTGAATTTTTAATAACGGACAAAATATATTAAGAAATAAATAGAATTTAATTCGTTTGTGCATATACATACCTAATCCAACAAAATTTTTATTGAAGGCAACTCAATGGCATTATTTTTATAGTAGATTAAAATAAATTAACGCTTTAAATAAATTAATATCTTGATTTAAAGACACTTTAAATAATTTAATATCTTGATTTCAAGATGCTTTAAATAATAAATATTTTGCGTTCACTTCTCAATTTTAATTTCCGTAACTTAAAAATAAAAATTGTTCAAAAACACTACCTTGTGGTATTCCACAGTCGTTTAACATATTAATATGGTATAAATAATCGAATAAGTTTGTTAATTAACAACTACTCTATGTACAAGGAAGTAGTATAGTACGAATAGGTAATGCGATATATATATATATATATATATATATATATATATATATATATATATATATATATATATATATATGTCACCCGGAATTAGATAAATGCCCTAAGGTTTGCGATAGGCTTGCAAACTGTCATATCAGAGTATCTTCGGCTAATCGTGGATGCTCTGGATGTACCTCTGGCTATCTCTTCGACCTTACAAAAATAAAAATATGTTAAATATAACAAATTCACAAAGGATAATATACTTACACCTTTAGGTATATGATATCCACATATTACATCGTCTTCTTGCAGAGTTCTTCCATTGCCAATAACTGTTGAGTACATCCTGAAATATAACAAAATCAGTTAATTCTTTCAATAAAATCAAAACTCTCTCTCTAAACTTTCAATAAAATAAAACAAAAACATAAAGCAATTGAAATAAACTAACAGTACTTACATTATTACTATATTACATTAAAACTGCTATAGTTAGAACATTGATAGAACCTTTCAACTTATAAATTATAGACATAGCAAAATTAAGAAAAAATAAAAATAAAGTTTGTATTATGCAAAAATATGACAATTACAAATCTTAAAAAACGATAGCCATTTGTTGTAGAGTGATGAGAACTCTAACGTATGACATATAATTTTTTAACTGTCTCATGAGCACCCGTGTTCGATCCTCTGATCGGGAAAAAATAATCAGGTTTTTTCGAAAAATCTAACTTCTCAATAGTAGCTCGGAGTCTGGCGGGGTGGTGTGTTACCACTCCCTTGCCTCGGATGAGCACGTAAAAACGTCGGTTTCGGTTATCGCTAGAAATAGTCGATAATTGTAATCAGGTCGGTAAAATGCAGCGATGAAGATGACCACTCATCTCGCTAATCGATAAACCGGTGAATCGTGATGAACCGGAAGGTCTATAGACGTTTGGTTTTCTCTGCAAGGTATCCGGGCGTGATGATTTTTTTTCTTTGTATTACGAATGTTGTTGAGACATGTTGATCGAGTGGTTAGCGACCCTGACTACGCTATCGATGGGGCTCGGGTTCAATTCCTAGCAAGTACAAACATTTGTGTGATAAGCATAGATGTTTTTATATTGTCTGAGTTTAGGTGTTTATCAAATATATTTGAGTATTTCTATGTGTAATTATTAATTATATGTAATAATATCGTTGAATAACATCCATATTACAAGCAAATAATTTTCTTACTTTGGGGTTATATTCCGTGTAATTTATCCAGGAATAATTATTAATTACTTATTACATTTAAATTAATATTCTTAACCAAACTCTGGTTCAAGCACAGTCCAAATATTATCACAACTTTTAATGAGTTCCTTAAAACTTTCAAGACTTTCATTTTTAATTATATTTCTGATCTTTCTTGATATTTTTTTAAGATTTTAACGTTTGGTGAAATTGATAACTTACTCACCGAAATACTTCTCTTACAAACGCCTTTGTGTAATGTAGCTTATCTAGATCAGCGTACGTGAGAGGCTTGTCTGGATCTGGCAGTACTCTTCTGATTTCTTCTGCCATTTTGTCTTGCTGTTTTAGTCTTATTGCAGCTTGATATAAAATAGAACAAACCGCCATTGATATCTAAAATATAATTCGAGATTTAGTTCATCACCGATACAATAATCAAAACGAAGTTTAAACAATATATTCACCATAGACCACATGAATACTATTTACGGATGTTACAAACACTAATGTGTGTTTATTATATTTATTTAATCCACTATTGATATATCAATTACTATTATTTCAGTATGTATAGAGATGAGGTGCAATAAATAATATCAATTGATGTTATTCATTGCACTTCATTTGGTGCTATAAATAAATTTATAGCACCAGATGAAGCACAATAAATAACAGCTGATATCAATGGCTTTAAATCAGATTTTTTTAGTTTCAATTAACTATTCCACTCTTGCTTTAAAGATATTTCCTAAAATATATATTTGGAAAAAAGTTATAGGCTATTCATGTTATTTTAAATTATAATCTTATTTTATTATGGTTGATCCCGGTCTCCTTTGAAGAATAAGCCAACTGCTGTTCTACCAGAAGGGTCATAAAAGGCGATTGAATGGTTATGCGAGTCACTATCATCGTGGCTACTAGGTGGTAGAATTCTGCATTGTCTCGCCCGGGTCTGGTACCACCGCCTTACCTATTCCCGCCGCAATAGTGTCAGTGTTTGTGTTCCGGTTTGGACGGTAAGGTAGCCAGTAAACTTATGCATATGACATTAGACCTCGCCACAAAATAGCAACGCACCATTAACATTTTTGGTGTCTTTTGTATTTGGTATTTGGTAGCACCGCCATTCTTGCCCAATAACGTCAATGCTTATCATTATCGTGTTCCGGTTCGGAGGCCAAAGTAGCCGGTAAACTTATGCATTAGGCATTGCCATTTTGTTACACGGATAACAACGCACCTTTAACATCTTTGGTGTCTATAGTCGATAGTTTATGAGATTGGTAGAGCCATCTGCTTGTTTACTATATATTGATATAAAAATAACAAATAAATGAAAGATACTGTGATCGTATTGCCAGATTTATTAGTTTACTGGCTACCATATTTTCGGACTGAAACACAACAGTAGGTACTAACGCTATTTGGAGACGGTGTTAAGTCTGGGTGATATGTTGCAAAAAATTATTAAGGTTATTTGATAATTTCAAAACAATACCGTATCAATTCCAACTAATATCAAGTCCAGGGCCATTATAGTTGCTATCTTAGGATCGCCTTCGCTTCTCAAAACTCGCTCCAACAAAGATAGATCATTTTCTGAAGTCACTTTCTTGGTTTTAAGTCTCTCTAGTGCTTCGTTTATATAACGGCTGCATAGTCTGAAAGTAGATACATGAATCACAGCCTCTACAAAATCTAGGTCGATTTTAAAGTTTAGTATCGAAATGTAAGAAATAAGTTATACCTACTACCTACTTACTTTTTAGAAAATGTCAGATTTATTTACTTAAAATACATAATTTACTTAAAATAAAATTTGATATTAATGTGCTTAAATAAATAACTTAAAGATATAAACGTAAAGTATTAAAATAATTTTAATAATTAACATGAAATTGAGGAGTCTGTTATCGAAAAAATATCAATTGGCTAGTAACGACAAAGTTGGTCTATTTAATTCAAGACAACTCTTGTCCTCCAATGTTTGGATTTAAGATCTGTATTTCATAAGGTTGCGTTTTAAAATTAATATATGTACAACACACCTAGACTAGCTCATACGCTTTCAGATAATTTAGTCACTTCTAGTTAATTAGGTCAAAGTTTCTCATTGACAAGAAATAATATTAAAAAAATGGTAGCCTCATTACTATAAAATACAAAAAATTAAAAAGGTTGAATTTAAAGTTTAAACGGCAGTAAATTTGATAAACATAAAAGTCATTTAAAAATTAAACTGATTCTTCTCTTCAGAAATACGTGGATAGCCATATCTCAAACATCACTGAGCCGATTTCGAGTAAACTTGGATTGTTCCCTAAGCTCAAATATAACTGACTTAAAAAGATCATCTCTATATGCCTTTTAGATAAGTTTATTATAAACTAGCTGCAGCGTGCAGCCCGCTGCATTATAAAAGTTTTCGGTGAATCCCCTGGGATCACCTAATTTTTCCGAAATAACAAGTAGCATATGTGCTATTCCAGATTATCATCTACCTGCGTGCCAAATTTCATTCAAATCCGTTCAGTAGTTTTTGCGTGATTGAGTAACAAACATCCATCCAAACATCTATCCAAACATCCATCCAAACATCCAAACTTTCGCATTTATAATATTAATATAGGTTATTGGACAAACATACAAACACTTACTCCACAAAGAAATTCATATTATTAACATATTTCGTCCACAATGGCGTAGGGAAATATCTCCAATACGGAGCTTTCAGCTCTAGAACTGCAACATTCCGAAGGGCGTATTTAGCTGCGTTGATTATTCTCTGTGGTTCAGAATCACTTGACAGTTGAGGGGATAGGCATCCAAGTCTGACGTCCAATGCTACGCGTCCAATGCCTGAAACCAGTTACGATCCTGTTATTATAATTATTTTCTACTTGAACGGGAACGAAAACAAGAACGAGAATACATTTATTTGAGATGCACGCTACAAAAAATAACAAAAAGTGTAGTTTACAAGAATGTTTATCTATACTTATAATAAAATCGTAGGAAAGTCAAAACTGTACATTGAATATTTTTTAAAAGAATACTTGGGGAGTGATCTACAATCGATATCGAAGCCAAAAATATAGTTTTTAGAATTTTTGTCTTTTTGTATGTCCGGGGTGAACTCAAAAAGTACTGCATTGATTTACTTCAAATTTTGCATGAATATTACTAATAGGTCGGGTCAACATATAGGCTATATATTATCACGCTATCACCTACGGGGAATGAGCTGTGCGGAGTAAACGAAGTCCGCGCGGACGAAGTCACGGGCTAGTAATAATAAAAAAGAAATATTACAGATCGGCGGTTCTACATCCCAAAATATCCTACCACTGTTTAATTTCTTCTAGGTAATCCCTACGCCGATTTTCTGTGGCATCCAGCTACCCGAAAAAGAGGAGTAGGTAATAGTTTTAGCGTCTGTGTTTTGACATGATGACAAAGCACTTTCATCTTTGGTATCTGTGGGTAATTATCAGCCCTTTTCGTCACGAGTACCATCTACTTATTTGTTGTCTTATGAAATAATATAAAAGAAATAGTAAAATCCTAGAAATTATTTTTTAACTCACATTCAAGAGACCATCTATGAATATCATTATCAAACTCATGAGGCAGATCTCCTTTTTCGTCACGAGCGTTCTCCATGTACTTGATGAAGTCTTCTGTCACCATCTCAATCGGTGCTACATACTTTTTCACCGTTTGTGGTTGAAGGATTGGTCGCTGTACCTTGGAACGAAATCTGCGCCATTGCTCGCCATGTCTGTAACAAAACAAATTAAATATATATTCACGGGCGGATTTAAATTTTTTTCGGGCTGCAGTCCAGTTCTATGAATGTAAAGGGATCATAAGATAAAAGAGAGAATTATTAAATCCACACTAATATTATAAATGCAAATGTTTGTTTATCTGTCTGACTGTCTGACTTGTGTCTATAGACACAAAATATGTTAATAGTACGTCACTATCCTTGTGGAGGGGTCTTAATGCCACCTTACTCTCCAAACCTGAAAATGAAAGCGACAAGCACAGTCGCTATTGCAGCAGAAACAGGTAAGGTAATACCAGACCCGAGCAAGATAATGCAGAACTCTACCACCTAGTAGCCACGATGTAAACCTGACCCGCATATGCAATCGTTCGCCACATACGAACTTACGAACGCCTGGCAGAACAGCAGGGTCGTAGCTGCCGCCGTATCTGCCGCCGTATCTGCCGTATCAATTATACATGGCCCCCAACGTGCGTGAGTAAAAATTAATAACTTTCCAAATGGCAAAAAGCAATTTTTTTTTCAAAAAAGGCAAGTAGAGTGTTTTTAATTTGAATAGTTTGTACAAATTTTGAATAAGTGACAGATGAAATAAATATTTCTTTTAATTTTATACATTTTTTTTTCTTTTGTGAGAAATCTCTACTCTTCATAAACAAATTTTTATACGGGGCCCAGCCAAGGCACGCTAAGTCCTGGTGACATGTTGCAAAAACGCCACTGCCGAACAGCAAATGCTCTATTCTTCAAAGGAGCCCGAACCAACGAAGACTTCAACAGCTAGTGGTAATATATCTAGCAGAAAATAATACTTAATAAACGGCAATCTTGTAATCAATAAAATGCATTTATGTAATGAATAGTGAATACACTCATGTAATCTAAGTACGAGTATTACTGTCGCTGTTCAATATGCATAATGCGTCTTAAATACTTACATATCGTAATTAATCAACTACCAAGACCTAGATTACTAAACTTGGCACACATATCTTACTAATCCGCATACTAATGTCTTACATATAAACATATCTTCACGACGTTTACGAGTTTGACAGAGTGGAAGGAGCGCCATATATCACGCTTCCTCCAGATTTACCTTCCTTCCTCCTCATTAATGACTCTTCATATCAACATGACGATTGCGAGGATACTTGACTAATATCTTAATTTATTTTATACTAGCAGCCCGCCCCGGCTTCGCACGGGAAGAAAATGATTAAAATCGATCCAGTAGTTTTGATTTAGCACCAGGCATAGATGGAATCCCAAATATTGCACTAAAGTTAGCAATAAAAAAATATCCAAACTTGTTCTTGACATTATACAATAAGTGTCGGACCGAAGGTTGTTTTCCTAGTCGCTGGAAAGTACAAAGATTAGTCCTCCTTCCTAAAGGGAAAAAACCACCAGATGAACCATCGTCATATCGTTCGTTATGTATGCTGGATTCTGGGGGCAAAATTCTAAAACGTATTATCCATGACTGAATCGAAAACGCCATAGATTTGTCGCTACAAGGTAACCAGTTCGGCTTCCGAAAAGCACGTTTTACCCTTGACGCTATAGATCGAGTGGTGAATATAGCAAAATCAGCAACAGAGGGTAAGAGATGGACGAGAAAAAGTACTGCCTAGTAGTGGCATTAGATCTCAAAAATGCTTTTAACTCTGCTAGATGGGATAACATCTGCGCGGCTCTAGACAGATTGGGCGTACCGGTGTACTTGAAGAGAATGGTTAAAAGTTATTTTAAAAATAGACTCCTGAAATACGATACGGACGAGGGAACGCAAGAGCACGTTATCACAGGAAGTGTGCCACAAGGTTCGATACTGGGCCCAATCTTGTGGCCTTAGCCTTAGACTACCTGCAGGTGCTGAACTCACCGCATTTGCGGACGATGTGGTAATTACTATTGTCGCAAAGTACCTTGAAGAGGCGCATCGTATCTTTCAGGAGTCATTTTCGGCTATCCAAAGATGGATGGAGAGGGTGGGACTTACTCTAGCGGAACATAAGATGGAGGCCATGCTTATCACCAGCGGCAAAACGGTAGAAGCAATGACTCTAACGATCGGAGCTCATACTTTCACTACGAAACCAACTATTAAATACCTCGGTGTTATCCTGGATGCCAAGCTGAGCTTTAAACCACATGTGGAGTATGTAGCGAAGAAGGCGTCAGGAACAGCAAAGCTATTGGCTCGTCTTATGCCAAATGTTGGAGGACCACGGCAAAATCGAAGAAAATTACTTGCCTCGGTCGTCACGTCTATACTGTTATATGCTGCACCTATTTGGGCAGATGCGATGCAACGGCGTGAATATAGACGCAAGATAGGTGCACCTTACAGGCTGGTTGCTCTAAGAGTAACTTGCGCCTTTCGAACGGTCTCTGACCAGGCAATATGTGTTATAGCTAGCCTTCCACCTATAAACATTATGACCAAGAAAAGAGGGAGACTTGTTCGCATAACTGGCACACCGCAAAGACCTAGCGAATTAAACAACCAAGAACGTAGCCTGGCTGAATGGCAGGAGGAGTGGGATGCAATGACTAAAGGCCGATGGACACATCGCTTGATCGCGCGGATAAGTGGTTGGGTAAACCGCGAACACGGGGAACTTAACTACTATTTGACTCAGATGTTATCCGGCCACGGTTGCTTCCGCGCCTACTTGCATCGCTTTAAACACGAAAATTCGCTATATTGCACCCAGAGCTGCAATGAAATAGAAGATGCGGAGCACGTTTTCTTCAACTGCCCAAGTTTCAAGCATGAACGCGATGATTTGCAGACAATACTCGGAAGAGCAATAACACCTGAAACGCTCGTTGATGAAATGCTGGCGTCGGAAAAAAATTGGGACGCGGTCAGTATTTTTGCAACTCGGGTGTTGAAGAAACTTCGCGAAAGGGAGCAAGAGAGAAGGAGACAAGAACGGGCTGCAGTTATTATGCCCGCTACTGCATGAGGAAGAGTTGTAAAAGCCAAGCCACCCCCATGAAGTAATGGTTAGCGGCAGTCCCGTGGGGGTATTTATGGTAGTAGGGACCAAGGAAGGGAGTTTAGTCGGTAGGGTCTGTAGGCTTTTCTACAGGAGGAGTCCGACACTACGAGTACGTAGTGCATAAATGCATTCTCCTATCTCGTAAAACAAAAAAAACACATACACACACATACACACACACTATACATACATACAGTCTGTATGTACAGACAGACATACTGACGTCATCGTGAAAATAGTCGGAAAAGATTCCTAGGACCTCTAAACGTGGACATCTGGCAAAAACTCGATTTTCGCCAGATGTCCACGTTTCAGTAACTTCCTTATCTACATACGTAGTGGGAAGTACTTTTTTTCAAATAACCTATGTCACTCAGTGAAAAAAAATTAAAACTAAAATGAAATGTAAGTAAGTAAAGTAGTAAAAAACTGGTTTGCTAAATCACGTTTTTTCACATTGATTGTAAATAACAACTTTACAAAAAATATACGATATACCTGAAGATATTATCTAAGGAATGTGCTAAATTATTACATGATAGAATGTACTTTACTTGATCATATAAAATTCCGTAAACAGGAAAAATAATTTGTTAATACTATTTCTAATCATCCACATGATTTTTATATGGTGATATTTAGTTAAAAAAAGGAATGCACTAAATTTTGGTTTTCAGCTGAAGTCCTATAATTATTTATCCGAAAATTAACACGTTTCCCAGCGGTTTCAGAACACACCGCGCGTGCGCCACCCGACCGGCTGGTAACCCCGCAACCGCTATGCCCCTGCATTTTAAATCTGTAATATCTTCGAAAATATTCATTTAAATTACATGCTGTAAACGGCCATATTGATCTATATTAAATCAACAATATATTTAAGGTATTTAATTGGATAAGAATTAGTGCTTAAAATTGCTTTGAAAAAAAAGCCATTATTTCTCGTAAAAAGTAAATGACAAAAAAAAAATGCTATTGTGGGTTATCATAAGAGCTAGACATATACCATCGCAGACTTTTCTGTAGACCTTTTCAAGGTGTACAAATACTTAGTACATTATTTTGATAAATCTCGTAGGGTTTAGCCTGCGTTTGCAATATAAGCGGAAAAAATATAATTATTTACGACATGACATCAGAAAACTCAAAAATTGCAGTATTTCTCTACAATATATATAATGTTATTATACACATAAACCTTCCTCTTTAATTACTCTATCTATTACAAAAAACCGCATCATAATCCGTTACGTAGTTTTAAAGATTTAAGCATACATAGGGACATAGGGACATAGGGACAGACAGAGAAAGCGACTTTGTTTTATACTATGTAGTGATAATTCACGCTAGTTTCTTTGCGTGGTAGGCAGAGTGATCGATTCATAATAGAATTCACACCATTAACTATTCCATATAATATTGCATTTACATTTAGCTGTATAAACACAAAATCTAAACTAATAATTTTATAAAGATGTTATTTTTGTTTATTTTTTTGTTTGTTGCGATTTAATTCAAAAACTACTCAACCGATTTAAAAAAAATTTCACTTTTAGAATGCTACATTATCCGGAAGTGGTAAAGGCTACTTTTTATCTGACTGAATAAAGGGAAGTAATGGTTTTTGGTCATGCAAACGAAGCCACAGGTCACTTTAATATGTAAATAAACACGTTTCTATCATCATGGAAAGAATGTCACAAATTACCCCTAACTGAACTAGAATGCGGATTGCTGATGTGGCTAACACACCTTTTGGCAAGATATATCCATACTAATATTATAAATGGGAAAGTGTATGTGTGTGTTTGTTTGTCCGTCTTTCACGGCAAAACAAAGCGACGAGTTGACGTGATTTTTAAGTGGAGATATTTGAAGGAATGGAAAGTGACATAGGCTACTTTTTATCTTTTTCTAACCCGCCACTTCCTTAAAAATGTGGGGTGTAAATTTGTATGGAGCATTCTGCAATTTTCGAGGTAGAAAGCTAAAAATTGGTAAGTGGAATATTTGTGACTAACAAAAAAATCGTGCATATTTTTTTTTAAATCAGCTCCCATCCCCTCAAACGAGGGGGTGAAATTTTATATCGATCAATTTAACGCGATCGAAGCCGAGGGAAAATGCTAGAACTTTATAAAGATATAATCCGTCAGGCATTCAACTGTTTAGAATTCATTATTTTCTCAGAAAACATAAAATAAATAGGTAGAAAGCCTATTTCTTTCCTTGGTATAATTATCATTACTTTTCAGTTAATTTAGGTTAAATACTTATCTTTACCTATATACGTATTGACAACAACTGTTAGTAGGTAGAAAAAGTTTAAATTAAGATTTCGTTAGTATATTTAAGATGTATTTTGCAATTTTATAAGTGTTAATCCTACTTAGTACCTCCAACCAGTAACGCAATAGTTGTAATACAAAAGAATTGCAACAACACATAAAAGCCGTGCTATTATAAATGATGACACAAGATGTGTAGCCAAGATAATAAAGATTGTAAAATTACTAACTCCAGCCACAACGGTTATAACTAACGTGTCCATACCGTTTTAATTGGGACTGTTCCGTTTTCAACTGTTCTGTCCCGGTGTATACAAATTTGTCGGCAATCCCATCTGTTAGGATATTTTTAATAACTGTGTGTAAATGCGTATGATTTATTATGCAAATATATTAACTAATATTTTAATAATAACAGATGTTTAAATAACGGTAAAGCCGTTAAAATTTAAACTAAACCGCGCCGATTGTCACCTGTTGGTGGCGTGATTAGAATCCCGCCTTAACCTAACGGTTGGCGGGGGTAAGGCATTCATTTTTACCATTCTATATTGGACAGTCCACGAGAACGGTTCTATATTTGATACTTATCGAAATATTAAGTCGTTATGTTGAATATAATGTAATGCAATGGATAAGAATATGTGATTATGTTGAAAATATCGAAAACTACTTAAAATGAGAATTGAGAATAATCGCATGTAAATGGAGGATGTTATATATAAGAATCAATGTAATAAATGATAACACTAATGTGTTTTTCTGGACTAAAAGATAACACATCTAACTTGACAAATATTCACTTAGACTAGAGATTGCAGTCCGGCACCAAATTCAGTCCGGCCGGATCTGGCGAGATTTCTGCCAGTCTGGCCGTATCCGACCGGATCCAGCCGGATAGGATGCTTAATTTAAAAAGCATTTTTTCGTCTAAGGAAAATTATGTAAAACTTGTAGAAGTTTATACCATGAAGTTAAAAAAAGGCCGTACATTTCTGTAGATATCACTTATTCCACCTGTTTGATAAGTAACTAATAAGGTTACAATACCAAAATTACTATAATATTTAAATGCAAAAGTTTGTGAAGATTTATAGTAGTTAAAGTATAAGAGTTTTTGTTGCTATGGGTTTTGATTTTTTTTTATATTATAAGATAGCAAACAAGCAGATGGGTCCCCCGATGGAAAAAGTCAACCATCGCCTATAGACACCAAAGGTGTTAATGGTGCGTTGCTATCTTGTGCTGAGGTCTAACTTATGCATGTGGCATTAGACCTCGCCATAAGATAGCAACGCACCATTAACATCTTTGGTGTCTACAGGCGATGGTTGCCTCTTTCCATCAGGAGACCCATCTGCTTGTTTGCTATCTTATGATATAAAAAAAATAATAACTAAGGCCACATGCATAAGTTTACTGGCTACCTTACCCTCCAAACCGAAACACGATAGTGACAAGCACTGACGCTATTGTGGCAGGATTAGGTAAGGCGGTGGCACCAGACCCGGGCGAGACAATGCAGAACTCTACCACCTAGCTAGTTATTTGATATTTTTACGTAAACGTAGCTAATACACGAAAACCTATAATCCTTTATTAACCCTGTGTCGGTTCGGGCTCCTTTTGAGGAATAGACTGTCTGCCATTTTGACAGGCATTTCGTAAAAGGCTGAACATATCATTATTATTGTAACCAGACGGTGGTAGAGTTCTGTAACGTCTCACCTCGGTAAGGTACTACCACCTTACCTATTCCTGTCACAATAACGTCAGTGCTTGTCACTGTCGTGTTCCGGTTTGCTAAACTAATGCACGTAGCATTACCATCCCACCAAACGTATAGCAACGCACTATTAACATCTGTGGTGTATATAATCGATAGGTGTCTCTTTCCATCAAGTAGACCAATGCTTGTTTGCTAACCTATGTTATAAAAAAATCCTTATACCTACACAAAATTGTTGGCGTCTGCTACTTCTATAAAACCATATTACGAAAAAGACAAAGTGATTTAAATGTTGAAGTTCTACATTTCTTATTCATATATATTAAAAACTGTAGTGGATAAAAAAGGATCCATATGGGCCTTTGCACCATTTTTATTGTCTAGTAGTCATAAATGGAAATCAGCGAACGCGCAACAAATGCCGATTTTGAATTCGCCAATCGCCTTTTCCCCACGTCACAGATTATTGACAGAATTAATTTGGTGTAAAAAATCAAACATCATTAGTCTAGTGTAGCTTGTCAATGCTTGTCACTAACTTGTAAGTATTCACTTGCTGGTGGCCTGCAATGTCTTGACCCTGTTTCGTATCACCACCTTACCTATTTCGGCTACAATAGTACATGTTGCTGTAAGGCAGCCGGTGAACTTATGCATGAGGCATTTTAATCTCGCCACAAAGATGTCAACGGTTCGTTAACATATTTGTTGCATTTTTCTTCCTTTTATCAGAAGAACATTTTGCTAGTTCGCTATGTTATGAAATAAAATAAATAAAAACTATAAAAATATACCGAATTATTCATTACACTGACCAATGTGACCGTACTTATTATTTGCGAAAAAACAAAATATCGCCGCCATTTATTAGCGAATATGATGACAAGAATTTTCTCACAACGAAAACTAATAATAGATTTGTATATTTTGTAAATAGCAGACGTTAATGATACGTTGCTATACGTGCAGCATTTGCAGATGCAATACTTGCAAATTACCAGCTACCTTACCTTCGAAACCTTAACAGAATAGTAACTAACACTGGCGCAATTTCGGCTGGAATATTATGTAAAGCGACATTACCAAACCCGGTCGAGATGTTGCCACCACCAATTAGTAGCCCGAATGTTTGTGAGTTGTGACTAGAATATTCGATCCCGGTCGATTTTTCTAATCCCAGAATTATGGGATCAGGATAGTCCCGGATCTTTTGTTATAAGTCCCGGAGTCAGGATTTATAACAAAAGACAGTAAAACATAACAAAATATTTTTTATTTAACTTTTAGTTTTGTGAGGACTTACAATATTTAAGTTTTAAATCTTCAAAATGGCGGTTAAACAAAATTATAATTTCTTCTTATAAAATAAACAAACTAGGCACTTATGTATAATTTAATAAAACTAATAATAAACTTCAAAAAATCAACTTATTTAGATAAACTATAAAAAAGAATTTATTAGAGATAAGAGATCAATGTTTATAGGTAATAATAATAATAATAATATACTATATTGCACACAACACACATCATTTACAATAGAAAATAACAATGTACGATAAGGAACGGAGTACAAATAGGCGGTCTTATCACCCATCAGTGATCTCTTCCAGACAACCAGCGACTTTAGGAAATATTTACATTAACGCGGGCATTGGTTCTCGTCGTACGAAAAAAAAGTGATAGATAAAAATATAAGTGCTAACCAATTTAAGTGCTGTGGCGCCACTGGTCCGTACCGTGGAAGGGTCGAAGTGATGGAACCAGCGGGCCAGCTGCTTGTCAGGTGACGTCATTACTGTGGAGGTTGATGACGTCACACAAAGACAAGGAAGGGAAAAAGAAGATCTTCCCAGCCAGGCAAGGTGTACTGCCTGGGGACCGAAGTCCATTTGAGAAGCGTTGAAACTTGTATATAGTGTTACAAGATAAATAATTGTGATATCGTGATTCAGGATTTTATTTTGAATTTCATTTTTTCCATTTGTTATTGATTTTTGTCCATTTTTTATTATTTTTTCTTGTAGCGTTTGTGATTGTTTTGAGCCGCTACAATACTCTCCCCCAAGACCGAAGGTCGATCTAGTTGAGCCAGTGAAGCGTATGTGCCTTGAGTGCTCGAGTCTGCGATGAGTCGAGACGAGCCGAATAAGCGCGGTCCTCGGTAAGTCAGGACGAGTGCGCCTCCGCTGTGGTTCGCAATGAGTCGGAACGAGCGGGACAGAGTTGCTGCATGGAGATCCAGTGAACGTAGGCAGAGTTCAAAGTGGATTCCGGAAAGCGTAGTTGAGGCATAGCTTGTGAAGCTGGCTGATGCTGTTGGAAGCAGAGGGGGGTATCAGGAGTCGCTGATGGTCAGAAGGCTGATGCGTGTTGTGTTGCCGAGGGTCACCACTGTGGCATGCTGATAGCTGTTAGTGGTGATGATCACGTCGGGATGACCACTGTGGCACCGCTGGTCCGTACCGCTGAAGGGTCATAGTGATGGAACCAGCGGGCCAGCTGCTTGTCAGGTGACGTCATAACTGTGGAGGTCGATGACGTCACACAAGGACAAGTAAGGGGAAAAGGAAGATCTTCCCAGCCAGGCAAGGTGTACTGCCTGGGGACCGAAGTCCATTTGAGAAGCGTTGAAACTTGTATATAGTGTTACAAGATAAATAATTGTGATATCGCGATTCAGGATTTTATTTTGAATTTCATTTTTTCCATTTGTTATTGATTTTTGTCCATTTTTTATTATTTTTTCTTGTAGAGTTTGTGATTGTTTTGAGCCGCTACAGTGCTATATATAAATTATAACTACATACTTGGATACATAAATACATACACATATATATAATATACATATATACATACATACATACATACATACATACATACATACATACTCATATACATACATATAATGTACTTACTAAAAGGCAAAAACATAAATCAAATATGAGATTAGTGATGACTCGTTACAGGAACAACACGCTCATCATTAAAAAAAACAAAGAATAAAAAATAAAAAAAATACAGGATGTAATTAAGTACCTAGGTAATTTTGCTAAAACAATGTAATTTTAATAATTTGAAAACATTAATCCTTGTTATTGCTTTTCAGGTATTCATAATAGAGAGATAGTTGGAGTTAAGTAGTCGTTTAAAACTAGCTAAATTATGCGCTGTTCGAATGTTAACAGGCAAAGCATTCCATTATCTAATGCTCTGCACAACAAATGACTGTGAGTAGAATTTTGTATAATGAGTGGGAATTTTTAAAATAAGGTTATTAAAAGTGCGAGAAGCTTTACTGGGAGAGGCCAAAAAGTTGAATTGGTTCCTGAGGTAATGGGGAGCAGCCGGGTCAAAGAGGACACGATACAGTAAATGAAGCATGTGAGCATTCCGGCGAAGACGAATTGGGAGCCACTTGAGTTGAAAACGAAATTCAGAGATATGATCATACTTGCGCAAACCAAAAATGAATCTTATGCAGAAATTTTGGATTCGCTCAAGTTTATCAAGTTGAGCCTCAGTCAAGTCAGAATAGCAAACGTCGGCATAGTCAAGAAGTGGAAGTAGCAAAGATTGAGTCAACATGATCTTTATAGGGATTGGAAGGAAATTACGTAACCGCCTTAATGCAGCAGCAGCTGAAAACACTTTGCCACTAATACTATTTATCTGCTGACTCCAAGACAGCGTTTCGTCAATGAATATGCCAAGATTTTTGACGCATTTACTGAACGGAATATCAATACCTTCAATATTAATCTTAGGTATGCTAGCCCAATTAACCCTTGAAATAAAGTTAGGGCTACCGACAAGCATAACCTGGGTTTTAGCGGGATTGAGTATTAATCCATATTGACGAACCCATCCCGACACGGCAGCAAGTTCTGTATTCATCGACGAAACTGCCAAAGAAAGATCATCGAGCGAAGTTTAAGTATAAATTTGAAGATCATCTGCATACCACCTTTATGCAGATGATCTTCAAATTTATACTCAAACAAATTTATACAAGGAAAAGACAGTCCGGAGGTGACAGAATTTATATAAATGGAAAATAGCAGTGGAGATAATAAACCACCTTGTGGTACTCCAGCAGTAATAGAGCACCAATCAGAGCACTGATCTTCCACGCGTATTTGTTGCCATCGTCCTTGCAAGTAACTGCGAAACCAATTAACCACAGTAGGAGAAACATTGATAGACTGTAAAACACTCAGCATAATATCCGTGTCAACGGTGTTAAAAGCATTACTAAAATCAAGTAACGTTAGAATAGTAATTTGTTTATTGTCCATACCGGAACGTATATCATCTGTTATTCTAGCTAGTGCTGTAGGCGTGCTGTGACCCAAACGAAAACCGGATTGGAGAGGATCGAGAATATTATATTTATCAAGAAAACAGCTAAGTTGCTTGTGTACTAGTTTCTCAAGAACTTTGGATAAAAACGGCAAGACAGATATCGGTCGAAAATTACTGAAGCTATCAGGTTTAGACTTTTTAGGTAGAGGTATCAGAATAGCCCTTTTCCAGTTGTCTGGAAAATTGGACGTGGACAAGGAATGATTGTAAATATGTGTGAGGACGGGGAAAATTATATCAAAAATAGGTAAAATCATGTTCCGGCTAATATTATCGCAGCCTACCGAATTTGAAGTGATAGATAAAATTGTTGTTTTAACATCATTATCAGTAAGTTGATTAAATTCGAATGGTTGATAATTAAAGGTGGAAATACCGGAGAGAGACTTTATAGTATTATATTTGGAATTGCTATCTATTGCGCTAGAAGGGGAAGAGAAGTGTTTATTAAGTTTTTCAATACTATGATCTTTTAAGGAAGGGTTCTTATTTAGTTTACCAACACCTAAATTCTTCAAAAATCTCCAAACTTTATTGGGGTCACCGTTTTCAACTGATTTATGTATATATCATCTTTGGGCATTCCTACATAAGGTATTGCAGCGATTCCTAATTATTCGATACTTTTCCAAATTAACATCAGAATTGTTTGCCCTTAGTCGAGCTTTAGCTCTGTTCTTTTTATTAATAAGTGTGTTTAGATCCTCCGTAAGCCAAGGTACAGGAAGATGTTTAACCTTAATTAACTTAATGGGAGCATGCACATCATATAATTGAGAAATAAGCTGGCTAAAAATATAAAGTTTATCATTCACGGACTCAGTAGCAAAAACACTTCCCCAGTCTAAATTTTCTGCATCTAACTTAAGACGATCAATATTCAAGTTAGCAAAACTACGCTTCATAAGAATTTTTGGTTTGACTTTAGCAGTTCGTATTAAATATGATAAATATATAGCGTCATGATAAGAAAATGCTTCCGCATGGCACTGGTCATGCTTATGGACATGGGTAGGTGATGAAACAAATATACCATCGAGAAGTGATGGTTGACAGTTAGGGAAAAAAATGCGTGGCTTTTAAAGGTAATATAATTAACTTAATACCTTACATCAGTGCTCTTAACTTGCGAGCTCTAAAATCATTTTTAAGTAAACAGGTATTGAGATCACCCATTATTATTGAGTGTTTATACACTGATGTTAAATTTTGTAGTATAGTTTCAAGGGATAGAAAATAGTGAACATTAAGAGTGGGGCTATAAACGACTCCCAAGAGCACTTTACTATTAGACAACGTAACTTCAATAAAGAGGTGTTCAACTGCATCAGAAGGAGGCGGTTGGGGAGATGCACTTACTATGCTGTAAGGAATGTGGGATCGCAGATAAATTGCAACACCACCACCACCTTTCCCTACCCGGTCATTACGAATAAGACAATAACCTGGTAAAGAATAACTAGTAGATGGAAGACAAGGTTTTAGCCAAGATTCAGATATCAGAATCGCACGAATGTTTTTTGATTCAAACGACGCCAACATGTCGGGATAGTGTGCCGGAATGCTTTGTGCGTTAATATGAACTATATTAAAATTACGTGGAACGTTTGCAAAATAATTTGTTAATTTAAGATTTAAAAAATTATCATCAAAACTGTCATCACTAAAACTTGTATTAGATGAGCAAGAAAAAAATTCACTAGCACTACTGCTGCTATTATTCATAATATAATAATTACGTATAGTAAAATAATATAATAATTTATATATTCATACAATAAAATAAAACTGATAAATAATAAAATGCTTTATCTACAAACAAGGTCGCAAATCATCCTAAAGCCGCTAGCGTCCACTGCAAAATATCGCTGTAAATAACTAACTACAACACAGAATATTCTAACCACTTACAAATACGTAGCTATAGTGAATTCCTATAAAAGCGATATGTTTAATTTTGTCTTTTTATCAAAGAAGACATAATTACTGTTGCAGAAACCTAAACTAAACAAATGTAACTACCTACAAGGTTTCCTACATATTAAAATAAACGAGGAGATACAAATGATAAAATAGATAACAAAGTTCATTAGCATGAAGACAGCATATAAATATGCCTAGCCCCTTAGTACAGAGTATAGACCAAGCATAAGACCTTATAGGGTATTGGCTTTTGCCCTCACAATTCACATATTCAGAAAATCGAAACTCGAACCATCAAAATACTGTCACTTGTCAGTCGACAATCAATTATTAACTATTATTGACATAATAGATTAGGTAATCTAATTGGTCTGTGATTAGGTACTATCCAATGAATATTATAGTAAATAGTAAATAGAACTAATAATAGTTCTAGTTATAGAAATCAATGCATTGTACATCATTGTATGTATTTTACATCAACGATCAAACAGCTAAAAAAACCGAATTTAGAACAGTTAATTGTAAATAATTGTGATATTGGAATCTATAGGTTACATACTGTTACATACAATGTTTGTGTAATTTCAGGTCAACTTAATCTATAATAAGCCTTAAATAACAAGAATAGTACTATGCAAGAGAGCCTATTATGTTAGAAATTAAAGTAATACACGTTTTTTTTTCGAGTTAACATAATATGGCGAATATACAGAGTTGTTAATATAACACTATGTTGTATGTATAATTATATTCAGCAACTAGGCAAGCAACTACATTGATAACATAAAGTTACTTATATTTTTGTAATTAAATTGACCAGAAATTTTATAAATTATATAAGTACCTATTTAAGCCACGAAAATAAAATCTAAGGATTAACAACACATCCAGCGTCTGAGTGCTAAGTGTGAGTTTTTCTTTTCGCATTCGATCGTGAGCGCGTTTGGAGATTACTAGGAATTTGTATGTGATTTGTACAGCGCCACCTAGTGCTAAACGTGAGAAACCAGTTTACCACTAGGTGGCGCTGTACAAATCACATACAATTTCCTAGTAAACTCGAAACGCGCTCACGATCGAATGCGAAAAAAAAATCTCACACTTAGCACTCTGATCTGCAATCATACTTCTCAAATCTCAATTTGTTGCACAAATACGAGTATGAATAGGCTGAAAACAAGATGGCTGCCAAATGTCAAATCAAGGTAAGTGCGTTTCAATTCACGCACATTTTTATTGACTTGTTTAAAAAAAATACCAATCCCGAAAATCCCGAGATTCATTATATTTAATCCCAAAAATTTCGACACTAATATGACCGAGATCACGGGCTCCTGAGATTCGGGATCCCGGGATCTAATCCTCTAGTTGTGGCACGTATTAGCCTTATTTCATCTTTTACGAGCTTAGCAGTAGCAGTTGCTCTATTATTCAAAAAGGGTCTGGATGCTAAGTAGTGGGGCTCGATTCACTTAATAAATCATAAATCGGGTCGAAGCGTTTAAGGTACTTACACATTTTTCTACATTATGCCTTTTCGTAACATGACATAACATTGTGTCGTGTTTATGTATGTAAGAGCCCTAAGTGCTTCAACTCAATGAATTGGGGGCCTGACTAGAAGTTAAAGATGCATTGATGGCAGTGATATCGAACTGGCTAGCCAATCGATAATCATTCGCCGCTTATGAACAGCCTTACTGAAAGGCAGATGATAATAATAACATGTTCTTTAAAGGGCACGAACCAAAGTAGGTGTTTGATTCATTTTTATTACAAAACTTGCATTATTTTATACTACTGATGTCTGAATGCAAAGTTTGATGATTTTTTAACAAATAAAAAATATCTTTATCCCCGTATCCCCGAAGAAGTAGGCAAAGGTGCACAACCACAACCAATGCACTTATGATTAGCCGAAGATACTTAGTCCCATAATGAGATAGGTGGCAAGTATATCGCCAACCGAGCACTTATTCAATCCCAAGCAATTTTGTTTTTATCAGAAAATTGAATTTGCCCTTATGTGGTCAACGCCGAAACTGGATTACTAGACCACAGAGATGATTTTAACTAATAATTATTGAAAAATTATAATTTTAAACTAAGTTAAACATACAATTTTACTTGGTCAAGGAATCCCGCCTACCTTATAATTTACACTTATATAAGCCATACTTAAAAGAGAAACTTAAGAAATAAGCCCTACGAATAGATACGTACGGTCCTATCAAAACATTGCAACATGGCTGACGTAAAATAACATAGCAAGTTTGCAAATCTTTGCTTTTAGTAGAGCAAATATATATGTTATGAGCGACGCATTTACTTACATTAAAGATACATAAATGCTACGAGCAAGTCACGATCGCCCTTGAAGAAAGATGAGTTAAGTATACTTTGAAGCTCTAATGGACAATTGGACTAACATTATCTTCGCTTAGGACAATCCAAAATAGTATGCTGTCGCATTCTTTTCATTTAAGACAAGTGACAGCATACTATTTAGGTTTTTTTTATTATATCATAAGATAGCAAACAAGCAGATGGGTCTCCTGATAAAAAGAGTCAACCATCGCCTATAGACACCAAAAATGTTAATGGTGCGTAGCTATCTTGTGGCGAGGTCTAATGCCACATGCATAAGTTTACCGGCTACCTTACCCTCCAAACCGGAACACGACAGTGACTAGCACTGACGCTATTGCGGCAGGAATAGGTAAGACGGTGGTACCAGACCCGGGCGAGACAATGCAGAACTCTACCAGCTAGTAGCCACGATGGTAGTGACTGCCTGGGAGAACGGCAGCTGGCCTTTCTTCAAAGGAGCCCGGGGCCAACACGGGGATAGTGGGATAATGGATTTTAGTTAGGATCTAGTTGCAGTAGACACCAAGGGCATAGCTACCGCCGTATCAGTCGTATCAATATTACAGCGTTCCTAGGTTACAGAGGCCCCTAACGTAGGTAAGCAAAAATTACTAAATTGTATCAATATTACGGGGTTCCTAGGTTGCAGAGGCCCCTAACGTAGGTGAGCAAAAATGGCTAAATTGTCTTATCAATAATACGGGGTTCTATGTTACAAAGGCCCCTAACGTAGGTAAGCAAAAATTACTAAATTGTTACCCACAATTAATCCCGTGCATAAAAAATTAACTTCGATGCGACAGGAACGGCTATCAGGCTTATCACTATTTAAGAAAAACTGATATTGTCTTCAGCTATACCTAAATGATTAATCAATAAATCAATTTGCCGAAAAAAAGGCAAGAAAAGTGTATATTTAATTTGAATTCTTTGACTAGCTCAATTTCTAAAAGGAAGTGATAACTTATAATCAATAAATATTTATTTTAATTTAATGTAAGCATTTTTGTTTCTTTCGTGAGAAATCTTTACGCATCATTTCGGCCCCTCAATTAATTTTGATACAGGGCTCCTCCAAGGCACGTTACGCCACTGGTAGACACCGAGGAATCTTCAAGTACCTAGCGTTGACAAACATACCATAAAAAATAATTGGCTTTTTTTCTATCAGAAGCTATCAGAAACTATCATTGTCTAAATACACCAAAAAGGCGCGGTCTTAATGCCACATGCATAGCTTTATGAGCTAACTTACCCTCCAAACCGAAACACGACAATACCAGGCACTGGCGCTATTGTGGCGGGAATAGGTAAGCCGGTGGTAGCAGACCAGACCCGGGCTGGGCGACGATGCAGAACTCTACCACCTTCTGATTACGAAGATAGTGACTCATATTACCAATCGTTCGCCTCTAACGAACTGCCTGATAGAACGGCAAATGGTCCATTCTTCAAAAGGGATCCGGACCAGTATGCAGAATTGCTTATTTAGGTTAGTTAAGTCAAATAGTGTAATTTGTCAGCTTATATTTATTTATTATGAATTGTCTAATTTGTTATATCTGTCCAGAAACATTATGTTTGAATTAAAAGTACGAAAATATTGCTTTTTAGAATTCCGTACAAAAGGAAAATGTAACCCTTATAGGACCGCTTTTTTCCGCCCGTCTGTCACTTCATCTAGGGAACGCGTAGCGATATCAAGTTGAAATCAAACCAATTTATTCAAACCTACAGTGGCTTGAAACTGTATAAAAAAAACTATTTTTGACGTGACAACGTCTTATAATTCGATAGAGCTGGCTGCACGCACGAAAAAACATGACTCATGCGGCGTTACCTCGCTCTGAGGCGTTCCGTAAATGCTACCATTCCATTAGTATTTTCTTAAGACGTTGTCACGTTCAACTATCGTCTGTAAACCAACTTTACAGACAACCGATTTTTTAGAAAACGTAAAAAAATGGCCTTTTATGCTGCAAAAACAATATATTTCGGCGCTCGATCAAAATTTACAGGGAACTTTCCGTTATACTACAAGTACGGAGAAAAATCGAAAACTATACATTTTAAGTAAATCATAGAAATATAGTCTTTATTTAAAATAGATATTGGAAACAAAATTTCTGGAAAACCTCCAAAAAAAACTGTAAGGCCCGATTCTTGAACTATCTATAATATGTACCTACAAATTTGTACGGAACCCTCGGTGAGCGGGTCCGACTCGCACATGTCCTGTTTTTTTTTTTAATTACGATCTATCTGCTTCATTAATAAGGCACTTAAGTTCTACTTTAGTTCAGTTAAATAAGACATTTGCCCCGGTTATACACATACCTACACCCAAAACAATATGACAATCTTCTAATATTAATGCTAATTCTCCATTTTATATACCTACCAAGGTGTTTTTTCAATGACAACAGAATGTTTTTAATAATACAAACATGTATTTCCACATCAGTAATACTGTGAAGAAATCGCGTGAGGAATGGAAAGAGATATTAATGAGCTGCGATTGGTCGGTGGCTTGTCGTGAGACTATGCGCTATGATAATCTATCATATTTATTGCGAAACCAGAAGTCAGTATGTCTTCATCCTGGTTTCTATTTAATCATCACTATTCTGATAAGGACAGCATATAGATATTCCCAGATTGCCGATATGCTACCTCGTTATTAGAGTTAAAAAAATCTCGGCAGCTTGTTAAACATTTACTTACCTGAAAAAAATGTTTAATGTCTTCAATATTGTGATGGTTTTTAGGGCTCCGTACCTACAAAGTAAAAACGGGAACCTATTACTAAGCCTCCGCTGTCTGTCTGTCCGTCTGTCTGTCCTGTCACCAGGCTGTATCTCATAAACCGTGATAGTTAGAAAGCTGAAATTTTCACAAATGATAGATTTCCGTTGCCGCTATAACAATAAATACTAAAAATAAAAAATGAAAATATTAATCCCTATACAATAAACGTGTTTTTTCGTTTTTTTTTTTTTGCTCAATTATAACGATATCAAGTAGATGCGTAAAATTTTCACAGAATATTTAGTTGTATATTACCTTTCAAAATAAATAATTAAATAAAAATAAAGTGAATATTATAGGATTAAAAATAAAAAATCCCATACAAAAAACGTAATTTCCAAGCAATTTTTAACTTGATCTTAATAAACAGGTAGAAACGTGAAAAGAGATGGAACGGAACTTTGTCGGTTTTTTATAAATAAAATATTCACAATAAATCATTTTATCAAACAAAGTGCTAGATAAAAAAAAAATTATCTGCTTAATTAAAAATCTATATTTTAAAGTTTTGTCGTTGCCTTTTACCTCCAAAACATAGTGGGAAATGGCGGATGCGTATGTGATACTACATTGTATTATGTGCTAATATTGAGAGCAAAGCTAGACAGTAATGAAACCTTAAAAACAATATTTTTATAAAGTGTTTATATATATAAACACTTCATAAAAATATCGCACCTAAATACAACACTGCTTACTCCGGAAAAACACAAATAGTCGAGAAAAACAGCTTTCCGTATTTTATAAATAAAAAGTTGTAGTAAAAACTCTGAAAAAACTCTGAAAAAGTTGTTTTGAAACTTGTTGAGCCAGTTCATGTCAATGAAAGCTTGTTGTAAAATGTGTTACATGTAATCTCTTATATATAAAATTCCCGTGTCACAATGTTAGTCACCGTACTCCTCCGAAACGGCTTGACCGATTTTGATGAAATTTCGTATGCATATTCAGTGGGTCAGAGAATCGGCCAACATCTATTTTTCATCCCCCTAATTGTTAAGGGTTGTCCACCCCTAAAATCTTTTTTTTATTTTATGGACAAAATTTTTTATTTTTACTTTTTTATGATTTGGCATTTAAAAATACATACAACTCTCAATTATTACCCTTCTATCACCAACTCTTATTTTTTAATTAAATAATTTATATGGCAAAAAAACGTTTGCCGGGTCAGCTAGTCACAATATAATATTCTCATAACATTCTATTTTTAAATAGTGCAAACTGTCTCAACAGACTATAGAGCGTTATATGTTATATATCGAAGAAAATCGGAGTTACTATCAAATTGCGCCTAATAAAGTTTTACTTCAAAAATTGTGGTATGCATGTACCTATATATATGTATGCGCGTATACCTACATATATGTAAAAAAGTAATATGTAGCTACCTAAATTGTATAGTATTCCCTTTACAGCAACTTTGATATATATATGTAAATATTTACCAAAATTGGTACAAAGGGAATAGCAGCAGAGTTAAGGTAGATTATTATTTAAAAAGAACCTCTGGATATAATTTATCAAGGATCAAAAGATATTAGCTACATGTTTTTATTAGCTATTATATATATATACTATATTAGCTACATGTTTACATGTACACATGTTTATAGGTAGTAGTTATCTCTTTCAATCAGAAAAAACATCTTCTAAGCTATAACATATCATATTACATGTTAATTACTAGAATTACTTCAGTTGTATTTAGTATTTAAATTATTATTCTTACAAATAATCTAGAAAAGTGAAGAGTGAAAACACTGGAAAAATCTAGAAATAAAAGCAAGAGATAGATTCTTCTAACGATAAACAACAGTAGAGTAGCTGTCGTTACCCAAACAGCTCTGCCATAATGGACCTTCTCGTATTGGGTATAAGGGTGTAAAATAGCGTGTACTATGCATTGTTTACATCTAAGTTGCTTACGGTAATTTTCGGAACTTTCGAGAATATGGTCGAACTTTACCTTGTGTATAAATAAGGACGTGTTAGCGAATAGCCAGGCAGTTTTACAAAGCGGTCAGAAGCAATAGTTCGGACGATCATTGTGAAGAGATATAGTACAGTGAAAAGTGACACGGAAAGTGTTTTAATTCAGTGATGCGGTTTAGTCGGTTAATTCTAGTGGAATATAGTGACAGTGTTATTACTGTTCGCCAGTGTGTATTGTAGTGTATTGTACATTTGTGTTGTTAATATACGGTTTTAATATAATTGGTATTTTATTGCACAATACGAAATCTAAGCTCATAACATTATTTTAACCCGTTGATGGTAACCGTGGCAGACTATATCCCAGATCCTAATCCCGATTATAAATTATGTAGGTCTCGCCACATTCTCACCGATCCCATCGACCCGATAACTTTGGGTTTTGGCCAAAGGAACTCACGAAAATACTACACACGTGACACCGTCGCCGCCGGAGGTAACGAGGACCCCTGTTTCGCTCATCTGTGCACCGAGCCCAAGGACAAGGATCAGCCAATGGACAAAACAATGCCCCACCCTAAGCTGAAGATTGGTCTCAAAGGAGACGCCCTTAGTGCGGAGGGCGTACGCCGTACAGCCCTACATCTTTAAACTCTGGCTGTCTATAGCACTCTACTCGCCCTCGGGACCGGTTTAGCTGTGAAGGCTCCTAAAGTCAGCAGTGATTCAGACATTCAGAAACCAAAAATTATTCGTAGTACAGGGTGCCATCGTTGATCGATTCGGACGCCTTCATCTTTTTGCGATCTCGACACTTTCTCCTGGGGGTTCATGGGTATCATTAGATTGCTATTTAAAATCCCTTTCAAACGATATATGTTACGTGTATTTAATCCTGGCTTTTTAAAGTTTTTTTGGCTGATTACAATTTTTCTCCGAATTTTTCACTTAAGCGCCATACCTATATGTTTACTATACCTATATGTTTACATTTAAAATTATTTTGTTCAATAATACAATCAATACAACATTACAAGAGCTTACGAATAAACCTTATTCGAATTTTATAGTTGCTCTGATTCAGAAGATATAATGTAACATATGCAAAATTTGTAACGCAGTGAAATTACCTAAAAATGGCGGCACTTCCTACTCTACTCTCCGCGAAGAATCGTAATCTGTACTCAGCTTATCAAATTCTCTGATTCTTTAGCTATCTTGTGGTATAATTAGATTTTGGATGTTGATGATAGCTATAACACCAAAAAGTATCCCCCAATTTTGTTATCATCAGTTTTTTGAACTGTTCCCCTTATGAAGGCAAATTTAAAAACGTATTCACGTCAAAATGCAAGTGTAGTACGTCTACAAATTAGTTGTGTTAAATTGCTAACCCATTACCCAGCAAGATCTCGAGTAGGTACATAATTTCATAGCAATTACCAATGCAACAACACATAACACTACAAAGAGCAAACAGCGGGAGTGTAATATACACGCCGTATGTGTTTGTCTAGTATTACCAGTTATTTAATTAAGGAAATTCCTTAAGCACACTAGCTTTAAATTTAAGCAAGTATTTAATGAGATATAATTTATTAGAAAAACGAAAGCTGCTACACAGGAGATGCGTTAGATAAAATAATTATATATTTTACACTAGCTGTTGCCAGCGACTTCGTCCGCGTGGACTTCGCTTACCCCGAACAACCTCACCCCCGTAGGTGATAGCGTGATAATATGTAGCCTATATGTTGGCCCGACCTGTTATTAATACTCATGCAAAATTTAAAGTAAATCCATGGAGTACTTTTTGAGTTCACCGCAGACATACATACAGACAAACACAACAATTCTAAAAACTATATTTTTGGCTTTGATATCGATTGTAGATCACGCCCAAGTATTCTTTTAAAAAAAATATTCAATATTCAGTTTTGACTTTCCTACGATTTTGTTATATGTATAGATGACATTTAATTATTTGTGAAAATAGGACAGGTGTGTTTACATAAAATACTAGCTGTTGCCCGAGGCTTGACCCAAAAACAATACTTTCTTTTGCTTTGTTAGGTAATAAGTATGGTGGACTAGCATGCCTCTATTGTTAATCGAAATTCATATTTTTGATGTTTCGAAGTATAATTAAGCTGGCCCTTTGGTTATTCGATCTAAAAGTGCTACAAAACAAAAATCCAGTGATAACGTCATAATATACAACCTATCGATCTGAAATAACGCAGCATGGAATTTATGGGCACTATGACCACTTGATAACATTAATTTTTATAAACATAATTGTAATTTTTACAAACACAAATGTAAGCAGTTAAAATGGGACATTCTCGAACACTCGATGCAGTATTTTTTTTTAGACAAAATATTCAAATAACTTATTAAAATTATTTTATAAATGCATTTAAAATAAGTATGAATTCGTCAAGGAAAAAAAAAACTTTTGGACTCGACAAATTTTGATTATGCTCATTCGAAAAACCGCATCGTTTTCAAAAAAAGTCGTATATACCTAAAAAGTTTGTGGATCGAGTATACAGCATGTAAAAAAACCTGTCCGACCCGAAAGTATTTTTTAAAATTAATTATTTATAAAAATATTGTGTTATTTTGAAATCCTTGTATTTGACCTACAATTTCGCTAATATTAAGCGAATATTTCAAACTGTACAACTAAAGCATAGTACCTAGTCTGTGTGTACAACACTCCGTCGAGTAAGAGGGCGAGGGCTCGTACTCACTGTGTCTGTTGCCATGTTTTGTCCGAAATTTTACGTGGCCAACAAATATAAAACGTATATCGCCGTGTTGGTCCCGGCCTCCTTTGTAGAATAGGCCAACTGCCGTTCTGCCGGGCAGGTCGTAAAAGGCGACCGATTGGCTATCGAGTCACTACCATCGTGGCTACTAGGTGGTAGAGTTCTGCATTGTCTCGCCCGGGTCTGGTACCACCGCCTTACCTATTCCTGCCGCAATAGCGTCAGTGCTTGTCGCTGTCGTGTTCCGGTTTGGAGGGTAAGGTAGCCGGTAAACTTATGCATGTGGCATTAGACCTCGCCACAAGATAGCAACGCACCATTAACATCTTCGGTATCTATAGGCGATGGTTGACTCTTTCCATCAGGAGACCCATCTGCTTGTTTGCTATCTTATGATATAAAAAAAAACGTATTTATTTACAACTAGCTGTTGCCCGCGACTTAGTCCGCGCGGACTTCGTTTACTCCGCGCAGGTCCTCCCCCGTAGGTGCTAGCGTGATAATATGTAGCCTATATGTTAACCCGACCTGTTAGTAATATTCATGCAAAATTTGAAGTAAATCCATGCAGTACTTTTTGAGTTTACCCCGGACATACATGACTTTCCTACGATTTTATTATATGTATATAGATATAGATAATAGATTTAAGTTCCTGTCCTGATAATGCTGTAAAATGTGAAACCGGTTGGCTATTTCATTAAAAACAAATTAAATGTGAATTGTGAACCAGTAAAAATGTTTTCATTATGACGGAGTTTCAAAAAATTTTTGACGATGGAAAGTATAAATGTGTATTATATGTGGTCATACTTAATAGTATTATCATTTAAGATTAATCATTTTGATCGGCGAAAATCCGTCTACAATCCGCAAAATAAATTTGAAAATGATACGTCACATCGTGGTAAATCGTCATAAATATGATTATATGAAGCTACCAAACTATGCCTTTGCGGCGCGGTTATCACGTAACTCACAATGCGATATTATCGTAATTGTTTAGTTATTGCAAGACACATAACAGCCTTGTTTATTAGTGGCAGTCGTTGCCGGTTGATTAGTGTTGGTGCTGAGTCATTGCAAAATGTGCATCCAATGACCAGCAAGAAATTGGTGACGTTTTTGATGGTTTTTTCGTTACGTTTAAAAGTCATCGCTAGTCGTTGGCGGATTGCAAACGTTAGGTGATACGCCTGCGGATTTGACAGAGTTGTTTTTACAAACTTTTTAGGTATATCGAGTATATAATTTCAAAGCAAACACTAGACCAACTCAACAGAACATAGCATTACGGAGAGCAAACAGCGAGAGTGTATTACATACGGCGGATGTTTGAACAGTAACGTCTGTTAGGTATTTAACGAAGGAAATTCCTTGAACATGCTCGCTTTAATTGAAGTATCATCACGTTGGTTACTTTGCGGGGTTGGCAGAGTGAACCGAACACGTCTATAGAGTTTACCATAATTCACCAGGTTGTCAATTGGCGAGGTGATCCCATTGCCGAATTTTACCAACATAATAACGATTATCTTGCATTACTAGCGGTAACCTGGAACCGACAGCTTTACGTGCTCATCCAAGACACAGTTATTGTAATACCACCCACCAGACTCCGAGCTGCTATTAATTTGTATTTACGATAAAAACTCGAAAAACTTTCATCGAGTGTTTTTCGAGTTTTTCTAGAAAACATCAAAGTATCATAACATTTTGGCTAATCTCGAAACCAGGACCTAACATAATTATCACAAGTTATAGTTTCTTATGAGGTAACTAGCTGAGTACTAAGTGTGAGTTTTCTTTTCGCATTCGATCGTGAGCACGTTTCGAGTTTACTAGGAATTTGTATGTGATTTGTACAGCGCCACCTAGTGGTAAACTGGTTTCTCACGTTGGATGGATTTTCCTTATGAGGCGGTGTGGGAGGGGGGGGGGGGGGGCTAACCGGCAAAAAGCGTCCGTAACGTTGAAAAAAAGTGTTTTTTTTTAATAAGGAACTTCATTCCTATTGGTGTCCCACGACATCACACGGTTTTTTAATGATACTCGGGATTGAGAAATTTATGCAATTTTACTGCGTTTAATTTAATATAAATAAGGTTTATCAAGTTGTCACGTTATACGCATTAGAAAAAAATATTACGAAAAAACCAAGGTTAGATAGTGTAATAATGATTTGCAACATAAATTTAAGCTTATTACCTCTCACCATTTTAGCTACGAATTGTTAAATTTTACGTCAATAAACTAGTGTCCACTATATATGTTTATAATGATTAAATTTTATGATATAGATATAACAAAAAAATAAAATATTTTAAAGTTATATAATCAGTAAAAAATAGATTACTAAATAGATAAATAAACTAATCTGCTACGCCACAACGGTAGTTGTGGCGTAGAAGATTAGTAATCATCGTATTAAAGTGAATAGACGCTGATTACTAACCATTCGCTCTAATCAGCGGCTGTCTACACGTGTTTTTTGCATAATACTAAGCACCTGCATTAAACACTCGCACTCGCATTAACCAAAGTGTTACCGGGGCCTTAGTGCCATTTTTCGTTAGATTTGCAGAAACAATGCATTTTGGAACGGAAACTACCTATATCGCTAAAACCCCGGTACTGTTATATCTTGTAAACCACGGTACCTAATAAGCAGTAACTTAGAGGTCTTTTATGTTAGAAAATTTTCCACGCAGACAAACTCACGGGCACAGCTAGTATTACTATAGATATAGAAATTAATATAGTTGGAGTATGAACTCGAAATTTCCGATAGCGAATAATTGTAAAAATCCTAAAAACACAGTAGCGGCTGGGATTGGAAAACATAACCCTCCTTTTAGCATAATCATTTAAAATTATATAACCTATACTAGCTATTGCCCACGACTTCGTCCGCGCAGACTTCGTTCAATCCACACAGCTCGTCCTCCTTAGGTGATAGCGTGATAATATGTAGTCTTTATGTTGACCCAACCTATTAGTAATATTCATGCAAAATTTGAAGTAAATCCATGCAGTACTTTTTGAGTTTACCCCGGACATACATACAGACAAACAGACAAACAGACAAAAATTCTAAAAACTCTATTTTTGGCTTTGATATCGATTGTAGACCACGCCCCAAGTATTCTTTTAAAAAAATATTCAATGTACAGTTTTGACTTTCCTACGATTTTATTATATGTATAGATAACACTTAATCCAGACGAATCTAATGTCATTCTTCAAGCCTAACTTCATCAAGATGTTTAGATTACAGAGTTTACTAATAATATTGGTACCTAACTACTTACATACACTCACACAGGTACAAAAACAGCGAGACACGTATACAAAGAATATAAGCATATATACACACATTCGAAAACAAAACTGGGTAAATAAAGCCTCATTATTTATCAGTCAGTTTAAAAGTATGGAATGATTCACCCAGAACAAATCTCAAGTTTCACACGTCGGTTGGATGTTACTTAAGCAGGCAAGATCTGCTTTCGCCACGGCCCACTTCCCAAGTATGCCAAGTAACATGTACAACATATGAACTTGTTCTTAACGGCGGTCAGGTACAACAGACATTGTGTTGGAAATCGTTATATTATCGAATAGTTAAATTATAGATTAAATAATTCAATAAATCCACAACTGTGCGTTTCTCTCGGCATTTTTTGCCTCACACTACTCTGTTGTGGATCAATTACCGGCAGGGGTGTTTCCAAATAGATATGTCTTGGGGGCCTTGAAGAAAAGAGCTTAAGGCCAGCAACGCAACTGCAAGACCTCTGGTATTGCGGATGTCCATAGGCGGTGGTGATCACTTACCATCAGGTGTACCTCCTGCTCGTTTACCCCAATTCTATATAAAAAAAAACAAGTTAAAACCATAGGGATAATAATAATATATACAGGTTGTTAGGGACGGTCTATCGAAAATCAAAACCATAGCTTTTGTGGTTAGTTACCATAGTTTAGTAAAGATTTGTTTGACGATTATTTTACCTTAATCTTGGCTTTGATTTAATGTAATATTCTACAGTGCTTTTTAAATCTATATATATATATATATATATATATATATATATATATATATATATATATATATATATAATATATATATATATAATAAATCGGTATATTAGCACGATTAGCATAAGATACTACGTCCCACAATGCGATAGGTCTGTGCAAATGTGATAAATGAAGAATCGCTCTACCGATTTTGAGCAAACTTCAATTTTTATATATATATATATATATATATAATTAATATATATATAATTATATATATATATATATATATATATATATATATATATATATATATATATATATATATATATGTATATATATATATGTATATATATATATATATATATATATATATATATATATATATATATATATATATATATATATATATAATTATATATATATTAATTATATATATATATATATATATAAAAATTGAAGTTTGCTCAAAATCGGTAGAGCGATTCTTCATTTATCACATTTGCACAGACCTATCGCATTGTGGGACGTAGTATCTTATGCTAATCGTGCTAATATACCGATTTATTTAAAAATCTAGTCAGCTCTTCTACTCAAAATCATGTTAAAATGTGAGTCATGTTAAAATGTGTATATTCGTTCAGGATTTATTAATGGGGAACATTATTTTTGAAATTTCTTCGACATTTTTCAACCTATCAACTTAGTAACTAATAAAATAATTTAGATTTCAGATGCCATTCGAACGATCCAAATCGATCATCGCTTTGAAAATATACCTACATATTTTCGAAAATTAAAATACTTTAGATTATTATTAGTGGATTATTACTTCAGATATATCTGAACTCTTCGAACTCAAATATCTTTACTTAGGTGTAGTTTTTTTTTTCTTCTTTGAGCTTAAAAAACCTCAATTTAGTGGGAAGTTTCAGGAAAGGCTTGCAGGGTTAACTGGCTTACAGATTTTTATACATATTCGGTATCGGAATCAAGTACTGAACAATGCACTATTTTAGCAAGAACAACCTTTTACTAATCAGTCTGTATAGTGTATAAGCAAAACCTTGTCCGATCGTCAGAGAGATTATTTGTTAGCCGGATTTTTATACTGTTAAATTGTAAGACGGTTGAAAATTAATATCAAATTACTCTTTCACAAGCTTGGCAAGGCTAACATGTACCAGTAACATTCGCAATAAATACCAGTAAAGAGCAAAATGTGTGTAAAGATTTTATGGGGCCAATTGCCATACGATAATTTGTTTCGATAATTTGTATTTTTAAGCCTTATGCCTTTTATTATAAGGTTTACAATATACAAAGAAGATAGCCATTAGAAATGCAGTCACGTACAAGTCTCCCGATATTTATGCACGTGCTTCAATGTGCGTAATTTCCAATTTCCTTATGTATAGCTACTTTGCGTATAAAATGTAGATAGAGTTGGGTTTTAAAATCACTTACCGGGCATGATATCTTTTTTATATCATAAGATATTAAACAAGCAGATGGGACGAAAAGCACTGACGTTACTGCGGCAGGAATAGGTAAGGCGGTGGTACCAGATCCGGGAGAGACAATGCAGTACTCTACCACCTAGCAGCCACGATGTTAGTGACTCGCATAGCCATTCGGTCGCCTTTTACGATCTGCCTGGCAAAACGGCAGTTGGCCTATTCTTCAAAGGAGCCCGGGACCAACACTGGGAAAAGCTCTTAGCTTACGTTTTAGTTATACATTTAACAAATTAACAAAACTCCTGTCTAATCATCAACTTTATTATTTAGTAGCTTAATACGATCACAGGTATGCATTTTTATAGCACACTAGCTGCAGCGTGTAGCCCGCTGCATTATAAGAGTTTTTGGCGAATCCCGCTCATCATCTAATTTTTCCGGGATAAAAGTAGCCTATGTGCTATTTCAGGTCATTATCTACCTGTGTGTCAAATTTCATCCAAATCCGTTCAGTAGTTTTTGTGTGATTGAGTAACAAACATCCATCCAAACATCCAAAAGTTCGCATTTATAATATTAAAATAAATAATAATAATATAGACGATATCAAACAAGCAGATGGCTCTCATGTGATGTTAATCAGATACACTCTTGTATACAATTTTTCAAATCTCTTAAGGTACCCACTTCTGTTACCATGTTCTCATATTTTGGAATTTGGAGGTATGCGTAAAAAAGCAACAAAAGTTATTTAAATCAAGCTGAATTCACTATTAACTCTTATTTTAGGAAAAGTAAGAATTTATATGTGCCTAACCAAAAAATAAATATTTGTACAATAAATGTGTATTGTATGTCTATTAATACCTATACATAGACAATCATATTCCTGATAGTCTCAAATCCATTCCATATAAATAAATTACGCAAAAAACCTTTTGATTAAATAAAACATACTTTCTTCAACATTCATTAATATCATTCATTACTCATCATTCATTAATATACATTCTATAATATCATATTAAAGAATTTTTAGGCGATAAAATTAAATGCTAATAAATAGAAAAAAGTATAAGTTTTTTAAATTCACTTTGAAATTAGAATGTAATAAAATTTGAAGAATAAAATATTATAATGATAATATAAAAAAATAATAATGATCAAATAAAATTTTGTAATGTAAAATAACTTTATAAATTGTAAATAAAAAGTATCTTCACACTCGTATTCCCGAAGAGGTAGAGAGAGGTACAACAAGTGCACCCACCATTAACCGAAGATACGTCCCTCGTGATAGGTGGCCGCGTTCCGATTGGGTAGTAAATTTAAATAATTAAAAAATACTTAAAATATAACATAATATTTTTAAATATTTGCATACCGTATCATCGTAGAATATGTTGGTATATACATGTTTAATTTTTGGTGGCGGGTTTAAGGCGGTAACCCAGGCCAGACGTTGTGAAATTCTACCACTTAGTACCTAGTCACGAAGTCACGATGGTAGGTGACAGCTATAGCCAATTGGTCACCTTTTTCGACCAGTTTGTCGGAACTGCAGGTGGTCTATTCTCTGAAGCGGGCCTGAATCAACACAGGGTAACAGTATTATTATTTTGCTTAATGACGAACAATACATATTTTTTACTTTCTGATAAAAATATAATACACTCAAAGGACACCCCATATTTAGATGAAATTATGGCTTACTTGTTAAACTGGTTATGGGACGATAATTTTTAATGCAAGCATGACGATGCAGAAAGCCTTGTCAGACATTTTAGCACTTTTACGCGAATGCTCAAGACGTATAATTACGCAATCCTGCTCTTGAAAATATGGTCAAGGATAAATCTAAAAAACATTGCATATTACCTATATTATCATCATCAGGTGATTATCCTATTACAATATTATTGGAATAAACAGTCATCTATATCTTCATGGCTGGGATGTCAAGTCACATGTGTATAATTACCCACTAAATTACGTTACAGTCGCGGGGCTATCACGTATGTCGCAATGCACAATTGTCGTAATTATTTAGTTATTGCAAGATACACGCACAAAAACCTTGTATGTTAGTGGCAGTCGTTGCCGCTCAATTGTTTTTGGTGCTGTGACATCGTAAAAAGTGTATCAGAGACCAGCAAACATTTGGCGACGTTTATGATGTTTTTGTTTGTTACGTCGCAGATCGCTGGCGGATTGCAAATTTTACGTGATACGCCTTCGAAACTGTCGTGTTCTCTATTGTAACGTAATTTAGTAGCTAATTAGACCTGTCACAAATTTTATTATTTTTGCTTTTTAAAATCGCTTAGTGGTCTAGAGGTAATTTATTCGGCTCAGATTATGAGATGCCAGATTCAATCTCCAGGTGGGGCAAAAATTTTATTGAGCTTTTTCGAGTTTTTTCGCGAAAATTCTAAATCATAGTAATAGCCCGGTCCCCTTAGGCAGAGGTCTAGGTATGGATTTATTGCAAACAAATAAGAATTAGAGCCTATCTTGACTGAACCTCAAATATAAGACCCGACGGCTGGATCCGCCCTTGGTATAACTATTACATAATCGCTCCATAATACCATGTCACTAGTGTCTAGGTCTTAATTACATTTACGTATAACAAAGACAAACGTGGCTTAGCATAAGAGAACCTTAAGTATGTTATGAATCAGTTGAAGTAATAATTAACCTTACATTTTAACTGGCGTAATGGATGGCGACAATATCGGAGGCATTTCAAATGTGTGTAAACGCTGCTTCTATTTTTACTACAATCACTCGATGATCAAAACTGGATCAAATCACCTCCCGATGATCAAAAATGAATCACAATACACAGGGAGTAAGGAACAGTCAATCAAAAATCAAAACCCATAGCTTTGATACATGATTCTGATATAAAACCCGTTGAAAATTTGTGTAGAAAATTTTAGATATTTTGGCGATTGTTTTTCCTTAATTTTGCATTGTAGAATATTCTACGGTGTTTTTTTTTTTTAATAATAAAATTGAAGGAAATACACGAAATAAGCTGTATATTATGCGTCTTATGCTGTGTATGCATTCTTTACATTAAGTGGCGAAAAAAACATAAAACGCAAATTTTGCATTTCCCACAAAAAACGGAATTGCCTTCATGACTAGAACGTAAAAATGCAATGTTTTTTTTTTAATTTTTCGGCAAATCGTCCCTTACACGCTGTATACTTTGATTAAAAATTAACAGATTCAACCTAAAAAAGGTTAATAAAATAAGAGCTCGAATAAATGTATGGTCTTATTTCGTCCAATCACAACCAAAGTATAGAAGTGTCATGTGACGAAAACGTCTAATTAGTAAGCATGTGACTTTCAATTTTAAACGTCAAAGCAATAACTTTAAAGTTGAAATTTCTAAGGGCCTAGTAAAATTTTACGAGCTCTCGGTGGTAAAACGGAGCAATAGTCGAAACTAAACCATAACGTAAAGAAATAAGGGTGATTATTATTCAGATAATGTTATGATATTGCGATTTTTTTGTTTCTGCACATGTACAGATGATATGTATATCATTCTCAAGCCATTGACTTATGCTGCATTTGTACTTTGTAGCAACGCTGAAGCGTGTTATTTTTTATCGAAAATTATATTAGTTAACTAGCTGTTACCGTCTGTTTAGCTGGGCGTAAATTCATTGGAAGAAAAACAATTGTATGAACTGATAAAATAATAAGCGTTATTCCTCTAATTATGAACTATCCTTTGCGCAATCACGTGTTCTTACTGTACATCAAGTTTAAGATCTCAGAAAAAAATATTAGTGGCAAATCTATATTAATATTATAAATGCGAAAGTTTGGATGTCTGGATGGATGGATGTTTGATACTCAATCACGCAAAAACTACTAAACGGATTTGAATGAAATTTGCGCACAGGAAAAAAATGACCTGGAATAGTATATAGGCTTCTTTTTATCCCTGAAAAATTAGATGATCCCGCGGGATTCGCCAAAAGCTTTTATAATGCAACGGGCTATACGATAATAAAAGTTACAAATTAGATTAGCTTTGATGATGACCACTACCACACAAATACATAACATGTGGTCGTAGATATAAGGTTTATATAAATACTCAAAGCATGTGTTAATGCAAATATCTATGGGCTGTAAGGATTTGTCGTCAAGTGAAAACCTTCAATCCAAGCAACCCTGGTTTAGAAGAAATGAGAGATGGACAAACGGTTTTAACGGACTTTCTTTTACTATAACTGAGACTGTGAGTGATAAAGGAGATGTCAATTTCGAATCAAATCAAATAGCATTTATTCAACGTAGGACGTACGCTCGGTTTTACTTATCGATGTCAAAATAAAAATATTACAGTAATATAGGTACACATTTTATTAATTCACAAAGTTTGCAGCTAGAGGGAATACGTTTTACTGCCAGTGAGGATATTTAAGAAATATTTTAATTAGACGAACGAGTAACTTGTATGAAAACGTTGATACGAGACTAGAGAACAAGACCCCCATTCATAGTTGTGTGGATTTATAGTAATAAAAAAGAGTAGTATTAAACGTTAAAATTATAAAAAACTAGCTGACCCGGCAAACGTTGTTCTGCCTTTTTAACTACTCTTTTTTTTTCTATATTTTCTCACCTTTTAAACCTTCCTTATACTTCAACATTTAATTCAAAACCAAAATTAGCCAAATCGGTCCAGCCGAGTTCTCGAGTTTTAGCGAGACTAACAAACAGCAATTGATTTTTTTATAAAGATAAATTATTTCATATTCTCAAAATTAAAGGCGAGCTGAATAGTTTAAAAGGAACTTTTGTTTTCAGATGATCGGGAAGTGCCTCAAAAATTACTACAAAATTGTTGCTTATTTGGTGTCGTTATTTTGTTAAAAAAAATCGGTTTAGCCCCTCAGCCTGCCAATGAGTGAATGAATGAATGTGCGTTAAGCAACTCTATTACAAAAACAGACAGTAGGAACTTAAATAACGTATGTATAAAGCATATATTCTGTAAAATAATTTTAACGATTTTCGCGTCAAGGACCAGTTTGGTGACTGCTTTATGATATGCTATTAGCTGGTTACACCCGCACCTAGGGTTGCCAAAGCTACAAAATATGAAAAAATAAAAAATTTAAAGTTTTGTCGTGGGTTCTTGGTGAAATTGAATTTGTTATTATGTTAAAAACACTAATACTGTTTTACAAAACGCATTATTTAATTAATAAGATATGCAATAAAAGGTGAAATCCGTTTGCGATATAAACAAAATAAAAAGTGTTTGTGAAATAGTACAAATGCATTAACATAATAAATATCTGTACTTTAACAACAATAATCTATACCGTAATAAATTAGCTTCAAAACTAATGAAGCATTATTAAAAATTATTTTACTACTAGAAATCTTCACTATCCAGCAGTGACATAAGCTACTTTTTTTCCCGATTCAGAAAAAGAAAGTATTAATTTTGGGTTACGCGAAGTATCACTTAGAATACAAATAAAACGGGTATAATAGGCGAATGCAATATGAGTTATGACCCTGCCAAACGGAGACAAATGTATCACCAGGATCGTTACTGCTTTTAGATGATTTTCATCTCTTTCCATCAGTAGAGTATGTCTGCCTCTTTGCTGGCCTATGCTTTAAATTTTAAGATTAATAATGTTAATAATGGCAAAAAACAATTATCTAGCATTCTATAGTAACGTATGAAATATAATTGAACAATCACACTCAACCCTCATCTTGAATGAACTTATGGTCTGACTATTATAATGTCTAGAACAAGACTTCCCAACCATGGAGGCATAGGAATACGTCTGGGGTCGGGTCGCACACGCATTTTCTAAAAAGAAGTCATTAGATACGTAATTTAAACATCACAATATATAAACTGGCCTGTGAAACTCAATGTACGTACGCGTGATATAAGTTAAACTAATAAAAATCGACATTGAAACATGTGCGTTTTACTATAATGACAGAATAAAAAGGGGGCGTAAAATGTAATATATAATCCAAGGAAGCTCAATAAAAGAAAGATTTGGAAACCCTGATCTAGAACAACCATTCAAAAGTTTGATTATTCGTATCGTATAAAAATTTCATAATAACATATTAAATGCTAGTGCCTCGCCACGTGACTTGGTGCGTTATTAAATTATTCTTTATGAATCCCACGATAACAATACTTTTTCCGAGAAAGAAAGTTGAATGCAAAATGTGTGTGCTAAGGCTATTCACGTAAACCTTCGCATTTTTTTTATATCATAAGATAGCAAACAAGCATATGGCTCTCCTCACGATATATTTGTATAAGTGAAAGAGACACTCTTAGCCTATGGACCCCAAGATGTTAATAGTGCGTTGCTATTTTGTGGTGCTGGATCTTATTGCCACACGCATAAGTTTAGCGGCAAGCCTTACTCTTCAAACTGCAAAACGACAGTGACAAGCACTGACACTGCGGCAGGAATAGATAAGGCGTTAGTACCAGACACGGGTGAGACAACGCAGAACTCTACCACCTAGTAGCCACGGTGACAGTGACTCTGGCAGAATGACGGATGGTTTTTTTTTTCAAATAGAGCCCGGACCAACACGTGTAAATATATTTATAACATTGGTGGACATAATTTGTTACTTAAACTATATTTTGTTGTTTGCACTTAGTGAAATTATATTGCAGGTATATATTTATTAAAAAATGGCCAGTGTTGACAGCCCTACCTCTAAGATTTGACCTCATTTGTTAGAGTGAAATCGAAATACCATAATTGGGAATTAATGTAGCAGCTTTTATGAATATCATTAGTAAAGTACAGTTTCAATGACATACTTATTTTCTGTAAATATCGCCAAATGATGCGAAAAAATCCATCCCGAACAAAATAAGAACACCAACGGCATTAGCTTTGCACGTGACATTACTCATAAACATCTCGCTCGGGTTTAGTATTATCATTGATATAAAAGTATTACACTATAATATACTCCTGCCATATACCTAGCATATTATGCCATTATGTTCGAGTCACAGGAATACCTACATACCGTTTACATTTTTTGGTATTTATAGACAAATGGTCTAGTGGTCCAGCGTTGGCGTTAACCACATGAGGTCCTGGGTCCGATTCCCGGGTCGGGCACATAAAAAAAAGTGTTTTTTCAGTTTTCTGAGAAACACAAAGTTGCCCGGGATTGGAAAGTGCCCGATTGGCGATAGGCTTGCCACCTATCACATTTGTGGGACCAAGTATCTTCGGCTAATCGTGGGTGCACATGTTGTACCTCTGCCTACCTCTTCGGGGATATGGGCGTGAAGATACTTTGATTATCTCTTACCGTTAGGAGAGTCATCTGCTTGTTTGCTATATTTTTCTTCCTTCCTTATTATCATTACTTCCCCTTCTTATTCTCGCTCCTCCCTTCTTATTCTTGTTGCTTGTCTTCTTAATCCCTAATTTTTAGTAAAATGTTGTCTTTTTGATAATTCGTTAAATGTTTTTTGTTATAATATTGCTAGATATACACGACAATTTGAAAACTATACAATTTGTGAACTGTCCGAACTGCACTGGTGACTTTTAACACAGGTCTCGAACCTATAACGGGCACCAGTCTCTCACAAACACTTATCACTAAAACTTTGTATGTTTATATTATATATGATACCTTTGTGAGAGAAAAATAAACACATTTTTAATTTAATTTTAATTTAATTACTATTCCTTTTACTACTATTCCTTCTGATATGATTTTTTTGCATATTGCTTGCTTGCTATAATTACTACTTTTATGTGGTATCTTTAATTTCATACGAATAATTCAAACATAGCCTTTCAAAATAAGTTTGCGTCAGGAGCAAAATAACTTCAATACAAAACAATGAAAACTCACAGTACAATCAACTGTTGTTTAAAAACAAGTAGGTAATATTTCGACTACTAACCTAAAAAAGATAAAGTTGTTAGTTGTTTGACTCCTGGTCTGATAATTAGCTCATTAGATCGAGCTTGATAACAAAGTTTTGTTGAGGTTATGTCAAGAAAATATTACTAACAATCTGGAATCTCAAATTCTTTTAGTACTCCTGAGCCACGGATAGGCCTGAGATCTGTCAGTTCTACAATAATCGTTTGGAGTGGACAAAATCTTGTGACAAGAGACCGGTAACTTCTGATGGACCAGGAGGGTCTTTAGATATTAACCTCATGGAATCTAGAGGTGCTTAAGTAGGACCAACTTATTTATTAAACACTTTGTTGCACACATCTATATTAATCTATATCTGCACTTATATTGTAAATGTGAAAGTAACTCTATCTGTCTCTTCTTCACGCCTAAACATACATGTACAAATAGTTTGAGACCCGAGAAAGGACATAGGATAGTTTTTATCCCGGAAATCCCATGGGAACGAGAACTATGCGGGTTTAATTTTAAAAAATTTATCCACTCGAACGAAGTCGCGGACACAGCTAGTAAAATCAATAAAGAAAGCTAATAACAAGCAAATGTACATAGTGGAACCGCTGCAAATGTATCCAGCTGTTTATTGAAAATAAAGTTTCGATTAATTATCTACCAGAACAGCGCTGGCGTGGGCTAAACTCCGATAATAACTTACTTAGTAGACGGAGTAAAGTATGCTGAGCTCAAGTATTTAACAGCGCTTGAAGCTCAGTTTTAACAGTGTATTGGAAACGTATACTTAATAGCACTTTTATCGCTTTCTTTAAAAATACTCAAGTACACAACAGTGGCGCGATTACTATTAGATACTTTTTGATGCATACTTCTATCCACAAAGTTGATCCTCCTTAGTTCAGTTTACTAACCCGATAAAGGAATGGACGTTAAAATGTTTATTTTAATAATTATTTAACGTACGTATATCGTTCTCTTGTTGATCTGGGTCCAATATACAATTTGCAGTCCTACTTAGCAGCTTGGGAATACCTACGTGCGAAAATAAATAGAATATATTCCAAATTGCATCTGATGCAAATTCGTCAAATTATGTTTCGAAGTAGCTATAGAGCTATTTACAGAAAGCTATACTTATATACAACACCCGAGTTGCGTCATTCGATTCATTATGGTCATCGAAAAAATTCCAATTCGGAATGTAATATTGACAGGCGAAAGTAATCGTGGTACCTAATGCAAAAAATTAAAAAATGTCAATTAAAATGAGACTTTCTCTTGTCTTTAAACTTTGTAAAATGTCGATATTTTAATTAAACTAAAAATGAATTTTGTAAATTATAGAAATAAGTTGTGATGTGAAATAATGTTTTTATTTTTATCATGTAACTATAATTTAAAAAAAAACAAGCCCGCTGAGTTTCTTCCGCCGGATCTTCTCAGTATGTGGCCGCGTTCTGATCCGGTAGTAATTATTGTAAAAAATCGACTCACAACATTTTTAGTTTAATGATAAATAATTATAATTTTAAAATATTTGCACACCATATCATGGTAGAATATGTTGGTAACTTAACCAAATTTTAATAACTTGTAAGAAAGAAAGAAATAATTTATTTGCCAGAATATGGGAGTATTCTGGCAAATAAATTATTTCTTTCTTTCTTTTTTTCATACGGAACGACGTAAAAGCTCTGCTATTACTACTACTACTACTAAATAAATATAAATGAAATTGCTTTGATTAGACCAGCATAATTCTTTCTAGGTAGGTACATATTTTCACCAATTCGGATCGAAAATAGTGTGAAAAATAATATAATTATATCCAATTTCGATCTAAGTTTCTGAGACAATATGTATTTTCTCGGATTCGATTCCGGTAAGAGTCGGTATAAAGTTGAGAATTTATATGAACTTAAGTGTGTGGATGTGTAACATTATATGCTTTAAACAAGAATAAAAATGTTTGAATTTTTATTTAGCCTTTTTGGTAGACACATAATGGGAAGTTAACATAATACAAAGGATACAACATCGCTAACTGAATGCGCTTATAGCCTACACGTTGCCTCCTTAATAAAATACTCGTGGTTTTTCCGCGATAAATGCTAAACAAATATTGTAATTCTGAACGGTATATAAATATTGTAATATCACAATGACTAATACAATCGATCATACTTAGGTATATACCTCAGTGGTCTAGTGGTTCGGTTGTCGATGTTGACCACAAGGTCCCGGGTTCAATTCCCAAGTCGATTCAAAAATATATTTTTTCGGTTTTCTGATAAAAAAATGTGTAGACGGTTGACTCTACGGGCCATCCCTGAAACTTCCCACTAACTTAAGGTATTTTAAGCTCAAAAGAGTAAAAAATGTAAGCATAGATTTTTCAGTTTTAAGCTGCCATTTTGTTAAAATGGCAGTTTATTAATTTTTGAAAAGCTGTATATTTTAAAATCGATGCTGGCATTCAACTCAATTCTTGAGATCTAAAATATTGCCTAGCTAAATAATCGACAAGTTAAAAATTTCGATGCAATGTCAAAAAACATTTTATTTTTAATTTTCTTCATTGATAAATCCCAAACAAATTGACCGATTTTGATTAAATTAACGGTGTTTGGCGCAGTTTTTACAGGAGAAAAGCTGATAAGGTTTTTAAGTCAATCGGTGAATTAACTTGAAAGTTATTTAAAAAAAATTAAGTAAGTTTGCTAAAAATAACGTAATTTTAATATTGTGACACAATAATGGAATTTCACCAAGTGCCGACAATGGAAAGTATAGTAATTTTAATATTTGGAAAACTATAAGTTTAAAGAATTAGATTCTATTTTGATGTTTGAAACGGCATTTGAAGTAATTTTTTTAGTACTAAAATATCGTAGAATACCAAAAAATAATTGGTTGAAAAATTTCGAAGCTATGTCGAAAAAACACTTTTTTCAAAATATTTCGTCAACGATTACTCTCAAAGGGATAAACCGATTTTGATGCAATTTACGTATTAGGGGTTGTTTTGTGAGGAATAGAGCTTTTTTTCAATCAGTACATAAATCTGGAAGATATTTAAAAAAATACTATTTCGCCAAATTTTTCTTTTGTGTTTTTTCAAAATTTCTCAAAATCTCTTGGACCGAATCATTTCAAATTTTCAGGAAGTCTAAGTTGAGCGGAATCCAATCGAATGCCATTAACCGCGTTTTGATCGGTCAAGCCGTTCAAAAGTTATGAGATGTGACACACACACACACACACACACATACATACAGACATACTAACGTCACCGTGAAAATAGTCGAAAAAGGTTCGTAGGACCTCAAAACGTGGACATCTGGTGAAAACTCGATTTCCGAAAATCGGGGTAAAATCAGTAACTTCCTTACATACATACGTAGTGGAAAGTTAAAAAATACGTTTCCCGGGATCGCATAAGTGCCTGATTGGCGATAGGCTTGCCACCTATCACATTGTTGGACTAAGTATCTTCGGCTAATCGTGAGTGCACTGGTTGTAAGTACCTTTGTCTACTAACTCTTTGGGGATACGAGCGTAAAGATTTAGGTATATACCTACTATAGCCGAATAGGCTAACCCGTAAATCAAGAGGCAGTTATTTAATTAATTTACTTATTGTAATTAAATTTGTACTTTCATATAGATTATCTCGCCAGACACAGTCGTTAAATATACCAGTTAACTACCGTTTAAAATATAATAAATATACTCGTAATAAAATTAGTGAGTTTTTTTATAAAACTCATTTTTTATTTTATAATTCAAATAACCTAAAAGAAAGCATTTTATAGTGAAACAGACAAACAACACCAAATCGTACTGCGGTTAGATTTCTCCTCATTAAAAAGTTGCATGTCATAGTCAGTGAAAGTTGAATCCATTTCTTATTGACATCAAAATGTATTTTTATAATCTTTTAAATCATATGATAACAAACAAGCAGACGGCTCTCCTGATAAAAATGCAAGTGCGTGGCTTACAGACGGAAAAGATGTTAATGGTACATTGCTATCTTGGGGCGAGGTCTAATGCCACATGCGGTAGTTTACCTTACCTTCAAAACCGGAAAACGACTGCAAGCGCTGACGCTTTTGCGGCAGGAATAGATAAGTGTGGTGGTACCAATCCCGATTTACTTCAAATTTTGCATGAATATTACTAACAGGTCGGGTCAACATATAGGCTACATATTATCACGCTATCACCTACGGGGGAGGAGCAGTGTGGAGTAAACGAAGTCCGCGCGGACGAAGTCGCTGGCAACAGCTAGTGTTTAATATGTTAATTCTCTTTACTAATGACTTATAAATAGTAATCACTGCGCGGCGATTTAAGGAATAAAATGCACCCACTGCGACAATATGTAATCGTCACTAATAAAATATAACGTTCGTGATTTATCACCCGTGATATAACAGTGATATAACGGTGACAAAAAACAAATAACTTCACGACGTGATAGCGAAATAAAAATAGCTATAATTCCCATCTCTACTTCAAAGCGAGAAAATAGATTATATTTGGCTAATAATTTTTTAACTGACTTCCCAAACAGGAGAAGGTTAATAATTCGTCGGAATATTTTTTTATGTTCCCCGATTAGGGTCATCCATAAATTACGTCACCAAATTTAATGATTTTTAACCCCTCCCCGCTCCGTCCCTGTCACAGCTGGTCACATTTTTGAGACCCCCCTACGTAGTGTAATGTTACATATTTTACAATTTTACATTGAAATAATAATCTCATTCGATTATTATTTTAATTTGTACAGGTAGCTCTTAATTTAGAGTTGTATTACTTAAATACGGTGGGTGGACCATGAAAGGCCACGTTAACAAATAGACAGTTATTATTCTTATATTTCTTGAATAAATAAATGAATAATATTATTAATTAACACTTTGATTTATCATGTAACATGTAAAATACTATTATTTATTACAGATTTAATCACTATTTATTAATCTTGTGTTTTAACAAACTCTTCCAAACGGCCTTGCTAGGAACAAATCTCTATACAAGGCCGATGTAATATATGAGTATTTTAACTTAAAACTGACGGTGTGGCAATTGAAACATCTCTTTATACTTAAACTACATAAAAAGATATTTTATTTTAATGAAACATTAAATGCTTATAATAATATTATTCACTTATAAGTGCGATTCACAGTGTGTGTTTACGCAAATCACATATTTAATTGGCCTTCGACGGACCATGATAGGTCATTATAACAAATAAACCGTTATTATTATTTTATTTACTGGATAAACGAAACAAACAAATTATTAAATATCGCTTTGTTTTATCATGTAAGATAAAGTACTTTTTTATTATTTCAGATTTAATTACTTTTTTTGTTAAATTGAACTCAAATTAAAGTCTTCCAAACGGCCTTGCTAAGAACAAGGTCCCTTACAAAGCCGATATAATAAGTTGTTTTTTTTACATAAAACAAGCTTTATGGCACACAAAATATCTGATTACACAAACTACATAAAAAGGTCTTTCATTTAAACGAAAAACGACAAGCTTACAATAATATATTTACACAAAAGTGCAAATTTAATTGTGTGCTTGCATACAAATTAAAAGTTAACTTCGCGTCAATATCTGAATTTAGTTTAGCAAGGGACCTCCCTGGCAAAATAGTGGCACAAACGAATCGCCGCTACGTCTGTATCTTTGAGTTCGATTAATATTATTGTGAGTAGAAGGAACTTGTCATCACATGGCAATAACTATGCATTTTTAATAATTGGCCTTCGAAGGAGCATGGCCTTCCATGGTTCACCCACCTTATAAAATATAATATTTTGAAAAAAATGTCATAAATTTGGAACCCCTCCCCCTCTCCCACCCCTTGTCACACAATGTCACACTTCGTCGACCTTCCCCATCCGCCTTAACGGGTGACGTAATTTATGAATGTCCCCTTACTAGAAAACGCCAAAATCGATTTGGAAAATTATTTTTGGTTTCAAAAGGTATATACCTACATTCCAGGTGGTCCCATTTTAATTTGGAGATCTGACACAGGATTCCAGAGATACAAAAAATTTAAGGTCGAATGTTTGCAGTTTCATTGATAATTAATTATTGTTGAATGTTTTTTTAGTGCCAGGCCGAACTTTGTATCGAAGATTTGTTTTAAACTTCAGCACTGTAGAGAGTCCGCCGTGCCGTGCCGTGCAAGCCGTGCGAAACCTGCGGACACCTAATCCATACTTTAAAAAATGCGAATGTTTGTCAATCTGTAATGCTTTCACGGCTAAACTGCTTTTTGATAGAATTTCACAAGATGAAATTTGAAGGCTTGAGGGCAAACATTTGATAAAAAATTCAAAATTTAATCCCTAAGGGGCTGCAATAGGGAATTAAAGATTTTATGAAATTTTTTATAGGTATTGATGACTTTCTTACTTACTTTTACTGCTGCGATGAAGATGCGAATATTAAAATTACCTTACGTTTTGCAATTGATACTAATATCCAATTGCACTTAAGTTTGTTGTTGAAATGTGTTTAAAGAAAGTTTAAGATTGATAATGAATGTTTGTATTGACGTGGTAATATTCAGGTTTGCTACAATCGTATATTAACTTTCCCTGTCTTTGTAGAAAGACTTTGCGGTTTACAAACTTCCTGGCAGAAAAAGAGATCTGTTCTTCACGACCCTGCCTGGATCTGGGCCTGGAGGACAAGGGATTTAATTCAATCCAAAAAAAGTATCAAAAACTACCTCTGATATGTAAAATGGTGTGTCAAAAATATTCAAAATTATGACGACCAATATTTATTTCTCAGCTAGCTGACCCGTCCAACTTTGCCGGCCAGTAGTTTAACCATTGATATCGATATAGTTTTTCATATAAACTTTCATTATATATACCTATCTCCCCTTAATTTTTTTTTAAATAGCCAATGTTTGACCTCGGTTCTTCAACTATATTCTAGCCTAGCCTAGTCTAGAAAATGTAACCAACAGACAGATTTTGCTCTGGTAATATTAATAAAAGTAATATAATATTAGTAGTATGAATATATTTTACCTAAGTTAAATTTAATGCAAATAATTTCTTATTAGATACATGTGTTTATTGTATTAGATACTGACCAAGAATAAAGTAAGAATTATAAGATAATATGAAGTGTAAAAAATATATCGTTTTTTTTGGATATTTAGATAAAAGAAAAATATTTCGTGTTAAATAAAAAATAATTACTGAATAACCTACTTACCTAAATTTTAAAGAGTTTAATATTTTGAAATACTCTATTCTCTCTCTATTAATTACAGAAATAAGTATATACTTACAGCATATAAGTTATAAAAATAACTGTTTTATTGATTAATTTTTAAATTCTACTAAAAATCGTAATTAATTAGAAAAAAAAATCTACTTACACTCCAACGACACCCGGTAACTCTCCAAAAAAGTCCTTCCTGACTTCCGATTTATATTTCACAAGACACGGCATCGCTGGTCTAAAAGGCGTAGGGCCTTCACGTCTATACATCCTTTCAATTTCATCAGCATCAAACACAAAGAGTAAATCAGGTCTACCAATTAAACCACCCAATCTCACAATCTTTCCATATTTATCCAAAAACAATTTAGTTACTTTCGCAAATTCAGAAATATCAAATTGCCCGATTATAGGGACCATTCGCCACGTATTCCCGAGGATAGGAATAGGTTTAGGGCCGGGGACTTCGGAATACGGTTTCGCATTAGAGAATATTTCTTCATTTAACGCTGCTGTTGGGGCTATTTGGGATTGTTGTCGTTTGGAAAAAGGACAAGCTGAGCTAGCTTGTCGTGAGTTTATGATGAATGGTTTGTATACCAGGGAGTGTAGCGAACGACCCATGGCGGTTAAGGCCGCGTCGACGACTGCGGACCGTGGATTGTAGTAGGTGTGCCTCACGCGAGATACGCTAGAGATTTACCGTTGTACTCAAACTCGCTAGTATTGCATTCATGGACGCAATTAATACACCGTTCTCTTTTTTTAATTTCGCTGTTACGAACTCACGCTATTTCGTAGATTGTTTCAACACGCGACAAATTTTTGTATATTTTATGACTAGAATGTTAGGTTAAAGTTTTTAACCATGTTATATTTTAAGATAATTCATACTAATATTATAAATACGAAAGTCCGTCTGTCTATCTGTCTGTTACAACTTCACGGCTAAACCGCCGAACCGATTTAGATGAAATTTGGCAGGGAGATTGTTAAAGACACGGAATCAAACCTTTGGGATTTTCTCGATGCTCTTTGTAATTAAAATTGGTGTAATAAATAACATGTTCAAATAATAAATAAATTAAAAAAAAAACACAGAATACCTATTTTTTTTCCTAACAGACTGAAATAGGGAAAGTCAGATTTTATGAAACTTACATTAATGACAATTTGTTAATCTATTCTCGGGCGAAGCTGCGTGGATCAACACTAGTACGAATTTAGTTACCGAAATATTAATACTTTATTTCTTACTAGCTGTTGCCAGCGAATTCGTCCGCGCGGACTTCGTTTACTCCGCACAGCCTCACCCCCATAGGTGATAGCGTGATAATACGTAGCCTATATGTTGACCCGACCTGTTAGTAATATTCATGCAAAATTTGAATTAAATCCATGCAGTACTTTTTGAGTTTATCCCGGACATTCATACAGACAAACAAACAAATAGACAAACAGATAAACAGACAAACAGACAAAAATTATAAAAACTATATTTTTGGTTTCGATATCGATTGTAGATTACGCCCCAAATATTCTTTTAAAAATTCAATTTACAGTTTCGACTTTCCTACGATTTTATTATATGTATATATATAGGAATTATTATAGTAACTAAAGGTGATGAATTCTGTATATTATGATGATACTAACAAGTACATATTATATGCGTAAGTAAACCAATTTGGTGGACAAATTACACAAATTGATCTAACCCCAAAATAAGCAAATTATTTACTTGTGTTATAGGTGCTAGTCAACGATACTAATACATAGAAATACAAATAGAAATACTTTTACATACATAATAAACGCCCAAACCTAGAAATACACAAATCTATGCTCATCACACCAATGTTTGTCCCTGTTGGCATCGGCGTGCACAGGACATTGGGTATGCACTATTCGGCGGAGTACTCGATCATAAAAACTTTTTCTTTTATAGATTTTTAGCATTGCCACAGCCACGCGACGGATCTCTAAGTCGGAAACCATGTCAAAAGAACAAGTCTTAGATGTACTTACTATTCATGTACATCTTCTACGGCAATGGAAATTCTAATTCATACTAATATTATAAATGCGAAAGTATCTCTGTCTGTCTGTCTGTTACGATTTGGATAAAATTTGGTACAGATATAGTTTAAGACCCAAGAAAGGACATAGGATAGTTCTTATCCCGGAATTCCCACGGGGAGGGAACTATACGGGCTTTTATTTAAGAAAATTTTCCACGCGTACGAAGTCGCGGGCACAGCTAGTTTCCAATAAATAAGCAAAAATATTATAACTACTCTACTAGTCAGTTTCTTTTTTTTTTCATTCTTGAGATTACTATATCCCGATGTAAGCAATCCCGACGCAAGATTGATGTTTTTCTGTATGGTCATGCTTTTTTGCCGCGGAATAGAAATTATTTTTAATTTGAATATTCCGAATCAGTCCACACTGTACTAGAATTACTAAACAATATGCAAGGAAAACAATATAACTTAATCGTGTGTACACAACCACAGAGCCAGTTATACGTGTCATAACTTTTAACATGAAACTAGATACATTTACTTTTTGCTAGTTTAATTGTAACTCGTAACTCGGGTACACACTTACCTTTAGAAACAAAATTTGAATCTTTTCACTGAATGACAGTTGTGAGAACCTGTTATTTTTAGTTTTTAATAAACACACATTTTCAATACAAACTTCACAATCTTGTAAAATTGTAGATTTTTTTAAAATGTTATTTACATTTTAAAAAAATCTACAATTAATGCACTAATAAAAGCAAATCACTACAATTATTCTACTATACTTCGTCCGTCCGTTCAACAAACAGACAAAAATTCTGAAAATATATTTTTAGCTTCGATATCGATTGTAGATCACGCCCCAAGTATTATTTTAAAAAATATTCAATGTACAGTTTTGACTTTGCTACGATTTTATTATATGTATAGATTAATTAAAGTCATGAATGGCAAGTAAAGCACTGCTTTTGTGCATTTATGGACTGCACGCCACTGCCTGTTGGAACGCGAGCCCCATCGATTCATAGTTAGTTTCGCTAACCACTCGACCAAAGGGGCTGTCATTTCTTTATTTACCAATACTTTACTTCTTATAGGGGTTATAGTATCAAAAATGTGCTGATTCTGTATTATGGTGATAATATTAGCAAATACCTACATATTATGTGCGTAGGTCAACGAATTCGGTGGACAAATTACACGAATTGATCTAACCCCAAAGTAAGCAAAATATTTACTTTTGCTATGGGTTTAGTCCATAATACCGATACAAAGAAATACATATATAAATATTGCAACATACATAATAAACATTCGAACCCAGAAATACAAAAAAATATGCTCATCACAAATCTGCTCCTTCTCGTTGGGAATCGAACCTGCGCCCTATCGATTCGTGATTAGGTTTGTTAACCACTGGACCGACGCAGGGGCGGTCTGTTGAGTAAGTACTAAAATGAGGCACTTTATATACGATATTTTTGTTTTTTAATAAAAACATATTATTTTATTATTTATTATTTACTAGCTGTTGCCCGCGACTTCGTCCGCGCGGACTTTGTTTACTCCGCACAGCTCCTCCCCCGTAGGTGATAGCGTGATAATATGTAGCCTATAATATGTTGACCCGACCTGTTATTAATATTCATGCAAAATTTGAAGTAAATCCATGCAGTACTAACTCAAAAAGTTTACTCCGGACATACATACAGACAAACAGACAAAAATTCTAAAAACTATATTTTTGGCTTCGGTATCTATTGTAGATCACGCCCCAAGTATTCTTTTAAAAAAATATTTAATGTACAGTTTTGACTTTCTTATGATTTTATTATATGTATAAATTTGACCATTTCGTTGACCTAAGGGCCGTTTATACAATACGTTCGCATACACGACATATAGACAAAAAAGACAGAACGCGCACTCTCTACTTAGAAAACAGTATTTTTTACCTTATGGGACTGGAGGCGGTAATATATTGATAACTCTTTAGTGAACAAGCAGATAAGTCTAATATTATAAAGATTTGTATAATTTCAATGACGTGTATAATATTTATAATCGTCATTGTATAATTTAAGGGTACTTTTGTCATAAACAGACTATCTTAACCCTAAATCTAGGGAAGTAATAAAAATAATAATAATATTCACGGGACAAATTAAACTTACTGATCTAACCCCAAAGTAAGCAAATTATTTGCTTGTGTTATGGGCGTTAGTCAACGATACTAATCCATAGAAATACATAATATTATACTAGAATATCTATACATATAATAAAATCGTAGGAAAGTCAAAACTGTACATTGAATATTTTTTTAAAAGAATACTTGGGGCGTAATCTACACTCGATATCGAAGCCAAAAATATAGTTTTTAGAATTTTTGTCTGTTTGTCTGTATGTATGTCCGGAGTAAACTCAAAAAGTAATGCATAGATTTACTTCAAATTTTGCATGAATAATACTAACAGGTCGGGTCAACATATAGACTACATATAACGCTATCACCTACGGGGGAGGAGCAGTGCGGAGTAAACGAAGTCCGCGCGGACGAAGTCGTTGGCAATAGCTAGTATTTAATAAACACCAAACCCGGAAATATAAACATTTATGCTCATCACATAAATATTTGTCCCCGTCGGGGATCGAACCCGAGCCCCGTCGGGTGCAGTCGGGTCGCTAACAAATAAGAAGATTTATCATAATTCTCCAAACATTAAAATTGCACTCTTGTAAAATTGCCATTTTGAACATGTTAGCGTATTCACTCTAACCACGGAAATATTAACGATATGTATCCATGAAATATTTTAATAAAATTAACACTGACCTCTAACATTATCACTGGACTGGCTGTTGTCAAATAATTTTGTGTGGTAATATTAGACGTCAGTGAATATTAACGATATTATCATAGAATTTATATAGGTACTCAAAGGATATAATGTACACATCGATTATTTTAAAAAAAATCGAATTACCGATATAATGAATGTTTTGCCGGTAATTCGATTTGCTAGTGCCGTGGTTTCGAGGTGCCGTTTTGCCTAAGCCTTACAGTTTAAACAAGGTACTCTATGTCTAAGCCTGACATTAGCTAACGTTAGGGATGTGAAAAAATTATTAATTCTATGTTTAATAAAAAAAAAAATATTTTATTATTCTGTAAACGACTATGTATCAATTGATATATTTTCTATCTATTAGGGATCAAAATAAAGTAATCGGTAAAGTAGTTTTAATATTTACAAAAAACATTACAAAAATCACTTGAAAAATAATTTGAATTTCTGACTATATTTTTGGTTATTACGACATATTTCTTACAACGAATTATCTAAGTAGAAACACTATACGCCCCGCTGATCGAGTGGTAAGCGAACCTAATTACGAATCGATGGGGCTCGGATTCGATCTCCGACAGGGACAAACATTTGTGTGATGAGCAAAATGTTTGTATTTCTGGGTCTGGGTGTGTATTAGGTATGTAACAGTAATTATATATATAATATGTATGAGTATTGTTGACTAACACTCATAACACAAGCAAATAATTTGCTTACTTTGGGGTTAGATCAATTTGTGTAATTTGTCCAACGATACTATAATTATTGTTATAAAACGGCCTTTCTAATCAAAACAGTACTTACATGAGAGAAATGCACTGTAGAACAACTCGAAATTCAACTTAATAGCAATAAAAAAACTATTATGACTGTAACACTGATTTTATGGACAAATTAGAAAAAAAAAACGATTAATACAAAATCGATTATTTTTTAAGAAATCGTTTATTTATTTATTAATTTTACATGGCTTCAATAATAATCGATTAATTAAAAATCGATTTTTATGTGCAATGTCTCATCCCTAGCTAACGTCAACAGCAATGCTGCTAACTTGGGGTTTTCTCCCTAAATTTTGGGATAAAAAGTATTGAAAGGGGCAGGATTTTTTGGGGGTATTTAGAGGCATAACTTATCAGACTAATTTCTAATTTTCTTTATCTACACATCAGTAGCAACAAAACGAATTCCGCCGCGAATTCGATGCTGACCTCCAAAGAAACTGTTAATCCTTCTCTTAAAAATATCGATATCAAAGTTCCTTGGATAAACTGTATGAGGGGGATTGTTCCACAGTTTTACTATTCAGCCCAAGAATGTGTATGGAAAGCGAACAGTGACGGATGGCTATACTACGGCGCGTAGAACCAAGGCGGAAAACAGCAGGTACTAACTTAAAAAGTTCACCAGAACACTCCTAACTATATACCAGTAGAATCCGCATAAAGAACCAATGTCTCTGAGAAGAAAAAGCAGCTCTAAACTGTTGGTGAGTGGTCAATGATGGCATAGTCGATTAATAGAATTGGCCTCACCTAATTTTGTCAAACTTAAGGGTTTGATATTGAGGGAAACTTTCTTGGGAAACAGGTGAACCAAGGGAGTTTTGCAGGCATTTGGAATTTTGGAATGAAATGATAAACGAATCAACGAATGAATGAAAAACGAACGAAACAAATTATTGCTAGACATCATGATGTAAGATTTACATTTAACAATGAATTTAATTCTACTTTCATAAACTTAAAACCTTCAGAAAATATCCTATAAACGTTTAGCTATAGGATGCATTATTTCTAAAAAAAGCGCCTAGCACTATCACCTCAGCTAAAGTCCCTTATGACGATGCTGTTTTAAACGCAATAAATAACTGCATAAGTTTTAACTTCATGTGTAAAATAGTTACTTATTCGATATACCTATCAATAAAAAGTATTTGTAAACCTCAACAAACAAGGTACATTGAAAATGTAAATAGGGGTTTTTATGGAGATTTTAAAATGAATTTGGGGGGATAATTCTGTGAGGGATAGCAACACACTCACCGGCCAATGTCAAAAAATTACAAAACTGGAAACAGTGTAGGTACGAGTAAAGTAAATTGCTAATTATTTATTTTATATATCGTTGAATTATGTTCAAGAAATACAAAATAAAATAATATTTATTAGTTAATTTGTAAATAGTTAAAGGTTATTGCAGGACATAGCAAATAGTCATTTATTAAACATCAACATGATATCTGAATTTGGAAAAGAAAGAATATATTGGACCAAGAAAATGAACAAAAGTTTAGTAAAGTTTATGAAAAATAAGCCTAACATTTGGAATCCGCAACATCCAAAATACACAATAGTTGAGGATAGAGACAAAACTTACGCTGAATTCGCCGCCAAATATGACAATCAATTTACGGGACAGGCTGTAAAACACAGATGGACAAATATAAGAAGCACATTTGCACATTATTTGAGAAAAATACAGAAAAGCCGGTTAAAAGCCGATAGTGAGGTTGGTAACAGAACTATAGGGGTTAGCATTTTCGCATCTCGAATTTGGGGTTGGTTAGAGTTGGTTTTTATAGAGGTTGGTTGCCCCTTTATAACATCTTTACTGCAAGATAGGATGTTCGAATTTGGTAATTTACTGCATTTCATTTATTTTACTCTTAACTGAATGGGTATGTAGAGTTTTCAAACTGGTATCTAACTGCTTTCATATAGTAAGCTTTAGTTTGAGGACCCATTTAATTACTTCTAATAAAACTTATTATTTTTGTAGGAATACAAGGTGACCTGGCATTTGTGGGAACCATGTAAATACTTATTAAAAGTATCTAAAGGAAAAGTATCACAGGAATTTAAAAATGACATGATTGATTCCAATGACTCTGATGAAGAAGTAAAAAGTGTAAGTATTGATAAGTATAAAACATAAGTAAAAGTTTAGAGAGTAGAATTACTAGATTACTGTTAGCTTTAGTAAGTTAAAGATTACAATGTTTAACCTACTAATTTAAACTAAACTAATACTTGTAATGTTTAACTTACTAATTTACACGTTGGTCTGGGTGTCTTATGACCAGGCAATATTAGCCACTGTAATATCTTCCATGGTTACTAAAACCAGCTACAACCTTATTTACTGCTGCCATCATGACTACTCTTGTGTATCGTGTGTACTATGTAAGAGAATGTCTTAAATAAATTGTAGATAAGAAATATATAAAAATACTAGCTGACCCGGCACACATTGTTTTGCCATATATATTATTAAACTAAAAAATAGGGGTTGATCGTAGAGGGTTGAAAATTAAGGGCTGTATATATTTTTTAAGGCTGTATCATAAAAAATAAAAACAAAAAATTTCATCTAAAAAATAAAAAATTTAGGGGTGGACTACCCTTAGCATTTAGGGGTATGAAAAATAGATGTTAGCCGATTCTCAGACCTACTACCTACTAATATGTTCACCATGAGTATTGGTCAAGCCGTTTCGGAGTACGGGAACGAACATTGTGACATGAGAATTTTATATATAACATGTAGTATTATCAGCAATTACATTCTAAATTAAAGTAGTATTAGAAAATTAAGTTTTGTATAAATATGTTAAACCTATAGATTATAATTTTGCATGGAAAATTGTTATTTCTAAAAAAATATACATTAATATTGACAGCAGAAATCACATAAAAACTAAATCTGACAACTTTTTGAGTGTTTTGTACATCATACTGAAAATACTCAAAAAATTAAAACCACACATTATTTTTGACCAAAAATGTACTAAAATGTTGTGATGTAATGATAATATTACACTAGGTTCTGCATTGTCTCGCCCTTGTCTGGTACCACCGCCTTACCTATTCCTGCTGCAATAGTGCTTGTCGCTGTCGTGTTCCGGTTTGGAGGGTAAGGTAGCCAGTAAACTTATGCGTGTGGCATTAGACCTCGCCACAAGATAGCAACGCACCATTAACATCTTTGGTGTCTATAGGCGATGGTTGACTCTTTCCATCAGGAGACCCATCTGCTTGTTTGCTATCTTATGATACAAAAAAAAAATACATGAATTATAGTAAAATTTGTTAGGCACTTCACCTCCACTTGGTTTCTTATCTAACCCCAAACTAGTAGACCGACATGTTTGTTTGATGAGCCCAATGCTAAAATATTATTGAAGTTGTGTATATTATTTGTTTTATAGATTAGAAAACAAACAGATGATTCTCTTTATGGATAGAGCTACACATCACTTATAGTCACCAAAGTTTTTTTTAAATTAAAGTATAGCAAACAAGTTGATGGTTTTCTTGATGAAAAGACTGTCACCATAGACCAGATGTCAATGGTGCATTGTTACCTATGTGGCAGGGATGGAATACCAAATGCATAAGTTTATTGGATACCTTATCTTCGTAACTGCAACAGGACAGGGAAAAGCACCAACGCAATTATGGGACGAATAATAATGGTGGTACTAAAACCTGGGTGAGATGTAGCAGAACTCCATTATCTAGTTATTAGTTACAATGTTAGTGATATGTATTAGCCTTTTCTCACTCTTTATGAAATGCCTAGCAGTATGGCAGTTAACCTATTCTCAATAGGGTCCCGGATCAACAAAATCAGTCTTATAGTATTAACTAATTTTTAACCTACTTTTGTAAATGTTCAGTTTCACTGTAACGGTCCTGTAAGACTTACAGCTTTCATGTTTAAAAAGAAAAAAACAATTTCCTTGAGCTCTCTTGTTTATGTGTAAGATTTGAATGGTGATGGTAGAAGGGTGAGAGGTTTCTACATTTGTGAAGCAAGGAATATAGATACCAATTCAAAACTTTTCACTTATTTACAAAAAAATTCAAAAATTCATCAGTTTTAGGACTTTTCCAAAATATTTCTTAAAAAGAATTAGTAGGCCTCTAAATGATACAAGAATGAGTGATATCTATACTAATATTATAAATGCGAAAGTAACTCTGTCTGTCTGTCTGTCTGTCTCTTCTTCATGCCTAAACCACTGAACTAATTTATATGAAATTTGTTAGATAGTTTGAGACCCGAGAAAAGACATAGGTTAGTTTTTAGCCCAGAAATCCTATAGCAACGGAAACTATGCGGTTTAAAGCCCAGGACTGTCTACCTTTTAAACCACTGTAATAAGGAGTAATGCCTAATTCTTATTTTAAAAAAAATTCCATGTCATCAAAGTTCGTTATAAATAAAACACACTTGTAACATGCACAATAAAACAGTAAAACAAGTGTATTTGTATAAAGGCCCAAACCTCCGTTTTCTTCCTGGCCTATTTTTGAAGAATAGACCATATAGGTACCATTCTGCCAGGCAGTACATATTACATATGTAGTTTACGTATTACCAGTAATTTATTTGCTTCTATTTTATTTTTATTTTTTGTTATTTTCTATTATTGAAATGTTGTCTTTATTTCTTTTAGAAGCAAAATCCATATATTTACTCGTGGTTAGCACCACTTTTAGAATATATTATTATCCTATCCTTAAGATTGTCTGGAAGAAATTGCTTTCTTAGTAATAAGACCGCCTTTGTGTATCTGTGTTGAAATAGTTATGTAATTTGTATGTTGTCATTTATTTTTGGTACACAATAAAAAGTTATTGTATTGTATTGTGTTGTACGTAAAAGGTGAATGGAGACAGGCTGTATGCCACTAATCACTACCATCGTGGCTACCAGGTGGGAGAGTTCTGCAACGTCTAGTTCAGGTCTGGTACCACTGCCTCACTTATTCCTGCCGCAATTTTGAATAATTTTATATTAAATATCTGGTTGACCGAGCTTTGCTCAGTTTTTCACATATCCATATCTTGGAAACCGAGCTTTTCTTGGACCTGGAACCTTGATAAATCGATTCCTATAGAATAAATATATATTTTTTTTGTACCTGGTTGACCGAGCTTTGCTCGGTTTTTCACATATCCATGTCTTGGGAACCGAGCTTTTTTGGACCTGGAACCTTGATAATCGATTCCTTGACTCGAAAAACCCCTAATTTGTGACATTCATGAAAATCATTGGAGCCGATTCCGAGATTCCAATTATGTATATACAAGAATTGCTCGTTTAAAGGTATTAGATTTAAACAAAATTTACTTGAAAGTTTTTTTTTATGTTGACAAAGAATAACATTATATTAGGTGACCATGTGTTTCTCCGGCAGGATGAAGAGGAATCAAGACTTGCATTCAGAGAATATCGAAGCACTGACAATGTTTTAGAAAATACTAGAAATACAACCAACTTATGCGGGGAAACAGAATCAAGACTTGAATATAAAGAACATAGCAGCACAGAAAATGTTTTAGAAAATACTCCAAACACAGCTAATTTGTCATGTAGAGGTGTGGCTAAACATTTAGTCAGTATATTAAAAGGTGTACAAAATAATGCATTTGGTTTAGAGAATACAAAAAACGGAAAATTAGGAAGAATGGTTACTGAAAGGCTTTGTGAGTTGAATTCTTTTGAAGCAGCAAAAGCATCTCAAGATATTATAAATATTTTAATAAAATATGATAAAAGTAATCCATTTAATCCAAATAATATTAAAAGTGAGCTATAATTTTTTTGTTAATGTTTTTTTACATTCCCTTCTAAAATCATAAAATATTCTATAGTTGATGCCAAATATATGGAGACAATAGTTCATCGCTCTCAACAAAAAATAAGATTAAACCTACTTGACTTACTCCTCTATCAAGAAAGTACTGGGATTAGGGATGATTCTTTAGCGATAGCTTGTGATATTTGGGATGATTTATCATTGTAGCATAAGAAAACAATCTTTCTACAGGAGCCGAAGAAGGTAAAAGAGTATTGTATTTCATGAATACTTTTTTATTTCAGGATATCTGTGAAGTGTATTCAGTTCTCGTTCCATGTCTGATAAATAACATGAAAGTATCACATCTGCTTTAAATCTCTGAACTTGACATACATCTTCCTCAGTATCTGAAGAAGAACTATCAAATTGAAAAAAAATCATCATCTTTATTATTTTTTTTTATTGTTGAACTCGATTCAGCATTTTCCGAAACTTCTTTAGCAATCTTTGATGCTCTTCTGTGGGAACACAAGCAAACCTTTTTGTTTTAAAACGAGGAAAAGATATTGCAGCAATCGCTGCATTTTGCCTATTTGGGGTTGAAATATCAAAGATTTCGTTAAAACGGTTATTTACGCTTTCCAAGTGAGTTTTTGCCAGATCGTTGCAGTAAACAAACTTTTCACTGCACAGTTTTTGTAATTTTCTTCTCAGAGATAATAAACATCGAAGCCATAAAACATATTTTTTTCACATAGCAAAACGTCCAGTGCCTCAGCTATTGGTTAAAAACATTTTAAATATTCTTGGATGTAATTGAATTCGTTTTGCCGCAACTGGCTACTGCCATTGATTTTTAAACCTTCATACAGCGGAATGCTTTTATCTTTTATTGAAGCTATTTGTCTTAAGGCGTCGTAAGTACTATTCCATCTGGTCTCTCCTGGCCTTGATAGCGTATGCCCTAAAACTGTTTGATTTATTTCTGCTGATTTGGGACGACCAGCAGCATTCCATAGTTTATTGCATTTATTTAATACTCGTTCATGCATTTTGGAAATAGTAGTGTTTTGATTACGAAGCACTTTTCTAACATCAGCGGTTGCACACAAGTTAAGTTTATGAGTAGAACATATCAGGTGAGCTGGTATTTGAGGAGACACATAAACATTTTCAAAAGATAGGGGATCGGTTTCAGACTTGTCATGTGAAGTTTTGCTACTACCTTCTAACTGAACATCTTCCAAAGCTTCAAAATTGTCTTCAACATCTGGATCTTTATCGTTAAGTTCATCTATTTCAATGGAAGCACAAGAATCTATTTCCACAGCAAACTCTTTAAAAGCCTTAACAAAATTACTTCCATTGTCAGTGATCGTTGATAGCACTCCAAGCGTTGATAGCAAGAAATCCAAAATCATTGTGTATATCTTCCAATAGATAAGCAATTCTATCGTAGCTGTGCGTTCCTTTAAATCTTCGACATGCCAGTGTTTTTGAATTTTTTTCTAAAGCAGATGTAATCCAATATGCCGTGACACCTACGAAACTTCTTTTTTTTCCAGACCAAATGTCTGCTCTGGTACATACATATATAGTATCTCGAAGTACGGTTTATATGTCATGCATTTCTTTGATATATTAATCTTGGATAAAACATCCCAAAGATCGTCGACTCATTATGATTAAGCCATTATGACTTATACCTGCATTTTCATAGGTTTTTTTTTTCAGATAAGGATCTTCAATTGTTCTGAGGGGTATCATAGAATGTATGAAAAACTTGATAAGGTTTTCATTAAATTATTGTGATACTTTAGTCATAGACTGTGACAGAGTTCCTGAAGTTGTTATCTTCTTTTTGTATTACGGCATAATAAGTTTTATAGTCATTAAGTGCACTTTCTCCATGTTTTCTTTTTAGGTGTGTTACAAAGTTAGATGTTGAAGGCAACATTCCCAATATTTTTACATGTTTTGGCAAGCACATCGTACCCAATCCAACTCGTTTGATTTTTGAAAAAAAAATTAGCCTATGTTTGACCCCGGCTCTTCAACTACTTCCATGCCAAATTTCATGAAAATCGGTTCAACGGTTTAGCCGTAAAAGCGTAACAGACAGACAGATTTATAATATTAGTATGGATGTTGCACCTGCCATTGAAATAATTTTCTGTTGTTATTTATTGAGTAGTGAGTACATGATTAGAAAAACAATACAGCGAAATTATCCAGGACAAGAGGGTAGTAACAGTAAAAAGATAACATTTACAGAACCCACGGATATGATGACCAAAAGTGTAAGCACATATTAACTTTAAAAAGTATGAATATAAGTAAATTTTCTGTATGTTTGGTATTTTTAAAATGAGTCTTCTCATTATCAGTTTCTCCGATTTTTTGGACTTCTTCCTGTGTTCCAGTACAGTCTGTATTAGTTTTCTCCTCATTTTCTTCCGTTGAACATATTTGATCTAGCATAGCAATATCATCTCAAATTTTTCGCCTCTATGTCATGAACCCTGTTTAGTCCACTATCATCCGTACAATACGTAACATCGGAGTCATTATCGTTTACCTCAATTATGTTGCATCGCTATGTACACTTAATTTGACACTCTTCTGTACTAGTAGTGGATGAAATACTGGGCAAAATTTTTAGTTTGATGGTTTTTTCGTTAACTTTCCTCTTAAAATTTTGTGTTTTAGATATTACATTCGGATTCTGGTTCACCTCATCGTACTCAAAGTGCCGCAAACGTTAATCTTTACTTGAGGATTTTGATTAAGCTCCCTTTTTCTCCTTGCTGTCTGTTGTTTTCTTCGGTATTCCATCTTTTATTTTCTTTGGTCTTCCGTTTGTTACTTCCTTTGGTTTTGTATTTGCTTTTACCTTTGGGTCAAGGTCCGCTGCTGTGATGCTTTTTCCAGGTCGTAAGTCGCATCGTTTCTTCCTTTTGTTCTCAGTTGTTGGTTGGTCTCCTCCTCGAATTCAATAATGGTAATAATTCAAGTACTACAGATGATGTCGCTTTATTTATATCTTCGGTTGATGATATTTGTCATGGTAGCTGTGATCGAGATTTAAAGGATATAATTTACATTTTTCGAAACTGCTTTGTATATTTTTTGCAGCAGTATCATTTTCGGTCATTTTGTTGTAGCGTTTTAAGAGTAAATTGGGAATTAAGAGTAAATTGGGAAAAGCTGATTTTATAAGAGTTTTCTAAGTTAAAATATACCTATTAATATTGTTTAGAGAATTTTCATAGTTTGTTTACAAAGAAAGGGAGATGTAAAGTATAGACAATAATTATCTATATTGTAATTTAATACATCTGTAGTCTCTGGTCACTTAAAGAATGTCAAGTAATATAAATTCCGCGCAATTACACGTTTTCCAAATTTTCTTTACTCCGGCACTTAGAGCAGATATGTGTATATCATAGATGCATCACAATCTCGACTAAGAAAATCGGCTAAGGGTATTTCTGTGCCTTTTTTAAATAAACATTATGCGTTGCAGCCTGGCTGGAGCGGATTGTATATTTTTTTGAAAATTGTCTCAAGAGGTTTATGATCTGATTCCACAGTAAGTTCTTTACCATATACATACTCATGGAACTTCTTACATCCAAACAGTATAGCTAGAGCTTCTTTCTCAATTTGAGGGTAATTTTGTTCAGATTTGGTTAATGCTCTTGCCCCATAGGCTATTGGTTGTCCTTCTTGTAGAAGTGCAGCTCCAAGATTTTTTGAACTTGCATCCACCGTTAAAGTTACAGGTTTGTTTACATCATATAGTCTCAGAACCGGAGGACTTTGTAGTACTTGTTTTATTTTGTTAAGGGCTTCTTCATGATGAGTTTCCCATATGAAATTTGTCATCCCTAATAGCCTTTGTAGCTCTGTTTTGTTTGTTGGTGTTTTCATTGCTTGTATGGCTTCTACCTTGTCAGGATCTGCTTCTAGTCCATTGGCTGAGATAATGTGCCCTAAGAATTTTATTCTTTTTGATTCAAAAATGCACTTGTCCTTATTGAGTTTGAAGCCTGCTTTCTTTAGTGTTTCAATAACTTCACCAACAGTCTTGCGTAGTTCTTCTTTGCTTTTAGCATGAATAAATATATCGTCAATTGATACTCTTACATTTTTAAATTTACTAAGCAGATTTGTTAAGATTTCTTGGAATATTTCAGGTGCAGATGATACTCCAAAGGGGAGTCTCTTGAATGAGTATCTTCCCCAAGGGGTGGCAAATGTTAATATTTTTTGTGTTCTTTCTGAAAGCATAATTTGCCAGAACCCTTTTGTACAATCTAGCAAGGCAAAGAATTTAGAACCTTTGATGTCAGCTGAAATCTCTTCTATAGTTGTAAGTGGAAAATGACGTCTTAAAATGTTTTTATTTACATCTGATGGATCTATACATATTCTTATTTTGCCTTTTTGTTTAACAACTACCATAGGACTCACTGCAGGGGTAGGCTGTGTTTCAGGTTTTATGACATCTAACTTCACCATTCTATCCAGTTCTTTCTTTACCTCATCTCTTATAGCATGTGGAATTCTTCTTGATGGTTTGATCTCAAGTTTTGGGTTGTCGATCAGGTCAATGTCATATTCATAATTTTTTAACAGCCTAAGCAGCCCAATATCAAAAATCATAATACAGTAATTATAATCAAAATTTAATTTCTGAATATAATTGTAACAAAGATTTCAAATGTAGATTTGAATTTAAGACCTAGATGGCTAATTTAAAATATTTATTTATTTATTTATTTAGAGAATCAACAGCGTTTACGTAATATTATAATAACGACACATTTTTATATTAGTAAGGCCAATAACAGATTCCCCTAACTTATAAATATATGGGCTTATGCAGATTTAGACTTTGAATTATTTAAAAACATTGTGATTTATGTAAATAAAATTATACAAGTAAACAAAATGAAATGAAAAAGAGACAAAAAAAACCTAATACATTTTCTTAATAATTCGATCCCTAAATACTGGTTTGGTTAAGTGAAATATATCAATATCACCAAAATAGGTATTATATGTGCGCGCAATACGCGTAAATACGGAATTACTAGCGTAGTTTGATGAGTGAGCAGGAATGTGCAACATTGGCGTATGACGGGTGCGATATAATGGTAAATTGAACTCCACATTTTGTAATAATTCTGATGAGTCTATATGACCATTTAAAATATCATAAAGAAAACACATGTCTAACATTTTACGTCTATCATCAAGCGTGAGAAAACCGTACTTTTTACAACTATGCTCGTACGATATTTTGGTTTTACGTAGCCGAAAATTAAGATAGTTAATTAACTTTTCTTGAATTTTTTCCAGACGATTTTTGTATATAATGTACTGAGGAGACCATATTGACGAAGCATATTCCAAAATGCTACGCGTATAAGCAAAGTATACAGATTTTATAGCATCTACATTCGTGAAATCTTTACATGCCCGAAGTATAAATCCTAAGTTTTTATACGCTTTGGTGCTGACCATATCAGCATGTTCTGTAAATGAAAGCTTTTCATCAAACAACACACCCAAATCACGGACCACTGAAACTTTATTTATAGTTACCCCATTAAAGTTATATGTATGTTGAATAGGTTTAACTTTACGTGTATAACTTATACTTTGGCTTTTTTTTACGTTAATGTTTATTTTATTCTGGACATAATATTGATATAACGAGTCCAAATCTTTTTGTAGCTCATAGCATTCTTCAATATGGGAAATTTTACAAAATATTTTTTTATCATCTGCGTACATTATGTGTTTAGCAAACTTGAAACATTGATCAATATCGAACAGATAAGCATTGTAAAATAGGGGCCCAAGATGTGATCCTTGGGGTACACCTGACGGTATCGTTATAAAATTGGACCTGTAACCTCCAACGACCACGGCCTGTGACCTTTTAGTCAAATAAGACTGCACCCATCTCAAAAGGTCGCCTCTAATTCCTAGTTTGAAAAGCTTGTTTAACAGTATAACATGGTCAACGCGGTCAAAAGCCTTTTCAAAGTCGGTGTAAATCACGTCAACTTGCCCCCCATTATCCATGTTACATAGAACGTAATTTTAATTAAAAAGATGCTAGGTTAGTAATAGTCGACCGATTTTTCAAAAACCCATGTTGAGTCGGTGGAATACCAGCGCGGATGACAGGATAAATGTCCTTAAAAACGAGTTTTTCGAAAACTTTCGCAATGGTACTTAAGATGGATATTCCTCTGTAGTTCTCAGCATTATTTCGTGAGCCTTTTTTATGTATTGGTACAATATGTGCCATTTTCCAAATGCTTGGAAACTCGCCTTTTTCGAGAGAGATATTAAAGATAGTTGCAACTGGTAAAGCTAAAGTTTTAGCACAATTTTTCCAAAAAATTGGCGGAATCCCGTCACTACCTGCTCCCTTGCTGACATTTAAATTCTTAAGAGCTTTCTCCACTGCCGACACTGTAACTCGTAAATTAGAGATCGTATCGCTAGGACAATAAAAAGATTCGGTTTCGTCAAATGAAATATCCTTTACATCAGTGGGGTTACCGAACACGCTTGCAAAATATTCACTAAAACCTTCACATATTTGCTGACCATCACTAAATTTTTTGTTTTTGTAAACAATCATATTGGGGTAGTTAGAGCTCCCCTTTAGCACTTTGATGTATGTCCAAAGAGCTTTAGGGTCTTGTTTTATAGTGTTTTCAGTATTTTTTATGTACTTATCATAGCACTGTTTCTGAATTCTACGTTGTCTAGCTCGTAACATGGCAAATTCATCATAATCTACCGGTCCGGTTCTACACAGGGAGACAGTTATTGGGGAGCTGTGGCAAAATCCTCAACACATTGTGTCTTGTAAACACTCTCATATACTTTGTGTTCGAATATCATACGAAAAAAAAAGTACAAGCATTTGACCATTATCTAATAAGTTTCTATACTTTTTCCAACGAGAGTGAGCTTTGGTTTTTTCTTTGATAATTTTTATTAGTATTTTGCTATACCAAATTGGATATTTTCGACTCCCAGATTTGGATTTCATCGGAATGTACTTATTTACCCCTATATGAATGTTTTCATAAAAACAACTAACAGTATCATCCAATTCATCAAAATCTGTCAACAAAGACCAATCAAAACTACCAAAATAATCATTAAGGTTCTCATATTGACCTTTCCTATAGTTACGTGACGAGATAGATAATTCATTTAATGGTGATACATAAAGATCTACTACTTCCGTAGTGAATGGGGGATGGTGTGGATCTGATAATGTAAGTGGTGATGAACATTCACATATTTTAAGTTCTAAATTGGAGAACGCTAAGTCTAAGGTATTACCCCTGTGATTAATCATGTCGTTAAATTGAGATAGTCCCAAAAATCCAAGTTCCTCTATCAAGCGCATTCCAGCATTTTGCACATCGATACTACCTTGCTTCAGATATATAGGACCACGTGGATTCCATTTTATAAAAGGTAAGTTAAAATCTCCTAGCAATATATAATTCGATAGCTGATTACTACATGTCATCGCTGAGGAAACATTTTGCAATATATAGTCTATATCGTCAGATATTCGACGAGGTTCTGGGGGTATGTACACTACAGTAATTATCAAATCGCGTCGTGCAGACAGCCTGCTAGCAGGTAATGTAACTGATAATATTTCTGTTGTTACGTTATGACTATTCTCGCCACGAATACCATATAATCCCCTTTTCACTAATATCATGACGCCCCCTCCAAGCGACTTACCACTAAGCGAAGTATCGCGATCGTTACGAAACACATCATACCTATCATCGCAAAATTCCCTATCAAAAATCCCGTCGTGCAGCCAAGTTTCCGTTATAATAACGATATCGTAGTTATTACACAATAAATTGTGATAGAATTCTGAGCACTTAGTGCGTAAACCACGGCAATTTTGGTAATAGATTATTAGATTGTGAGTAGCCATTGTATTTTTAAACAAAGACAAAATAGTACGTAACAAAATGCAGTTTTAAAAGTGTAATATTTTTGTACCAGAATGTAATAACCTATTAATTTAAATGGCCACGCAGATACTACAAAAAATCCCATATTGAAATGATAGAAATAGGCTATACGCGCTATCCCATTATTAAATATACATTTCCACTTAAAAACATACATCACTAAGTAAAATAATTTTTCAATCTTTAAAAAAGTAACAATAATATTGTATACATGCGGGTGATTAGAAAATTTTTGTTCGTACGTATGAGCTAGGTACAATGTTTTATGCTTTCTGCCAGCGACATAAGTTTTAAATATTACACTCCGACAGACCGAAATAGGTGCAGTCTTATATTTCACAAGTGCTAAGACTGTGAAAAAGATGCAGATATGTTTTAGACTTATTTCGTTATCCTTATTGTATTTATTTTTTAAAAAGTAAAAACAGTGATCACTATTTATTTTGTAAATTAATTTGCCATATTTATATAAAATATATGTATTTTTTATTTTTTTGTGATGTTTTTTTTTCAATATTTAAGGCGGTTTTTATAATATTATTTCGGTTAAGTTTTCTATAATTAAATTGGAGATAAAAAAATATTTCATAAGTAAAAGTTTTAGGTTGCGAATGCCCCTCCAAAGTTGCACACTCTTTTATAGAATGATTAATACTCACGCGCACCGCGCGCGTCGCAAAAAATAATGTATAGAGATATAAACACTTAGACCGGACATAGACTATTTGAATATTAATCATATAATTATGTAGGTTTACACTTATCGCATAAATACATTTAAGTAATCTTTGTAAAAAAGAATAGCACAATACACTGACAAAAGATACTATACCTATATATATGTAATTATATCTAAGTAATTTTGCAAGAAAAAAATAGTACAATAAACCAACAAAGGATACTATACAATTTTCTTCAGATCCTCTTCGGACTTGATTTGTACCACTTGCGAGACATCGTCCTTTCGAATAAAGATCCTGCCATTTTTTGTCCAGGTGAACTGGTATTGTTTAAGTTTAGCGGCTTCTTTTACTTCTTTAAGCAGATTCTTATTATAGACAGTAAGGTGTTCATTTATAAATATAGGCTTGGGTTCACTACATAAATTTATGTTTTCGGTGGTGAGACGTTTTTTGCGTGCTAAAGATATTAAGTTATCTTTTATTAATCTAGCACTAAATTTGGCAACAATAACTCTAGATCTACCTGGAACTTTTTTTCTAGGCGTTATTCTACTCACGTTAATAATATCATTATGTGTAATATTCAGCTCCACTTGCTTTCCTATATTTACCACAATCTCTTTCAAATTTTCATTTTTAATTTCAGGTATTCCAATAATTTCAACGTTGAGCAGTCTTTCCATTTGGTCTTTAGAATTCATTTCAAGGGTCAACATTTTGTTATGATTTTTGAGATCAGCTACTTCTTTCTTTATTATTTGTATGTCTTTTGAGAATACATCAGTTTTCCTTACTAGTTCATCCTGTTTATCACTGTAAAATTGAAATGAATGCTTTATATCAGCCACCTCCCTCTGAGTTCCTTTGTATTTTTTTCCAGTTCAAATAAATTATTTTTAATTTCTGCATATTCCTTTCTAATACTGCACAATTCCTGCTTGATTTCCTGGTGTGTTTCGTTTAACATAGATAAGTTATCATTTATTTTTGAAGTTTCCTTGCTAAATTCTGTCTTCCATTCCTTGAGTGTACCGTTAATCTTCTCTGTAAATAGCTTGAATGAACTTTTATAATCATTATCATCACTATTCTTAAGTTTACGTTGTGTGGCGTTTGGTAAATCAGTACCAGACTGAGACTGCTTTTTCGATGAATTCGACATGTTTGTCTAGTGGTTTCTAGGTCTATGGACATTGGACACTAGGCACTCGGAACGTCAGCGATAAGCAAATACACCTTTTGTAAGATATTACTAGTCGCAAATTGAGTTCTAATTATCAGTAATAAGGACTAAGTTAAAATAACTTTACTTAATATTTTTAAATAAAATAAAATGACTGCACACAACCAGCCCGTCTTATTATGCGGTGCGAAATGCAAAATATATCAATATTGTTTGAGCTAGTGGCCCTAAACTTCTAAGAACTCCTGTAGGTCTTTCTGGGGCTAAAGTAATAAAGCAAAATGTTGATTGGTTAGGCCATATTGTGAAATGTTTTGCGTGTAAAATTTTATCATTGGAGCACCAGAAAAACTCCATTGAGTATTTCCTTTATGTTGCCAAAGAAGCATGAATAATAATAATGGGAGATATATTTTCTGTGTAGAACGGGCAGTAGTTAAAAGTAATATATCTCCCAATTCTTTCATAACCCCAGAAACATTTCCAGGATGATTTGCTTCTTTTAATGCAGCTATTATTTCTGAAGCCATTGGAAGCATTTGCAGGCTATTTCCTAATGCTGATTTTAACTTATCAAAAAATTTATCCTCCATTATTAACAATATTGCTTGCTTGAGTTTTTATTCTAGTCAAAAACTCGTTAAATTGTTCATTTTCACTTTGTTCAATCTTGTAAAATATATATCTTTCGAAAGATATATTTGTTTTTGGCGCGAAATACTCCTTAAACTTGTCTTTAATGATTTGCAAGTTGTTTTTGTCGGCATCGCTAAGATTGAAACTATTGTAGATTTCGATTGCATCTGAGCCTATCACAGCCATAAATGTTGCTGCCTGGACCGCGGCTGACTTTTTATCAAGTTGAATAGCAGTAGCATACCATTCAAACTGTTGTAACCACTTTTTCCAGCTCGTCGATTTGTCCGAATCAACTTGTAGGTTAGCTGGCGGCTTTATTCCAGATACTGCGTCGTTCGTAGCCATGTTGCAATTTTATCACTTTTTCTTTTATTTTTACACGTTGTTTTTACTTCTGACACCATGTAACGTTGAGGGTTTTATTAAAAACTCATTTAAATTGGAAAACGTGTAATTGCGCGGCATTTATATTACTTGACATTCTTTAAGTGACCAGAGACTACAGATGTATTAAATTACAATATAGATAATTATTGTCTATACTTTACACTACCCGAAGTTGCTTTCCAGTGTGTTAGGATATTATGCCAATAACATTTCATTGGGGCAAAGAATGCCACGTCTATTGGTGGCAATAAATGGGTTATCTGAGGAGGAAGACACTGTTGTCATTTTTAAAATATCTGCTTAATTCTAGGGAAATATAAGTAAAAGTACTAAAAAAGTCAATTTAATATTTTTTTTCAGTAATACCTTTAACCAATCTATTGCCTCTTTCGGATCGGACAAGGTTTTCTTACTACATACACACTGTATATATTATTGAAAATAAAAATTTCACTTACAAGCAGTTGTGGCAAACATAAAAAGTTCCCCACCAGTGTAAGCTTCATGAGCCCAGTTTTGCATTCTAGACATTGCACCGATTTTTCGTTGGCTCTGCTATTTAAATATGGCTCAAAACAAAGGCAAAAGGATTCTTCTTCGTCTTTACTGCCTTCGTTACCTCTTTGTTATTTGGCATTTAGATCTGTTTTTATTTCTTCAAAGTTAGTTTTTTTCACCTTTTTCTTAGTCGATATAGCTGCTACGACTGCAGCTAGTTCATCCTTTAGGGGCCGTTCATAAAATACGTCACACTAAAATCAGCTTTTTTTGACCCCCTCCCCCCCATTGTCACGCTGTGTCACACTTTTTGTGACCCCCCCCCTAGAAATATTTCGTCACAAAAACTAAGACCCCCCCCCCTGCTTAGTATGATAAATTCTAAATGATAGTACACAAATTCTGAAAATTAAAAATATTTATTTAGTTATTATAATAACATTACGCGCAGGGTACGTGGAAACGTTACTGTCTCAAGTATTGGAAAAACAAAGAAACCCGTTGTGACGGATCGCAACGCCGCTAGCTAGAGTCGCGCCACAGAGCTAGCGCTCATGTCAAAAAATAATAAACGGTGAACGTCACGTTGCCCTATACCCCCCGTCCCCCCTTGTCACATCTTGTCACACTCAGCCAGACCCCCCCCCTCCCCTTGTATGCGAACGTTTTTATGAACGGCCCCTTACGGAAGTATCGGTTAAGATGGCGGATTTGACTCTGCGTCTATTTGATTGATTTCCTTTCCTTGTTGGAAGCCTTTGGTCTAAGAGTTTCCGGTGAGAATGGAATTGCTGCCACAGTAACTGAAGTATCTCGTGATGTAGATTCTACAGGTATTATATCAGATGTAAAGACTGGAGGGAACAACGGATTCAGTCGTTGAAGGCATCGTGTTAGTATTAAGCTTTTATTCAGATATCGCCAGATCAGTTGAGTTATTGGTAATAATTAATCAGGGTTTTGTGCAGATTTGGGTACGTCTTCTGTTTCATATCTGATTTAAGGAGTAGCCGGTAAATTTAAGATTGATGGACTTGGTGTACGAGAATCATGTTAAATACTACTTGCAAGGGGACGTTCATCACTCATGCTAGGAGTAGGACATGGCGCGGGTTCTTCACTTCTTGAAATTCCCACCAAGTAAGAGTACTAGTACTATCGGAAGTTGCCAAAGGTCGATCAGTAATTTGACTCAGAAGATAATCAGCGTCCTGGAATATTTCAGTGTTAACTGGCCAAAGTCCAGTATGGTTGAATCCAGAAGATGTATTGCGCGGTGTGACGCGCGGTGTATATCAAACGATGTTTTCACTATCTCAGGCATATCATAGATGGGCATTACTTTTCCTGGATTAGACCGCATCCAATTATCGGAAGTGTTTGTGTTTACTGCTTTTTTCACTGGCTCAAACACGGCTCTGTCCGTCGGCTGCAACTTATGGGTGCAGTGAGGTGGAAAAGTCAATAGAATTATACCATTTTCCTTAGAGTTCGATATTTTTAACTGCTGTGTGTGATTTTGCGTGGGTGGTTGTCTAATAGCATTGTTCTTTATTTTCTTTTGATGACCCAATTTGGTCCATAAAAAATTTAAGAAATATATAGAAGTCTTCTTCTTGCATCCATCCTGACCCATTCGCAGTGTCCATTGATCCAGTAGGTCCGTCGCGTATAAAGTGATTATTAAATATTTTCCGAGGAAAGATGAACATCGGGGGTATGTTAATACCAAGAGCATTTCCTGCTAATGCTATAGTAACCAATATTCCCCTTTGTGCGAAAGTCATGTCACCCACTTGTATCTGTCCTCGTCGGGCAATGATGCGGCCTGGTTTCTTAAGAGTTGTGATGCCAGATTTGTCAACGTTCCGTATATCCTTCCCTTGAAACTTGTGTTTATCAAGTTCTGTGGTATAATTTTTGCAATTGCACTTTTGTTCTATTAAAATACGTAGTTCGAGCGATACTCGTAGGGTGAGGTAGTCTCAGAGAAAGAACAGAATGACGTTTCATAAAATATCGAAGCCAAACCTCTTCAGCCATTTCATGCTCAGTCAAAGAAGAAGGATTTTTTTATTATATTCTAAAGCCAATTTATAGGCAGAAGTTCTGGTTTCCTTGGTTCTTAGGCCAAAAACTAGTAGCAGCGTAGTTTAAAAGATAGTCACAGAGTATCTTCTCCCCTGGAGTTGTAAAAACAGTATTTTCAGGATATCTAACTGTTGGAGCAGATGCCGTTTCGTTAGCTTCGTAAGCAGTTTTTTAATATAATTGTAGAGGGAGGTGTGGTTCACGTCGCGGAAACTTTTCTGTCGCAGTTACTTCTTCTGCAGCGAAATCATATATTTCGCGACTTACCATACCTCTTTCCGTCTTCCTTTTATAATCAGTAGGCATGCTGAAACAAAATAAACATTTTTATAATAAATAAACAACAAAAAAAAATATTGTGCCCGTTATTTGACTGCCGTAAGATCAAAATATACAGCTTTTCAAAAATGTATATACTGCCATTTTTAACAAAATAGATGTTTGAACTCAAAAAATGTATGCTTATAATTTTCATTCTCTTGAGCATAAAATGGCGCGCTAAAATAGAACTTAAGTTAGCGGGAAGTTTCAGGGATGGCCCGCAGGGTCAACCGCTTACACATTTTTTCATTTCTTTTCCTTCCTTTTTACTGGTTTATTTTATTTCAACTTAGTTCTGTTTTTCTTCGACTGGAAACAAGTCGTTCTTATTTATATCAATACTGGGTCCCTCCAGCAATCCATCAAGATCATCAGTTTTTTTATATATATATCATAAAATAGCAAACAAGCAGATGGGTCTCCTAATGGAAAGAGTTAACCATCGCCTATAGACACCACAGATGTTAATGGTGCGTTGCTATATTGTGGCGAGGTCTAATGCCACATGCATAAGCTTACCGGCTACCTTGCCCTCCTCACCGGAACACGACAGTGACTAGCACTGACGCTATTACGGCAGGAATATGTGAGGCGGAGGTGCCAGACCCGGGCGACACAATGCTGAACTCTACCACCTAGCAGTTACGATGGTAGTGACTACTAGGTGGTAGAGTAATAGCCAATCGGTTGTCTTTTACGACCTGCCTGGCAGAACAGCAGTTGGCCAGCAACAGCAGTTCAAAGGAGCCCGTAACCAACACGGGGGAAAATCAGTGATTAGTCCCAAGGCAATCGTAATGTCAACCCTGTCTGATGACTTCAAAATATTAATGCCGCCGGCATTACTCCTCTGGCCTTCAGATTCACTAAGAACATCATTCAAATTTTCTTTAATGGTAGAATATTTTACGATGCCCATTTGAAAGTGCTCAAACTCGTTACCAATCCGATATATCAGAAATACTTTATTCAGTAAAGCTTATTACAAGTTATTTTGACGCGTAAACACTGTTTTAAATTACTACCGGATCTGAAACGCGGCTACACACTGAGAAGATCCGGCGGAAGAAACTCAGTGGGCTTGTTTTTTCCTTTTTTTCAAGTAAGATGTTACATAATGTTTAAATGGTAAGTGTCTAATTCTTACAGTAATAATGAAGATTGCCGATATGAGGAGCAGCTAGTCCCATGCTTTCTTGTCACCTAGGTATTCAGATATTTTATATTTACCTTTTTTACACAGTTTTGTTTTAACACATTTTTTTAAATTTGTAGACTGGTAAATCTCTAACGGCATCAGGTAGCTTATTGTTGAAGCGTTTACTTTCCCTCATAAAAGAGTTGCTTATTCTGTGGAGACGAGATACATGTACAGTAAGGTTGTTTATGTTCCTTGTGTTTAGGAAGTGATCATATTCTTTTTAAATGGGGAAAAACAGCAAAGAGTTTTCATCGCCAGTTTCAATGGTGAGTAAGCATTTCCTTGCAATTGGTTTATTTTTATAGTACCTTTAAATGGCAGTAAATTTGGCATGTTACCCGAAATTAACCATTTCTTCTGTTTCGGCATCTGTTACAGTAAATAAAGTTATATATGGGCATCGATTTTCAACAGCACCACAAAACTGAGACATGTTAGTCACATCACGACCCATGATCACGACATGGTCAGCATGGCATGGTTTGCGCGTAGCACCTACGCCATCCGGTGCGCCGTGGCCAGCTTCGTGATAGTTCCAAGTCCAGTACACGAATTTAAGCACATTCCAGATATTTTGCACGCTAATTAGTCCAGTACAAAGTTTAATGAAACCATGATCAACCAGTTTTGGCGCAATGAGTAAAAATGTGTTTATTAATACTTAAATAATGATATTATGAAATAAATTTTGATTTAAAATTAGGGGAAAGGTATGAAAAAAAATAAAAAAGGGTTGAAAAATGCCTTTTTTTAAATAACTTAATAACGGTAGGAAATACAAAAAAAAGTTTCAAGTAAAAGTTGTAGAGAAAAAAATTCTACACAAAAAGTTCCTCTTCATTTTTTTGTTATCTACTTTAGTTTAGCTCCAAAAAATAAAAATTAAATTTGCTTTGTAATTAATTATAAAACCTTACCAGAATTATTACGGCCCTGTACCATGCAGCGCGCGCATCACATAAATATGTACTAACACTACTACACATGTATTCCCATATTTATATATTTTTACATATTTTACTACAAATATAATTTTTATTTTTTGTAGCTAAACTAAAGCAGATAACAAAAAAATGAAGAGGAACTTTTGTGTAGAATTTTTTTCTCTACAACTTTTACTTGAAACTTTTTTTTGTATTTCCTACCGTTATTAAGTTATTTAAAAAAAGGCATTTTTCAACCCTTTTCTTATTTTTTTTCATACCTTTCCCCTAATTTTAAATCAAAATTTATTTCATAATATCATTATTTAAGTATTAATGAACACATTTTTACTCATTGCGCCAAAACTGGTTGATCATGGTTTCATTAAACTTTTTACTGGACTAAATATGTAAAACATAAGCTTGTTACGATATTGTGTGACTGGCCCGTCACTCAGGAAATAGAAGTTTTCAATATTGTGTGATAGTTCCTCCAAAATAGGTTAAAACATGTGAGACAGATTTGTAGAAACCGTACAAAAGAACCTTGAAGAGTTTTACAAATATACAAAAGCAGTGTGCAGAGATATTTAAAATAAAATGATTGGATTTCCTCATTTACATGCATAGTTTTCTGAAAAATCCATTTGCACGATCGCGTTTTTTTCATTCAAAGATTTTTTTTAACATTTTTATTAAATTGTATTGTTGAACAGTGTTTCTTTCATGCTTGAAAAGTGTTACGAGGTCTTTTTATAATTGTTGGACTAAATCTCAAGCACTAGTTTTTAAAGTGATTTTCTTCTGCTTGATGAACAACAAATGAACCATCCGGTCGTTTTTGCTTCTAGGCTCTAGCATCAGCTATCGTTTCACGCTTAGCTTCCTATACTTGATACTTTACAGGCATTGCTTAATCAAAGTCACCCAAAGGTATAGATTTTTCATAGCAACTATCACATGTTTGCTCTAAACAATGTTCATTATATCGATCATAGCAAACCGCAGTCAATAAGTGTTGGTAACTGAAGACTTCAAGAATTTTCGCCTTATTTAGAGCCGTAACTACTTTTCCTACTACTATTCCTGCCGCAAAAGCGACAATGCTTGTCACTGTCGATTTCTAATATAAAGGATAAGGTAGCCGGTAAACTTATGCATGTGACTTTAAATCCGCCATTCGAATAGCAACGCACCACTAACATTTTCGGTGTCTCTAGGAGATGCAGATTATATCAATAAGCAGATGGCTCTCTTGGTTTATAAGCCATCTGCTTACTTATGTATGCTTTGACTTCAAATTTCTCCTTGCTCAATTTCATCAAAATCGGTTTAACGGCTTAGACATGAAAACTTTACATAGATACAGACACATTGTTGCATAAAGATAAAGACCACAGTCTTTAAAAAATTCCTTGTGCAAGTTTCTAAGGATGTCTCTAATCTGTAACGCTTTTATTTCCTAACTAGCTGTGCCCGCGACTTCGTCCGCGTGGATTTTTTTTAAAAAAGTAGCCTAAGTACTCTTTATTACATCAACTATCTACCAGTGAAAGTCTCGTCAAAATCGGTCGAGCCGTTCCAGAGATTAGCCGGAATAAACAGACAGACAGACAAAAATCGTAAAAAGTGTTATTTTGGTATGTGTACCGTGTATACATACATCCACATGCATTTAGTTAAAACCGGGTATTTTAATATTACAAACAGACACTCCAATTTTTCACTCCACTGCACTCCACACAACTCCAAAAAATATTTGTATAGAAGATGTATAGATAGTGTAAATATATTTTGTGTACGGTTTATAACTACAATACATAGGTATTTATAAATACAATACATAAGAAATACGTAATATTTAACGTAAAATAATTTCATCACAAAATTTCAACTCAATCCGTCGATAGGAAGGGCTCAAAAAGGGCACGGAAATGAGACTAAGGCCGAAGACTAAGACCAAGGCCGCTATTCTGTAATCAATAGTTTTCAAAATAAATAGTTTCAGAAACCGCTATCACGTGGCGATAAATAGTTTCATTTTGATACGGCAAAATCGCGAAACGACCCACCTCTAGTTAGACGTACCTATATACTTCCACTCATATACCTTAAAAAAACCGGCTAGGTGCGAGTCGAACTCGCGCACGGAGGGTTTCGTACCATCCGTGATTGTTTGCCATTTTTATCTATAAAAAAATGGCAAACAATCACGTTTATTGTAAGGGAGCCTCCTTAAATATTTATTTAATTTTAATTATTTATTTTTAAAGTGATTATTTAATTAAATATTCTGTGGATATTTCAAACGTCTACCAGTTGTCATTATTAAGATCGAGAAAAAAGCAAAAAAAACACGTTTGTTGTATGGGGGTCACCCTTAAATATTTATTTTATTCTGTTTTAGTTTTAGTTATTATAGCGGCAACATAAATACATAATTTGTGAAAATTTGAACTGTCTATCATGGTTCATAAGATACAGCCTGGTGATGGTCAGATAGACAGACAAACGCAGGGACAGATAGTGGTGTCTTAGTAATAGAGTCCCGTTTTAAACTTTGAATATGGAACATTCACAGTTCGGCTCTTCTCGGCAATGTTCGGTTCTCGTTCGGCGGTGAGTAGCGCGCCGCGTCTCGCAAAACCTTTCGGTAAATACCTACTATTGTTGAATTATTTTCATTTTATAATTTTTCTTAAACTATGCATCCAAATAACTTGGTATAAGAGCCACAGTTTATCTTCCTAAGATTTTCGTGTTCATGAAGTAGGTACTTTACGTTAGTAAGGATTAACATGCCTGCGTACGCATAATAATCCTACTGCTCAAAATTCCTCTATTAATTTTCAACAATGTTTCGACTCAAAATTCCTTATTGTGTTGTTGTTATAAGAGATAGATATATAGTGTCGCGGAATTTTTGTAGATCTACTTAAAATCAATATATTTGTAGTACATTGTACTTACGTATGCTTATACATTACGCCAGCGTACGCGGATACAGCAGTTCGATAGCGATTTTCTTCCGACTTAGTTTACGAATATCGATATTTTAACTAAACCAAGAATAATTGTAACGTAATAACGTAATGCTTGATAGTCTATAACCTTCCTAAATCCTAATGAATGTAGCTATGCTATCACACACAAAGAAATTTTATTTCAATCCAACGTATTGTTCCAGAAATCAGCGCGTTTAATCAATAATCAAACATACAAACACAAAAGAAATATCAAGATGAATTCAACGATTTCATTACATATATAGGTGTTTCAATACGTTAACGCGATGTATTTTCGTGCAGTGACATCTAGTAAATGTGCACTACATTGCGCTTTACGTTACGCTTTCTTCCGATTAATTTTGTTTTCCGTGGGCATGAGATATTTTCCCGCGATAAAAAGTAGCCTATGTCCTTCCTCAGCGTCTTATCTATGTTTATGCCAAATTTTATGAAAATCGGTCCAGTGGTTTAAGCGTGAAAGCGTAACAGACAGACAGACAGACAGAGTTACTTTCGCATTTATAATATTAGTATGGATCTTATTCCTTTTAATAAATTCTTTTTTCCTGTTCCTATTCGGCTGTACTTATCATCTTCTAGAACTTCTTGAACTAATCTTCTGAGGCTTCGTTTTAACTTTTTAGTTTGTTTAATTTTTTCTATATTCCATATATTTTCATAGGTTATTATTAATTTTTTTACCAGTTTTCCAACCATTTCTTCACAACAAGTCCTAAAAGCAATTTGTTTGCTGCTTCTTTTTCTTAATTTGTTTTTAGATTGGAAATATTTTCCAAAATCTGTCGTGTAATACTGTCTCCAAATAAAGCTTTTTTTACATCTTCAGCTTTTGTTTCTGGGTTTTCAGTCATTTGTAACATTTTTGAATTCGGCGTTAGTACCCTAAGCTTTTTTTGCTTCTTCCATTTTGTTTACCTTCTTTCAATATTTATTAAATTTAGATTTAAGTTCCTACATTACTTTGTCTTTCTCTTGTATTTATTTGTTTCTTTTACGTCGTTGTGACTACTGACTATTGTTTCGCTTTAAGCAATCTAGGCGACTGCGTCGCGGGATTTTGAACAGGGTGTGTGCGAGGAGAATGAATGGGTAGTGAGTGCAGATTCCGAATTATTTCTTCTTTACACATGACGACAAAAAAATGATATTGTTAAAGCTACCTAAAAATAACGTTAAACAATATTAACGGTAATTCTGGGAAAAAATACTGCTAAATCTTAATAACGTTACCATTCATCAAATTGATACTTTTACTGGTAATACATAATTTTGTTACCACAATTTTTGCTTTGTGGCAAATTGTGCTATGGCAGAGGGGGTAGTAAGAAGTACCTAATCAGTTATTATATATATATATATATATATATATATATATATATATATATATATATATATATATATATATATATATATACATACATACATAAACACTTCTTAGTTACCCTTCATTTTGATATATGTAACTTTTTTGATAGATTACATATAATCTATGTCCACTATTCTGCGAACCCCGATTAGTAGCTGCGTTGGAAAAGTTTATAAAGTTAATATAATTATTTTTAATATTGAAACTGGACTATTTCAGTTAAAAATAACAGGCCCAGAAAGTTCGATTAGTAAAAATCAGTTTACAAAAGTTGTTAAAATCAGTGTTTCGATAGTGCCGGTAAAAGTCATAACCTATAACGCCACGTTGTACATTTTCGCAACATTAATACATACTTCGAGAATTTACAACTAACATGTCATCAAGTAATTCATTGGCATTAATTGAAAAATTAGCGGGCCGTGATAATTATGCGACATGGCGATTTGCAGTCAAGACCTATTTAGAACATGAAGAGTTGTGGGACTGCGTGGAAAACACTGATCCAAGCGCAATAGATAAAAAGCGTGATACTAAGGCCAGATCAAAAATAATTCTTGTTTATCCCGTGAATTACATGTACATTTAAGAATCAAATACAGCAAAAGAAGTGTGGAAAATTTTTATTTCGTGCCTTTGATGATTCAGGACTACACGCCGAGTTGGTCTTCTGCGTGATTTATGCAATACTACACTAACGGGATATTCTAATGTAGAGGAATACGTAATAGTGGAGCGCCTGGGGGTTTTCACCTCGGATTAGAGTTATAGTGAATGAATTAATATGATCGATGTGGGATATTGTTTTTAAACTATAAATTGCAATGTTTACCCAAAATTTTTTTGTGCACTCCATTGTTTCATTGTTTAAACAAATTATTATGAAAAATTAATGTTTAACTGTATATTTTCACTTTAAACAGTATTTTTTTTATTTATATGTTAAATCTTACCTGAGTAGAAGAACATTTTTCAAAGATACCTGTGTATAAAAATAGCAGTAAGGATTTTGAACAGGTAGAAAAACGTGGAGGGGAGAGCGGTGTGACAGCTGCTATGTACAATGGAATTTCTCGGCTAGTTAGTTGCAAGTAACTCGTGTTCTGTGAATATTGTGCTTCTATAACAGTGAAAATTTGGTTTTTAGTGAAAATTTTTTATATATTTTTGTACTGGAAGGTGTATTGAAGACGACGTTTTTATACAGACACGTAGCTTCGCCCGCGGGCATATTAATAAGTCGTCCAAATAGCTTTTAATAAAAATTTCATCCCCTATTCTTTTTCTATTTCAGCCCTCCAGGGACTGATTTTTGAAAAAAAATTAGCCTAAGTTAGACCCCGGATCTTCAACTATACCCATGCCAAATTTCATGAAAATCAGTCCAGCGGTTTAGCCGTGAAAGCGTAACAGACAGACAGACTTTCGCATTTATAATATTAGTATGGAATGATTTGTCAATTGTTTTTATCACATCAAAGTTCTACAGTACGCAACGAAAATAGAATTAAGTCGAAAAGATTTTAGAGCGATGATTTTTTTATGATTTTAAAAGTTCTCTTTCTCCGCAAGACTGTGCCGCTCGTCTTCAAAATGCTTTTGGAAGAAAAGCACCTTGTTTGAGTACCGTGAGGCGATGGTTTGCTGAATTTAAGATAGATAGGTCGAGTTTCTTTACATGACGAATTTCGTGAAGGGCGGGCTTCAACTACCGTCAACGAAAATAATGTGGCTACTGTTAAGCGGTTAATTGAAGAAAAACCCCGAATTACCTATGAGACAATTCGAGGACTATTTGGGATTGGTATGAGCTAAATTCAGAAAACTTTACACGAAGAATTGAAAGTTCGGAAACTTTGTTGTCGTTGGATCCCTCATGAACTGTCAGCGAAGCAAAGCAAACTCACGTGGAATGGTGCTCACAGATGCTACTAAAGTACGACCACGGACATTCTAATACTGTTTATAACATTGTCACAAGAGACGAAACGTGAATTTATTGTTTTGAACCCGAAAAAAAATGGCAATCTTGTGATTGGGTGTTTGAAAATGAGTACAGGCCAACAAAAGTGAGACAGGCGAGAAACGTTGGTAAAAAAATGATCGCGTTTTTTTTCTCAGCTACGGGTCCCATCTGTACAATTCCACTTGAAGATTAAAAGAGTGTTAATGCCGAGTGGTATTCTACAATTTTTTAACCCGGGTAGTTAGAAAAAGTTCGCGAAAGACGACCCAAAAGCCGCATTCTCCTACAGCATGATATCGCTTCTTCACACACGGCCAACAAAAAAAAAGTCATTTTTAGCTTCCGAAAAAGTAAATCTCGTCACTCATCCTGCGCATAGCCGTGACGTAGCATCCCGTGATTTCAGTACTTTCCTCAAAATCAAAGATTTGATGAGAGGTTTTACTTTTACCAACTCCGAATAGGCACGTAGAAAACATGCCTTCAAATCTGTGGTCCTCCTGTTTTAAAAAATGGTTCGACCGCATGAAAAAATATTTAAAATGTAAAGGAGATTATTTTGAAAAGCAATAAACATAATATTTTGGTTATAACATGTTGTTTTTTTAAGTTACGCCAAACTTATAGTGTGATTTACGTAGTATACACCTGGGTTCATCTTCCGAAACAAATTTAGGTGAAATTATAAAAATTAGTACAGGAGTAACCTCTTATTATTAAATATATATAATAAGAGAAAATATTTAATGTAGACAACAATGTAATATATTTAAATAAACAGATTTTGTACTAATAATTTTTTTTCTTTTCATTAGTCGTAATTAATTACCTTATTTTTTTAAGTGTACACAATAGAGTACGTTTCATTTATAATAAACTGGGCGGGAAATTCCATTGTACATAGCAGCTGTCGCTCCGCTCTCTCTTCCACCTTTTTCTACCTGTTCGAGATCCCTATTGCTATTTTTATACACAGGTATCTTTGAAAAATGTTCCTATATGTCTACTCAGGTAAGACTTAACATATAAATAAAAAAATACTGTTTAAAGTGAAAATATATGGTCAAACATTAATTTTTCATAATAATTTGTTTAAACAATAAAACAATGGAGTGCACAAAAAAATTTTGGGTAAACATTGCAATTTATAGTTTAAAAAACAATATCCTACATCGATCATATTAATTCATTCACTATAACTCTAATCCGAGGTTTTACGGTTTTGAATGCTCCAGGCACTCCACTATAAGTAAAATTATGACAACAGCAAACAAGTTAAGAAACATTGGTTTTCATGTTGACGATGAGGGGCTGGGTACACTTTTGTTGTCCGGTCTGCCTGAGAGTTATAAACCAATGATAATAGCTATTGAAAGTTCAGGCATGAAGATTATTTCTGACTGTAAAATCTAAAATCTTTCAAGATGTGAAAGAAACAAATGAAAACAACTCATCTGCTTTTGTTACGTCAGAAGTTTCATAACAAAATCAAAAATATATCTAAAGGCCTCCGTTGTTAGTTATACATGTAATAAATACGGTCATAAAAGTCCTGAGTGTAAACCAAAACAGAAGAATAAGACTAATAAACAGTATAACTATTCTTATGCAGCTGTATTCATAGCAACTTCAGAATGCTCTGATGACTGGTATATTGATTCTGGTGCTTCAGGTCACATGACCAGACATAATAATTTGTTTACAGAAGAAACAAATCAAAATATAAGAACCATCAAAGTTGCAAATAACAAAACATTACACGTACAAAGCTCTCGGAAGATAAGTTTGTGTGTTCATGGTGAAAATGGCCTACAAAATTAAATACTATTAACTAATGTACTTTACGTGCCTGAATTAACTACAAACCTGCTGTCAGTGAGTCAAATAATTAAGAGTGGCGGCCAAGTAAAGACGTAGAAAAAGAATAAATAACATGTTTAATACATGTTAGTTTTTCTTTTTACACAATAAGAAATCATTTATACGAATAACACGAAGAATATGCTGACATTTTATTGTGTTACGGATATTGTGAGGGTGTATCAGCAAGAGCTCGTGTTGAATACATACGACGGTATCCCAACCGCCGCGCTCCAGATGTCAGTGTGTTTGATGGGGTTTACAGACGAGTTAGAGAGACTGGTTCTGTTTCAAGACGACAGTCTGACCTGGCCTGATCGTCCACGTGTGAATGATGACGAGCAAGACAACGAAGTAATACAACGATTTAGATTGGATCCAACTACTACAACTAACGTTGTTGCCCGAGATCTCGGATGCTCTCAGTGGAAAGTGTGGTTTACCGTCCATTCTGTTGGCTTATACCCATACCACTACACACCCGTACAAGTAATTGAAGAAGGCGATCCTGTAAGGAGGTTGGGTTTCTGCAGATTCATGTTAAATGCAGATTTGGAAGACCCGACTTTTTTTAGACGCATCTTGTGGACCGATGAGTCCAAATTTGATAAGGATGGCATAACAAATTATCACAATGCTCATTATTGGGCCTCAAAGGAACAAGGAAATCCTAAAAAGAAAAGAACAAAGGGATCCCAGAGGCGATTCAGTTTAAATGTGTGGATGGGTATAATTGCAAACCATTTAATTGGTCCACACTTTTTTCCCGACAATTTAAATGGGGAAATTTATGAAAACTTTTTAAGAGAAGACTTACCACATCTGCTGCAGGACTTACCGGGGGAAATCACGCAAGATATGTGGTTCCAACACGACGGTTGTCCTGCACATTAACGGAGATCAGTCCGACAGTGGCTGGACACGACGTACCCCAATAAGTGGATTGGAAGAGGTGGACCTACACCTTGGCCAGCCAGGAGTCCCGACTTAACCCCCATGGACTATTATGTATGGGGACATATGAAGAGTTTGGTGTATGATGAGCCGAATCCTATTAGGAGCGTAGAAGTTTTACGACAAAAAAATCATCGATACATCAAAACAAATACGAACAACATTAATTGTCTATAATATTCTTTATAGACAATACTGAAGTTGAAACACTACCGGGCGAAGAGCAGTCTCTCTTTATACTTTGGCCGAAAAATAAACACGCAACAAATAAGTTTTTTACCTTTAGTACTGTTATCAATATGCTCGACAGACTTAATTTACAAAATAAATCCACAGACATAAACGTGAAAACTATTATAAATAAAACAATGTGTAAAAATACTAACTCTGTCCATAGTCTTTTATTAGAGTTTTTTTATTAATTTTTTATTAGAATACATAGTTGATTAGTAGAGGCGATGTAGAGTGCAGACACAGATGCAATAAAAACACAAGAGCTACACAGTTTCCAGTTCCAGTATCCATAAGCGCTGTGTGAACTATTGTTTTTTTTATAAATGGATTCAAATTGTCTAGGTGTTAGGTTATTGTTACAAGCGCCGTGGGATCTCTAATATTACAAAAAAAGAGCTCTATATGGTCTTGACTCAATTTATGTAGCGGAAGATATGATATTGGCGATTGTTCATTTAATATTAATTCATTGTATAGTATTTTTGTGCTTTCAATTACGACGCACATGCCTAAAAATCCGGTAAAAGTGGAGAATCGATTAATTTAACGAGAGCAGATTTATTTTTTACATTTTTTGTAGTAACTGATAGTGAAAAATCTTTTACTTCGTTTAATTTTTGTAATGACCGTGCATGATTCTCAACAATAAGGCTCTTTTTAAGCCATGGGCGTGGACTCTCGAGTCCAATATATCAAAAGCATGATTGAGTAGTAACAGCATGTTCACTGTGCCATCAACATTACTAAATTCTTTTGATTTTAAGCCGTTATAGAACTGTAAAGCTTTTGATACAGAACGACTAAAAAGTTGGTTGGCTAACTTGACCTTCATTATATTTTCTCTGAAATTTATATAACTTGCCCTCAACTTATTAGCTACATGAAAATTTTCTGACTCTTGTAGTTTATGTAGGTCTTTTATATGCTGCCATTAAATGCAATTTTGATCTTTATCAATAAATTCTTTGTAAAATTGAAAACTATTTCTAATTAATTTAATCATGTGGCATGGATCAAGCCATATAACGGCATTAGAGCCAGTTTCTGAATGTTTAAATGTTGTTTTTAGGTTTGGAGGATCCAAGTTACAACCCAAATTTTTAGCCATTGTGAAATTCGCGGGACAACCATCAAATGTCAAAGCAGTAATATTTACTTTGACTTCATGACATAACGAGATAGCTTGCATAACTAGATTTGCTTTTTGTTCTCCATTTATGCCATTAATCAAAAAATAGCCGATAGGTACCTCAAAGCGGCTATTGATCGACACTACTAAAAAGACGAATGCATCTGTACACTCATCATTACAATCAGCTTCCTCAATACCAGTTCCATAATCCACATAACCAAAAAATCTTTGACTTCCCTGGTGATAAGGGTGGCGTGATAAAGATTTAGTTTATTCAGTTTTACATCTAAACGCATTAAATGACACTTTTGTAAAGCCTGGTCGACCATCAATACCCTGATACCATTTACCTAAAGTTCGCAAGGATGGCAAGCATGTATTAAAAGTTTTCCTAACATATTGATAGGCTTTCCTAGAATAAAAATTTAAAGTCAATGCGAAACTTTTAAGTGAAGGTGAGTACCGTTTCCTTGTTATTTTACCTCTTTCAATTTTAATATTTTGTCTTTCGATTAATTCTCTCTAACTTACACCAAGCCTAGTTTAAATACCAACGCTATTAGCATCTAAGTGATCTTTAGATTCTAAATCTTTTAATGCAGTTTTTAAGGTAGCAATTTTTTTGTTTAAATATCTATTACTAGATTTTAGTCTCTTTATTTCTTTGTTTTTGTTTGCAATTTGGTGGTGTAAATCTATAATACGACGACAAAGCTTTTTTTCGTGGTGTACATCAAAGACCTACAAAAAAATATAGACGTAGCCAAGCGCTCGTATCGTGAGTCACGAATGTGATGACGATGCAGCAATATGAAGCCGGCGGCTTACTAGTCGCCCGCGAGCTAGAGAGAGTGAGAAACGTTCTTTTTGTGACAATATTTATTTTGAAATCATGCCATCCTGTGTGATAAACAATTGTTAAAACAATTCATGTTTTGAAAAAAGTCTTTCGGGATCACTTTTCACAAGGAAGTATCCAAATTTCCATAAATTTAACAAAACTGAAATAATATTTGATATAATTTCTCAGAATACAAATTTGAATTTGCATTGTGCATTGACAGTGTGGTAAGTTAACATACGAATAAATTTCCCCAAACACTGGGGAAATGTCCCTTTTATCTAGAAAATATATGTTAATGTTAGACTTATTGTTTTAATTGGATTCACCATACTATATATGTGTATACTACATATATACATATTTATAAAACATGGCTCGCCGTGTTTTATGCTGTTTCGTGATTGATTCGCCAACTAGCGCTAGAAGATAACGTCATAAAATCATATACCATAACCAATCACAATGACGCAAACATATCAATATTATAACATTATAAATCCTTGTTAAAAACACCCCTGTGTTACCATCAATATTATTTTTTAGTAAAAAATTAAAACTTGTGAAGTTCGAATTTAAAGGTAAATTTTATTTTTTCATTTTTTGTGTGTAATTTTTTTAAATCATTTACTTTTTTTGAATAATTAATAAAACTTTACTGTCTAACTATATCTTTCCATTAAAACTACTAAAATATGCATTTTAAAGGTGGAAATCAGAGTGGGCCTTATTTTATTTTGAGTAGTTTGTTGTGTGTGTGTGTGTGTGTGTATTTATGTATTTATTCCGTTCATTTTTAAGCTATTGCATAGCTTCTATCGCGGGCCTTGAGCGTGGGGACCGAATCCAGAAATTCCGTAACGAAAAAATCTAACACCCCCCACTCCGACCGGAACAGCGGTGATACTTTTTAGTTTTTAACCGACTGCAGGAGGGTATTGTGTTTATCAGTCTATATGTGTATGTATGTATGTATGTTTGTTCCTATTTGTGCATATTTACATGTGTAAATATACATTAACATAATGGCATATGTACAGTAGATAAAATAAATAAATTTCAAGACCTTCTAAATTTTTTTTGGACATAGGAAATAGTAATACAAATAAAATATCAAATATAATTAATATAATTAATATAAGTAAAACGCATTATAATTTATAAAATATAGTAAAATATTAAACCAGTAAATGGAAATTTGAAAGCCAATGCTTGCAACACTAATCTCTAGCACACGTACGTAATGTTTTACGATGCTTGCAAGTGTTGGCGTTGGCTTACGCACACATGTACAAACGTTATCTTCACCGATTTGATTCTAATTGTTTACAATGGCTACGTCTATATTTTTTGTAGGTCTTTGGTGTACATGTTGATGATTGCAGCATATACACTGGAGAAAGGTTTCTTTTTCTAGAATAAAAATTACAAGATGAACACGAATTGGATCGGAATCGTTGATAACCTAAAAATAATACAGGACTTTTTATACATGCTATCAAAAATGTGAATATGATAATATGAAAACTATGTTTGATTGTTCAAATAACTACATTTTATTTGTAGGTACTCACTACAGTTTGTAAAGAAGAAGAAGGCTGAATAGGACCTTTCTTTGTTAATGTTTCGTTTTCGGATATATTTTCTGGGCTGGTATTCTAAAATAATCAAGTAATATTATTGCAAAATACAATTAAATATACATACCTAAATATTGTACAAAATGAAAACTTCAAGATTTATTTTGAGTAATAGTAAACACATACCACTATTGGCAAAGAAAGAGTTGGAATCGATGCTAGTAATAATTTTCTTCAAAACTTCATTTCTATAAAGCAGTCGGGCATAAAGTGTTCACCTCTCATAGTTTTACAGATCCATATCTTTTTGGTGTCTACATCAGCAGGAAATCTAAATAGAGAAAAGTGATTACTAACAAAGGAGTTAAGCCATAATAGACTATTTAGGGAACAGCAGTCTATGAAAAAGTAATATTTGTCAAAAATTGTAACATATTTTTTTATAAGTGTTGTCTTAATTACCGAGTGACCAAATTTTGTATTAAAAATCATTATTGTAAAGGACATAAATTGATATTTATCAAAATAGTATACACTACCATTCTATTTGCCAATGTTGCTAGTCAAACTTTTAGTTTTAGTTCATAAATCAAAATCGATTTGTCAATCAGAAATCGATTCTCATACTGCTTATAATTTTGTCCTATTTCTTAGGTTTTATATTGACTTAAATTCCACTTAGATTGTACTCTTAATATAATTTCCAATCAAGATTTTTATGATATTCGTTTGTTGGAGAGGTATTTCTGAATTTGAACGACATTTTAAATACCAGTTACAATAAATAACATATAAAACGTTTTTGCAATAACGCGAAAAAGTTCTTTTCTACTTAATGCTTCTAGCTGCATTCAACAACAAGTAAATTAGTATGTTACTTATTAACTAGTATCTAAATAACAACTAGTAGCTGTTACATACAAATAAGTAAAATATTAATTTAATGATAATTAAATTAATAAAAGTAGATAGAACCTGAAAGTAGATACTGGATTAAAATGTATAAGGTAGCACATACCATTTCACCCATAATATACAATAAAAAAAAACGCATTGCTGAATTACGGAAACATTCATTCGAAATTAGTATGACATAAATAATGAAACACTGCAAATATAATAGTTATCATTAAATAAACGTCTTTTATATCGTTACTTCTATATTACTGAAATGTCAACATGAAGTATGTAGGTAACTATTATAAAATCTTTTTTAATTTCACTTCTCGATTACTGCAATCGAGTCAGAATTTTTTTTTTTATAGTGGCAACATTTGCATTTTGCACTTACTTTTTTACTGTTTTACTGTTTACTTTTTTACGTTTTTACTATTTTAGGTGTCGTTTTAATTTTTAGATCTTCCTGGTGAATTCTCATAATGACTGTTTTTGACGAGCCCCGTATGCCCGAGACACTGTACCCGTTGTGACTTATGAAAATTAATGACTACTTCAATGGATACGATTTTACACAAATCAGTGCATTGCATCAATAGTGAATCTAATGTTACTCACGGAAGAAATTATTTTAATCCTTAAGTATTTGTATGAATTGTCATCTATTATAATAGAGATGGGTATTTACTAAGAACGTTTAAAAAATGTAACTTACAAAGTGATTGATATGGTACAAAGTTCAATATTCTAATAAATAGTTATATAAAAGTGTAATGTTGTACACAAAAATATGTATATAAATATAAACGCAATAATTCAAGCTACCTAAAATAACTAAAACCAATTCCTGGTTTTACTGTTCGTATTTAGCCCAAAGGTCCATGCATGTGGTATATATATATATATATATATATATATATATATATATATATATATATATATATATATATATAGCAGTCCGCGGATCTGCTACGACTAACATATAGAATGCTGACTGATATATACATGTCGCAGTGAAATTGTCAATACCGTTAGATTATAATCTTTCTAAGTGATATTATAATTTAACTGCTAACCTAACCTAACCTAATTATAATTTCCCTAGGTAGATTATAATCTAACGACTATTGACAATTTCACTGCGACATACATACACTACGCACGCACGCAAAAAAAAAACACACACACACACACATATACTGACGTAAATACAAACACACTCATAAATACACACATGCATACAAACAAATACACTAATAACATACACACACACATATGTAAATACATAAAATATAAATACATATATGTAGAAGAACTAATATTCATTAGTTTTATTAATATTCATAGAAGTGTCTAAAACTGTGTCAGTAAAACTGTGGCGAGTTCAATATTTGTCCCATGCCCGCGTCTAAAGAAGTTGTCCCTTCAAAAATAAATAAAACGTTTAAAAACATGGATGTTAGTAATTCATAATAATAATTCATAATCATTTATTGCTCAAATATTATAAAAATGATATTATAATATAAATATATTTGATCTCAAATAATTGGCTTTAGTTGGCATGCAATATTACAAAAATAAGTTAATTTTAGTAAATCAATATCGACATATCGATATTCGATAGATTTTCTTCAATCACTACATAGACATGACGATTTATTGTAAGAGTGAAACAATGCGTAACCACAGTGAGCTAGACAAGGACCGACTATAACTAGAACCATTATACCATACTTCAAATATTCTTTTAGTTAATTAATAAACTGAAATCAATTATTAACTTACCGATGAAACGTGGTGTTATCTTTTTTAAAATTATTTACACGACTGTTACTTCCACACCACTTTACTGCACAATTTGGCATGTTTTGGTTTTTATTTTATTATTTTACGGACGTAGTTTATGGGTCTGCCGCCTGGTACTGGTGGCTACTAAGTACTAAATGAACGCGCGTATGTTTTCAAACTTATAGGTGCATTTGCACAAATGCACTGCAGACATTACGCTTATACATTACAAGTATATTGGGGTATGTGGTCTGTGGATTTACCTTTGTTAGGCGCCCCATAGACCTACAATAACATAGCGCAATACTTTTATCATGCAATAATATTGAATACCCCTTGCTTCCAAACGTTCAATAAATTCACTCAACAAACCAGTTGGATCAATATTTTCGCGCGAGTAACATGTTTGACGACGAAGTTTTGGCGGCAAACATGCTGGTGATTTTGTTAAATAAATCTATACAATTCTATACACTCAAGTAAAAACTCCCGTTCTTCATCTTTTATTGATTGGTTTTGTTTCGATCAACACTTATATTGATTAGTGAATTGGCCTGAATGTCGAGTTTCGGCCGAAAATTGAATTTCGATAGAATGTCGAATTTTGGCCGAATGTCGAAATTTTGGCCGAATGTCGAAATTTTGGCCCATTCTAGTAATGAACTATTAAATTAACAAGATGAATAAAATTACCGCAAAATGACGAAAATTTCTTGCTTGCTATTTTGCTTAAATTTACGACACGACCATACATTAAAAAACCGTGACTGACCGAAAGCGACCGCTACACAGCGAAGCCTACACAGTGCAAGAAAAAAATATTGCACAATAAAAATAAAATCCGCTCAAACTTTCGTTCAATCATTGTGCAATCTCCAATATTAACCCTAAACGGTCAATAATATTGCACAATGCGTAATATTGCGCAATATTATTGTATATCTATGTATGTTCGCATAAGGGTCACCTTATGCGAACATTTTCTAGAGATTATTGTCTTGTATCGATGAATAATATTAATTTTTATTCCTGACGTATAAATAATTCAGACGCTAACAAAAGTAGGCATTTCTTGTTCACCGGAAGAATTTCGGATAATTCGAATATAATATGCTCCATATTTTTAGGATCTAATTTTAAACTCATATGGCCTTTCTAGAGCCACCCCACACACTAGCGTTTTTCGAGCATCGTCGTCGTGCCAGCGTCTGCACAGCGTCGACGCGACGTCGAAGCCGCAGCCACGTGACACAAGCGCTGGCCGCCTGCCGAACGCCCCGAACTTACGCGGCGCCAGCGCAACGGTTTTGTTGTTGGCGCAGCGAACAAGTACTATCGAGTACAACTATCGCGAGTCTCGTCAGTCGTAACGTTGGCAAGAGAACATGACACATCATCTCCAAAATACAGTCACCGCCCGAAGAGTGATAAGGATGCTAATGATTACCTAAATTTCTAATTCAGTTGTTAGGAAATTATTGTTAATTTTTAATTCCATTTAGTATAGTTGACAGATAGTTCATTTGCTATTCCATAAATTTAATATGTGATTTAGTTTCATAAATAAATACAAAACTTTTCACGTGATGTAAATATAACGTTTTTACTTACCTTAATATAATACTAAGTCTTTCTTCACGTGATACAGCAATCCTTAAATAGGTATCTTGATATTTTATATCGGTTTGAATCAGTTGCAAAAGATTTTCAGATTTTCATTCATAAATAATCATAAAAGTGTTTTTTATTATTTTTATATGTTCACAATACAATACGTAATAATCGCTTTCCTGAACACAAAATCTCCACAAAGGATCTTCCTAATACTTACGGTTATGTTTCCTTTTTCCTTTACGTAGTTTTCGAATCAGTAATGTCAACAGCAATGCTTCTTCGTCGGAATCCATTTTCACGCTGATTGTAGGCGATTACTACTAAGACGTCGTCGTCGTGCCAACGTCCTTACAGTGTTGACGCCGCGGTAACGCGACGGCAGCAATGCGTTAAGTAATCGGCCAGCGCTGGCGTCACGTCGCCGCGGTGTCGACGTCGGCTCGACGCTGTGCGGACACTGGCACGACGACGACGCTCGAAAAACGCTAGTGTGGGGGGTCTCTAAGAATTATTTTTAAAAATGTTGACTGTATATATTTTATTTTGTTTATGTCTGTCTTATGTGTAAGTCCGTAACATTGAAGTCTATAAGAAATAATTGATTCTACTAAGCTATAATACATAACATATAAAACAGTTTTAAATTTAGCTAAAAGCAAATGAAGCTTATCGCAAATAATATATACATACATGCGGAACCCAATTAAATCGACGATCAATATTAAGGCCAAGATATTTAAAAGTATTTTGTATATTTGAACAGTTACAATTTACGTATTTGTGTAAGCACTTGTAAGAATGACCTATTATTCTAATTTGTCTGTCAATATGTTTATTATTATTTTAATACATAGATAATATTGTTACGCGCTTCGGGTTCATAATTTACAAAAAAACGCCACTTATATTAAACCATGTATTTATAACACAAATACACAAAACAACACAATGTAATACTTAAATACTCTGATTAACACTAGTCACTCACTGTACTAACACTAAATTTAAACGACTACACACTAAAATACTTCTCTTCTTCACTGTATTCCACACTGGTCGCTCGTACTATCGCTTTCAATCACTGTATAAAACTGCTCTCCATTTGTCAACACTTCCCTATTTATACCCTAGGTAAAGTTCTACCTCGTTCCAGAAAAATCTTAATTTATGGCGTAAACAATAAACAAGTAAACAAGTTTTGATAAACAAGTCACTAGTAGTCAGTACTTGTCACTGTCGTGTTCCGGTTTGGAGGGTAAGGTAGCCGGTAAACTTATGCATGTGGCATTAAACCTCGCCACAAAGATAGCAACGCACCATTAACATCTTCGGTGTCTATAGGCGATGGTTGACTCTTTCCATCAGGAGACCCATTTGCTTGTTTGCTATCTTATGAAATAAAAAATAATAAAAAAAGTCCTAGTACACACTATTTTCACCCTTATGTCTTATAACAGAAGATCCATTATGGTATACCTGTTCGGGTAACGGTCAACTATTTGTTTATCAATAGGAGTAGCTATCTTTTTCTTTCATTTCTAGATCTCTCTAGCGCTCCAACTCTTCACGCTTCTAGATTATTCGCAACAATATTTTAGTTTTTATCATGTTTATAATAATACTATTGTCATCTGCCAATTTCAATATGCTATTAAAGTCATTTTGTATGTGTTGTTCTATGGCTCATGTATCTTGACTTGCGTACAAAATACATGTGCCATCTACAAACATAAATTTTTCACAATTCTGTATACGCGAAGAAATACTATTAACATGCATTATATAACAAACTGGGCCTGTAACTGATCCTTGTGCCACCCCATACTTAATATTTTTTTGGAACTATAACAATTTTTTAATTTAACTTGTAAAGTGAGATTTTGCAAATAATTTTGAAACCATGTGGTTTAAGATATTTATTGTTTCATAAAGAATATACAATATTCACTTATATAAAAATGCTAATAAAATATAAAATTACGACTTACAGTTCTTGTGTTGGTATTTGTGAGCACATTCACTAAAATCATTACATACTAATCACGGAATTATTATAAGGATACTTTTTTTTTTAAACACTAACACACGGTTCTTAAAAATAATAAACGTATGTGGACGGTTTTAATAAAATACCATGATAACAAGACACATTTGTACCCAGCGACTACGAACATAGATGTCATGTAGCTAAAAGTGACATGTAAAATCTATGTAACATTATAATAAATGTATTTTTTATTTGATATAACCATGATAATAATTTTCCGCGAATACCACATTCATTCATTGCATTTAACAAAATATTGTGTTCCAGAGTATCGAATGCCTTTTTAAAATCTATGAAAAGAAATGCTATTTGTTTTTTTTTTTTTTCATTTAGATACTTATTTCATTTGGGAATTTAGTTTATATAAACATGCTTATATATGCATGCAACAATGACTATAATCTGTATTAAAATCATATTCTAATTCCATGTTATTCATAAGTTAAGCGATATTTAATTTTTTATTCAGGGTTGGCACTTTAAAATCCGAATAATAGTATTAGGTATATCCGGATTTTTAAAAATATAATAAAATTTATCGTTTAATATTTCAAATATTAATTGATTCTTAAGAGTCACCAGTCGCTTTATCATGATTCTCACGAGGCATCCGAAAGACAACGAGAAATAGAAAAATATCATATACAACCGACTGGCCAAACAGTTTTGACTTTACTTAATTTATATATATTTCATTATACTCGGCTCTGTACTCGAGATTAGCATTAGGAACACTTATTGTAGAACACATATTGTCTCGCCAACTGCACTGTAATTTGAGATAATTTTTTTTGAACTGGTATCATTTATTTTAACTGGTGTCACTATCGTGTTACGTAATACGTATTTCTTCTGCGCATCTTACGTAGTATTGTATACTCTTTGGTCTCCATTACACTTACAGTGCTCCGCCAACTCGCAGGCTTTCTCTGGCCTTTAGCGCACTTTTAAATTTTTTACAAAAAATAATATCTTGCAATAATTTTCTACCAATATGGGCAAGTATGCCTGTATTATATCTGGCGAGTATGAATATATTACCTCAAAATTTAGAAGATGGTTAAAACTAGAGAGAAAAGAAAAAGGTCAGAGATGCAAAAGAAATTGGATTGTCTCAAGATCGTCATCTTCAGAAACGTGAAGTTCATTGTCCTGTTCGAGCTCTAGTCCCTACTCTCGATGTCTTCGCGCCCGTTCAAAGTTGCGGGGACAATGCCCGACGCCTTTACAAAAGCATCCATGCATTGGAATTTGGAGGTTAGTAATCCGGTCTTCATAATTTGGTACTGCGGGTAACCTTTGGGGTTATTATATTTTCTGGCTGACGAAGACTAAGATTATGCCGTCTGGCAAAGTTTTCAACCCATTTCTTGCTGGCTTCTTTTTTATTATTATTAAATCTATGGTTGAGACCATTTTTCTCTGCTAGATCATAAGCAATCCTCCCTAACTCTTTCTTCGTCAGCCCATAAAAACATCTATCCAAGTGGCGGCAGTGTTCTGCCAAGCTGTTATCTAATTCAGGTGAAAATACATTTGAAAATCTACCCAAAGAGAGAGGAACGTTGCCTGCCTTTAATCTTTTTCTTAAAGACGATTCTGGGACATTCAATGACTCTGCAACCGATCTTTGACTTTGCCCGCGTTGTATCCTTTCTCTAGCATCTTTTAATATTTCCTCCGTAAAAATTAATTTTCTGTCTGATTTTCTTTTATACGACGACATATTTTCGATCTGTAAAATAAAATAAAAAAATTCTTATTTGCTTCATACAAGCTAAGAGTGCGCACGCGTACTCATTGGGTGCGTACTCTTTGGATTCGCGACAGTTCTTGTGTCGGCTATGACAGTTAAAACAATTCAACATAAACCACACATAACCTTACTTACTAGCAAAATATACAAATCATATTTCAAGAATAACCAACATTTTTAAGTGAAACATTTACACAAATCCTGAAATATGGCATTAAAATTGTTAGAAAATAATATCCAATGTATTCTAAACTTTCAAATTGCGATAAAATTTAAAATAAATATCTCACTTACTTGAGTACGTGTCTGCAAATACAACTCATTAATGGCGACTGACAAACGTCACAGTATTGTCACACGTTGAAATTTACTACCCATCCAAAGCACTGCGTACTCTTTGGTAATGCACACTCTTTGGTAGCTTTACCCTACAATCCTATACACTCAAGTAAAAACTCCCGTTCTTCATCTTTTATTGACTGGTTTTGTTTAGATCAACACTTATACTGATTAGTAAGTTGACCTAAATGTCGAATTTCGGCCGAATGTTGAGTTTCGGCCGAAAACTTATTTTTTTTTTATATCATAAGATAGCAAACAAGCTGTTTGCTTGCTTTAGTTTGACTTTGACAGTCAACTGATCTTTAAAATCACAACTGATTAAGAAGATGCATCGAAATTGATCTGCTAGTCAGTATGACTTTTCTAACGAAAAGAAAGCCAGGAAAAATCCGGCGCCATATAAAATCACCCAAGCCCACAGTCAAAAAATTTAAACTGGTTATGCCTACTTTCATTTTAGTGGATTATTAACAGTAACACCATGCCTACTTATAAAAATGTTAATACAAGTTTTAAATTTGACATTTTTGGTACAGGCAAACTGAAAAGATTATAGATTTAGATTTTTTTATATATCATTAGATAGCAAACAAGCAGATGGGTCTCCTGATGGAGTCAACCATCGCCTATAGACACCAAAGATATTAATGATGCGTTGCGATCTTGTGGCGAGGTCTAATGCCACATGCATAAGTTTACCGGCTACCTTACCCTGCAAACCGGAACACTACAGTGACAAGCACTGACGCTATTGCGGCAGGAATAGGTAAGGCGGTGGTACCAGACACGGGCGAGACAATGCAGAACTCTACTACCTCGCCACGATGATAGTGACTCGCATAGCCTATCAGTCCTTTTACGACCTGCCTGACGGAACGGCAGTTGACCTATTCTTCAAAGGCGCCCGGAACAACACGGGGAACTCTCGGATCCTCTGAATTCTCGGGATAATTTCGAAATGAAAACCATAAAAAATTATACAAAATAAATACGGACACTTGAAACAAGCTAAATTTTATTGCAATTAAAAAAAATATAAAGTTTCTTTTATTACCCACAACAAATAAGAGACATAGGTATTTGAACAGAATAAAAAACTTACTTTAAGTTTAAAGTTTAACTAAACTTCAAGCTTAATCTAAAGTCTAGTTTTCGAACAAAAGAACTAAGCTTTTATTAGAATTTGACATTACTCAATATTTCTAGACAAGTTTTAATGTTAATTTTGTCGCCTAAAAATCGTCAACAATTTTTTTATACCTCTGATCTCTCAATTTATATTTATTTAACCATTTTTTAGTTATTGGAATACGTCGAGTCCGTATATATTTAAAGAATAAAAATAAATCTCTGTCCTAATGTAAGATTTATTTACGCTTTCATGTGCATAAAGTGATAAACTATAAGTATAAGTGTTATCTCAGTGTAAAAAGTTTGCTACATTATTTGCCCAAAGAAAAACAGTGATATAATGTACTCGTTTCTTCAATCAATAATTACTCGTTTGTGGTGAAAATTAACATACAATATCTTTAAAAACTGTCATATGTGTATAAATAATAACCAGAAAATTAATGTCTTATTCTAAAAACTTGGCTGTGTTAAAAGTGAAACTCGTTTCTTTGTGTTAGTAGGCAACAATAATTTCAAACAAATGAGTCATAATAACGAACTTGCACGTCGGAATCATATTGACAAATTCATACCAGAGCTGGCAAGACCTGTAGCGTATTGAGTATGTTACACACGGTGAATTTGCAGTGGTCCATTAGTCTCGAGTTCAAAATCTACACATCAATTTCCGTTTTTACGTTTTTCTCCTTTTTTTTCTTTTTATTTATTTGAAATCGTATATTACATACGTAAAAAAATGGATACCAGCTTTGATTTTGAAAGCTTTGAAAATGTAACACTGAGAAAGAAATACAAATCATTGTCGAATGAATCCTTAAAATCATTTGAAACTTCACATTCGGACTATTTGGCTAGAAGCCTGCCAGACATATCAACAGTGACAGACGAATATGACATGTGCGAGTTAAGAGAAGAAATAAAATCATTAAAAAATCAATTGGAAAGTGCACACAATGAAATAGAAAATTTGTTGATTGAAAATAATTCATTAAAAAAAAATAACCGTAGAGCAACAAAATACTATTACCCAATATAAAACAATTTATTCAGGCTCTCCCGAATTAAAAAACAGTTCAAAAAAAAAAAAGGCCATAGAAAATCTGAAATTCATGTATCGCAAACAAACACATACACCTCACCAAGTGCAGAGACCTCTACAAACTTAAGTAGTATACCTCAATTACATTTCAAGAACCAACCTACCAAGAGATTACTTGCAACATCGGATAATCTTAATTCCCCGCCTAAAATAACAGATGGCGCCAATATGGAGTTCTTACAACAAACAGTAACAAATAGCACCACAGTGAAAGATTCCACTATGGCCGTAAACCGAAATATTTGTATTATAGGAACACAACAATGCAAGGGATTGACGCTGCAGCTAATTAAAACCCGAAAAAACAGTATCACCAAATGCCATGATTACTCTATTAGTTCTCTATTGAAACCTTTTGCAACATCAAGTGAAATCCTCAAATGAACATCGATCGTTGAACCAGAATCGTCTACGGAGAACTATTTAATTCTATGTGTTGGTGAAAACGACGTAAATCCGACAAGACTACTAATAGACTTTTGTATTATATTAAATAACTGTAAAAATATGCATGTCTTAGTGTTATCTGTATATAAAAACAAATGTTTAAACGAGAATATGCTTAATAATAGCTTAAAAAATATTTGTAAAAGTTTTTCGAATTGCACCTTTATAAACTCACGCCAATTCTCGTCTAAACGTCTGTATCTTAATGATTTGTGTTACCAAATTAATATGGTTATTGACACTAAGGATTACAACGAAAAATATCTAGTTCTTAATAAGAAATTTCTCGGAACAAAATCTAATATAGGTGAAGCATCCCATCGTAAGGGTACCATACCTTATTACTTCCCAATAATATCTGGAAAGGAGAAAAGTGTCTGTAAAAATAAACCTGAAGAAAACTTGCCTTCGAAGTTTTTTCGTAAATGACACACATAAAATAAACTCCCACAAAATAACTTATAATAAAATTGTTTTACTTCATCAAAATATTGCGGGGCTTCTAAATAAAAGTGACTGCATAGAGCTGTGTCTAGACGAATTCAAAGAAAACAACAACATTATTTCTATCTTATGTTTTTCAGAAACATTCGTCCGTAGTGGCGATGAACATCATATTACGCTCAAAAATTATAATCTCTGTAATTGGTATTGTAGATCTAAGGAAAAAAGGGGCGGGGTGTGTATCTTATTGTTGAAAAATATTGACTTTAAATCCATCGATTTCTTTAAATATGGTGTTGTTCCTTTGGATAAACACTTTGAATCCTGTGGTATTGAAATACCATCACAAAAATGTTTTATTATTTGTATATACAGGACTCCAGATTCAAATATCTTAATTTTTTTTGAAAAACTTGAAATAATTTTATCGAAATTAAAGAAAAGAAATAACTGGCATATAATTATAGCAGGTGATTTTAATATAAATACTCTTGTTAATAATAAAAACTCCATTGCTTTCCAGGAATTACTGTCGAATTATGGTCTTACCTTGCACTTAAATTGTCCTACGAGAAAATATACATGTATAGATAACATCATAAGTGACATAAATAATTCAAAAGCTGAAATCCATAAACTTTTTTTATCTGACCACGATACGGCGCAATCTCTCTCATTTATACTATGCAACTATGAAGACAAAATACCGTTTTGGTACACACAGGTTAGAGATTACTCAATTCAAAATATTGAGATATTTTTGAAATGTTTATCAAATTTGTCGTGGTCAGACGTTTTTTGCGAAAATGACGTAGATAAATCTTTTAACACTTTTCACGAAACATACACAATGTTTTACAATCTTTGTTTTCCGTTCATACGTAAAAAGGTGAATGCTAACTATAAAACTCCAAAATGGATTACAAAAGGCATAAAAAATCAAGTAGAACTAAAAGAACCATTAGATTTCTGTGGTATAAAAGTAAATCGATTGACATTAAAAACAAGCTTCTAAACTATGGAAAAATTTTGAAAAAATGCATTAATATCTCTAAAAGAAAAATTAATAGTAAAATAATAAATAATTCATCAAATAAATGCAAAGCTGCATGGAGTATAATAAAAAATAAATATGAAAGTACAAAAACTTTCAAAAAAATTGGGCCCCTATTAGTAAATGGTGTAACCATTACTGAGCCTGCCTCCATCGCTAATTATTTCAACAACTATTTTTTAAAAAATACACCAACATTACCAGTAGTTACAAAAAATACATATAAATTAAAAACTATAAACAACAGCATATTTATAACACCATGTACAATAACAGAGGTTGAAACAGAAATAAAAAAATTAAATAATAAAAAATCTGTTGGGTTCGACGGCATATCCACTGACATTGTAAAGTATTCAGCACACTTAATCTCACCTGTTCTATGTTATTTAATAAATGCTTCCTTTTCACAGGGTATATTTCCAAGTAAATTGAAAACCACGATAATAAAACCAATGCAAAAAAAAGGCAAATCAACCGATCCTGTCAATTACCGTCCAATAGCATTAATATCTGTTTTTTCTAAACTATTCGAAAAACTGATGTCAAAAAGATTAATAAATTTCCTTAATAAAAATAATGTCATAATAAATGAACAATATGCATTTCAAAAAAATAAATCAACAACACTTGCAATTTTCTCCTTAATTAAAAAAGTCACTGAATATATTGATAAAAAAATTCCCGTGACTGTTATCTTTTTCGATATGAACAAGGCATTTGACCATGTCAATCATAAAATACTCCTAGAGAAATGCGAAAAGTATGGTGTAAGAGGCCCTGCATTAAAATGGCTTGAAAGCTACCTTACCGATCGTACTCAATATGTAGAAGTATCGGACTTAGACCAAAATTTTAACCTTAATTCCTTCTTTTCTACTACAAAAGTCAGTAAATTGGGTGTGCCCCAAGGAAGTATAATCGGACCTTTGCAATTCCTTGTACAAATAAACGATCTGCCGAATGCATCTGAAAGTCAATTTATTTTATTTGCAGATGATATATCGATTATAATTCCAGATTGTGATTTAAATATAAACTATGAAACAAAAATAAACAATACCGTGAACCAAATAATGAACTGGCTCAAAGAGAATAACTTAAACGTGAATCTGTCAAAAACGAACTATATAAGATTTACAAATAGAAAACCTTACCAGTCGACATTAAATATTCAATGGAACGGTAACATGTTGAAAGAAACGGATGAAACCAAATTTTTAGGGTTATTAATAGATAAGAATTGTAACTGGAAATCCCAAGTAAATAGTGTCTGCTCGAAACTGAACAGTTATGTATTCTTATTAAGTAGAGTCAGATCTCTGGCAGGGCAAAGTGCTGCGTTAACTGCTTACCACGGATATGTTGGCTCGGTTCTTAGGTATGGCATTCTTATTTGGGGTAATTGAACCTCTAGTCAAAGGGTGTTCATCGCACAAAAAAAGTGTATTCGCTGAATTTGTGGAGTAGGTCCTTTAGTATCCTGTAAGCCATTTTTCAAAAAATTAAACATCTTGACGCTAACTTCCCTATACATTTATGAAGCGGCTTTGTTCGTAAGGAAATATCCCCATCTATTTACCAGAACTGATTCTGAAAACAGAATCTTTACTTCTAGGGACCCCACCAGGGTAAAATTCCCCAAATGTTCTAGTGTACTTTACAAACAAAACTGCTACGCAATGATAATTAAGGCCTACAACGCGCTACCCCAAACATTCAGAGAATTGAAAACTACAACTTTTACAAAAGAGGTTCGTAAATGGTTGATCAAGAACTCATTTTATACATTTAAGGAATATTTTTCTTTTAAGGAGAAAAAAAAACAATGATTAAAATATTTCTTGGTTTTGTTGAGTGAATATAATAAAGTTAAATAAATGTAATACTAACGAATACTTTAGTAATAATAACAGACGCTATAGAACGTTAAATTTCAAATTCAAATTGCATAAATCGGAAACAAGTTGGCGCCAACTTGGCGCCAATTGTCACGTGATTATTGGTGGCGTGATCTAAAATACCCCCGCTTCCTAAAGGCTCGGCGGCGGCAAGCCCGGCATTCGCTGACTTGATTCCGAAAGTGCAGGATCTCATTCTTAAAGCCTCCTCTACACTACTCGCGAAGTTCCTCGGCGAAGTACTCGGCCGAAGTTGACTGAAGTCCGCGGTGCTACACTACACACTCGTTCAACTTCGCGAGGAGCGCATTCGTGTAGCGTTACCGGTACCCTGCGGACGTTTATTATAATGGACGCTCAAGTAGCAGCTGCCGTAGCAATGTGCTCTCTAGCGTATTATAACTACGTGCATACTTATCTCACGAAGAAGACTAAAAAGAAAAGAAGAAAAAGAAGATGGTGGATGATCGCAATGCATCGGAACAGAACTAGGTAGGTAATATTTATTTAAATAATTAGGATTTCTAATAAGTTAAAGTACATTACATGGCAAGTTAATTAACTGTATTTTTTTTTACAGACGTACTATGGAACAACAATTTCTTGAACTCATACAAGAACCATCAGGAGAATTTGAAAATTTCCACCGAATGTCATTGGACGATTTTAATTTATTACTTTCTAAAGTCGAACCCTTAATCGCTAAACGAGACACTCATTTAAGAGAAGCTATACCTGCTAAGATTCGATTATCAATCACCTTGAGGTTTTTGGCAAATGGTAACAGCTATAGATCTATGCACTATTTATTTAAAATTTCAAGCCAGTTGATTTCAAAAATTGTAGTCGAAGTCTGTGAAGCTTTGAACGAGGAACTCAAGGATGAAATAAAGGTAAAATTTTAATATTTATGACATATATTTATTAAAAGTTTAGGTATGTACAATTACAAAAATATCAGTGAGAATAAGAATAAGAATAATTTCATACATTACGAGTCATTATATGCCTGATATATTAAATCACTCTGATGTGTATTATCTTCTGGACAATCAGATTGAGTTTGGGTCTCTGGTATATGCAAAATATATTGAACATCGTTAGATTGATCTGATTGAGGCTGCTTATAGCGTTGATAAACTGATTGACTTTGGGTGTCTGGTGCAATAATTTCATCACTTATAACACGTATCTTTGAAAAGCGTTGATGAGCAGTGATTTCGCTTGGTTGTTGGAAGTATGTCGGTTGACATTCACTGAACTCATTAGATAATGTTATATATGTATCAGGTGGCTCTGAAAACGATGAGTGTGGTCTAGGAGATAATGTTGTAACATTATAATGAACTGCATTATTCGCAGATAAAGGACGCTTTCTAGAAGATAGTGATGCAGTTAACGGACTATAATATGGCGTAGACTTAGGTGTAGAAGTACGAAACGATTCACCTGATGGAGATCTTTCAAAACGTGATTTCCGAAATAGAGCATGTATATCGAACATTATATCGTCCCTTTCATGTTCAGGTAACCTCTTCAGTTTTTTGGCAATTAGTTTACCGAATACGTCGCACTCGTCCTCAACTGCGCTGCTATCCTTTGAAGGATTATTTATCACTTTATTTAAGTTATTGAAGGCTTCTGTCATCTGCCTACTGGCAACTTGCAATTCCGGTGGGTTGTCACGCCGTCGGATGGTGTGTCTATTTTTTGGGGGCTCTGGTTCTTTTGGAGTTGGAGAAGCAATTGGTACATCCTCTGAAGCGTTGGTTGATTCTTCCTGAATCGAATCAGTTCCATGATCCTGAAATAAAAATAGCAAAGGTTTAAATGTATATATCACGACCTATTTAATAATAAATCTTTATTTAATCCAATCCAAATTTGTGAGTGTATATGGGTTCTGTATACTATATGCATTTGAGTGCGCGTATGTACTGTATGTGTATGTAGGAGTGTGAGTGTATGTCTCTGTATTTAATGAAAAATACATGAGTGCTACAATTAATCGGCTTTTTAATTATTTATATACAATTTGAGTGTCAGCTTTTAATGAAATTGACAGTGTCTTTTTACATATTATTTGATGATAATATTTTTTATATAATATACTTTTTATTTACAGATGCCGTGCAATGAGCAGCAGTGGTTGGAAGTTGAAAACGGATTCAAGGAGAATTTTCCACATGCCCTTGGCGCAATGGATGGAAAGCATATTGTTATACAATGTCCGGTTAACTCTGGTTCTGAGTACTTTAATTATAAAAAGACGTTTAGTTTAGTACTTTTAGCTTTAGTCGACAGTAACTATAACATTATGTATGCTGACATTGGTAGTCAAGGTAGGATCAGTGATGGAGGTGTACTTAAAAATTCTTCTTTATGGCAAAAAATTGCATCTAACGGGCTTAATCTTCCTAAGCCAAGTCCATTATCCGGAACGGATCATGTCGAAATTCCCTACGTTTTTTTGACAGATGGAGCATTTGCTTTACATAATAATATAATGAAACCATATCCTGGCAACCATGATATCAATTCACCGAAAAGGATTTTCAATATGCGCTTGTCAAAATCTCGAGTAGTAGTTGAGAATGTGTTTGATATTTTAGCATCCAGGTTTAGAATATTCAGAAAGCAAATTGATTTGGATATTCATAATATCCCAATTATTACAATGACATGTCTCTTATTGCATAACTTTCTCAGAAAAAGTAATAAATCATCCCTTATATATATGCCTCCTGGTACTGTAGATATGTATGATGATAATGGAGTTTTAATTCAACCCGGGTCTTGGCGGGCAGACTTTGATAATAACTGTGCTTTGAGAGATATTACACAAGTACCACGCAGATCACCATTATCTGCCGTTCAGATAAGGGATTACTTTACAAATTATTTTCAATGTTTATAAATAAACACAACGAATGTAGGGTCATTTCGCCTGTTCGTTACCACATTAACTACATACTTTTTATATTAAAACTAATGCAGAGACATTATTATGTTCTCCTTAAAGCAAGCAACTGCACTAAATGGACGCAAACTGGCGAATCGACCTTACTGTAATCTGTACTTTAGTAATAATAAAACAAGTTATTGATAATAAAAAACTTACCGTGGTTATTGTTTGTTTACATTTATACACGGACCCCAAAAAGCTGTTCATGAAATCAAAGGCGAACCAAACTGGACGATAAACATCATCTGCGCCGGCACCACTTTTTAAGGAAGCTTCCATTTTTCTGTAGTAGCCCCTGTATGTCGCAAAAAGTGAATCCTTTTTTTTCTTCAATTCTTCAACTGGTATTTCCAAAACGTCCCGAATACGCACCCAAGCATCATTTACTTTTTTCTTGTCCTTATGACCTTTCCCACTGGGGTCCCAAATAAAAGGCTCTGCTTGAAGTGTTTCAAGGAACAACATAGTTTGCTCCTGTGACCACTGTATGCCGCTCACAATAGAGTCTCACACGCACATCAACGAAAAAATCTATTAAACACACGTGCATTCACAACGGCGTCTTGACGCGTACTGAAGTCGGCCGAGTAGTGTATAGAGGTACTTCGAGAACGCACTTCGGGTAACTTCGTGCCCTTTGACTCGGGCGCAAAAACCGACAACAAACGGAAGTCGGCCGAGGCGAGGTAAAGTTGGACGAAGTAAGCCGAACTGCCTCTCTACATTATTCTATTCGTCTAACCTCGTTCAATTTCGCGAGTAGTGTAGAGGAGGTGTAATAGTGTAAATTCATGTCGCTCAAACCATCAATATGTATTAAATTAAATATTAAGTATTAAAGGAAATAAATTGTAAAAGTATATAGAAGCCGTTTGATTCCAACAGTCCGAAGTGGGATCAAGAATCTTTTTTTTTTCTAAAAATTCTCACCTACGCCTATTGTGAACTGCGATTACTGGTACGTATGCATAAGCTATTTAATAATTTAATAATTTTTGACATAATAATTATGTGATTTTATGTTGATAATATTCATCCTCATCGAAATGCTGTGCAAATTATGCACTTGAGAATGCAACTAAACTCTGTCTACAAGTGGCCAGTTAGTCATGAAGGTGAATTCATAAGTAAATATACATTTTAAATGCGCAACAAAATTTACACTTGAAACGTTAACAAAACATGCTTGTGATCTCGATTTAAAAATATTTAAATTACTAATGGTGTAAAATAGGCTGAACAAAATATATAATAATATATAAATATAACGAAATATATTTATATATTATATATAACATTTAAATATATTTAAAATATATACAACAAACATTTGTGTACTGTAAAAATACTTGTAACTGGTCCGCAGGCGTATCACCTAACGTTTGCAATCCGCCAGCGATCAGCGATGACTTTTAAACGTAACCAAAAACTCATCAAAAACATCGCCAATTGCTTGCTGGTCCTAGGTGCATTTTTTACAATATCACAGCACCAAAACTAATCAAGTGGCAACGACTGCCACTAATATATAAGGCTGTTATGTGTCTTGCAATAACGTTAGTAACGTTACGTGATAACCCCGCCGATTTTCCCAATGAATAATTGACCGAGCTTTAAGATATTAAAAAAAAAATTACTTCAACTGTATGTTCACATCTTTTAAATTACGTAACGGATTTTTTTTAATGCGGGTTTCATCAACAGACAAAGCGATTCAAGAAGATGGTTTATGTATTGTACATGCATATCATAGTAGAAAAGCCAATAATTTAAAAAATTTGGTGTTAAATCATATTTTTGTAATTGATTATTAAAAAAAAAAACAACAAAAATGAAATATAACGTTTATGTGATAAGCACTTATAAGGAATTACATTATAAACAGCATATAACGACTATGTAGGTACAGAAAAAAGTGTTTTAATGTTATCTTGTGGCATTTTTAATTGAAAGTTTGTAAAAAAAATATATAAAAAAGCAATTTATTTATTTTAAGTATTGCCAACGAAGCATGCGTTTTAGACATTTACATACCATAGCAGCAGCAAAAATAGTAATCCTTAATAAAAAGGAGTAGTCGTATACTGAACTCAACTGGTAATTTAAAAACAAAATGTAGTTTTAAAAAAAAATTTTAACTATTCAAAATTATAAATTAAATGGATGTTTATGATCGATAAACGTACTCTAAATAACAATCTAAATACAGCACTAACAATTTAACTAACTTAAATTAATTGTTGATAATGAGCGTGGCCCAACTGCTCCTTTTTGGATACTTCCAGTTACGTATTCTATTTTATTACGAGAATCGATCGTTCCACTAAAAAGGAGAACAGCTATCCATATTTGATTTAGATCTTGTCTCATTAAACAGATTATTCTTACGGTATTACAAAATTACATACATACTATGTTTAATAGTTGTTGTTCTTTTGCAGGAAATTATTTATAATTGTCTTTTCTTTGTGCAAGCTTTACTTCAAGTAATTGATTATGTAAAGAATGCCTCGCTCCTATATCAGTAAAACGACTCGTTTTAGTAACGTGTACTTACATTTATATGGGGCGTAAACTAGGACTGTTCCTATAATTTAAAATTACCAAATAGCCAAAAATCTTGTGGAACGGCTAACTATTAATAAATTGGTGGCTAATGGTCAATTTTACGAATAACTAAGCGTTGTTTATAGAAACCCGGCATAAGTTACCCGGCATAAATATAAATAATGTACAATAATGAAACCAAATCAATTAAAGTAGTTCCCTTGTTTCGCTAAATTAATTAAAAAGAAAAAAGCATCCGTTAATTAAGGATTCGCGGTTTATTTACAATCTTTTATTTAACTTGCAATGTATGTATATGTATTCAATAGGTCAAACATTGCAACTGAATTTTAAAGCCGCTATTCAAATACAGGCCATTTTAATTTTGAACAACCCTTGCGTGTCTTTTGGAGTAACTGAATATTAGATAAACTAGAATAATTTTCTACGATTTTTAAATTAATTAAATAAAATATATCGCTAGGAAAATCATTTAAAAATAATTGAGACTATAATTTGATTGAATTCTATCATCATATTTAAGTGGTATCATTTTATAAAACTTTAATTACATTTTCATTAAAACAATAATAAGTTTATATATAATAATTTTCATCATAAGTATCAAATGAAAATTCTCCCTGCTTTTGTATTAAAGAATAGTTCATTCTAAAATATTTTTAAAGTGTTTTTGCAAAATCTTAGCTCAGAATTCTGTCAACCTAACTAAGATTTCTGAGATTAGCAGTTGTACTGAAGCCACCCAATGACAAGATTAACAACCTAATAACCACAGACTACTAAGGAGAGAACCGATTATTTACGTTAACCTTACCTAAATTCCAACTTTATTTAGCTACTATTCCCTAAGTTAAAAAAAATATACATATTTATTAAATGCAGATAAGTTAAGGAGTTGATATAGAATCTTAAGGAATATATTAAACTTTAAGGTATTAACAAAAAAAAACGATGTATGAAGTCTTGCCCGTGTTCTTTGGTACGCACGTTAAGACTACATGATAATACGTAAATGACGTCATTCTGAACTCAATATAGTAGTGAGCTCAAGAGTTTCCCCTTCTTATTTTCTGTGGTCTGCCATATTATGGACGTCAAGTGTAAGGGTCGTCGAGAAGATAAAAAAAATAATAAGACTTTTTGCTAAACCCAACATGGCGGACATCCCAAGCAGGTAGATAAGTTATATAAAAAAGTACCCTCATAACATGTATAGCAATAAAATATAGCTTAACCTTCAAGTAATTCACATTTTATATTAAATACTAATTAAATTTTGTTTCGAGTTTCAGTTCTATAATGGATGAAGTGACTGAACTATCTGGCTTGTTTTCATGCCATTTAAATGATGTGACTGAAGAAGAAAGAGCAGAGCGTATACCAACACACTTGCCGTTACGCCACTTGTCGCCACTTACTTGTTATGCTAGTAATGACAAGTCACCATATAAAAGACGTGGAAGAGAGATGTCTACGACCAAACGTTGGCGTTACAATGCACAACGTAGTGACGAGACACCACCACCAGTACGTCGCTCGAGGTATGATGATTTTACGTCTAAGATTAATTCTTCTAATGATAGTAATAATAGTTTAGATCAATTTGTAGACGCCTTAAAAGAAATGGTAAAATCTAATAATCAAAAACTGCCGTCAGTAAATAATGTTATTCCCTATTTTGATCCATTATCTAGAGGCCAGAGTATTTTAAATTGGTTGACAAAAGTAGAGGAATGTGCCGAGATTTATAACTGGGTCGAGGAGGAAATTATTCATTATGCTCTTCCAAAACTTTCTGGCTTAGCCAGAAAATGGTATCAAAATTTACCTAGTGTTCGGTACACTTAGAATGAATGGAAAGTAAAATTAATAGGATCTTTCCCATGCCAGGAAAACTATGCCGAGCTGTTAACTGAAATGCTCATGTTGACAGCTCGTTATGGGGAACCTCTCGAACAATACTTTTACGCAAAACTTAATTTGTTACACAGATGCCAGATAAAAGGTAAAAGAGCAGTAGAGTGTATTTTGCATGGTATAGAGGACAGGGGCGTACGTTTAGGGGCACAAGCAGCATAATTTGATACACCCGAAAAAGTGTTGCAATACTTAAAAATCGTTAAAGCGGGGCCAATTAGGGGACGTTATCATAATGAGTATCCGAAGAATCGCCCGCGTGTTAGAACTTACCCGACTACTAGGTCAACTTCTGGTAAAACTGAAACTGTTGGTAAAAAAAAATATCCGCTGTTTTAACTGCGGCGTTGAGGGACATCCTAGTTACCTATGTCGAAAGCCAATAGAAAAATGCAACAATTGTCATAGACTAGGTCATAAAATTACTAATTGTACTTTTATACCATCAAGTACAAATTTTAAAGAGAATAATAACACAAGCACTCAAATAAGTAGTAATGAAAAACAGGTAATGAAAGTTATTTTACATAAAAATCATCTGGTGGATCATAAAGAAAACCAAAACGTTAATATGTTTGATAAAACTAATAACAAATATCTTATGACTATAAAAGTAAACAATTTCCCTCTAATAGGATTTATAGATTTAGGAAGCGAATGTTCTCTTATTAGACATTCAGATAGCAAATTTTTAGGGTCATTCTATCAAACTAATAACTTGCCTATTTTAAAGGGTTTAGGGAGTAATTGGATCGAACCAATAGCTAGGATTAACACGTATAGTTAGTTCTATACACGTATAGAACACGTTCAGGGTATATCATTGCCGATTGAACTATATGTCGTAGATGATGAAGCAATAAAATACGCCGTACTCCTAGGTCACAACTTTACTGAGCACCCTAGCCTAGTCGTTACCAAAACACCAAATCAATTAATATTTGAAACCTTAACAGATGTTAACAAATTATTTTTGACTACCGTTAACGATACTGATGTAGCTAGTCACGAAATTAAGGCGCTTCCGATAAAAACAGATAATTATTCGGGTAAAATATACTGGTGAATTATTTAATGCATTAGGAAAAGGATGGTGTTGACTATGCGATGGGCCTTGGGAAAGATTAAGGATAGGACGTTGTGGTCTGTTTTGATAACAGTTTTTGTCAGAATGTCCTACCCTATGACATATTCTGCATTTGGGTTTTGTTTCATGCCGCGAGGATTTTATATAATTTTGTAGCTTTTCCTCTTGGCAAGCAAGGTTTATAGCCTCATGCAGGTTTGATGGGTTTCGACATCTCAAAATATTAGAGATGTCACCAGGGAGCCCCAATAAAAATGTGTGGAGTGCCAGGTCTTCGGTGCTGGCAATCCGGCCTTTTATTTCGCTAGCGTCCTGAGTCGAATGCGTTATGTCTGTTTGTAATCGAGTTAGGTAAGTTTCCAAACGTAAACTATATTGGGTAACGGATTCGTCCGGTTTTATTTTACAGTTCTGCAGATCTAGTAATAGATGGTCGCGATGTTTGTTTCCCCAAATGTCGATTTTAGAAACTGTTTAAATTCATGCCAATTATCAAATATTTTTAGAGAACAAGCTGCTTCGGCTTTGCCCTCTAATTGTGACAAAATATACTTAAAGAGAATGTTTTGTTGTGAGGGAGAGGCTAAATTTAATGCATTTTCGCAATTTTTTAGAAAAGGAGACAATTTTGTTTTATCCCCATCAAATGACTTGACAAATTTCGTGAGAATAGAGAAACTTAGCTCTTCCATACCCACGCTTGGTAAACTAGATGTCGACTGGACGTTTTTCTTTTCAAGTTTGCTAGTTTCATTTACCATTTTTAAGTCGTTTATATAGCAAAATATTAAAATACACAATTAATCCTCTCTCTCTAGTTACGGTATAGGTGATACGGCGTGAAGGTATATTCGATAGGATTAGTAAAGTATTGAAATACACAATGGTTTCTCTCTCTAACTACGGTATAAGTGATACGGCGTGAAGATATATTCGATAGGATTAGTAAAGTATTGAAATACACAATGGTTTCTCTCTCTAACTACGGTATAAGTGATACGGCGTGAAGATATATTCGATAAGACACAATGGTTTCTCTCTCTAACTACGGTATAAGTGATACGGCGTGAAGATATATTTGATAAAATTTAGGTTGGAATTTGTATAAAACGGAATTGAAACTTGAAATGAAAAAATAATCCAAACGCAAAATTATGGCAAAAATAATAAATTATTATAATACAGGCAAACACTCACGATAACAGTAGTATGTAGAACATGAGTCAGCGGCGTCTTATTACTGGTGAGGTGATGCGGCGATGGAATTTGCAGTGTTGCAGTTACGGGTCGATGCGAAGTGCGAGTTATTTACGTGTTTTCAAATATTTCGTTATAACCTTGGCAGCGTATAGCCTGGTGCTGGGCAGATAACCCTCACGCACTATGCGGCTTAGATGACAGGTAACGTAGAGTCCACGGTGTCGGCGGCGATCTCTAGAGCGTCAGTGAGACGGCGGAGACAGCAGGTGGCCAAACGCTTAGTTAGCCCTTGTTGTAGAGGTGATGGTCGTCGTCAGGAGTAGGCGACCAAGGGAATATCAATCCCACTTCTGACACCAATGTTAGGTTGCGCCTCCGAGCATTTAAAAAAAAAAAGCACTTTTTCGGAACACAAGTTATTTATTTTACTTTCTACAATTACTAACTAATGGGACTTTAACTATAAACACTCTAACTTGGATCACACTTTTTCGCGGTTCCCTTGTGAAGGGTTATTGCGACCCGGAGTATGGATATAACACTAGTCTATTCGCTGTGTCCAGGCCGGCGGGCAGAAACCAGGTCCGTAGCTGGGCAGCGTTTAGGCTAGAGAATATCTAACTGAAGAATATTTGGGAAACAGCGAGTATTTATACATATATATTGCTGACTATCCAGCTTATATGCACTTCAGCATTATTGCATGGAAAATAGGGATGTAACAGTACGTAGAACTTTGATGTGTGATAAAAAAAAATTGACAATATAATAATAATAATAATAATTCACGGGACAATTTACACTTACTGATCTAACCCCAAAGTAAGCAAATTATTTGCTTGTGTTATGGGTGTTAGTCAACGATACTAATACATAGAAATACATACATAAATACCCAACCCCGGAAATACAAACATTTATGCTCATCACACAAATGCTTGTCCCCGTCGGGGATCGAACCCGAGCCTCGTTGATTGCGTAGTCAGGGTCTAACCACTCGACCAACGGGGCGGTATTTGTTGTTTTTTTATTACTAACAAGGTTGCAACGTTTTAAAAATATATCATTCGAAATTCAAATAATTTCGATTAGCTAGAAGTGCAAAAGTTTTATTGTGCCCCATGTACACTGCCTATAAGTGATAGTTAACAATAAGTTTGTTTAGTTGTAAAGTCAAACGACCGGCATCAATACATCACAATAGCGAAATCAAGTGACAAACGTATGTTTTGTATTTAGGGTTCTTCAATCTTTGTACGCATCTCTAAACACTAAGTTAAGTAAGTGATTAAAAGCCAATGACTGTATAATAGATTTAAATAGGGACTTAGTACAGCCTAAAGTGTATTTGGACGGTTATTAAAAGCCAATAGCCGTATAATAGAATAAAAAAGGGATTCAGTACAGCTATTTGCAGGGTGATATACCCTCCAAATACACTTTAGGCTGTATAACAAAGCGTCGCCATTATTGTGTATTAAAACAATATTAAAGAAAGATATCACACGTTTAATAATAAACCGTAATAATTAAAAAAAACAGTTTTTCGAGATTTAATATTAAAACGCAATATTACGATGATAAGAATAGGTACGCTTCGACTCCCGCTCGATTTGAATGAGTATAAGCGAGACAAAAGATAGTCCCTCTCTTTCTTATTAACTCGAGCGAGCAAGTTGTAACCAATAAGACGCTACATTCAGTGACATGCCAGCGTTGACTCCAGGAAGACGCATTGTTGGAAAAAATAAAAGTGAATTAAAGTGGATTAAGTCTGTTTTTTACTAACAGGTGAGTCACATTTCTTTTTAAAATTAATCCAAAAGTGATTGTTTTTAGTTTTAATACGCTATACAATTCAAATTTTGTTACAGAATATTGACACATTTCGATTTAGTGCAGTTTAGTTTTAATTTTTGTAATAATCCGTATGTATAATTTTCAGTTAGTTCAGTTTATTTTTAAAATATATTTTTTGTTTATATAATAGTTTGACTTAGTTCGGTTTATTATTAATTTACATGCAATATATTTACGACGGTTTTACTTATTTCTGTTTCATATTAAAAGTTGTGTTGGTGTCATTGAAATATAGGGAATAATTTCTTTTTCACTTAAATAGCCTCATTCATAATAGTAAATACGTGCTTTACTTTAATTTGAAAAGCTTAGCTGTTTTTAAGTGTGCTGCTTATTTACCCGTGCTGGCATAATAATATTTATAACTCAATGAATTAACAATAGTGCAATAGTGCTAATTTTCTGTGTATCAGTTTAAATCTAACCCTTATTTTGTATAAATGAATGACAATTTTCACCCATAACATAACTTAATAGCTTTTCCAATCATTTTAATTATTGTTTTTAGTATGGCGTCAACGAGGACCCTTCGAATGCTTAATATGGTTTCAAACACGTCTCCTTGTTCTGAAGATGACGAATCTCATTCTTTATCTCTAAATGATAATATGGAAAAGAAGACTAGAAGTGAGGATAAAATGGATACACTTAAATACGGCAATGAAAGAATTTCTCCTAACAATCTAATACCACAAAATAGTGAACAGATACAAGAAAAAGAAATCTTTGAAAAATCCTTTGATGGTTGTGATGAAATTTTATCAGATTACGAAAATAACATACAGTACGATCACCGGTTGATTAGTTCACGTAAAGAAGTACTACATACTTGTATTTCTGACGAACACGTGGTGAAGAATCCCCAAGTAAGTCTTGTACCCGATTACGACAGTGATGGTTCTTCCACTATTGAGGACTTTAATACAAATCACGGAATGTCTATCCCTGAAATTAATACATTTTCGCAAAAAAATATGACATCTTCTTCAAGCTCAAGTAGCTCATCAACATCAAGTTCATCATCTGATTCTGATTCTGGCTCTGAAGGCCAGACAAAACAACATTACGAAATCATAGCCGACACTTCTATCAATAGGGGTTCCATTGATTCAAAGGTAACTGAACCGAGCTCTTCTAGAATACTCGAACCTTCAGAAACTATACAAGAAGCTTCGTGCAGTATGATTTTAAGACAGCAAAACCTGACCAGTCATAATCGTTTCATCGACACTTCGCCTATTTTTACCGATGAAAGTGATGTCGACATAAGTGACGACGACCCGACCTTTGATTATGCACAATTTCTAGATAAAAAAAAAAGAAACTACTTTTTTGAGTCGGTACAGTCTGATAGTGAAGGTAGTTCTTCAGATGTTGATATCGCTAACGTAAAGACGAGCAAAAGAGGCAGAAAGCGATCGCGAAACCCATCTAAATGGAAACAAAACCTAATTAAAAAAACTACGTAATACTGGAGAACCGTACGAATCTTTGTCTAAAAGTCGTAAAACCATCCCCAGCCGGTGTCTTAAAATGCCATGCACAGAAAAGTGTAAATTGAAATGCACCGAAAATGTATCTACTGACGAAAGATATAATTTGTTCAAGGAGTTCTGGGATTTAGGAGATTTAGTAAAGCAGAGATCTTACATCACTACTTGCATGGTTGATATAGTTCCGAAATACAAGTACACCAATGCTAAAAATCCTAGACGTCCAAATAAGGCCTATTATTTTACTGTTACTAACAAAAAAGTAAGAGTTTGTAAAACATTCTTTAAATCTACCCTGGATATTTCAGATCGCATGATTTTCACTATACAAACAAAACTAACTGATAACGGATTTATGCTAGGAGATATGAGGGGCAGACACACCCAACACAAGACTTTAGATCTAGAATTAGTAAGCGCCATAAGAAAACATATTCAGAGTATCCCAAAGGTAGAATCCCATTATTTGCGTGCCACTTCTTCTAGGCAATATATTGATGGTGGAAAAACTATTAAAGACTTGTATAATGATTTCGCTGATCAGCAAAAAAAAGATAGTAAAGAGTTTGGAAATTACATAGCTTATTATAAAATATTTACAACAGAATTTAATTTGAGTTTTTTCCAACCTAAGAAGGATCAATGTGATTTGTGCTTGTCGTACAATAACTCTATTGATGATAAAAAAGTAGAACTGGAAGAAAAGTTTAACAAACATTTAGAAGAAAAAACACTTAGCAGGTCTGAAAAGCAAGAAGATAGAAAAAACATAACCAAAGATAATAAAGTCGTAATTTATGATTTAGAGGCAGTGCTACAATGTCCAAGAGGTAACAGTTCTGCATTCTACTACAAATCTAAGTTAAATAGCTATAATTTAACTTTAACGGAGTTGACAAAGACGCCTTCAAAAACTGCGTATGATAAAGTACATTGTTATTTTTGGACAGAATCAGATGCTAAACGCGGAGCAATTGAAATAGGAACTTGCATTTGGAAATATCTTGAAAGACTTTGTGAGGAAGATCCAGAAGAAAAAAATATAATATTTTACTCAGATAACTGTTGTGGTCAGAACAAGAATAAATATATTGCGACGTTATACTTATTTGTAACACAAAATTTGAATATAAAGACTATTACCCACAAATTCCTAATTACTGGGCACACTCAAAACGAAGCTGATAGTGTGCACAGTTTGATAGAAAAGGAAATTAAAAAAAACCTGAAATCAGGGCCCATTTACAGCCCTGATCAGTACATTGCTTTAATAAAAAATGCTAAGAAATCTAAACCAGCTATAAATGTCCATGAATTGACATTCGACTCTTTCTTGGATACAAAACTTTTACAGGAAGAATGGGGTTACAATTATAACACAGATACTGAAGGACAAACAGTTAACTGGAATAATATTAAAATGTTGATGATGAAAAAGGAATACCCATTTAGTATCTTTTTTAAAAGCTCTTACAAAGACATTAGCTACCGTGAAATTGATTTGAGGAATAAAAGAAAAAAGATGAACGCGTGTAACCAAATAACATTGCAGAAGGCTTATACGCAAAGACAAGAATTAAGTGTAAATAAAAAGAAAGATTTAAAAGATCTGATTAATAAAGCTTTAATTCCGCCTTTTTATGCAAATTTCTATTCTTCTATTATTGACTAGGTTATTTTTTTTTGATCTCATTTTTTTGTGATTGTTATACTATTGCATAGGTTCCTAGTTACTGTTAATAATTAAATATTAAACATTACTAATTGAAAAGAATTAAAAAAAACAGTTACTTAATTATTCATAAATACTAAAATTTAATTGTGTTTGATTGTTTTAGAAGCTAATTTATTTTTGATACCTAATGTTACTGAGTCTGATTTGTTTAGCTAAGTATAAGGCTATAATAATAGTTATGTTTTCCTTACTACTTTGTAGTTTATTTATTTTTGACAATGTTTTTATAGTTTAAGACAAATTATTGCGCCCTTGTAACAATAGCGTATCTTTGAGAAAATTTAATTTTTATTTTTTATTAATTATTTGACAATTTCTATGAGACTGATTGTAGAACCTAGGTGTAAACAAAGTATTTTTGTAGAAGATTATTTGTGTTACAGTTTAAGACTGACTATTAAGAGTTTGTTCAAAGAGTTTTTTTTGAGGAGATTTAATTTGTGTTATCGAAAACTTAATTATTTGGATACATTTTCTTTAATTAATATAAGTAAAAAACATTAAATTGCGTTTTATTTCTAAAGAAATATAATATTTCATACATAACCTCATTAAAAAAATGTAATAATAGAAGTAATCGTTAGAAATCATCAAAAATAATTGTAATAAACTGAAATATCAGCTATTAACGTCACTTTGTTTTTATTTCGATATCCATAAAATGAATTATTTGTATTTAGGTCGGGTCGATATTTGAATTATTTAGTAACATAGAATAATAACGCATAGAAACCGAGTCGACCCGCGCAATATTAAGCCATTTCAAAGAAGCCTGAAAAGGCCTCTTACGTTCGCCGGCCCCTCAGGCATGCGACACGTGCCACGCGGAGTACAGCTCTCGCAATTTCAAAAAATGTGAGTTACTGTGTGGTGAAATGCTGTCACCGTGCTTCACAAAAGCGTATTTAGGACTTGAAGATAACATTTTACCGATAAAAACTACTTGGCATCGGATATTTTTGTATAAAATCCAAACAAATAAATCATAAATATCTAAGTAGAACGATATTCAAAATGTTGCCAGCCAAAGGGAAAAATATTCTACCACGTATTTGTTTTTACCTATTTTCATTATAATTAATAATATGTGTATTCCTATTTTATGTGCGATATTACATAGCCTGGACTTTGCTTTTGCATAAAAAATAGTTTTTAAGTGTTGAGACTCACCCATTATACTGACACAAATATTACAAATCCGTTTGTCAGACCAATATTATGAAGCATTTATTCGTATATAATGAGGACTTTTAGAAGACAAAAAAAATGTTCCAACTAGCATTCTAGATGCCACAGTGACCATCAGAAAAAAACTCTGTCACTACCAAAGTCATTTTTTTTTTAATTTTCTTATTAAATAATATGCCATCTTACTGCATTATTTCGTATTGCTTAGTGTCAAGTAGTTTTATTAGCGATATTTTCGACTTTTATCCACGAAAACATGTAGGTTAACGTGCCCTAAAATCGGTCTGCGCCTAATGTCGACCTCCTAATATGTTTATACTGATAATTAAGCTAATATTCCACATAACTTTTAAGAACGCGGGCAAGACTTCATACATCGTTTTTTAATTATTATCTTAAAGTTTAATGTGTTTCTTAAGATTCTATATCAACTGCTTAATTTATCCGCATTTAATAAATATTTTTTTAACTTGGGGAATAGTAGTTAAATAAAGTTGGAATTTAGGTAAGGTTAACGTAAGCAATCAGTTCTCTCCTTAGTAGTCTTTATTTGATACTTATAATGAAAATTATAATATATAAACTTATTGCTGTTTTAATGAAAATGTAAATTAAGTTTTATACAATGATAACACTTAAATTTGATGATAGAATTCAATCAAATTAAAGTCTCAATATTTTTTATATAATTGTTCCTAGCGATATATTTTATTTAATTGATTTAACAATCGTAGAAAATTATTCTAGTTTTATTCTAATAGTGAAAAATAAAACTTTGAATATCAAGTGCCTTTAAATTGTTTCCTTTCTTTGACTACAACTTAATAAAAATAAGTACCCTAAAATAGTTATATTGAAGATTATTTGATATAGACAAAAAATAATTTATATAAATCGTTTTATTTAAAAAAATATCACAATATTGAATATTTAATGCTCATTTCTCTTAATTTTGAGGACCAGCAAGTAACGATCTAATGTAATTTTTACATATCAAATTTTTTCTGCGTAGTTTTAAAGAGACTAAAATATCAATTTATTTCATTTATTTTATGTCTCAAAGAAAGAGACTCAATCATTAAAATTGGTGACCATTTAGATTTTTTCTTTGCAGTTTTTATCAAATTAAAAAGATCATTTAAATACATACCATAAAAAATTGAGGGCATATTATGTTTACAAAAGTTATTTAATAAAATTAAAGTAAATTTTAATGCAAAGTCAATACCTTATTTCAATTTCAAACATCCTTTACTGGCTAACATTAGAGAAAAATGGGGCTGAAATTAGGGAAACATTGACCGACAATAGAAAAGAAACCAGGATAGAGAGGGTCAATCATTTAAAACTTAACACGTTTACATATTTTTATTTCGTTGTTGAAATCAATTCGAAACATCAATAGTGTAAAATTTAAATATTGATTAACACGAAAAAGAAAATTAATATTTTCTTCCCGATAACGGTTTAAGCCTAATAGGGTCCGAAAGTTATGTATTTGGTTAGGCGGCCGAAATTTGGCTATTTTACCCTATAAATTTCTACATCACTGAGATTAATTTTAATTTTTAAAATTTTAAATAAATAATTTGATTATTAAGTATACATATTTTCGTGTCACAATTTGCACAAAAACGAAAAAATCCAAGGTGAAATAGCTTTGGAACGTAGAATTATAACACGTAGAAACCGAGTGGGCCGCGATGTTTCAAGCCATTTCAAAGTAGCCTTAAAAGGCTACGCATGCGCTTGCCGTCCGCTCAGAATCGCGATACATGTCATACGGAGTGCAGGTCTCGCAATTCGAAAAAAATATGACTTACTGTGTTGTTAAAGGCAAAAAAAGACAAATAAAATAAATGCTGAATTATCAAAAAGTACCCTCGAGCTATTTTCATAAGACTTAGTATAAATAATAGTTAAAGCAAATACAATAATTAATTTTCTTAACATTAAGGTCTAACTAAAAATATCGTGCGCAATTTTTTTTCCACAACTAGCAACTGTAAAGTGATAAGTTAAGTGTTTCAAATTATCTATTTTTAGTCGATTTACATAACAGAAAAATTATAAATTGTAAGTATTTACCTGTGAAATGTTCACTTTTTTTGTTTTTCTAAGGTGTTAAAACACTTCTTTATAATGCAATAAGTCATTTCGAATTATTTTTCGTAAACTGTGTCCGATATAACCTGATCTTATTAAGCATTGACAACTCGCAAAACGAATTGAGCCGTTTCTGGTTCAGTTTTATTTACTCGTTTTTTGTGGTTTCTAGGCGTTATTATTCTAAGATCAGAACCAAAACAGTTGCGGACGCTATGTGGTGCTCAAGTCGTGCACAGAGCCAATAGTAGCCAATATAGTACGTTTAGCTTAAAACATTTAAATTTTTTAAGTTGATTTAAATAAATACTTGATTAATAAGTATCTTATTAATTTTTACCTTAAAACGTTCGTCTATAACGTAAGTATTGTTTCTGCTTGCCCACCCATTTGCTAATTTTCAAGATAGTTTAAGGTTTAGAACCATGGCAAGATTTGTATGAAAGTTAAAATGAAAAAGGTTCCAAGGTAATAGCTTTGAACAAACATACATACACATACACGCACACAGACATACACATAATAACACACAAGTATTTGCCGAGCAATGTATTTCAAACATTTGTATGATATAGGATAATATATTAGTAGATACATATCAATAAGGGTTTTTTTTGTAAGAATTACTTCAATCACTGTTTTTATAACTTAAATAACGTAAATTCGTATTGACCATATTTTTTATTTACGCTCGGTGCCGGTTGGTTACCGCTGTTTAATTACTGAAATTAAAAAAAAAATCTTGAGTACCTCTAAAACATTTTCCTGTAATTCTACTCATTTTACCTCACCAGAATAAAAATTGTAAGTTCTAAATTTTCTATATGACTAATAATACTATTGGAAAGACAGACAATCTTTATTTCAGTGAGGTAAAAAATATTTTAAATCACAAATAAAAGCACAAAAGCTAAAAAATATAAGGTTAAATAGCTTTGGAATCATCTTGAGAACATCTAGAATATTTCCCGGCATTTAACATATTTTAACTAACCGAATAAAAAGTGTTAGTTTCAAGTTTATACTAAATGATTAATAATGTTATAGTATGAAAGATTATTTGTATACCGGTCAGGTAGATATATTTTAAATACCGTCTTGGGAAAATATTTATTTACTTGCAACACTATTCGAGTCTTTGGAGTCTTTGTGTGCGTGACGACGCAAGTGATTACACGAAGCTTACACGGACATTGACACGGTTTTGGCCTAAAATATGAACGAAGCGTTGAATGCAATTATCCCTCTAAGCGTTTTTACTCTATGTTTAGTAAAAAATTTATGATAAAATGAAATAATCCAAAACTTTTTTTTTTCTTTTATGATTATCTTAATATTTAGCGGGCCAATGTTATTTTTTGTGAGGTCATAACGTTACCTATATATCCAACTTTAACTTGCAATTATTTTTTTCTCTAAATTATATACCAATTCCTATTTATATAACATTAAAGTTGACTCGGATGAAATGAAAAACTTTGAACGCAGATTCCCAAAAAATAGGAATTTTGAGTTATTTCACTTTATTATTAAGCGTGCGATATAGTCAAATAAAAGATATATTTAACAATAGCTAAAGCTATAATCGTGACAAGCAACTTATATTATGATAATTATGAATTTATATACAATATTGCACTTTAAATACTTGTGTATTCTAACCATAAACACAAACACTTGCCGTATTTTGCAATGATTTATTTGTATTATCTCGATTATTTTGTTGGCGCGTGAATATTTTGAGGGAAAACATACATGATTTCACAATAATTTAGAATTTGCACTTTGAATACACCGTTCAATAGTGCTTCAAGTCCAAGAATTTATCATTTATTAATATATTTTTAATTATGGCGTCTGCGGATACCATGTGATATAATGTTATACAATATCAAAAACAGATTGTTACTTTTTATTATTTTCAAACACCTACTAAGAACATTTAGCTGCACAAGAGAGTGTCTTTTAGGGTTATAGTTTCTTTATACACCGAATAACAGCCTTTGTACAGCATATAACAGCTTGTACAGCTATTGTGCAGCCTATATAACGCTTAGCTGTACAAAAGAATATCTTTAGTGTTATAGTTTCTTAATACACCGAATAACAGCTTTTGTACAGCCTTTAACAGCTTGTACAATTATTGTGCAACCTAAACAGTGCAATAAGCTGTATAACTTGGGGCCCTTTTTTGTGTTATATCGGCTGTAGAAGCGCTTCTACAGCCTTTGTACAGCTTAACGTGATACTTGGGTGGAAACATTTTATCATTAAATATCAAAGAAAGTATCATAAGCGTGAAATGGTTCACAATTCTGATGTTAGCCGTCATCAAAGTTCAAGCTGTTTTTGTCAAAATAACTAGTTAATTTTATAAAATGGATGCGACTTTGGTAAGTAATTATAAATTTTATAGACACGTTTTCACAAAAAGCACAATTTTGCAAGGATATCAGATAGCTAAGAATAGACAAGTGGCAAATACGTGTCGAGGGCATCTTCGCCATTGCATTCAAACATCTTCCAGTACACAGGGTTATAATTTGCTCGTGATGAAATTGAAATGCGATCATTTCGAACTAAGACGCAACGCGAGCAGTAGCGCCGGCAAACGCGTCAAAGCTCGCTTAACTTTAACTAGGTAGATAGTTGTGTTTTCTATGCTCGAATGATCGAATTTTTTGCTAACAACACTACTAGAGATGGGACTCTCATCACTCTTCTCGCTAACTGACAAACCTGTGAATCGTGGTGAACCATACACTGTATATATAAATGCTATTCACTCAACCTATTCTGCAAGGGAACCGGCGGAATAATACACTAATATTCTTTGTGTTGTAGAAAATGAAGAAAGCACCAACGAAATCTACAATGAGTAAGGATGAAGTGTCTTTATTAATAGATTTGATCTTGAAAAGAGCGATAATTACAAGTAAAGAAACGATTGCTTTTTCCAATAGAGAGAAAGAAAAAGCTTGGAGCTCTTTAACTGTAGAATTTAATTCAAAAAATGGGCAATTCCTACGGTTAAAAAATCAGTTAAAATCAAAAATGTACAATTGAAAAAAAGCAGCCCGGAAAAGGTCCCAAGAAATTCGACAAAATAATTTAAAGGTATATTAAATATTACAAGAATTATCTATCTTACACTGTAGAATGGTAGATATCTCCGTGGCTAAATATAGCTCAGACGGCTCTCTTTATGTAAAGAGACAACCACCACCAAGGAAGTAAATATCGCGTTACCACCCGTGTGGCAGGTAGATATGCAACAACCCTACTTTATTAGCTATTAGCTACCTTCCTTTCTTAACTGGAATATAAGAATGAAAAGCAACAACATTTTGAAGCAAGAATCGATGAAGCGGTGATACAATACCTAGGAAATAGGAATACAAATGTTAGATATTTTGGAGCACTTTGCCTTTAACAAACTGATCAGGTTTTTTATAACTGCCCGCTCCGCACACTCGGACCACCGCCGCTGACCGATGGACCGCCGCAAACCGGTTTGCTATAATATGCGCGCTCTCGACTCAATGTCACTGCTGCACTCGCCTCACGACGCGACTTCGCGCGCCTGTTATGCTCACTCGTCCGGTTATAAGATGAACAGCTTCCTCGCCTCTTGGTATACCGATGTCTCTCGCCCGGGCTCGGTCAACTACCAAAGCTGCGTCCGCCTCCGCCGCCTCCATGGCTATTGCGATTTTTATTGCTTTTTCAAATTTTACATTATCTTCCATGAAAAGCCTCTATCGAATATTCTTGTTACCTAAACCGCACACACATGATCGCGCAGATTTTCTGTCAGGTACGTAGCTGTGAAACAATAGTTTATTGCCCATAAACTATTGTTTCACAGCTACGTACCTGAATTAAAATCCGCAATGCTTTCACCTTCCCTTTGCACTCATTTTCTGAATTTGTACCTTTCCGCCAATAAACTCGTTATAAGTTGCAGATGACCTTGCATAATCTCAATCAGTTCCTAAAAACATTTTTGAGAAGGTTTTTCAGGCGTACACAATCGACATTTCAAAAATATTAAGTCGCCAAAATAAAAATACCATTTCTTTATTTTTCAATCCTGATTAATAATATATATTTTTTAATTTTTTTCGATACGCAATACTGGAGAAAAAAAAATCCAAAAACATGCTGTGACGTCACTTAAACGGCAGAATAAGGTAATAACCTTTGCTTTGCTATAACATAGTTTAAAAAGTATAATAGGAATGTCATCGTACGATAATGTCAATTTCACTTAACCGCTCTCCGTATTGTTTATTTGTGTTAGAAAATTATCAAACACCTGCTTCAGCGAATCCACTCTGCTTTATTTGTAATCAACACCTGGATTTATTTGATATTTCGCAAAAATATTACTGCAAACTAGAACGCTTTATAGAAATATGATCAAATGTAAACAACGGTTTAATGATTTATTTATATAATAAATGTCATAGATGACATGTGCTTTTTTGTCGGGTCACAAAAAGCAAACAAACAAACATCATTCAGCCGTATAAATGACGTCATTTTGACTTACGTCTATTTAGAATGAGAAGAATTTTAAGAGTTAAATATCAAAATGAATGAATTTTGAGAAAATAAAAAATACGGGTATTCTATTTTTCAATCTAGTTTCAGTTAAAAATATAAGGGTGTTAAAAAATGAAATGTTGTCAATTTACCATTAACTCGTACGTCTCACTACCAATAACAGTAATTAATATTGCAACTTTAACTGCTATATCTTCAATTTTATTTGCTATGAAGTACCGTTCCAAACGGTCTACATACAAATTTAACTGTCTTTTTTTTAAATCGAACTGCCCCAGCGTACCAATCGACATTATGCAATTTGTATTTTTCGATTTAAACACTTTCAACTTGCCTTTTTAATTACTAGTTATTACTATTATATTGATTAGTGTATTTAAAACACACGCGTGTATTCGTATTATCGTCGCCACTGATAAATATTTAGATTAACTCCACTATATTACATGAATAACAGCAATAATGAAACAACGACCGTTTTATAGCACTTTAAATCGCAGAGAGAGAGACCGTTGAAAGTTGAACTTCAGGTAACTCGCGGGCCTACCCTCTGCACATAAATATAAATAAATACTATATATTACATCACAATTATATTATAACTTCGTTAATTCTAACAACGTTAAAAATGTATTTCTCAAATATGATCCATTATTCAGAATACCATAACTAGACAATGAAGCATCATACGAAAAAAAATGTGTGTGCATATTAATGTCCACTAGAACTATAATTGACCGGAATATAAACAAATTTCACAACCTCACTTTTTTTTCCTTGCCTGTTTGACGTGAAATGCCCCCTGGTGTAGTAACGTAGCATGGAACTTGAGAAAAAAAGTAAAATTTCCCAATCGTCAAAGACAAGCAGTCACGCCTTATTTTTGGACAGTTGGTTCGAGAAGTGGTGAATTATTGGGTATAGTTAACAGTGATGTATGTGGTGCAATAGAAAATACTTAGATTGGTGGGTCTAGGTCTAGTCTACTTCATTTTATTTGTTGATAATCACAGTCTGATGACCATGTAGGTCATATTTCATGAAGCAAAAAAGTGAAGCATTTCAACACTTCCAGAATTACAAGGCTAAAGTAGAGAACCAGTTGAACAGGAAAATTAAGACACTTTGTACTGATAATGGAAAGGAATTTCGTAACAGAAGTTTTGATGATTATTTGAAGAAAAGTGGCACACGCCGAAGCAAAATGTCCTGGCGGAGCGTTTTGGGCGAAGGCGAAGTGTTTATTTGATGCCAAGCAAGCAAATAATTTTGGGCTGAAGCATAAAATACAGCTGTCAAAATATACCTGCATAAGCGTACTGTGTTTCCAGTGTTGAATGATAAAACATCTTATGAAGTTTGGGCAGGATATAAGCCAGACATAAGACGTTTGCGAATTTTCGGTAGCCGCGTCATGGTATATGTGGCAAAGAAAAACGTCAAAAATGGGACAAGAAGTTAGAGGAGGAGGACCTGTGGGCTATCCAGAAGACATAAAAGTATATAGAGTTTACTGTCTCATCACTAAGAAGGCCAGCACCATTAGATATGTTATTATAATGGAAGAAGTGTCCATGCCTGTGACAGAAAGCAAGAAATGCAATGAAGAGAATCTAGGTTCGGTGGGGGATATATCTGCAGGTGACTTAGAAGCTACTAGGATTGAGAGTTATGTTGATTTTACTATGGAAGCGTGGAAGATGCTGGTGATCTGACTCTACAGGAAGCATTGACAGGGCCAAAGAAGGGGCAGTGGTTAAGTGGAATAAGAGAAGAACTGGACTGTTTTAGTGAAAATAATGCATGGGAGTTGGTGGCTTGATCTCTTGTTTAAATGGAAGAATTCAGAAGGTCGAGCTTAACGGAATAAAAAGATCCTCTAGTGCTGCTGTCACAATGGGTGTCCCACAAAAGTCCGTCCTTGATATATACATAAATGACTTGCCTTACTATGTGGGTGATAAGCATGAAATTATTGTTTGCTTATGACACTTCACTTTTATTTAAAGTGAAAAGACAAATTGGTAAGTATGAAGAAGTAAACAATATGATTTCAAAAATTGTACCCTGGTTCAGTGTTAATAATCTGCTTCTAAATGGTAATAAAGCCAAGTGTATTAAATTTTCAAAGCCTAATGTAAGGCATGTAGATACCAATGTACAACTTAACGGTAAAAAATAGATCATGTGTTACTTTCATAGTGTTATGCCATATGGAATTCTTCTCTGTGGGATTTCCGCTAAAATAAATACTATATAATATATAATAAAGGGCACTTTACAATCTTAGCCCAAGGACCTCCCTGAAAGAAAAATTCAAAGAAATCAATATTTTAACTGTAATTTTTTAATAATATATATTCGAAACCTTGATGTACGTACTGTTAGGGTGTCCCGCGTTGTAGACTTAAAAAAAACATTTTTCGAGACAACCACTTTTATTCAACTTTACTTTTACACGTCACTTTTATTAAGCACTCAGATCGCACTATTCTTTGTGCACGCGGTTAAAGGGCTACGACGCGGATGCTACTATCCCTAGTCTCCTCACTGAAGGCCAGCCGGCGGGCAGAAACCAGGTCCGTTGCTGGAAAGCGATTTGACTAGTTCAAGTACTGACTGGCCGTGCATTGGAAATGCACGGCTTATATAGTAAAATGAAAGTTTGACTCGGCGATTTAGAATAGCTAACAATTAAGGGTTGTAACACCTCCCCCCTTAAAAACGAAACATCCAGAAATGAAGGATGTGAGTATCATTATGAGATCTGAGAGCTTTAACAATACACAACAGATATAGAACATAAAAGATCTGGAATATCAAAATGTTAAAATTGGTTGTGTATAATAAACAGAATTAAAATTGAATTTAGAAAACAAAAGTTTAACAATTGATTCAAAATTATTTATTATTATTATTATTTATTAATCAAATTATATTTGAAATAAGCAAATTTAAAAATATTTACTATGAAACAATAGAAATTCAAATTTAATTAAAAATAACTTTTAGCATTTATATATTATGTACAACATCGCTATCTCCTATGTAACACAAACTTTCAAAAACAAAATTAATCGTAACAAATTATTTAGACTCTTTATGATATTTAGAGTTTGATAGAAATAGTAATTTAGTATATTATTACAAATTAAGAATTAGTAGATATAGCACATTTTTAGAAATAGTAGATTTAGTACATCGCCTCTATGGTCTAATGGTCCAGCTTTGGAGTTGACCACATGAGGTCTCGGGTTCGATTCCCGGGTCGGGCAATTTAAAAAAAAAGTGTTTTTTCAGTTTTCTGAGAAACACAAAGTTGTCCGGGATTGGAAAGTGCCCGGTTGGCGATAGGCTTGCCACCTATCACATTGTGGGACCAAGTATCTTCGGCTAATCGTGGGTGCACTTGTTGTACCTCTGCCTACCCCTTCGGGGATATGGGCGTGAAGATACTTTTAGTACATCTCTTTACATAGTAGATATAGTAGAACAATAGTAAAATTTTATAATTAGTATGTATAGAACATTTATTAAATAATTAAGAAATAGTAGGTAAATTAAAACAATAGTACAAAATCTTAAAATTAATTCCTAACTAATCATCGTATATTTATACATCATCGACATCAAATTGTCTAAAAAATTAATTTAATTATACAAGACAGAAATACGTTTTCAAAATAAATAATATGTATTTAGTTATAAAAATATTACAATAAATGTATATATTAATTCTGTTTAGATTTAGAAACATGATCTAACATTATAAGTTTTACAAATCAAGCGGTCTCCTTGGGCTAGTCAGATTGGTACTATTCGTGTTACTATTTATTTCCTTTAGTTCAAAGTCAGTTCTAGTGCGAACAGTAGTTCTGGGTGTATTGTAACATGAATGATAGATTTGAACACAGCAGTTCCTACGAGGACACAAACATTTATATATTATTTATATTACAAAACATAAAACAGAGACAGAAATTATAGTTGTAAAAATACTGAAATAGTAATTATATTTAATATGGTAAGGTTGATTTTCAATTTTAGTTAATTCGTCGTTAAATTGATTCAATTTATGCGAAGCATATTGCAATTGATCTAAATTTATATGAGATAATTTAATTGGTGATAAATGAGAATATGAGTCATTGAATTTTCTCTTTGTACAGCAGCCATCATCAATAATATTAAAAGTAGGGCTTGGAACATATTGTTACGAATAATCTAGAAGCGTGTGGAGTTGGAGCGCGGGCGCGCTAACTATCTAGAAAACTCCTGTTGACAAACAAATAGTTGGCCGGGGCTATGCCATAATGGACTTTGTGGGATATGGCATAAGGTTGAAAGTAGCGTGTACTAGGATTTATGACTCATAACATGTTTACGATAAGAAGTGATTCATTGTTTCCCGATACATTTAGATTTTTCTGGATCCAGCTAGGGCTTTCCCCTGTCTATAAATACAGAGATGTTGACAAACACAAGGCAGTTTTTATCAAGCGATCGAGAACGATACATCAAGTGAACAGTACGAAGCGAGAAGTGTTTGTTTGTGTAGTGTTCTAAGTTCAGTGATAGTACAGCAAGTGTTCTATTGTGTAGAGTGTATTTAGTATTACGTTGTGTTGTATTGTGTAAATACACGGATTTAATATAAGTGGTGTTTTTCTACAATTGCGAACCCGAGTACGTAACAACTGGTGTCGGAAGTGAAATTGTGTTAAAAAATGCCACTTATTCCGAAGGAAGGTGTTACCACCAGGTCTCAAGCTGAGACACAGAGGGTGTCAGAGGACATTGAGATGCGTGCTAGTGATGAATCTGCAAGTGTTGCCAGTACGTCTAGTACAGCGCCTACTGATCTCTCTGTTATACTGACGGCTATACAACAACAGCTACGGGAACAACTTCAGCAACATCAACAGGAACAGCAACAGCAACAACGGAAGCTACAGGAACAACAACTGCAACTACAGGAACAGCAACAAAAAACGCTGCGTGAACAACTTCAGCAACAACAGCAACAGCTCAAGGAACATTTATCTGGTTTTGATGATAAATTGACAGTTATCCTGGCGCAACAAGACCAGCTTAAAAGCGATGTGGGCCTCGTCAAGCGCGACATGAAGGGTGTTGAGAAGAGGGTTGACCACTTGGAGGCAAGCTGCGACAAAATAAGTGAAAACGTGGACCAACTGGAGAGGGAGGTCATGAAAATGAAGATCACGGGAGATAAGTCGGGTGCTGCCATTACAAGCTGCTCTCACCAGGTGGGTCCTCGGGTAAAGGTACCCACTTATGACGGTCTTACGTCATGGAGTGCGTACCGCACTCAATTTGAAATAGCGGCGAAGTGGTTGGACGGACGAACATTGCCTTACAGCCCTGAGCACGGCGTTACGGGGACAGGCGCTCTCTGTGTTGGATGCAATGCCTAAAGAGTATCAGTTCGCTGATTTGATGGAGGCATTGGAAGCTCGCTACGGTGAGCGTCACTTGGAGCATGTGTTCCGTGCTCAATTAAAGGACCGTGTACAGAGGAGCGGCGAGGGACTCCAACAATGGGCCGTGGAAATTGAGAAGCTTGTAAGGAAGGCGTATCCTTCAGCCGACGCTAACACAGTTAATAACACCATCGTCCAGGCGTTTATTTGATGGAATTAGAGACCTGGAAGTGCGTGCTGCTGTTCGCCTTCAGCACCACGTGACAATGAAGGAGGCTTTGGCTCATGCGCTGGAGGTAGAAGCTGTTCGCCACGAACCTCGAGCACATAAAGTACGTGAGGTTACAGAAGTTGTGGCTCAAACAAAGGAAGTGGAACCTAGGAGACTGGGCCCCATGTGCTACGCCTGCGGTGGACGTGGGCACATTAGAGTTAGCTGCCCAGCCAAACCTATGGCTACAGGTTCCATGAATTGGCGACAGCAAGCGGGAGGAAACTCAGCAGCTGAAGAGAGCAGGCACGTCAAACAGCCTGTTGAACCAGCAGAGAAACGAGTAATAGCTAGGAGCAAACGGCAGGTGCTGGCTGGACGAGAAACAGCCCCAAAAGTTGTCATATAACAAGTGTGCGACGGCAACAGTTTATCCATTAAGGGACTGATTAATGGCAAGAACTGCAGCTTAACGCTGGACACTGGAGCTACACGAACTGTAGTGCGACCAGAAGTAGCTGACAATGGCAACTTGAGGTTGAGGAATTTTGGGAAAAGCAAGCTTCTGTCTGTCACAGGTCAGCCAATACCCGTCTTTGGTGAAGCATCTGTAGTGATGCAAATAGGCGACGAGTATTACACTCACAACGTCGTAGTGGCCGATATTATGGATGACTGTGTACTTGGTTTAGACTTCATGAAGAAGAATGCCTGCAAGATTGATTGCAAGACAGGAGTTTTCGTATGTGGGCTAGTAGAAATTTTCATGTATGGGGGATCAAAAGGAAAGGTAACAGTGGCCAGAAGAACCATCTTACCTTCAAGATCGAAGACATTGGTACGCGTGAACTTACCAGCCAGTTACAAAGGCCGGGGTAATAGGAGTGTGTTAATTGAGGACAATGGAGCAATTCCACACTGTATTACGGGCCGAAGTTTAGTATGTGACAAGGGCTTGGCTAAGTTTAGGCTAGTTTTATTTCGTCAAAATGATAACGAATCTTTTTCCGTTTAATGAGGACCGTGACGTTGTTGTTATGAACCTGAACTATGCGATAAGGTCCCTTCCAGACAGGTGACAAAGCTTTACGTAATCTATGATGACATTTAACGAATACCATATCATCAACTTTGTATTCTACAGTTTTGGTATGGTTATCGTAGTACATTTTCGATCTTTCCTTATTCCTAATAATATTTTCTCTAGCGAGATTTCTAGTATGAATTAGCTTATGTTTGAGTTTTTTAATATAATCGGGATAGGTAACATTAGGATTGTTTTCGTATATAGAACTAGGAATATAGGGTTTGCATCCAAAAAGCAATTCATGGGGAGAAAAGTTAGTAGTGGAATGAGGACATGAATTATAGGAGATTAGAGCAGTAGGTAAATATTTGTGCCAATCATTTTGATTTTCATTGACATAAGATTTCAAATATTCTTTAAGGGTCGCGTGAGATCTTTCAAGCGCTACGTTTGTTTGCGGATGATACGGGGAAGAAAATAAATGCTTAATTTTAAACAAGTTGGTTGTTTGTTTGAACACTTCGGCGATAAAATGCACGTCTTTTTCCGATAGAATGGTTTTCGGTATACCAAAGTGGCTTATAAATTTAATCAAATACTCCGAGGTTTTTTCAGCGGTTGACTGGGTAATCGGTCCTGAAATGTTACAATATATCTGAATTTTTCTTCGCCAGATTCTGACAATGGACCAACAATATCCAAGGCGATACGTTGTAGAGGCTCATGCGATGTGGAATTTATTTCCATAGGGGATTTATTTATTGCCCTTAAGGCTTTGTTTTGTTGGCATTTTTGGCAAAATTTAACAAATGATTCTATTTCACTCTTCATTCCCTTCCAATAATATAAATCTTTTAGTTTGTTATACATACGAGATGAACCAATATGACCTCCAATGGGAGAGTTATGATTATCTTTTAGGATTTTAGGAACTTCATTTGGAGTAGGATAGGTTAGCTTGTTATGATAGATATTAATTTTAATACCAGTGTTGTGAAAAATCAATATAATCATATCGTAAATTAACACAAATTTAAGGTTATCAAACGGGTTATAAAGATCAGAAATAGCAATCTCTTTTACGTCGGGATGAAAAATTATGAGGTTGTTTCTTAAGTCTTTTAAAACCTTAAACATTTCCTTATAAGAAGTGGATTCGAAGTGATGAACTTTAGTGAACATATGGAAATACAATTTATCATTAACAATAGAAGTTTAGACGGTATACAGTTCTTTTTCAGATGATATAAACAGTTCTTTATTATCTAATAAATTAAGGATGTCTTCACAATAAGGGTTAGAATTATCCAAATCGATAGACGTAGGATAGGCAATAGCTTTGCATGTTGATTTTAAAAGATTTTGATTAAACTCCGAGACTTGAGTATCATAAACTGTAGGACTAGATCTATTTTTCATAAAAGTTCCATAAGTGACAGTATCTACGTTTTCAATGGCATAAATAGGAGGGTGAGACAAAGCATCGGCGTTGCTATTCATTTTTCCTGCTTTAGAAGATACAGTAGAGTTGATAGACGTAGTAGATTTGGTAGATGTAGTAGGGTTGGTAGATATGGTAGATTTGGTAAAATTGGTAGGCGTAGTAGGTTTGGTAGAATTAGTAGGATTGGTAGACATAGTAGACTTGGTAGATTTAGTAGATTTAGTAGAATTTGTAGGATTAGTAGACATAGTAGATTTGGTAGAATTAGTAGATATAGTATAATTATTTGATGAGGTATGTTTAGTAGGATTTTAGTAGATTTAGTAAAATTAGTAGAAATAGTAGATTTAGTAGATTTGTTATAAAATATAGGTTTGATAGGCATCATAGGATAGATTTGATCCTGTGGAGTGCATGACTTAGTAGGATTTTCTTTTTTAAAATACGATTTATTTGAAGAAATGGTAGGCATGTTATCTTTGTTTGTTTTGGCGCCGTTACCATTTACTGATTCTGTTAGGCACCGAAAAGGAATCATTCCTCGTTTAAATCATTATTAGGACTAAAAGACTGACTATACTATATTATGAGTATTTTTACAGTCGCCTTGCTCTTGGTCTATGAAATTGATATTTCAATGTTGCGAGTTCGTGGAAGTTGATTTTGTAGCTGTACTCAATTCATATGAAATATTATGCAAATATATCCAAGGAATAAAAAGTTTTATACAAATATTTTTTTCTCTATTTCACCCCTTTGGAGTTTCAATTTTGAAAAATCATTCCTTATTGTATGTTTACGTCATAACAGGGATACCTGTGTAAAATTTCAAGTTTCTTGCCCTAGAGGTTTGGCCTATACGTTTCATGTCCCATTTTACCCTTTAAGTGGTGGAATTTTTAAAAACGCTGAAATACATAACTCATTATTTTATTAAACTCAATTTATACGAAGTTTCAAGCTAATATGTCTAAGGAATAAAATGTGTAAAACTTTTTTCCCTATTTCACCCCTTTGAGGGTTGAATTTTTAATTATGCTTTCTTAGTGGATTCTTGTCATTAGAGAAATACGTGTGCAAAATTTCAACTTTCTAACACTAATGATTTGGCAATGTTTTGTGCGGTCATATAAAACTTTCATCCCCTTTTACCCTCTTAGATATCGAATTTTGAAAAACGCTTAAACACGTAACTCATTATTTATTTTTTACTAAATTCATACGAAATTTCAAGCAAATATGTCCAGGGAATAAAAATTTCATACAAACTTTTATCCCCTACTAACTGATAACCGCGGCTTCGCTCGCGCATATTCACTTCAGAACTTATTTAACCTTACTTTATAAGCTACTTTATTGAAAATCTCTACAAAATCGGGCGGGCCGCTAGTATTGTATAAAAAATAATATTTAAATTTTCATCTTATTTAATTATATACGATTTCACCCTCTTCTGGGTTGAATTTTTAAAAATCCTTCCTTAGTGGATGCCTATATTATAAGGAAAATACGTGTACGAAATTTCAAATTTCTAGCCCCAAACACAAAATTCTGTGCCCTAAGGGTTTGGCCTGTGCGTTGGTACCTCAGTCAGTCACTTTTGCCCTTTATATATATAATAATAAGATAGATAGACTTATAAGTGGCCTTTACAGTGAGGGGAATTAAATCAGTGAAATTATCTCTCTGATTCGACAATGTAAATTAAATATTCATTGGAAATAATTTTCATAAATCTGACTGTACACTTTCTGCTCTCCTATGAAAATGGCACCTATGAACATTGGAAAGACATTTGAATAAATATATCTATACATATAATAAAATAGTAGGAAAGTCAAAATAATACATACAATTTTTTTTAAAGAATACTTGCGGCGTAATCTACAATCGATATCGAAGCCAAAAATATAATTATAAGAATTTTTGTCTGTTTGTCTGTATGTATGTCCGGAGTAAACTCAACAAGTACTGCATGTATTTACTTCAAATTTTGCATGAATATTACTTACAGGTTGGGTCAACATATAGGCTACATATTATCACGCTATCACCTATGGTGGAGGGGCTGTGCGGAGTAAACGAAGTCCGTGCGGGCGAAGTCGCTGGCAACAGCTAGTAATTAATAATACGAGGTGTAAGGATCGCTTGCCTGGCTAGCAGTGACGAAAGACTAATCGATAAAATATTAAATCGAACGTTGCGGTATTCGAATTACTGATATTGCCATTTTTGGCTATCTGAAGAACAATCCTGTGAGCTTTGTCATTACACACGTCATCGCCATCTACTTCCTCGTTTTGGAATTAACATTTATCATACATACGGAACAATGGTTCAATGCTATACTTGCGGTAAGTTCATGGGATTAAAAAAGGGCGTTACTGCCCGAAATGTACTATATCCAGAAGCCACAACGAATGTTTAAATAATATGTTTTCTGGTACTAATATGTCAGAGTCCTGGAGACGCGGCGACAGTAAACCTAAGTCATCTAAGAGTAGAACTCGTGTACCGCCTGCTCAGCCAGTCATCGAAATTTAAAACGACCAAAGAAAACCTTGCTTCCTTTTTTGAGAAAATAAGAGATCTGAGAATAAGCGAAATGTCAGATATACGTTCTTGTTTCAATGAACGCATGGATGGATTAGATGCACGTTTGGCCTTGTTAGAATCAGCCCATGAAGAGGTGCCTAAACAAAAGAAGATGAGTTCCTTAGAAAAAGATCTGGCAGATATAAAGATGCAGCCTAATGACCGTGAGCAGCAGTATCTCCTCAAGGAGGTTGTCGCATCTGGTGTTCCTGAAAAGATAGGAGAAAACCCAGTTTAATTAGTCCATCTTTTAAGTAGCATAATGGGGGATCGTAATATTGTGTCAGCAGAAAGTGAAGGCCCTCCTCGTCGTCCCTCAAGAGACCCTTCATTTCAGATACATTCGCAACGTATCATTGCCTACTTCTCATGTCGCCTTGTACGAAACAATAATCTTCAGTCAGCAAGAGTACGTCATGGAATAAATACATCCGACCTGAGTATTGACGGTCCTGCTACCAGGGTTTACGTTGTACACCCTACAACGTAAACCCTGCTACAGGGTAATGAGCGGCTCACCAAATTAAATGAACAATTATTTGCTGTGGTCAGGAAACAATGTAAAGCACACGACTGGAAATATTGCTGGACTAAAAACAGTCAAATTTTTGTGCGAAACGACACTTTCGTTTGAATCTTAGAATCCAGCAAGAATATGATGTCACTAGGGTTTTTGGTAATGTCTCAGTTTGTGAGGTTTGACTTTTCTTCCGGTATTTATTATTTTTTATTATATTTTGTAACTGTACGTGTTTCACTATTTTTTATTTTTTACATTTTATAACTTTTTGCTCGTCAGTGGTAGTGAGCGTGGGGCCTTTAGTCAGTGTGAAAATACACATAATGCCTATAGTCAGAACATATATTTTAATATCTTATCCACAAATATTGCTACTGGAATACTCACATAAACTATTCTTTGGTTTACTTTTAAATAACTGTCTAAACATATTTAGGCTTTCAATTAATGTTATCACCGTTAAAATATTACGTATTACATTTTGATACTGTTTCCATTCCGCTTACGAGGCCATGAACTTATATAACATTGTATTCAATTCAACTGTATACTTAAGATGAACTTTAATATAAATATATATTAGGTTTATATAATTATTTTTTTTATCATAAGATAGCAAACAAGCAGATGGGTCTCCTGATGGGAAGAGTCAACCATCGCCTATAGACACCAAAGATGTTAATGTTGCGTTGCTATCTTGTGGCGAGGTCTAATGCCACATGCATAAGTTTACCGGCTACCTTACCCTCCAAACCGGAACACGACAGCGACAAGCACTGACGCTATTGCGGCAGGAATAGCTAAGGCGGTGGTACCAGACCCGGGCGAGACAATGCAGAACTCTACCACCTAGTAGCCACGATGGTAGTGACTCGATAGCCAATCGGTCGCCTTTTACGACCTGCCTGGCAGAACGGCAGTTGGCCTATTCTACAAAGGAGGCCGGGACCAACACGGCGATGTGTTGGTGCCAAGTAAAAGTTAAAACAATATGTGTTTTAACTTTTACTTGGCGTCATACTGATGTTATTATAATAAATGGGCACTTAAAGTATGCTTGTAAAATGAAAAGTGTATTTGTTCATATAAAAATCACAGATATTTTGCATTATGGTAGCTGCAATAAATTAAAATACGTACATGGTGGAGTCGCCTTAGTAATTCGTAAACTTAAACGCATATTATTAAGCGCTATTATTGCTCGGAATTTATTACTTAGTTTTTAATTTAAAGTTGTTTGTTTTGCTATGGAGACTAGATACACTGGATTTATAGAGCTACTGTGAACACTTTATGATTTTAGAGTGGCAACATTAATAGTTTATGGTACGTTCTCACTTTCTAAAGTTGGCACTCCTGTCAAATATGACAGTTGAGCAGATGGCGGATAATGGTGAACTTCGTGCTTCGTAAGTTTTTATTTTGTTTGAATAATTGGTTAGTAAAGTTATTTTGGATGAAAATCTCTTTTAAACTATTTATTATGTATGTGTTTTAACGTTTGTTTCATAGAAAAGTGTTAATAGTAGTAGATTTTTTATAATATATTTTTATAACCTCGATATGTCTAGGATACATATACTTTCTTATGGGAGATATGATCCCCCCAGATCAAGTGTCCCCTAATGTTAATTTTTTAATAATTTCAGAATTTAACATGCCTAGAAAATACAAAACCAAAGTGCAAAAAAAAGAATACCAATCAGTAAGGAAATCTTGGAGTTGGCTGTTAATGAAGTTATAGGGGGTAAAAGTATTCGTGGTACTGCCAAAGATTACGGGATAGCAGTTATGACACTAAAAAGATATGTCATAAAGAAGAAAAATGCTACGACTGAAAATATTGACTACACACCAAACTATAGCCAGTCACAATTTTTTTTGTCATTTGAAGAGACAAAACTTGTTAGTTATTTAATAATGGCCAGTAAATTGTATCATGGATTAACTCCGATGAATGTACGAGACCTTGCATTTTGATATGCTTCTAAAAAAAATATCACCAAAATGGGTTGAACAGGGAACAGCTACTTATGATTGGTTCTACGGTTTTATGAATCGTCACAAAGAGTTGTCATTGCGTGTACCCGAAGCCACTAGTTTGTCTCACGCCACAGCTTTTAACAGACACAATATTGGCAATTCTTTGAGAATTCGAAAAGCTTATTACAGCTGTTTAATTTTGGACCAAACCAAATTTGGAACGTAAACGAAACTGGAATTACTACAGTTCACAAACCAAAAAAAATGTGGCATATAAAGGTCTCAAACAAGACTCTAAGGTCACATCTGTAGAACGTGGGCAGCTTATTACTGTATGTGGAGCCATAAATGCTATAGTTAACCATCTTCCACCATTTATTATATTTCCACGTAAAAACTGGCAGCAACGAATGATAGATGGTGGCCCACCGGGTACTTCAGTACCCGGTGGGCCACCATCTATCATTCGTAGCTCCACATCCGAGTGGATGAATAACTGCGTAAAACTTTCTACTTTTTCTCAATTTTTTTCATAAGCATGTAAATAATAATGAAAGTAATGTAATGTTTGTATGGTATAACATACTATATAAACTAGCAAAAAACAGAGCTTTGTAAGGGCTCGCTAAGTTATATTACCTAGTAATATTCTTAGGAAAGTATTTTTATGCGAATTACATTTTTTAATGAATCATGGACTTTATTTATTATTATATTCGCATCAAAGGCGTCGTCAGGCTTTGTATCTAGGGAGGCGCAGAAAAATAAACCCAAAATAAAAAATAAAATGTTTCTAAGATAATTTTTTAAGTAATGTATAAGAAAAATTCCTTAAAATTTCTATAATTAATTATCAATGTTATCTACACAGAACAATTCTAAAGGTTATCTACATATTTTACACCATTTTTTCTGGTCTACCTATAATTTAGTACCTACCTATAATATGTAGCAACTCAAGATCTATCTCGCGCCACAACTTCGCTCTTGAAGTCTAATATTGATATAAGTCAATTTTTATTTATGGTAACTTTCTTGTTAAAGAGTTTTCTAGGAACAATGAGTTTTAAAAATAAAATTTAATTAAATTAACCTTCAACATTTTTAGAATTAATATTGGACTTACCGCAGGCACGAAAAATTGGCGGTAAAAACTCAGCGAATAAATTTTTCGAATTTCTCCCTCAGAGAAACTCTGGGGGTTCGATTTCCGAGTCAGGCAAGTCAAAAATATGTTTTTTCAGTTTGCTGATAAAAACAACGTTGCCCGGGATTAGAAAAGTACCCAGTTGGTGATAGACTGGTCACCTATCACTGTCTGTAATCTGTAAATGTATGACTTTGCAAGCCATCCGTGAAACTTCCCGCTAAATTAACGTATTTTAAGCTCAAAATATTGAAAATTATAAGCATAGGTTTTTTCAGTATAAACATCTATTATGGGTTTATACTGAAAAAACCTATGGATAAAAATGGCAGTATATTGATTTTTGAAAAGCTGTATATTTTGGAAACGATGATCGATTTTATCTTTCAAATGGCATTCAACTCAAATTAAATATTGCTTTAGCTAAAAAATCGGCAGGTTCAAAAATTTCGAAGCAATGTAAAAAAACATTTTTTTCAAAAATTTTCGTCATTGATAGATCCCAAACCAATTGACCGATTTTTATCCAATTAACGGTACGTGGCGCAGTTTCTAAAGGAGAAAAGATGATAAGATTTTAAAGTCAATCGGTAGCCTGAAAGTTATTTCAAAAATATTAGGTAACTTTGCTAAAGAAAACGTAATTTTAATATTTGAAAAGCTGTAACTTTTGAAAATAAGATTCGGTTTTGATTTTTAAAAGGGCATTCGACGTAATTTTTTTAGTATCAAAATATCGTAGAATACCAAAAAATGATTGGTTGAAATATTTCGAAGTTATGTCAAAAACACTTTTTTCAAAATTTTCGTTAACGATTACTTCCAAACGAATAAACTGATTTTGAGGCAATTTATGCATTAGACGTGATTTTTTGAGGAATAGAGCTAATTAGTTTTTGTACTCAATCGGTACATTAATCTGGAAGTTATTTAAAAAAATTCCGTTTCGCCACAATTTTTTTTTTGAGTTATTTCAAAATTTCTCAAAATCTCTTGGGCCTATTTGGTTCAAATTTTCAGGAAGTATAAGTTGAGCGGAATCCAATCAAATGCCATCAACCGCGTTTCGATCGGTCCAGGCGTTCAAAACTTATGAGTTGTTGATGCACATACACACACGCACACACACACACACACACACACACACACACACACACACACACACATACATACAGACATACTGACGTCATCGCGAAAATAGTCGAAAATGGTTCCTAAGACCACAAAACGTGGACATATGGTGAAACTCCATCGCTGATATGCAGAAGAAACAGTGTAGGAGATAGCACACAGCCTTGGAGAACACCAGCATTGACTTGGGTCTGAGCATACACCGTCGATATAAACCTTAATGCTACAATCTGCCAAAAGCTGGTGATCCAGTTGCATAATTTATTGGAAAATCCATAAAATGGAAGACACGTAAGAAGTGCTTTGTGTCACACTCTATCGAAGGCATTCGCTATGTCGAAACTAACAGCCAGCGTTTCCCCCTGGGTCGCAACTGTCTTCGCCCATCTCTTAATAAGGTTGGCTAAAAGGTGCCCCATATATTTTTTAAGAAAAGATACTGACTCCGAGATGAATAATAAATAAATGATTACTATTTAAAATTTACTTGAAGAATCCGGAATATAAAGTTACGCTTATCAACTGAGTAAGCATTTTTTTATTACTTAAACCCCACAACACCCCGTCACAAACTAAGATAGTTGTATTCAAATTTGGATTGTTATTTTTTACTAGCGTTATTCAGTAACAAATTCCCCTCAAAATAATTAAGCCAAGAAAAATTTTGTTGTCATAGTACTTGACAAATCATACCAAAATGTTGATTTTCACTTACTTTTAAAATGGCTATAATTTTTTAGAGTGCACTTTAAAATTTTTTTTCATATTTTTTTGAGAACCACCATCCCTTGGCCCGTCATCCGTTTTCGGCTTGATGTTGATTTCTGGGACACCTGTACATTTATACAGCAAACAAATAATAGTTATAAGATATTGTTATATTTAATTTGAATCAACGAGTGTTTCGGCATAAAATATTAAACCGGCCGGACAATAGCACCGAGTTCACAGGCCTATAGTCCCTAGGACGATCAGTAAGAAGAGGTGCCCGCGCAGCCGGCAGGCCGACAGTTAGAGACCTATTCCGACGCAGAACGCACGCCGCTTGTTATTCATTATATTGATATCGTGTATGTACCAAGTTTACGTCGTTAAATATAATACAACTTTTTTTTTAATCTATACATTGTCGTTTATATCATCACCCCGAGCTAGTTGACAACCCACACTGGTGAACACGTCGTGAACATAATGCTTCATATGGAGGACGAAAAATTCTAGGTTGCTAGCTTGGAGGACAACGAACGGCGTTCGACTAATGGTGCCGACACAAACAATCCAGAGGTATGTAAAGTCGGTATACGTATTCTACCTTTCTGGCCAGAAGAACCGGAAATTTGGTTTGCCCAATTAGAAGGTCAATTTGCTATATCCGGCATAACTTCCGATTCTACAAAATTTTATTACGTCATCGGCCAGTTGGAAAATAGGTTCAGTCGCGAGGTGAGCCATAATTATTAACCCTCCACCTGAAAAGAAAAACAAAAACTTTAAACAGAGAATATCAAGCGTCTCGCCACTATTAACGAGAAAAAGCTCAAGCAACTGCTCATGCACGATGAGCTATGAGATAGAAGCCATCGCAGTTCCTGAGACACCTAACGGGACTAGCCGGCACTGGTGTACCAAACGACTTCCTAAAATTCATCTGGGTGAACTGCCTACCTCACCACATCTAAACCATTTTGGAAGGACAAACATCAACCGCAACGCATGATAAGCCTCGCTGACAGAGTTAACGACATTACTACATCGACCTCAAGTGTAGCTGCGACATCCACTCAGTTTGTTCCCGGTTCCATCGTCAGCGAACTTACTAAAGAAATCGCTGAATTACGAAGGCACAACCTAAAGATTAAAATCAATACTAACATCAGACTGGCACATTCACGCTCAAGAAGATCTGCCAAAAATCGCTCCCAAAGCAGATCAAATCTGCAGCCAACAAGGTAGTAACAATCCATTGATATGCCTTTTTCCCATTGATGTACCCCAGCCTGTTCGTTCTGGATATGGTTGGGTACAATCGATTGAGCGTGCAGCGTAACGTGTCGCTAGCGCGCGTGGCGTGGCTTGTGCTGGGCGGGCGGCTACACGCGCCCGAACTGCTGGCGAAGCTGCAGCTGTACGTGACCACGTGCCTCGGTCCGCGCCACCTCCCGCCCGCATTCTCTGTGACTCCGGCCAGGAATAACTTGCTCAAATTTGCCCCTATGTCGCGTGCCATACGTTTCCTTAATTATACGGGATGTCGATATATCCTGTTGCATCCTTCAGAAATTCACCGAGTGTGCATTGAAATGTGTAGAAAGAATGGATATGTCGATTGTTGTACCCATGCCTTTCTTTTTTTTTCTTCGTTAAAATATTGTATTGGGTTATTGTAAATAAGTAAATATAAATGTCCGTATATCAATCAGAAATAATTCATCAGTACAAGGAACCGATTATGCCGTGAGTTTAGTCTCTCGGATATAGAATTCATTTTGGATCCACGTAATCCAATCTTGATAAAGTGCAAATAAAGAATTTGAATTTGATATCTTTTGTTTTATTGTTTCAGCGGAACTGATGAAAGCGATGACGAGCTAGTGATTGAAAAGGGTAATAAAGAAGATTGGAAATTCCAACTCAAATCAAGACGGCGGATAATTGATAATCAATTACATTTTAAAATAATTTCAAGAGAAAGCACGCTACAATATATATATATATATATATATATATATATATATATATATATATATATATATATATATATATATATATATATATATATATATATATATATATATATATATATATATATATATATATATATATATATATATATATATATATATATATATATATATATTTTAATATCATAAGATAGCAAACAAGCAGATGGGTCACCTGATGGAAAGAGTCAACCATGGCCTATAGACACCAAAGATGTTAATGGTGCGTTGCTATCTTGTGGCGAGGTCTAATGCCACATGCATAAGTTTACCGGCTACCTTACCCTCCAAACCGGAACACGACAGCGACAAGCACTGACGCTATTGTGGCAGGAATAGGTGAGGCGGTGGTACCAGACCCGGGCAAGACAATGCAGAACTCTACCACCTAGTAGCCACGATGGTAGAGACACGATAGCCTATCGGCCGCCTTTTACAACCTGCCTGGCAGAACGGCAGTTGGCCTATTCTTCAAAGGAGGCCGTGACCAACACGGCGGAAGTTTAATTGTAATTCAAGTACTTATGCTTTAATGGTGAAAGAAGAAATGGATTTATATCAACCTTGAATGTAACATGTGTAAAGAAGTTTGTTTGAATTCCATCCGAAACGTAAAAAATACTGAGCAAGTGAATGCTAATATAGAATATAGCTGCTACCACTGGAGCGGTATCTGGAATACAAGCATCTGGAATAGGATTTCGAAGAGTTAATTTCATCTACATATATTCTAATACTTTCATCACGCTATTTTAAGACTGTGCAAAAATGAGAAAATTCATATGTGACAATGGAAGCTGCAGCTACTGAAGAAAAAGAAATTACTTTTTTTTACCTTTTTTTTCCCTTGTGGGTAGGCATCAACACACACGTGTTTTTAAGAGCTAAAAGTTATTATCATCATCATCATCGTGCCCTCGTATAAAGGCGAGGTTCAAGTATAAACTGCAATAGCTATAGGGCCATCAGTTTGATCAGTTTTGCATCGAAGGTGTATGATAAAACCATTGAAAGGAGAATGCAAGGGAAGTTCGAAGTAATATTGTGGGAGGAACAAGGAGAATTTAGGTCTAGAGCAGGGATGTTTGCTAGGAACAGAGTAAATAGAGCGTTCGAGAGTTTCACAATAGGCTTATTGAGAAACAGTACAGATGTATTAATTGATTTATATTGTATTGAGATCAATTCCCAATCTTAGCCCGAGGGCGAGGGTAAAAAACTAAAAAAGGTATATTTACGCCCGTATCCCCGAAGAGATAGGCAGAAGTACAACGTGTGCATCCACGGTTAGCTGAAGATACTTAAGTCCCACAATGTGATAGGTGGCCAGCCTATCGCCAGTAGGGCACTTTTCCAATCCCGGGCAAAGTTGTTTTATCAGAAAACTGAAAAAACACATTTTTTCATTTGCCTGACTCTGGAATCGAACTCCGAGGGTTTCTCTGAGAGAAAAATTCGAAAAATATATTCGCTGAGTGTCTACCGTCAATTCTTCGTGCCTGCGTAGTCCAAAAATTTTGAAGACTTATTTAAATAAAATATTTTTTGATTTTGATTTCGTAAATCGACGTAAAACCAGGAACTTCCTGATTTTAGAAAAAAAAACAATTATTTCAGCAAAATGTCAAAAATGTGTTTTTTATAAGATCAACCTTCATTTTTAATACATATTTTTCCTTGAAAATACCAACAAACAAAAACCAAATATTCCTAGTAAAAAGCCTGACGACGCGGGCCTTTGATGCGAATGTAATGTTCAGATGAAAATACGCTGAGTTTTTTAGGTTAGATAATTATAAATAAAGTCCATACATTAAAAGATGTAATTCTCATAAAAATACTTTTATAACAATATTACTAGATAGTATAAATTTGCGAGCCCTTACAAAGCTCTGCTTTTTTGCTAGTTTATTATTAAATTAGTTTATTGTTACTTGTACAATCACATGTATTAATTATTTAAGCACTTAAGCACCACAGCACCATAATTGATCTACCTAAAACAATGTCTTCCAATCTTGAAGAGATCACAAATTTTTTCAACACTAAGATGGCGGAATATGACGAAAAGATTCTGAAATTGGCTTCTTCGTCTACTGTTGGAGTTGTCGATATTAATTCTTTATCTCAAGACTTTGCTAATTTCAAAAATTTTGTTTGGAAAGCTTTGTCATTACTTAAGAATCAAACTGAGCTGCTGTCGTTAAACATAGAGAAACATGAAGCATTTTTACGAAGAAATATTTTGTTAATCCATGGCATTCCTGAAGATCAGCAAGAAATATTGACTAACAAAGTGACCAGCATTTTTTGTAATCAGATGGGTATGTCAGAATTTTCTAATTCCGGTATTGAAGTTTTTCACCGTCTTGGTACACAGTTACACAAAGGAAAGGCAATACCTGTTCTGATTAGATTCCGAGAACTTCATCAAAGAGATCTGGTTTGGACTAATAAAACATCTCTCAAAGGTTCTGATCTTACTATTTCGGAATTCCTCACCAAAACTAAACATCAACTGTTTCTGGAGGCTCGGAAGGTTTTTGGTGTCAACAAGTGCTGGTCCTCAAACAGTAAGATTATTATTATGCTACCGGACAAAAACCGTGTCACAGTTGAGCAGATGGCCGACCTTCGCAAAGTAATTTCAAAACATCAAAGCCTGGCATCAAAGGTGTCTGAGGCTATTTCTCCTGTAGTCGCAACTAACTAAGTCTCCACTCCAAACTAACTAAGCCAAGGCGTAGATAGTGGCTTTTACTTACAAAACTGTGTCTATTTATTACATCCAAATATTCTACTTATAGCTAAAAGCATGTTTCGTTTTTCTTAGTTATTGTAGCTTCTCACAATTTATAAATATATAACTTGTTGCTAAGTATATGTATAAGTGCATTGCTTTTCCGTTTTAGATTCTATTTAAAGTTCTTTATGTAACATATTAGTTTCACAGTTCACTTTTGCCTATTTTTCTTTTATAATTTGCATTGCAGGTGTATAGATGTCGCCAAATGTCCTATTGTCATTGTTTAAGGTTTCCTATAAAGTATCGGCAAAGCACTTAACTCACATAATGCCATCACATTTTATTTTTTATTTTAATTTTTTTTGCGATCTGTAATATATGTTAAATTTTAATTTTCATTAATTTATTAAATGTAACAATATTACCAACCAGACATTTCCTGCGCATTTCACCTTAGTTATTTTTAATTCCTTTATAAGTTGTACTCTCTCCTTGTAAACCCTGGTGGGCTGTATTAATTTTTTCTCTTATAAAACCATTGTTAATGTTATATTTCATCGTTAATATTATATTTCATTTTTGTTTCTCTATCTATTATGGACTTGCAGTTATAAATGTCTTATTTATAAGCTGTAATAGTCTATATGACTATGGTACCTATTATATGTATCTAAATCAAATTACCATTTTTTTTTTTGTTTTAAATTATCACCTAAATTTGATATAGGTAAACAATGTTATTGTTGCATCTTTTGATTTTGTTTATGTTTTTAGTAACTAGGTTTTTTCTCTCTTTTTTCTTTTATTGTTTTGGTAAGACAATGTAGCAACTTTTACTTAGAATAATTAGTATGTAATTTTGTTAATTTTAAGGGGCAAGTTCTTTTTCCACTTTCCTATGTGTGTGTTGTTTGAGTGTTTGCTTTTGTGTTTTGATTTTTAAATTTAAAGTTTATTTATTTATTGCTGTATGTACAATAATTTACTTGTTTTTATTTACGTTTTTAATTAAATAATTTTCTTTTCCAGACTGCCTAGTAGCCTTTGTATTTGAGTTATTCTTAAATCAATTGTCACTGAATTTCTAATATTTTCATATATTGTATTTTTGCAGATTATCTGTATCAGGGTATATATTATATTATGACATCTCATACTCAATTTAATAGTAGTTTCACGTCATGCTCCTCATCCGATGATGATTTTCTCAGTGCAATAAGTGACTCTTCTACGGACTCTTCAATTAACGTAGCGTTTGTTTTTGCTGATAACCCAAATAATTTTAACGTTGTTCATTCAACGCTCAGAGCATTCCTGCCCATTATTCCGATCTCCTGTCAACTTTTAGTAGCAATGATACAGATGCTATTCTTGTATCTGAATCATTCCTTAAACCATCTATCTCATCACTTCAATTTTCACTACCTGGCTTTGTTTTAATTCGGAATGATCGAACAGAGAAAGGTGGGGGCGGGGTTGCCATTTATCTCCGATCTAATATCCCTTACAAAATTTTAACTTCATCCCCTAATGCATATCACGAAGCAGCTGAGTATCTAATATTAGAGATCTCTCTTAATCATTCCAAAATTCTTTTGGCAGTGCTATTTTGTCCATCCCTTCACGTAGACTATTTTACCACATTAGATAATTTGTTACATCATTGTAGTCCATTTTACCGCGATATATTATTGTTAGGCGATTTCAATACGTGTCTACTAAAGAATGATCTGCGGGCAAACAAGCTTCGGAATCTTTTGTCTTCTGTCAGCAATTTCCTTGTCAGCAACTCACAAATCTCCAACCTGTATACCTTCTCTTCTCGATTTAATTATCGTCTCACAGCCCAATAATGCCAAAGTTTACGGACAAATGCCATCATGTTTCTCCTATCACGATCTCATCTACTTGTCTTATAATGTTCGTTCCTCTAAAAAAAAGCTGAATATTCCTTTCGTCGTTCATTTAAAAATATTAATCCCGTAACATTTGATAGGGATATTAACGCTATAGACTGGTCCCCTGTGTTTCGTTGCAATAATATTGATACTGCTATTTCACTTTTTAATTCCAGTATTATATGTTTAAACGACCGTCATGCGCCACTTAAAAAGCTGAAGATAAAGCATAATCCTTCACCCTGGGTGACCGATGACATCAGAAACGCTATGGCAGCTAGAGATAGAGCCAATAAACGCTATAAAAAATATCCTTCCGGTGACAATCTCTTGCAATACAAGATGCTTCGGAACAAATGCAATAAGCTTTGCCGCATTGCTAGGCGCCGTTACATCCACAATACTATTGCTAAATCCAGTTCGCAAGAGGTGTGGAAATTTCTGAAATCTCTAGGTCTTGGGAAATCACCTGCCCTTACCAGTACTTGTATTAATCTCAATGATTTAAATTCTCACTTTACCACTCTTCCTTTCGCAATTAATACTGTAACCATAAATGACACACTAAATTATTTGTCTACTGTTTTGCGTTCCTCTTGTTCTTTTTCGCTCGTTTCAGTCACAGAAAAGGAAGTCGAGAAACATATTCACTCTATCTCATCTTCTACGATTGGCAATGATGGTTTATGTTCCAAAATGTTACTCAGTATTATCCCTTGTATTCTTCCTGTTCTTACGTATATATTTAATCTTTCCTATCATATAGCACGTTTCCCTCTATATGGAAGGCTGCCAAAGTAATTCCTCTGCCCAAAAGCGCTAACCCGAAAAATCCTTCTGACTATCGGCCCGTCTCAATACTATCTTTTCTCTCAAAGGTCTTAGAGCACATAGTACATTCTCAATTATCAAATTACCTTCGCTCTAATGACCTTTTGAGTAAGTTCCAGTCAGGTTTCCGGCCGGGTCACAGTACTGTGACAGCACTTGTCAAGGTATCTGATGATATTCGGTTGGCCATGGACTCAAAACACCTTACCATCTTAGTGCTTTTGGACTTTAGTAGCGCCTTCAACTCCGTTGATTTTGACTTATTGATTGGAGTCCTGCACACTCTTAATTTTTCACCTTCGGCTTTAGGTTGGTTTGATTCATATTTGCGAGGTCGAACACAATATGTTTCTCTGAATGAAGTTTGCTCTAACTGGTGTGACATTATTTCAGGGGTTCCGCAAGGCTGCAAATTATTTTCTTTAGTTTTTTCTATATTTATTAACACTGTTACCAAGTTTATCTCTTCTAACTTTCATCTGTATGCCGATGATTTGCAGATATATCGTCATTGTAGTTACGGGGATATAACGGAAACTTTAGGTTTGCTGAACAAGGATCTTAGCGCAATTTATTCTTGGGCTGAAGCTTTCGGTCTTATGGTTAATCCATCTAAATCTAAAGCAATCATTGTGGGTAGCCGTCAGATGATTAAATCCATTGATCATTCAAATTCACCTATACAGCTACGAACTATAAAGCTGCATCGGGCACTGCAGTCATAATAAGCGAAAATACGAGTGAGCTTCTTTACAATAGTGTCAAAAACAAATATTGCCTAGTCTGTACTTAAAGTCGAAAATTAAAAAGTTGCGTCCAAGATCATGTTTGTTCCAAAAAATTTGAAGGATCATCAAGTTCAATGGAAGCTGACATAATCGTTAAAGGTTTTAAAACATCGATTTCGATATATGGACTTGCAGAATGTTTGGAGACTGTGTTGATTCGATGTAGCGAAAATTCTTAACGCAAATCCGTTGAAAGCCAGAATCTGACGCTTGAGAAACTTCAGTGCCGTAATCACGTATTGCGTATTTTTTTAAAAGTTAAGAGTGATCACCTTAGAAACTAAGTACATGTTAGTGCACCGAGAAACTCTCACTAATCAAATATTTGTGACAATGAGAAAGGCAATAGTGAATATATTATTAGTAGCATCACAATACCACACAGAGTCCTAAAAATGAAGCAATATCAGTTTTGCACAATTATATTATGTATTAAATCTTTGGCCCGCGCTAATGGTAATCATCAATTGTGTCAAAATTATCTGTGGGCCAACCTGTTCAGCGCCTAATATGTCGAAAAAGAATACAAAACAGCAAAGGAAGTATTCCTAAAAAAATTAGGAACTCTTTCATCAGACACAAGGAAAAAAGATCTACAATATTAAAAAGAGGCAGCGGCGAGTGGCTTAAAATCATAGAAAGCCTTGTAACTACTTCAAACTTTGGCCTTATATACAAAAGAAAAGTAACTTCAAGTACATCTCCACTCGTAAAAAACCAACTGTTTCACAAAAAATGGTTCACGTCACGTCTGTTGCACACGGAGTGAAGCATGAGCAATAAGCTTTGCAACAATTACGGATTAAAGAGATAAGATATGGAACCATGAACATGAACCGAACTTAAAAGGAAATATTTTGGAAAATCCAAAAGTGAACGCTTGTGAGGTAACAATTTTAAAACTAATAATTAAATAGATAGGATATAATTATATAGAAAAACTATGATTTCATAAACAACTATGTATTTAAAAAATTGTTTGTCTTCATCAACATTAAATATAACATTTTTGGGTATTCTTTATTATAACTGTATAAAGTAAACAATAAATATAACATAAAAGATTGAAAAAATCAATAATTACCAAATGCCAACAACTAAACCGAATGGAAAGTAATATCAGAACAGTTTGCACAGAAGTGGAATTTCAGTAACTGTGTCGGAGCATGTAATGGGAAACATATCGCAATTGAAAAACCCCATGAAAGCGGCTCCCTGTTTTATAATTCTAAAGGGTTATTTACCATTGTGCTGTTTGCTGTTGTGAACGCAAACTATGAATTTCTGTACGTGAATACAAGCACTAACGGGTCCGTCGCAGATGCATCGATTTTAAATTGTACTCGATTTTATCAAAAGTTGATTAATAATTATTTAAAATTGCCATTACCTTCAGCACTGCCACGCACTAAAAATGTGGTTGCTTCCTAGGTGATAGCGCTTTTGCATTACATATAAACTTAGTGAAACCATTTCACTATATATCTTATGATCAACGCATCTTTAACTATCGATTATCTAGAGCCAGGCTGTGATCTTTATTAACAGGGATTTCAATATATATTCACATTTAATAAAACTACGCACTTGTGCCAAGCAACCATATATTTCAAAACCACACTTCCGCTAGCTACCGAAGAGTATATCCACACGCATAAACATGAGGGTCTTAGCACACTACTGTCCTAGGGCCTACTCCCACTCCTGACATCCCCCTTTCTTAGAATAACATTCAACGGACGTAATTATGCAAATACTGTGGTTTTCTTGAAGTTCTCCCAAATCTAGTCACATATTCATGATTGTTTCTTTTATCATTTGGTATGGAATGTTCAACATTGTCAGATTGTCGGATTAGAAAAAAGTGACTTTTAATCTTAATGATTAAAAGTCACTTTTTTCTGATCCGATGGAGTTTGATCCGTTGGATTCTCAAAATAATCAAAACTGTTATTAGCATAATTCACTTTTCTTTCTGTTGACCCCCTTAAAAATGTGATACCTATTTCTTACAACTTTTTCCCCATTTTCTAATAGAATTAAGTATGATATGTATTTACCTTCTTTAATAATCTCCCCTTTTAATTTTTTATTAGTGTTTCTGTCATGAATATATACTTTTTGGCCTGGATAAAACAAATTGATTTTCCTTTTATTTTTTAGATCATGATAAAATTTATATTTATTACGTTTGTCATCTATTTGAATTTTTAATTTATTAAAGTTGTTTTTGCCAGAATTACTTTTAGTAGGTAGAAAAGATAAAACTTGTCTGCCTATCATCAACTCATTAGGTGACTTTAAATTGTTATCAATTGGTATATTTCTTCAACTTCTATGTATTTAGTTAAGTAATCTACAACTAGCAAATAAATTTTATTTTGGTGGTGGCCCAAGGTTTGTTTATAATATCTCAACATTAATGGTTCATACGAATAATTTTTACTAAATTCAAGACATGTATCACAATTACGAATTAAATCTTCTAATTCTTTATTCATAAATGGCCAAAATAATAAACCTCTAATTCTACTTTTACATTTATCTATTCCCATGTGATTGTAATGAATTTTATTGGAACGAAGTTCCTTACGGCAGGCTTGAAGGGGATAGGGATTTTGCTGCGCGACCGAACTGACAAAAATGTGATAGTAAAACCGTAAGAAAAATGCGTGGAATAAAAGCGTTAAATGAGACGTGCGCAGGCGCGACAGTCGCGTACACAAGCGAGTAGTGCCGTTTAGCCGAAGGAAGTTCGTTCCTATCTGGTGTCCTGCGACACCACATCATTTTTTTAGCATCTCTTTACGTAATGATTTAGGCACTAAAACCGCTGTGTTTTTAAAAATTAATCCATCCGACACATATAATTCATCTTTTATAGAATGATAATATTTAAGATGATGTGGTATATTTTTAGTTAATGGCCATGAACTTTGTATGTATTTTATTAATAACATGAAATCTTTGTCTTCGGCTGTTTTATCTTTTAATAATTTAAGTTTTTCTTTACTGATATTTAAGCTTTCTTTTATCAAACAAACATGCAACTCGATAGTTTCATCTAACTCTTTATAATGTGTCTGCCACTAATAACTCTTTCCCTGGTTTATACCTAATTTCTAAATCGTAACCCTGTTATCTAAGTCTGAGTCTCTGTAATCTTAATGGTGTTTCATTCATAGACTTTTTAACAATAAATTCAAGTGGTTTGTGATCTGTCTCTACTATTACACGTTTCCCATAGATATACTGATGAAATTTTTCACATGCATAAACTATAGCTAGCATTTCCTTTTCTATCTGTGCCCATGACCTTTGACAGTCTGTTAGTGCTTTAGATGCATAAGCCACTGGTGCATTATTCTGTAATAAAACTGCTCCTAACCCGGTACTACTACTATCTACTGACAATGTTATTGGACTCTTTATATCATAGTATTTTAAGACCGGCTTAGATGTTAATAATTGTTTTAATTTAATAAAGTCGTTTTTTGTTTTTCACCCCAAATAAACTCAGAGTCTTTTCTTAATAATTCTCTGAATGAACAAGTAACATCTGACAAATTAGGAACAAATTTTGACACATATGTAACAATACCTAATATAGTTTGTAATTGTTTTTTTATTTTTTGGTTCATCCATACCTATAATTGCTCTTATTTTCTCTGGGTCTGGCTTTATATCATCACCACTGAGTATATGACCCACATATTTTACTTCTGTAACCCCAAAATGACACTTCTGTTTATTAAATTTTACCCCTGAATCTTTTGCTTTTTTTAATACCCTTTCTAATCTTTCATTATGTTGCTCTAACGTCTGTCCCCATATAATTAATTCATCTGTATATTGTTCTGCCCCTTCAATATCATTAAACAAGTCTGAAAAACATTTACTGAAGACCTCAGGTGCAGAATTTAACCCAAACGGTAGTCTTTTATAACAATACCTACCCCAATTACCTGCATTGAACGTAGTATACAACTGACTGTCCCCTGACAATTTTATCATATAAAATCCTTTAGATGCATCCAATACACTGAAATATTTAGCATTGGGCATCCTAGCTACCAGTTCTTCAAAAGTACTCATTTTGTACCTTTCTCTAATAATATATTTATTTAAATTTTGAGGATCTAAACATATTCTAATATTATCCCCTGATTTTTTAGTTACCACCATTGAGTTGACCCATTCCGTTGGCTCATTTACTTTCCTAATTACACCTAAACTTTCCATTCTGTCTAGCTCATTTTTAACTTTATCTTGTAACTTAAATGGTATTTTTCTTGGTCTTTCTGCTACTGGGATACAATCAGATTTTAACTTTATTTTATATTCATAATTAAGCTGCCCTAAACCAGAGAATAAACTTGCATATTTCTCAACTAAATACTGAGTAGAATTTCTATTAATCTTACAAACATTTTTAATTATACCCAACTTCAATGCTGTACCATAACTTATTACCCCTATTTTACAACAATCTACAACATAAAACGTTGTGTTACATTTACTGTTTTTATGACAAATTTGTTCATTACAGACTCCGATGAGTTTAATTATAGAACCATCAAAATTAGTTAATTTTACATTTTCTGCATTAGAAAATTTTATATTCAGGCTTTTACATGTATTAATGTTTAATATGTCTACCTGTGATCCAGTATCAATTTTAAAATTCACTAATTTATTCTTAATTAAAAGTTTCATCTGCCAGTCCCTATTTATTTCACCAACTTTTTTCACCATTTCAATTTCAAATGATTTCTCAGTTTCCTTTTCTATAACCGCATACTTATTCCGACATCTTACTCCAAAGTGACCAAATTTACCACATTTAACACATCTCTTATTAAAGGCTGGACATTTTCTATACCGATGAAAACTGCCACATTTTCCACATACCTGTAAAGAAGTTCTATTTTCCATCCTATGTGTTTGTGATTGCCTGTGATGTGATGGAGATCTATGATATTCTTTCTTGTTCGAATGATTTCTCTCCTTTGACCTATCCTTCCTTGAGCTGTAAGAATTAATATTTCCCACTTCCTTATCTCTCATATTCTCTATTTGTGCCTTCGCCACTTCTGCAGCTTGCACGTGTTTATACATTTTTCCAAAGTAAGATCAGTCATCCGCAATAAATTTTCCTTTAAATTGTTATCATTTATTCCTATTATAATCTGATCTCTAATTAGGCCATCTTTGAGTTTATCAAAATAACATTCTAAACTTAGCTTTTTCAAATCAGTAATGAAGTCATCATAGGATTCGCCATTTTGTTGTTTTCTTGTTAGAAATAAATGTCTGTTGTATGTCTCATTACTAGGTGGGCTACAAATGTTTTTCAATTTTTTTAATGATGTCATGATAAAGAGATGATGATCAAATGATAAAGATTCTTTCTTCTCAAATGTGTTATATACCGCAAGACCTTCGTCACCCAAGCAATGCAGCAGCAAAGCTTTTTGTTGTTCGTCACTCAACTTTTTATCTGCGCCGCTGGCCGTATAATAAAGATAAAATTTTTGTCGCCACACATCAAATGCTTGTTTTGCATTTCGCGTGCTTAAGTTCAGAGGATCTGGGGGCTTCAACATCTCCATCTTTAATAATCGGCCTTATCGTTCACTATGTTGAATATAATTTTATCAACAGTTTAAACACTTACTATCGATGTTTTTTGCCTGTGTCCTCAGCGCCATGTAATCTTTATTAACAGGAATTTCAATATATATTCATATTTAATAAAACTACGCACTTGTGCCAAGCAACCATATATTTCAAAACCACACTTCCGCTAGCTACCAAAGAGTATATCTACACCCATAAACATGAGGGTCTTAGCACACTACTGTCTTAGGGCCTACTCCCACTCCTGACACAGGCCGGTTGTAGAGAACGCGTTTGGAATTTTATCATCAAGATTTCGAGTATTGCGTAGATCTCTTAATACGGACTTAAATACCGCCGACGCTATAGTAATGATGTGTTTGCACAACTATTTAATGAAACAGGGAACAAATTGTATATCTCAGAACAATGTTGACCAAGAAAACACGGCAACTGGTACATTTGAACAAGGGGGTTGGAGGACAACATCATTACATTCATTAGAACACAGATACAATAACCAAAGGAACGATGAAGCGGCTATGGTACGACACAATTCATGAGCTACTTCGTTTCGGAAGGCAGAGTCAAGTTTCAAGATAGAATGATAAATCTAGTGCCAAGTTAATGATGTCGAATACAAATAAATGAAATGCTAAAGTAGTTTTATTTTACTTGTCTCATCTTCTAAGGAGTCTGTGACAGTACGACATGATTCCGTTCTGTTTCCCAAAACACTTAGTGCATTAAAATACCACAGAGTTAGTAGATAAACTTAATGTGATCCAGCGCCTGTATGTTTTAATGCCACCAGCTGAAATACATAATTAATAAATATTTCGGGACATATACACAGCCCTATCTAGTTTTGTACTATAAGCACAAGGCTTCTGTTACGGATATTAGATAGTCGATATATGTAGGTGTAAAAATTGGAATTGTGTTACTTTCGTAAGTTTAAATAAATAAATATCGATTATATTATTATTAATAAATATTATTTTTATTTTGTAGTACAAACCCCACATTTATTATTTAAATAGAATATATGTTGATAAATAACACCATATGAGCAATATAGGTATTATATTAATAAAACGTTTTCAAATCTGCTTCACTTTCTCTCTCTAATAATATTTCTAGTTCTACATAGGTATAGTCTGCGCAGAACATTTGGTCCTTACAGAACAATGTTTGATATCAGGGGGTAGCGGGGGTTGGGGAGGGGTATGACGACATGCGCGAACTTGTGCTCGGAATTTAGTTGTGAAAAGATTTCGAGTTTCGTGAGAATTGTGTCTATTTTGATAGCAATTAATTTTATGAAGGGTAGGTAAATATAGCCAAATAGATGGATGGGATTTATAGTGGCAGATGATCGAGTACAAAAGTAAATACGCTAATAAATAAATACGTATATGTACATACCTTTCTCAATCCTTTAACATAGTTTGTGCGCATATTTTAATTTTTTTGGTTTTTACTGTTGCTTTTTCATCGAAATTTTTATAATATTCCAATAACACTCTAAATCCCTCGTTTTTAACGTCTATGTTCAAGTAATCATTGTGGTCTTTGTTCTAGAGGTACGGCATTTCTCTATACATGTCAATGATGGCTAACAAAATTTCCTTTTCTTTATTTGAACACATGGCATCTAATCAAAATGGCGGCCGGGTCACTCGAGTAGAATTACGGAAGGACACACACTACCTACGCAAGAACTCTCCGCACTAGCCGTGCGACGACTGAGTTCCCTAACTGCCCTAAGAGTTACTACACTAATCGATTATGAGGGCGATTAGGGAGCAAGGCTTGCCGGGACCGTCCTGACGCCCTAGTTAGGGACCCTTATGCTCTAACTCTTATTACACCACTCTTAGTTAGTGTAAGGGTCCCTTAAAATTGGGTAGTGTAATAGGGCTTTAAGACACAGTCATCACCTATAGACACCAAAAATTTTATTGGTCGTTGCTATGCTATACGTGTGGCAGGATGATAATGCCACATATATAAGTTTACGAATTAGTTATTTATGATTGCTTTTTTTATTTATTAAATATTGTTAATATAATTATTAGATAAATATTTGTAAGCATTCAAATTATTACTATTAAAAAAATTACTGTGATAGTTGCAGTGATTGTTAATTATATCAGTGTTTTTAGTTTTGTTAAAATATGTGTGTAAAATAATTAGTTTTCACAAAAAAAACAGTTGGCGCTGTACCGAGATAAATCGCGTTATGGTGTGTCGTGTCCTAATATAATAATAAGTATTATGGATCACAATAAAGACGTTGTTCGTGAAACTGGCGCCGAAACCGTTAGACCCCTGGACCACAAGCGATATTTGATGTTTCAATTATATTAAATTTTAGTACCTTTTTGGTACTATTTGGTACCTACGGTCAAAATTTTAATACCTCGACAAGAGAAAAGTGAAAAAGAAAATGTCCAGACATCTGACGTCAGGTTGTTTGGACCACATTGATTTCACTTGGATCAAAACGAGTAACCAAACTAATTTCTTCGCAAAACTTTAGTACCTAAATAGTACCTGTTTACGTTTTTTTATTTAGAATGTTTTGATGTATAAATAAAAAGTTAAATCCGAAATTAAATTTGTAGATAGATAAACGGCTGCCCTATCGAAAAATAAGGTAATTGACATTTTCCTAAAATAGTTGGTACTTTCGAAACTTTAACTTCGCAAGGCAAGTAACATTCTTCGATAATGGTAATCTTAAGATTTAAAAAAAAGACGGGGCGGACCGGGCTACATCACAAGGACAAATGCTTGCTTAATACATTGGTGCAGTGCATTGTCGGATTGACATATTATGCTTATGTATAGTTTTGCCGAACATCTTTTTTGGTTTTTCTATTATTAAGTCGAAGTCAGTCTGGCAGTCACAAAATCAGAATTATTGAAAATTTTGAAAATCAGTAACGTGGAAAATATCGTAATCGATGACGATTTGTTCACAAATTTCTTAATATTTAAGTTATTTTTCTTTCCATGTAACACTAAGCACCTACGACATTTTTTTAAATAAAACTCCTTTTAGGTTTACCAACTTTTCATTTTTTATAGATAGTTTTATAGATAGTATATTTTCATACATTATCTATAGGGGCCATATCTTATTAGGATTCCTTGACATTGACACTAGTAGGGCTTCCGTGGCTACCTTGGCATCCATGAGATGCCAAAACTAGCTGCCAAAGCGAATGCCAGACGAGATTATTTATTTATTTATTGTACATATGTTGCATTACATAATATTTTTCACTTTACGTGCATAAGACGATTTACATAATATTATGTACCTTGTCAGGCGCAGCAATTGCAACTGGGGTAGCAACTTATTAGAGTGATTTGTCTTCTAAATATTCTTTGACGGAGTAATAGGCTTTTTCAATTAAAAGTTTATTTATACTCTTTTTGAATTTAATATAGTTAGATTCGCTTTTCAGATTTTCGGGTAATTTATTATATACTTTTACATACATGGGATACGGCCCGGTACTATGTAATTTTTATTTCGATGTTATTTGATATAAATTATTTTTTGAACGTGATTCGTAGCAACTCGTAAGTGGTTATGTTTCCTAACCAATTTACAAAGTTTCAGTATGTATATACAAGGTTAATTTAAGATTTTGAAGCTTTTAAAATGGGGTTTACATGATTCGCTATATTGTGTTTTACTAGAATACGAATGCATTTTTTCTGTAGTACCATTATGTCGTGGACAACAATATTATCCCACAGTATAGTCCCGTAGCTTAACCATGCGTAGGCATACGTTTGTGGTAGCAGTTATAATATCTGTTGACTTTTTGAGTTCCCTCAGAGACGTGTTTTGGAGAACTTGAACGAAGTGAAAACAGCCCAACAGCTGAAGAATTTGCTAAAATTTTATTGAAAGCGATTGCTGCAGAACAATATTAATATTTTTTACATAAGATAGCAAACATGCAGATGGGTCTCCCGACGGAAAGTAATGAGTGTAAAGTAAAACTATATATAGATATAAAAGATGTTAATAGTGCATTGCTATCCATGTGGCGGTTGCCATATGCATAAGCTTACCGGCTAGCTTGGCCTTTACAAGTACTGACGCTATTGCGGCAGGGATAGGTAAAGCGGTGGTACAAAATACCCGGGCAAGATGTTGCGGAACTCTATCATCTAGTAGTCACGATGATAGTGACACTTATAGCCAATTGGTCGCCTTTTACTGCTTGCCTCGCAGAACGGCAGTTGGTCTATTTTTCAAGGAGCGCGGACTAACCTAGGGTAACTCATCGATTCTATGTATAATCGGTACTGATTATCGGTACTACATTTTCCATTGAAGTAACCTATTAATTAATATTAAATAAATCACTTGGACTGATTGTCTGTATGTAAGCAAAAATGAGTCAGTTTTTGAGCTAGATATATATATATATATATATATATATATATATATATATATATATATATATATATATATATATATATATATATATATATATATATATATATATATATATATATTCTAAGTGAAGTAAATAAATAGTGTGAATAATTGTCTGTTAAAATTAAAAAAACGTAGCAAATACTGTGGTAGTACCAGTAAATTGTTATATAAATTTATTTTAACAATTAATATTACTCAACTCCGAATGTCTATAAAAGTTTTTAACTCATATTTCCATATTACAATTTTAACACACTCGAAAACTGACCACAGAGCACTTTTGTTGATTATGTTTTTTTCTTATATTATTTGTCTAACATATTTTTTACATATTCCCATCTTGAGTTAGTTTAACTCAAAAAAAGTACTTAAACATCAAATTAAACAAAATGCCTTTTCTACTTTACTTGTCAACCATATATTTTTATTGAGATGGCTGAGAAAGACGCCGCATCAGTGGAAATATAACCGAATTCACACACCGAGAACCTAACGAAAGTGCGTACCATGGTAGCGGGTACCACAGGCGGGCGCAGGAGAGTCTGATCCAGCGGCAAGATTCGCAGCGGCGCGGCACCGACGAGTGTTGGCCACGACGTGTGCAGATCACAGGGGCACGGCGGCCGGGAATGCCGCTATAGTAGATATGTGTGCAGTCGCTGCAAGCGGCCGGTCCACCTACAGCGCGTGTGTCGAGCATCGAATCGCAGAGGACCGGCCGCGGGACGCGCGGGGAAGAGAAAATGGTCCCATCGGGTGAAGAACTCGAGGAAGAATTGGCGGAATCCATGTTTTAAATGTCGTTTATAAACCGGTAAGTGTAGTGTTGTTAGTGAACGGCAAAAAAAAATGGCAGTCGACACTGGCATAAGCCAGTCTGTGATAACTGGTTCAAAAATTAAACCGTTAGGCGTGATCAAATCTTCTATTCGAGTGCAAAAGCCTTATGTACAGAGATATATAATGACACAAGGTAAATGACAAAATGAATCGGTTAACTTCTGCCCCAGGGTTATCCCCACCATACACTAAGCTTTTATTTAGACTTCCAGGTCAAGCCGATCGCAGGTTTAATGCACCGGCGTGCAATGAGATTTGTGCAGTTTTTACACTAAATGCTGATCAAATCAGAAAATGACATTACTGTTCATTAGAGCAATAAAACATTACCTTTTTTAAATAATTTGAATAAACGAGTCGAGCCATTTACTTACCTATTATTTTACCCAGGCGGCACGAATGGTTTTAACCCAGATTTACAGTTAAAACGTCTTATGTCAGCCACTAGTTGATCTAGTACAATACAGACTTTCGTTTCGACCAATTTCTTAATTTTTAACAACACCTTCATCCCCGATCAAGAACCCATAGTACGGGAATTTCCAAAAATTGTGTCACCTAAAGCTTATGAATATGTTAGAGCTACATTCAACACTTGCCTTCCGCGTCCCAAATAGTATGAGGAGAGCCAGGATTTACGGTAGAATCTTTTAAAGCTTTGAAAGCTAAATCCGAAGTCAGCCAACATAAATTATTGTATACCTTGGTCTTTGATGAGGTAGGTAGCTATCCGACCTCAAAAGTTATGGGATAGACAAAAATACATAGGTTTTGTCCATATGGGAAATGGTATTGAAGAAACTGCTCCTTTGTCGTCTCAATTAGTTTTTTTTATAAGATAGCAAACAAGCAGATGGGTCTCCTGATGGAAAGAGTCAACCATCGCCTATAGACACCAAAGATGTTAATGGTGCGTTGCCATCTTGAGGCGAAGTCTAATGCCACATGCATAAGTGTACTGGCATACTACCTTACCCTCCAAATCGGAACACGACAGTAGTAAGCATTGACGCTATTGCGGCAGGAATATGTAAGGCGGTGATACCAGACCCGGGCGAGAAAATGCAGTGATTCTCAAAGTGGTCTATAGCGACCCCTAGGCGTCTATGACAACCTGCAAGGGATCTACGTCAGCGAAAAAAAAATTGGGGGTCCATGAAATGAAAATAGGGGTCCACGATAGTGGATCTCAACACATACACTGATCGTACCTATTTACTTACATCGTACTATCTTATAATATCAAAACATATACATTATTTATAAAAGTACCTATGAAGTAAAAAATTTATTATATATGTTCATAAAATTGTGTAAGTTGTAGGATGTTGGTATCGCTTTGTGGTCGCAATAACTTTTAAACTTGTAAAAACCTGAGAGTCGCAGTCTCAGAGCTTCGCTACCTTGCACTGACTTGTTCAATTCGTCACTCTATAAATACGAATGTGGTACAAATACGTTTATTCGTTTCCTGAATTTTGAACAGGAAAGTGCTAAGAAAATATTTTAAAAAATATAAACAGATAACAAAAATATAACAGTGAGTCAGTGTTATTTTGTTTGAGAGTGCTGGAAAAAAGTAAGTACATTATTTTTTATTAAATTTTAGTTTTGTACTCGTAGTTAGCAAAGATAGATAAATTACGCTAATCATGACTTTAGTTATTAGTAGTTTAATATTCAATCATGCAAAATTACACGAGTACTCCTCAATAGTTTATTTTTGAAAGTTTTAGCAATCGGTATTATAATAACAGTGCAATCTCCGTAATTCGAGCTAATTGTTGCAAGAAGATGTTCGAACTATGGAATATTTTCGGAAAAATCAAAAAATATTTTTGATATACAGCTGCTGGATTTTGTCTTATTTAAATAATTTAATTTTGCCCACTGAGGACTGATGCCATGTACGAATCTAAAAAAGTTGGTAAAAGTTGGTAGAATGTAAAATGCAAAACTGGTAGATCTACCACCACAATTTAGAAGATTTTTAAGATTAAAAATGCATGAACTGTTCTTAAAATGTTTATTTTTGGAAATTATACATATTTTTATTGAAAATTTTTAAATATTCTGCGCTAGGCTGCCCGTTGTTTGCTATGAATCTCTTAGTATGCAATAATCCCCCTTGGAACTTCCTTGAAGCCAACCTGCAAATTCCTTGTCTTTCACCCATAATTTAATTTTTTTTGGTCATAATGCCTTTTTCTAGCTTTTCGTGGTGGAGTTCCTAACCTAGGACTCTATGCAACGCTTTCTCTGCTGTCAGAATTCATAATATAAATAAATGCACGCAACATATAACAAACAGCAATCATCACCGTTAATACGTAGTTATTTAGTTTTTACAACAAAACAACGCAAAATAGGAGCAAAGATTCACCATTTATTCCGCAACAAACCAACCGGGAAGGTGCCACAGAACAGTATAATAATGTCTATGGGCGCGAGATGGCGCGAACAGCGAACTGTTGCTACAGTTTTTTTGTAGTTTATTGCCTGGACTCTATGTATGCTTGACGCAAAGAGTATAGAAATATTATTTTACGCATCGTCACATGGCTCATGCGACACATTGCAACGTCGCTCGTCAATATAAACATAATCCAAAGTGGTAATATGTCAAATTAATTAAAAATAGGTAGTTTTTAGGTCTAGAGTGGTAGATAGGTAGACTGAAGTGAAAATTGGTAGATCTACCAAAAAGTTGGTAGAAATGACATCACTGCTTTTATGCAACAAAGTTTTGGGCAATGACACTATGAAACCATCTAAACTGCAAGATCATTTGAGAAGATGCCACCCTGATAAAACAGAGAGAGATTAAAAATAAATTCAAACACTCTATGATAAACTTCAGAAGAGACCTACACTGGACATAATATTCGCTTCGACGTCACAAAGAAATGATGATGGTTTGCCCGTTATAGATACTGTAAGTCGCCCGTCTTACAATATCTCGTTACTTATAGCAAAATACGGAAAACCGCATACTAACGGAGAGAAGTTAATTTTTCCAGCCGTTGAAGAGGTTTTAAAAACTGTTTTACACAAACCTGCATCTGATATAATTAAAAGAATTCCCTTAAGCAACAATACTGTTGAAAGACGTATTGATGAAATGAGTTCTGATATAGAAAGCTTCTTATGCAATTATTTGCAAACGACCCATTTCTCTATACAACTGGACGAGTCAACTTTACCTGATAATGCAGCATTATTATTGGCATATGTTCGTTTTATTATGAATCAAGAAATCTACGAAGAACTGCTCTTTGCAAGAACTTTGATAACCGACACTAAAGGTGAATCAATATTTCATGTTTTAACCCATTCATTGCCACCAACGCAAATGGTGCGTTGATTGAAACTACTATATCATGCCACCAACGCACCATATGCGTTGAGTGACGTACTCAAGTTTTTTTAGATTCATTTAAAAATTGGTAGAAATTTATTTAATTTCTTGGCAACATTCATATCTTGAAATATTTTTAAATATGGAAACACTGATGGTTTTCGGCTCGCGCTGTCAGTCTTCTTTCGTAATCGAAAAAGCAGTTGGCGTTGAAAAGCTCTGTTTTGAATTGGGAATAACTGGAGATTTATCAAGTGTTCGCTGCATATTTATTCATTGGAAGATAAAGGTAGGTAATAATCTTAATAATATCATTAATTTCACTGGTTTTATCGTGTATTGCCACTACGAAATCAAGTCAACGCATTCGGTGCGTTCATTGGCATAGCAGTAATAGTTCTTGTGGGATAGTTTCATGCAATATGTACAATATATATATTTGTGTGTATTTCAATTTGTTTCAAACTAAGCATGTGGTTTACTTATGTCTTTTAACTAGTCCAAGACTTATGTGACAGAAAATCATTACAATAATTCTAGTCTATTATATTTTTTCATTAGTAGTTACTTTTTATTTGTTATAGGTTAATTTCCAAGAATCAAATAGAATATACTTACTGATGACTGATGTATAGTTGCTGTTGAATTACAAAATATTATCTACAATGGTAATCTTAATGGATGTGGATGGTTACTTCAATCGGACAGACTTCTATTATTTTTGTCAACACAATTTTGTATGGCCATGGCCATCGACTCATTTTATAAGACGTGAATACTGTATTGAATGTGGGCACAATACAGATGTGAATTCATTGCAACATTTTATTCTTTCCAATGAAAGCGAAATGTTAAAAATGTTGTTTTATAGCAACTTTTTTTGGTGCCCAATATGTAATTTATCTGTATATGAACACTATCCTGTCGATGAATGCTTTTTTTGTAACTAATTAATACTAAAATAAATGAACAGGTTATTAACGTACATAACTTATTTGATTTGCTCACTAATTTATTATGCCTATATTATATTCCCTGTAAATTTATATTTACTTTTAGTACGAGAAACAATGAAACGAAGAAGAGATACGATATTAGAGCTAGCTCTAAACAATGAGGGCGATATGATCCCTGATGATAATAAGAGGTAAGCTGTTTATATCACGAAAGTTATTCTTATTCTTGTATGCTAAGATAAACTTTCATATTAATAATAATATTTGCGTTTTTTTTAGAAGCATCAACATCACACCAAGACGACGTCGTTACACAATTCATGAGATGCCGTCTCCACGAGCGTTAGTATAAGCATTGATTTGCATCCTAAGATTTATTTTTACTTTTGGGTTGACTTATCCTTTTCTTTTTTTAGATTTGTTACCGTGACAACAACTAATAATTAAGAAACTAAGCCAAATAAAAGACCAAACCGTGCCAAATCGCTTTTCCTTGAATCACAATATGATAATTCCGAAATATTGACTAGACCTCTTGTCGATTCTTTAGATGAATATGATGATACGTCGATTCAATGTCATGAAAACACATCTACATGTAAAGACAGAGATGACTTATGCCTGATTTCAACATCATCAGCCAGTCCATATCAATATGATGTTTTGTCTCTCCAAAATCAAGAATCTTCAAATTCGAACTCAAATGTAATAATAGAACCCCAGCCTTCTACTAGTAAGCCTCTTGTCGATTCATTAGATGAATATGATGATACGTCGATTCAATGTCATGAAAACACATCTAAATATAAAGACAGAAGTGACTTGTTTGTGATTTCAACGTCATCAGCCAGACCGTATGAACATGGTGTTATGTCTCTTCAAAGTGAAGAATCTTCAACTTCGAACTCAAATGTGCTAATAGAACCCCAACCTTCTACTAGTAAACTTTCATCACCAGCAAATGAAAACTTTTACTCTTTAAGACGCGGTGTTAAAACAAGAGGAGGTGTGCTGAAACAGAAAGGTATTAAAATCATTAAAAGTCAGAAAGTAGAAATTGAAGATGGCAAAATTAAATTGACTGAATTGGTAGAAAAAAGTGAAAGTAATAATGACTTAAATTTAGATAGATACTTGCAGGATTTACATTTTATGGACGAAATGAGAAGTACAATTGAAGAAGATAATACGGACGGAAAGCCGAAAGAAAAACTGAAAGTAAACCCATCCTCTAAAAAGAAACGAATGAGTGATGAAGAACTTCTTAAGATACTGGAATCAGGTGCAGACGATTCACAAACAGATATTGATCAAGAAATTCTATCAGATGATTGCTTCTTTTCTGATGCGAGTGAAGACGCGACGCAAGAGAGCGAATATGAGACTCAAATGAGTGAAGAAGAGATGCAATCGCAAGTGAGTGACGATGCGGCGCAAGTCAGTGAAGTTAATGATATAAGTTATAACAGCTCATCACTGGTAAATGGTGATGAATGGAAAAGTGAATGTGATAATATTGCACCAATAGGGTTTAGTGGAAACGAAAACAATCTCAAAATATTACCACAAAAAAATGAGCCATACGATTATTTTGAATTAATTGCAACAGATGATTTTTACACAATGTTAGTTACAAACATTAACAATTACGCGTCTAGGTTACTATCGAATATAAGAGATCCTAAGAGCAGAATAAGACTCTGGAAAGATGTAACTGTTCCAGAACTTAAAGTTTTTTTTGGAATTTTGTTACACATGGGGACTATCAAACTAAACCGAATCACAGACTATTGGAAAAAGGATCCATTGTTTAATTTAACAGCATTTTCGAATCACATGAGCAGAAACAGGTTTTTATTAATAATGCGATCATTAAATTTTGGAGACGACTTGTCTGATAATAGGCTTTCAAAAATAAACAATTTGATTAGTTATTTCAACCGACGCATGGAAGAAATTTATTGCCCATCCAAAAACTTAGCCATAGACGAATCAATGGTTTTGTTTCGTGGTCGTTTGATATTTCGTCAATTTCTAAAAGGCAAAAGGCATCCCTACGGTATTAAACTTTACATCTTAACCGATGAATTTGGAGTTGTTCTGAAGACAATTGTATATGCAGGTGCTACGGATACTATAGTGAGAGGTGCTAATCACAGTGAAAAAGTAGTGTTGAATTTACTAACTAATTATTTAAACCAGGGTTATTCCGTTTATATGGATAACTTTTACAATTCAGTCAATCTTGCCCACAAATTATTGACCCTTAAGACGTATTGTATGGGTACTTTACGGGCCAATCGGCGAAATAACCCAAAGGAAGTAATCCAAAAAAAATTGAAACGTGGCGAATCGATAGCCAAATTCAATCGTGGCATTTGTGTAATGAAATGGAAAGACCGCCGGGATGTTCTAATGATTTCAACACAATATAAATCTGAAGCAACGAGTGTCACAAATCGACGCGGTGAAACTGTCTCCAAACCTGAAATGATAGAAAAATACAATAAATACATGGGTGGCATAGACCACCAGGATCAAATGCTATCTTACTATTCATGTGAACACAAGACCATTCGTTGGTACAAGAAGTTAGGAATTCACGTGTTTCAGCAAATGTTGTATAATTCGTACACACTGCACAACATTTTCTCGCCAACGAAAAGTTTATATGATTACAGACTTGAAATCATATCGAAATTATTAAGTCATAATGTACGAGACACTACGCGTGATTCTCTACCAAAAAATCAGGTGCATGTTCTTCAACATTGTTCTCGTACAAATTATGGTAACAAGAAAAAAACTTTACGACGTCGGTGTAGGCAGTGCTGGGTATCAAAAAAAGTACGAAAGGACACTCCATATTTCTGCGCCGACTGTCCCGAACAATACGGGTTTTGTTTAAACAATTGTTTTAAAGAATTCCATAAGTACTAATTGTAAATTTTTAATAATAAACATTGGCTGATTTTTATTACTTTGTTATATTTTACTCTAATTATTTTATCCACTTCCTACCTAAAATTTACACTTTCGTACAATAAAAACGTACTCTGCATAACTCTGGGTCGGTTGAGTTTGGTAAGAGTAGATTAGATTACCTATACAATGAGAAATGTGTTTTTTATTTGTTACTTTTAGCGATAGCCTCTAAATAATCCTGTATAATTAAAGGATTATTTATTTATTATACAAGGTGTAAAGAGACCGTTTCCAAACCTGAAAACCACGCCATGCACCTACTATCTAAAACTAAGCGAATACTAAAACTGCACCGCCGAAATTAGTCTAACTAGGACTATTTAGGGGCTATGGCTAAAATTAACAAATAAAAAAAAACATTTCTCAACACATTTGAAGGAATACCAATTACAATACTTACCAATTTTTACCAATAAATTCATAGATGATGAGGTCTAGGCAGTCAACAGCAGTCAATATACAGTGCGTTGACTGTTGTCTGACAAATCAGTTGTTTTAGAAAGAAAGAAAGATAATTTATTAGTTTTAGTTTATTTTTTTAGTTTTATGTTAACGGCGGATATCAATGAGATATCGGATATCAAGATTTGAATTTTTGATGAATAAATCTCAAATTTTTACTTTTGTGGATTTGCACTCAGAATCAGTAGTTACGTAACCTCCTTTCGGTTTTTGAGGTGGTCTACCGATTTCGATTAAAATGACAGGTTACGGTTTTCTTGGGTCAAAAAAACGATTTGTGACAGACCTATCTCCTAGCAGAGCTCGACTACCTAAATATTAATAAAATATGCATATAGAAAGGGTATCAGCAGGCACTTAGCACATATTGTATAAAACCATTCAACCTTCAACGCATACAATGCGTTGAATGGCACTTGTGAATAAATGTTTATTACCAGTGCCACCAACGCATATGTTGCGTTTATGATTTTTCGATGGGTTTTCGATATATATGGGGTTTTAGTAATTAAAAAACACAATATATTATGCCTTCCCTATTGTAATCTACAAAAATATTACGTGGCATCCAAGTGATGTTTTTAAAATTTAAGTGGCAATGTATGGGTTAAAGGATTACATCATTGAAAAAGCAATTCCTTTATCAAATATAATATCAGTAGCTACAGATGGAGCACCTGCCATGGTTAGCGTTATCGTGGATTTATAAGCTATTTAAAACAAAATGTGTCAGGGGTGTTAGCAGTACATTGCGTCATCCACCGACAATATTTAGTTGCTAAAAATTTGAGTGTTAGATTGCATGAATCACTTCATTTAGTCATTGATGCAGTAAACCGAATCCGAAGCAACGCTTTGAATACGCGGTTATTTGCGCAGTTGTATGAAGAAAATGACGAACACTTTCATCAATTACTCCTTCACACTGAAGTACGCTGGCTGTCGAAAGGCCTACGTTTGACAAGATTTTTTGCACTTTTTGAGAATATTTTAGAATTTCTGGATACTAAAGATAAAATGTTAAACGAAAATTTAATGAAGAGGAAAACAGACATCGCCTATTTAACAGATTTGTTTACAAAATTTAATATGGTTAATTTGCAATTACAAGGCGACAGTTTCAATTTGAATAAAACAAAGTCCATCTTATCAGCGTTTCTTGCCAGAGTTAAACTAATAAAGTAAAATATTGGACGGGGCGAATTTTCTCAGTTCCCAATTTGTCACAGACAAGCTGCCAAGAAGACGACGTTTCAACTTACGTTCAACATTTAAATACCGTCTATTCAGATTTTGAATCTGTTTGACTAAGGTAAAACCACCGTGGATAATTAATCCATATGGTGACATAGAAGAAACGAATGTAATAATAGAAGAGGAACTGACTGAACTAAGTACAAACGAGGAACTTAAGGTTCAGTTTAAAAACGGATATCAGCAATTCTGGCTGCAAAACAACATACCCGTTACTTATCCCGTATTATGGAATATAGCGCGGAAATTTTTAATTTCCTTTCCATCGTCATACCTAGTGGAAAGGGGGTTCAGCGCTGTTACCAATCTCCTAACGAAAAAAAGAAACAGACTGGACATCATTAGCCGAGGAGATTTAAGACTAACTCTTACAAAATTGACGCCAAATGTTGATAATTTATTATTAACGCATCAGGTTCATCCTTCTCATTAAAAATATTGACTTATTGCTTATGTTATTTTATTTATAGTTTATTTTATGTTACTTATATTTTACATAACAGATACAAAATTTTATTTTAAGTAGTTTTAATTTAAATTCAATTAATAAATGTATAGATTGACATGTGTTTTTACTTCAAGTTTTTAGCACTAAACTTCACTACAGTTAGACAGGAAATCAATATCAGGTAAGTAGGGTGTCTACCCATCACGGAAAAACATGGCAAGGGGTCTACGACACAAAAAAGTTTGGGGAACTCTGTTCTATGGTAACGCATTATAATTTAAGCATGGTATGAATATAATTTTTAGCCGAACTGTGTGATTTTATCACTATATTGCCAAGTATGAAATACATAAATTATATATGTGCGAAATAATAAAAAGTGTCGCCACCTGCTATCGATAGCTGCTTTTTGTAAACCGCAATAGTAAATCACTGGTCAATATTATATTTTTAGTGAGTAACTTTACCATTGATTATTATTAACTAGCTGTTGCCCGCGAGTTCGTCTTTTTTGCGCACGGACTTTGTTTAATCCGTTCCTACTGGTCGTAGCATGATGTTATATAGCCTATAACCTTCCTCGAGAAACAGGCTATCTAACTCAAAAAGAATTATTCAAATCGGTTCAGTAGTTTTCGAGATTACCGTGTACAACCAACAAACAAACAAACAAACTCTACAAGATATCTCTAGAAATATTATTTTTATTTTATTAGGGATCAAATTTATATACATTTTTGCATGTCACTTTTGATGAAATGAGAATGGAAACAAGGTTTAAAAATGTAACATCTTATGTACCCACATTCTCGCAAATAAATGAATATTATTATTATTTGATTACATTTTTGATTCTCGTATTGTTTGTGATAAATTGGGGCATGCGCCGGTAATGTATTGTATGGTTTCTGAGTGTAACTGATATTTACGGCACTTGTCCTCAACTAATTCTGATATTTTTTTGTAATTGCGTGTGCTAATTACCTGACCTTGGATAGCCATTATAAAATCTTCTGTTTCTGGAACTAAATTGCCAACATTAAGCCACTTGTTAGACGCTTCTTGATCTATATGTGGCCATAAAGAACCTTTGTCTTCCAGGACTCCGACTCCATTAGGACATGCTCCTTGTGCGTGTCGTATGATTCTAATGTAAAAGGTTTGCTTAAATTTCAAGGTGTGTGGTTATTATCATTATTTTCTACGGCTTTCTGAATATTACTTATTCCAGCTTTGTATAAGTTGTTTTTTCGCCGTGTTGGTCCCGGCCTCCTTTGAAGAATAGGCCAACTGCCGTTCTGCCAGGCAGGTCGTAAAAGGCGACCGATTGGCTATCGAGTCACTACCATTGTGGCTACTAGGTGGTAGAGTTCTGCATTGTCTCGCCCGGGTCTGGTACCACCGCCTTGCCTATTCCTGCCGCAATAGCGTCAGTGCTTGTCGCTGTCGTGTTCCGGTTTGAAGGGTAAGGTAGCCGGTAAACTTATGCATGTGGCATTAGACCTCGCCACAAGATAACAACGCACCATTAACATCTTTGGTGTCTATAGGCGATGGTTGACCCATCTGCTTGTTTGCTATCTTATGATATAAAAAAGTGGTGTATTTGTTTTAACCATAAGGAGTGAATGTCACTAAGCCCTTTGCCACCATCTTGTCTTTTAATAATTAATCTTTCTATTGCTGATTTTGGGTGATGATAATTAAATCTGGTTAGGATTACACGGGTTGTTCGTTCTATTGATTGTATATCGGTGTTGCTCCATCCTATCACGCCAAATGAAAATGTAAGCACTGGGATTGCACAACTATTAAAGGCTTTTATGAGGTTTTTGCTTGTAAGACGCGTTTTACAGGAATTTTTCACTCTTGTTTTGTATTCTGTGATAATTTTATCTTTAACACTTTTATTTTACCTTTAAGTTAGAAGTATCCCAAGTATTTGTATATTTTATTTGAATCTAAAGCCATAATGACCTGATTCTGTATTCCTTTAACTATATATATAATCACCAGTTTATTTTTCCTTTTATTATATGTACAGTTTCACACTTATCTATACCAAATTCTATATTAATATCATTGCTAAATGTTGTTGTTTTATTTATTAATATTTTCATTTCCCTAACCGTTTTTGAATATAATTTGATGTCTTCTATATATATTTGATGTGAAATGAACGTATTTTGGGTATTATACTTTAAGCTATATACAGCTGTACAGTTGTTAAGTAAACGAGATAGAGGATTCATTGCCAGGCAGAACCACAGTGGACTCAAGGAGTCTCCCTGGTATATACCTTTTTTATTTGATATTTCTATTGTTTGTATGGGATCATGAAGTGTATTTAGATACAAGGTAGTTTTTCATAATGGCATAACATTCTTTAAAAAAATTATAATGGGACTATTTATTTTATATATTTTTAATATTTCTATTAACAAAAAGTGTAGTATACTGTCAAAAGCCTTTCTGTAATCTATGTATGTACAGTATAAATTGTGTTTCTTACTAGATGTATTTTTATGAGTCGCTGAGTCTATAATTAATTGCTCCTTGCAGCCCATGTGGCCCCGTCTACCCTCTTTTTTTCTCTGCTATTATGGTGTTTGGTATGTACGCGGATATTTTATGTGATTATGGATGTCAGTATTTTGTATATAGTAGGTAAGCAAGTGATGGGTCTATATTGATAAGATTGTGATGTATACTGCCCTTTTGGCAACATAAACGTCATTCCCTTTGGTATAAAATTGTGGTATACTTTGTTGCTGTGAAAAAAATTCGGTAAAGTTCTTTGTCAATGACTTATGGAGTATACATAATTTTTTACACCAGAAGTTGTGGATTCTATCTATGCCAGGTGATTTCCAAGTATGTAGTTCAGAAGTAATTTATATTACATCTCCCTCAGTTATCTATTCAAATTTCATGTCTTCTATTATTTCCTACCGACTTGCTTCCTTCGCAATCCAGTTTGCTTGCGAGTTGTGTATTTTTTCATTCTCCCATATGCTAGACCAAAATGATTCAAGTTGTTCTCTAGTTGGTGTACCTGTGGGTTGAGGCTCTGTATTTTCTGGGATAACGTTTAACTTTTTATAAAATATTTTTTGATTGTTTTATACCTTTTCAATCTGCTCGCCTTATGTGCTAACTTTTGTTTGAGAGTATCAAGAAAATCTTCTGGGTGTTTGTTGTGATCTTCATGTCTAGTATGTACTGTTGAGTTTATAAATAATGCAGAACCTCGTTCCACTATCTATATCAGCACGTAAGTCCTGGATGTCTTTCTAATTTAATTTAATTAGTTTAATCCTTCTGATTTCTTTCTAGTCTAATTGCCATGCTGGTTTGGCAACAGTTTTGTACTACATATGTACTCTGCTACTCTTTTCTTTTATTTTTTACCTAATTCTTGTGTAAATATAAGGGCTGTACAATATTATATTGTTTCGAATAATCTAGAACCGTTAAGAGTTGGAGCGCTAAAGAGATCTAAAAATAAAAGAAAGAGATAGCTACTCCTATTAATAAGCAAATAGTTGACCGTTACCCGAATAGATATGCCACAATGGACCTTCTGTGATATGATATAAGGTTGAAAATAGCGTGTACTATGACTTGTTTATGAGAATGTGTTTACAATAACTTGTTTACGATTAGCTTGGTAGAGGATTCGGGAATAATATGGAACTTTACCATGGGTAAAATCAGAGATGTGTTGACAAATAGAGAGTGCGTGTGTTAGATCCCTATTTGACTATACTTATATTTTTAACTAGAGTAAAGTTGTGCATTAAACACCAGAGTATGATTTGGAATATACGTCAGGTCATGAAACTATTGCTCAATTGATTACTTAAATACTATTGGTTATACACGTAATGACTCAATCGAGTGACCAATCAGAGCTCTGGTGACGAACGGACAACCGAAGTAAGAAAGTGAATTTTGATTCATTACGGTGCTGACTTTCGAAGTGTTAACAAGTAAGAACTGAAATAAAGATATAGTGAAATATATAAAGTTCTGTTTTATTCGGCGAAGTCGTTTTAGTAGTATAAAGTGAAAGTGAGGTGTCTAAAGTTAGTGGTGCCAACATATCAGAAATTGGGATTTAGAGTCTCATAAGTTGATTTCAATAGACTCGAAGAATTCACGACCCACAGAAAAATAAATCGCTAATTATATAAACTGATAAAGGTGAGTTGCTTTTTACTTTAACGTATATTTTTTTTTTCTCTTGGTGCCTTTTGTGGTTGGTTCAAATGATGATTACGTGTAAGTTTTTTTTTCTCTCGAGTGTAACCTTTTTTCTTTTTTTTAATTAGTCGCCTAGTGAATAAATATAAGGATTTTATGTGTAATATTTGTTGAAATTGTGCACACAAGCAGTTTATTGTGTATAGTAAGTAGCAATTAAATAGCAGTGTTTAGTAGAATATGTACAATTACAATAAATTAAGAAAGTACTTTTATTTTATTTTTTATTTTTTGGCTGTATTGAGTTCTTATATAAACTATTCGTATAAGATAGAAAAACAAAGAATCCTTTTCACTCGCCAGAATTGGTTCAATGACATAACTTTATAAATGTTTTAAATTAATCATTAATGTATTTGTGAAGCAGAAATGTGATTAAAAACTATTTTAATTAATTTTGATATTAGTCCTAAATACCCGTTACCCTTAAATAAGGTTACAAAAGATACGTTGAACTTGCTTTTAGATAAAAGAAACGACTTCAAAGAGTTTTGTTCTGTTCGTGAAATCAGATTCTAATGAATGAATAACTTAAATTTAAAATACAGAACTGTAATAAAGCAATAATACCTTAATATTTAAATGCATTTTTCTTTAATTAAAGCTTAATCTAAATTTAATTATGTACATATTGTAGAGAAATGTGTAAAATTCTTGTATAAATTATTAGATATTTGCACAATATATAAAATGTGCTGGTTCAAAAATATTTTAAATATTGGTATGAGGTGAATAATTATTAATGAAATATACGTTTATACAACCTTGCATTTCAAAACAGTTTCCCCTTTTATCTACTTAATACTGTTCAGAAAAAATTATCCATTTCAGGTGACCATGAGTAAGAGAGACTATACTCCACGAAGGCTTTGTACACCTCCATTGCCTTCACGATGCTCTCGAAGCAAAGCTCGTTCCCGTGAACGCTATCCAGAGCGCTCACGAAGCAGACACGGTGGCTCCGTTAGCCGCAGACACGGTGGCTCCGTTAGCCGCAGACACGAGACACGGTCTACCGACCGTCACCGCGAGTCCCGGGCACGCAGTAAGCGTGAGAGTGGCTCGCATTACAAGCGAGAATCAGGGTCGCGTCGGCAGGGGACGCGGTCACGTAGTCCGCACGCGCCTTCACGCTGCAGGCAAGAAGTGAAACGCGAGACGACGACGCACTGTTCGGTGTCGAGGTGCCCTTGCGACCTCAGAGATAAGCAAAACTGTGACGCCAGCCCCCGTGGCCTGGTGTTGGAGCAGACGACGACTTCAGAGAAAACTAAAATGAGTGAGTTTGATAGCAATGTATATAAACCTAGTAGCGATAACATTCTGTCTCAATTAGTTAATGCATTACAAACAATAGGGAAAGATAATAGATTGACCGGACAAAATACACTACCGGAATTTGACCCCTCGCGCAAGGAGCAGACTATAGATATGTGGTTGCACAAGGTGAATGAATGTGCAGTCATATATAATTGGAACGAACACCAAATTATTCATTTTGCGTTACCAAAACTAAAGGGTTTAGCTCAGAAATGGTATGAGGGACTAAGTACGGTTTTGTATTCATGGCCCGAGTGGCAAGATAAATTGAAAGTCGTTTTCCCATCGGAGGAAAACTATGCACAGCTATTGACGACAATGCTTTCTAAGCGTGCCCGTTTTAATGATTCTTTAGAAGATTATTTTTATGAGAAAGTAGTATTATTGAATCGATGTGGAATAGTGGAAAAACGAGCGGTAGATTGCATAGTTTACGGAATAGAAGATCGTAGTGTTAGATTGGGGGCCGAAGCAGCTAGATTTAACTCGCCCGAACAGTTACTTCCTTATCTTAAGAATGTTAGGTGTAGCCAAGTAGCCAATGATCATAAGAGAATGCGTACATTTGAAGCTAAAACTAGTTCAACACTAAAAGATGGGACCAAAGACCGTAGCATCAAATGTTTTAATTGTCGCATGGAGGGACATTACGTGTCAAGTTGTACTAAGCCTATTATTAGGTGCGAACAATGTTCACGCTATGGGCATACGAAAGATAAGTGTCGCAATAATACTACGTCTCAAAATAATGACAGTAAGAATATTAGAACTGTTATGACAATAAGCAATAGTTGTTCTACTTCGTCGAAGTATTACAAACAGGTAATTTTAAATAACAGATCCATTAACTGTTTTATAGATTTTGGCAGTACTGCTTCTATGATAAGCTTGGCTGCCGCAAAAGAATTCTTACCTGATTGGAATACTGATGACGACTTGCCGTTATTAAGAGGGTTTGGAGAAGCAGTGGTGAAACCGTTGGGTAGTGCAACAGTAGACCTAGTGATAGACTCAGCTAAAGCTAGGCTTGAAATCCTTATAGTACCAGAACAAGTCATGCGTGTTCCTTTAATAGTGGGCCAGACTTTTACGGAGCAGTCTCACATATTAGTAGAAAAGAATTCGGATGTCTTAAAAATTTAAATCTGTCGATCACAACTTGAATCTTAAACTTTTTTGCTTAGTAGATACCGTCATTAATGGCTTAACACTTGTAAATTATCGGACAGACTCGGTATATACAGGGGATATTTACATTGAAAATAGTAACCGTTTTGAATTTGGTAAAGAACATTTCTTAATACAGGGACTCTTTTCGGTTATTAATGGTAAAGGGTTTATGCTAGTTAAGAGTTTATCAACACAACCATTTATTTTAAAAGCGGGACCATTATTAGCTAGATGTAAGCTAGCTAGCTTAGATACGCCTGAGACGAACAATATAACAGAAGTTTTGAACATAAAAGAAATCGAGTCACGTGGGGTCATAAAGGAATCTGACATTATAACTGACGGGACACTAGACTCACTCACTTTAAATAGTTTAGTTGAACTGCTTAACAAATACCGGTCGTGTTTTGCTTTTAGTATGAAAGAGTTAGGTAAGACTGATCTGGTTAAAATGGAAATCCGACTTAAAGATGAGGAACCCGTGGTATACAGGCCGTATAGATTACCCTTTTGCGAAAGGGACAAGGTACGAGCTATGGTACAGGAATTAATAGACTGCGGAATAGTAAGGTCTTCAAATTCGAATTATGCCAGCCCGATTGTCTTAGTAAAGAAAAAAACAGGTGACATTCGTTTATGCGTAGACTTTCGGGCTCTAAATCGGAAGACGATCAAAGAATATTTTCCTTTACCAAGAATCGATGATCAATTAGATGATCTAGCGGGGTATTCGTACTACTGTACGCTAGATTTAGCATCTGGGTACTATCAAATACCTATTAAGGATAGCGACTGCCATAAAACATCTTTTGTCACACCCGACGGCCAGTATGAGTTTACCCGGATGCCATTCGGATTAGTTAATGCGCCATCTACGTTTATGAGAACCATTAATATGGTACTTAATAGAAGTAATAATAACGTTTTAGGCTCTAGGTCTAGAAGGATTGCATCAGCATATATGGATGACATTATTATCCCATCAACCTCCATTAATGAAGGCCTCTCTAAATTGGAAGAGGTTTTGATCATGCTTCAAGAAGCAGGCCTTACCTTGAAATTATCCAAGTGCTGTTTTTTCAGTAAGAATGTGAACTATCTAGGTTTTGAGCTCAGTTCCAATGGGATTCGCCTAGGAAATACTAAGGTAGAAGCTGTCCAAAACTTCCCAGTACCTACGAATCAACATTCCGTAAAGCAATTTATCGGGTTGTGTAGTTTCTTCCGGAGGTTTGTGAGAATGTTCTCAGTGATTGCTAAACCACTCACTGCCCTGCTGAAAAAAGATGCACCTTGGGTATGGGGAACCGCACAAAACGAGGCTTTTGAAAAACTTAAAAATGCGTTGATACAGAAGCCTACTTTGGCATTATATGATCCTAAAGCTATAACCGAACTACACACCGACGCGTGTAAATTTGGGGTAGCTGGGATATTGATGCAGAGGGATAGCAATGGAATCCTAAAACCGGTGGCTTATTATAGTCGCCAGACGACCACAGATGAACAGCATATGACCGCTTACGAACTAGAAACCCTTGCTTTAATAGCAAGCCTCCAAAGGTTTCGAGTTTACCTGATAGGCATAGAATTTAAGGTCTTTACAGATTGCAACTCTCTACGAGCTACTTTTCTGAAGCGTGACCTTATTCCACGCATTGCTCGGTGGTGGATTGCAATGCAGGAATTTAATTTTTCAATTGAATATCGTCCTGGAAAGTCAATGTCGTATGTCGATGCGTTAAGTAGAAATCCACCACCGAGTAATACTGTAAATGGGGAAGGGATGGTGTTAAAAATAAACGAAACTGATTGGCTAAAAACCGTTCAGGAATCTGATACAGAAATACAGCGCAAAATTTCCGTTTTAAACGATCCTCAGTCACAAGATACCTTGGATATCAAAACTAATTACGTAGTAAAGAATGGCAGGCTCTATCGTAAGACCGAACAGGGTGACAAATGGGTAGTTCCGAAGGGAGTAAGATTTCAAATACTAAAGAAGTGTCACGATGACATTGGACATTTTTCTTTCGAGAAAACTTTGGCAAAGCTCAAAGAAGCGTACTGGTTTCCTAAATTGAGACGTTTCACGAAGAAATATGTTCAGTCTTGTCTTGAGTGTGCATATTCTAAGTCATCGTCAAGTAGGAAACCACCTTTGCACCCTATTCCCAAGGGTAATACTCCATTTGAAACCCTTCACGTCGATCATGTCGGCCCGTTTGTAAAAAGCTCAAAGGGCCAAACATATTTGTTGGTGATCATTGATGCTTATACAAAATTTTTAATTCTGAAACCCACAAGAAATACAAAATCCTCTGTCGCAATTGATAAATTACGTGAATATTTTAGTATTTTTGGCATCCCAAAAAGATTAATCTCAGACAGGGGATCGTGTTTTACTAGTAAGAAGTTTACCAAATTTATGGAACAGTTGGGTATCAAGCATATTCTTAATGCCGTCGCGACACCTCGTGCCAATGGCCAGGTCGAGCGATATAACCGTACACTCTTGGAAGCATTGACGGCAAAGTGCATTGGCAGTGACGAAAAGAAATGGGATTTTTATGTCCCAGACGTGCAATTAGGTCTTAATACAACTTATAACAAAGGTATAGGTAAAACCCCGGCTCAGGCTCTTTTTGGTCTTAGTCTCACTGGCATTACAGAAGGTAAAATTAAACTTTATTTAGATAATACTAGCACTGATGATAGTAAGTCTATGGAATGTATTCGGGAAGAGATTAATGAATATATTGAAAATTATCAGGCAAAACAGAAAGCGTCTTATGATAAGAACGCGTGTAGGCCTAGGGAATATAACGTTGGTGAGCTTGTCAGTGTAGAGCGTGAGATACAGGCTACGGGTTCTAGTAAAAAGCTTGTGCCTCGTTTCCAAGGACCCTACAGGGTCATTGAAGTTTTGGGAAATGGTAGATATAAAATTGAGGACACCCCAATTACAAAAAAAATAATCGTACCTACTCAGCCGTTGTAGCTGAAGATAAACTTAAGCCGTGGTTAAATTTTCGTAGGTCTAACAGTGATTCATCCACCAGTAGTGACGAATCCGCGAGGAATTAATTTATTCTGTTAATTAATGCTCAGGGTAAGACTGTAGTTAACGCTGTAGAGACAGAGTGTTACAGCTATTGAGGCTAAGTAAGATTAGTAGCAGCAAGGTAGATGAGACTTGCGCTGCTAACACGGTTTCAAGATAGATGAGGCTTGACCCGTGATATAGGTATTAGTATGTAACTTTAATATTATAAATGTATACGTATTACTATATATATATATATAATATGTGTGTTTGTATTGAAATTATTTAGCAGGAGCAAGGTAGATGAGACTTGCGCTGCTAACACGGTTTCAAGATAGATGAGGCTTGACCCGTGATATATGTATTAGTATGTAACTTTATATTATCAACGTATACGTATCATTGTAAATGTATATATATATGTATTTGTATTGAAATTATTTAGCAGGAGCAAGGTAGATGAGACTTGCGCTGCTAACACGGTTTCAGGATAGATGAGGCTTGACCCGTGATATATGTATTAGTATGTAACTTTAATATTGTTAACATATACGTATTATTGTAAATGTATATATATGTATTTGTATTGAAATTATTTAGCAGGGGCAAGGTAGATGAGACTTGCGCTGCTAACACGGTTTCAGGATAGATGAGGCTTGACCCGTGATATATGTATTAGTGTGTAACTTTAATATCATAAATGTATACATATTATAATAAATGTAGTATATGTATTATTTTTTATTTATTTGTATTGAATTTTGTTTTTAGCAGGAGCAAGGTAGATGAGACTTGCACTGCTAAAATGGTTTTAAGATGGGTGAGGCTTGATCCCTGATAGCCACATTATATATGTATATGTGTTAATTTATTTAGCAGAAGCAAGGTAGATGCGACTTGCAGTGTTGACATGGTGTCAAGATAGATGATGCTTGGGCCGTGCTAACTTATTGCATAAACTGTCGATGTTTATTAAAACAACTGTATTAAAACTTGAAGTGTTGCTTAATGTTGAATAGGATATGAGGAAGGATTTGTGTAATGTCGAACTTGAATAATTGTTTTACGAATATTTATGAGAAAAATATTAATTTAAATACATTATGATTTATCTAAATATACATTTAGAAACTTGTTACTTAATAACATAAGTTTAACGTTAAAATAAATTTGTATAAAATTGTATAATAATGTAGTTTGGCCATGGGTTATCTGTTAACTTAAAACGACTACACGAGGTCGTGTAGGTTAACGGATGGCCGAATGTTAGATCCCTATTTGACTATACTTATATTTTTAACTAGAGTAAAGTTGTGCATTAAACACCAGAGTATGATTTGGAATATACGTCAGGTCATGAAACTATTGCTCAATTGATTACTTAAATACTATTGGTTATACACGTAATGACTCAATCGAGTGACCAATCAGAGCTCTGGTGACGAACGGACAACCGAAGTAAGAAAGTGAATTTTGATTCATTACGGTGCTGACTTTCGAAGTGTTAACAAGTAAGAACTGAAATAAAGATATAGTGAAATATATAAAGTTCTGTTTTATTCGGCGAAGTCGTTTTAGTAGTATAAAGTGAAAGTGAGGTGTCTAAAGTTAGTGGTGCCAACACGTGAGAGTGAGAAACGGAGTGACGAGTGTGTGATACACTGAATAAGAGAAGGTTTTTTATTGTGTAGTCGGTTAAGTTTAGGTATTACATTTTGTTGTTTTGTGTTTTTTTTCAAGGTTTTTCTCGAAAATCCAAAATTTCAGTAGCAACACGGAGTCTGGCGAGTGGTGTGTTACTCCTTCTGTGCTTTGAATGAGCACGTAAAGTCTTTGGTCCCTTTTATCGCTAGAAAAAATCGATAGTCGAAATCAAGTCTGTAAAATGCGTTGAAGTTGATCACCACTCGTCCCGCCAAACGACAAACCAGTGAATTGCAGTCAACTGGAAAGTCTATAGACCTTCAGTTTACTCTGCCTGCCATGCAAAGGAATCGGGCATGATGAGATTTAAATGTATAGAGTTGATTGAGACTATCTTTACGCTCGTATGCCCGAAGCGGTAGGCAGAGGTACAATCAATGCACCCACGATTAGCCGAAGATAGGTAGGTTAATCACCCCGTCGTTCGAATGATAAGTGAACCTAACTAAGAATCAATGGGATTCGGGTTCGATTCCCGACAGGGACAAACATTTGTGTGATGAGCATAGATGTTTGTATTTCTGGGTTTGGGTGTTTATTATGTATGTAACTGTATTTATATACCTATTTATATGTATTAGTATCGGTGACTAACACCCAAGCAAATAATTTGCTTACTTTGGGGTAGATCAATTCGAGTAATTTATCCAGCGATATTTATTCTCCTAGCGTTTATGCCACTTGTCTAGACATATCGATATCTGAAAACTGTTTTCGATATCGATATGAAAGTTGAATGTCGGTTACATATCCGTTTGCAATAAATACGAAAACGCTCATGTCTATAGTAAACAACAGAAATCTCAGTACTGGAAAGGGGCGAGTACTGTAATACTGAAACGAACGAACGCAATGTACTATTCAATACAGCAATGTGAGCAGTTTTTTATGTTTTAAAGATTTAACGGAGGTGATTCAAATGCTGTATTCAACATACTTACGGGCGACGAAATCTGGATTTACTGTTATGATCCGGAAAACAATAGACAGTCAGCTTTAATGGGCGTATCCTTTCAAGGAGTTGCCAACGAAAGTGAAACGAGGTCGAAGTGTGGGAAATAAGACGGTGCGCTCGTTCTTTGGAAGGACAGGACGCGACAACTGTTTTAGATAATCAAAAAACAATTACTGCAAAGTGGTACACTAACTATTGTTTGCCACTTGTCTTGGAAAAAGTTCGGGAGAAACGACCTCGCAGGCCTCCTTCAGTACGACAATACCTCGTCGCACACCGCCAGGCGAACAATCGACTATTTGGCGAAGTCAGACGTGGAATTACTGGGTCACCCGCCGTATAATAATAATAATAATAATAATCAATTTATTTCAGATTTAAATCCATATTGCTTTTGTAATCACTTATGCTAGTTAGTTTATGTCGTTTACATTAAAAATTAACAAATATTATTTAAAAAAAAAAATGCGGTTATATAAAATTCAATTTAAAAATTCGTTAAAAACAAGAAGAAATAAAATAGAATTATTAAATGATGTCAGAAGAAATAAAATAGAATTATTAAATGATGTCAGATTAAAAAAAATTAAATTAGAATTTGTGATTTTTTTTTATCAATAAAAAAAAAGAAAAAAGAAAAATCAACAGTAAATGCTTGTATATATACATGTTTTTTTCTTTTCTTTTTTTTTTTTTTTATAGATAATTACAAAAAACCAGTGGCCATAGCTGCCCAAGAATGTTGTAAAGGACAATCTAGACGTGATGCGATCATATTGAGGATGCTATTGGAACTGCTTTGCAATCTGCGTAGTATTGATGCAACTTTTTTTCGCCTTATGGCAAAAAAGTCATCCACGCGTGCACCTGCAAACATCCCGGATGCACTGCAGTGTCGCGGCAATCCCAACAGCATCCTAAAGATGTTATTATATTGGACTCGCAAAACGTTGTAGGTACGCTGCGTGTAGTTTACCCAGAGGCTGCTCGAGTAGAAGGATTGACAGTAAGCCCGGAACAGTGTGATTTTTACTTCCTTACTACATCGAGCGAACCTACGAGCTAGCATGTTATCTCTCACCGCCAACGCCCTGCGCTCCCGCTCCACGTCTAAATCATCCTTCATGTCAGATGATACAATGTGGCCCAGATATTTGAATGTATCTACCACTTTTAACACATGGCCCTCAAGTATTATCGGAGGCACGGGCGTCGTTCTGTGTTTGCCCGCTTTGAACACAACTATCTCGCTCTTTTTGGGATTATATTTTAAGCCATGTTCTTGCGCATAGGTTTCGCACACATATACAAGTTTTCTGAGCGCGTTGACCGATGGAGCCAGCAGCACCATGTCATCAGCATAACTGATATTGTTGACACAGACTCCATCAATGTAGCATCCGACATGAGTGCTGCTAAGTTCATTGATCAACTGGTTAACGTACAGGTTAAACAGTACTGGAGACGTCAAACCACCCTGTCTCACCCCACACTCTAGCTTGTACGCATCAGAAAGCGTTTCAACCCATCTCACTTGATTAGTTTGATTTTGGTACCAATATTTAAATATATTAATTCCGTCTTCAGGCATACCAGTGCGTTGTAATTTCTCCCATAACCTATCATAGGCCACCAAGTCAAAAGCCTTCGACAGGTCGAGAAAACATGCATATATTGGTGTTTTTCTGTCTGTATAATATCTGACAGTGTGTTTAAGGCTTAATATGGCATCCTCGGTAGACGATCCGGGCCTAAAACCGAACTGGGCATCATTCAGGCTTACATGTCTAACGAGGTGCTTATTAAGCACACTGTCAAGTATCTTTGCTGTTGTTGTAGCAAGTGAGATAGGTCTGTAGTTGGATCTGTCTGACACATCTCCAGTCCTGTTTTTTAAGACAGGTACAACTATTGTTCTTATTAATTGGTCTGGTAGGTACGAGTGACGTAAACATAGATTAAAAAGGACTGCCAAAATACGTGATATGTGTGGACCAGCATATTTGAAATGCTCGATGCTCAGACCGTCATGTCCCGGAGATTTCCCTCGCTGCATGCACCTTATGACGTTAACAATTTCGTCCTCCGTCACAGATATTTTCGGCCTGCATGGCGACACAACGCTTTCACCATCGTGCATTTCAGATGATAACAGGGATTTTACCATGAAATGATTTTTAAATAGATTGGCAATGTCTTTAGGGTCACTTCTACCGCCGACGCTCACAGGTGTACTAGGTCTAGGGTTCAACTTGCTTGTGTATTTCCAAAATCCCTTAAAATCTCCTAACGAATATTTTGTTGCCAGAATGTCCATCCTTATCTTTTCCTGGCTATCCTGGCACCATTTCAGTTTTGACTTGAATTCCCGTCTACTGTCACACATAATTTTGTACTCAGGCCCTGCATACGGTTTACCAGCTAGCACCCACGCTTGGAATTTAACTCTAGCGTCTCTGTGAGCATCTGCTACATACCTATTCCAGCCAGCGATGTAGCCACCTTTCCTATGACAACTGCGTTTGCTGGTCATTTTAGCTGCAGTTGCTATAACTTTCAGGGTATCTGTATACAGTTTATCAATAAGAACAGCGTGATGCTGACTCGAGCAAGGTGTATGAATACATATTTTGAGTTCTTCTGGGATCTTTATTTTACTGAGATGTTCACAACAGTATTTTTCATATGAGTTTATTTGATCCATACCCCTCTCTCCCCACCTCACTCCATCCTCAATTAGCTTTACAGAGACAGCATCACGCTTTACTGGTAAATGATTTATCTCACATTCTATGTACAGAGGGCAATGGTCAGACCAGTACACGTCATGCTGCACCCAGATACTGCGGACCGTTCTTTGTGCTGATTCGGTTACTATGCAGTGATCCAACCATCTCCTACAACCATGCGCATCACTTGTAAATGTGTACGTACCCGATTCCAAGCCCAGCATATTCATATCCACACAAGAAAGGTCGTGTTCTTCACAAAAACTTAGTAATTCATTACAAAAGAGCTCGTTTAGGTGTGCATTAAAATCACCTAGTATATACACTGATTCACAGTCTCTATTTTCATCCCCGACCTTGCGATTTTAGGAAAACTTCGAGTAATACGTTTCATGAACGCCGAAAAAGCAATGGCTACTTTTCAAGAGATCCCTATGGACGAGTGGACACAGTGCTTTTCTCGATAGTTCCATCGGATGCGTGACGTGTTGATGTGAATGAACATTAATTTGAAAAGGTATAATAAAACTAATAACTTGCTAATTTGCTTGTGGGTGCGGAATTCAAGTACGTGCGCACGGGCCCAATGTATGTGTGTGTATGTAACGGCGTGTGGGTGTAGGTGAATCTGTATGTATCCACCAATAATTTTTGTCTGACTAGTTTCATGAGGCTGGGTACGAGCATACACGCTAAGCTTGTGAGGATATTTTCATTATTTGTGTGTAGGATCATGCTAAATAAGAAACAAATTTTAATCAGAAAAGTGAATCAGTCCGCCTCTGCATTGCTACACCCTATCAGGGTACATATGTTGTTCCTAGAATGTATACTTAACACCTATAAATGTATAACATATGACGCAATAAAGTATTGAGTATTGAGTAATATATTAAAAATATCTTCAGTTCCTTTTCGGCATTAAGCACTGAGCCATATTTTTAATTTATCTTAAGAAAGCATTACAATCATTTGTTCGTTCATTCAAGTATCTAACTGTATAATTTTGGATCAATGCACTTGATTTGAAGGGAGATAAAAATAAAACACCAACAATCTAAGCTCTGGTTTCCTCAAAAGCGGTGGCGTCATGAAGCGGTCGTAATACAGCGGTGAATGACGTCACTAGAACGTTGTAAATGTAAACAAAATCTGCTCGGTTTCCTAGAGAACGGTAATTGACACCGTAACGTCAAAAAGCGGTGCCGCCAATTGCTTGATGGCCGTCTTGTCGATGTCGAATGATCTGTGAACGTTTTTTTGATAGCGGTGAAGCCATTTTCAAGCATAATATAATCACTGTGTTCCTTTTTATTGTACAAAATGAGTTTCATCAACTGGAGCAGTGGAGATAATGAAATACCTTGTATTACCGTCGTGAAAAATGGCTCATGGGCAAGCGCAGATATGGGATAAATTTTAATTTCTTTCATTTTCTGGTGTGGGCTGCATTATAGGACACCGATCGAAAAGAGTCCTATATACAGGGTTTAAAATTTCAAACTGTTGCATATGCGCGATAGCTAAAAATAAGAAAAAAGCCAATACCAACGCATATGAGTGTATTAAAAATTGATCTGGTCCTTCTACTGAAATGGAAACATCAGTCATTCTTGAGGGATTTAAAGTCAGCGTGGCAACGCATGGTATAAAGTACACTAGAGAAATAGGAGATGGAGACAGTAACGTAACGATGCCCTCAGAGATTCTTTGGTTATGCTTCCGAAGTTCATATTAGGTAAATAGAGTACAGTAATCATTTGCTGCGGAATTATTCAAATAAATTCCGAAAAATCAGAAAAAACTAAAAGAAGTTGGTTTTGTGCCTGTGATTTTACGAAATTTTAGATAGAGTACGAAGGTTGCATAATGCTGTAACTGAAGCTTTTGCTGAAGCTCTCTACTGAAATGGAAACATCAGTCATTCTTGAGGGATTTAAAGTCAGCATGGCAACGCATAGTATAAAGTACACTAAAGAAATAGGAGATGGAGACAGTAGCGCAACGATGCCCTCAGGGATTCTTTAGTTATGCTTCCGAAGTTCATATTAGGAAAATAGAGTACAGTAATCATTGCTGCGGAATTATTCAAATACATTCCGAAAAATCAGAAAAAACTGAAAGAAGTTGGTTTTGTGCCTGTGATTTTACGGAAAGCTATTTTAGATAGAGTACGACGGTTGCATAATGCTGTAACCGAAGCTTTTGCACACGCGAGACAACTCTAGTTTTCAACAGCAGAAAATTTCCTCAAAGAAGATTAACGGAATGGGCCGTTATTATTTTATAAATGGTATTTAGTTGGCATGACTATTGCAAAGCATATTACTGCAAAAAAATAGCGAGAAAATCTTGTTCCACAGTTGAAATCTAGTGGCATGTGGAACGATATACCTATATGAAAATCTTGGGTGGCTCCTTCACAATAGCGGAAGTTTACTTTTAGAGGAAACAAAAAAACTGCCGAACAATATAATGCAATTCTTGCTATATTTCTGGCAGGAAAAATATTTTACTCTTAGAGGCACCTACGATGCGAGATGTTTTTCAGCAATAAGACATTACAATTCAAAAGATTACAGTTTTGTGTGTAAAGTGCAGAACGCTGTAACAGATAAATATTCACATTAAAAAATCAACAAAAAAGAACCTCTCAAAATAAATTGCAAAGCAATAAAAGAGCTAAGCGCTTCAAAATGGCAAACAGAAACTATGGTGAAGTAACGGAAGGCACTGACATGCCACAAGAAATTTTTGAAAAACAAAATGATTGTATCCCTTCGCTTTCAAATAAATCGTGAAGAAATTAATGCTTTGGAAAGTGAAACAGTTGCCCAAGCCAATTCTGACCTATAGATCGTAGATAGTAAAACAATAATTACAGCATTTATTTTTGGCCATATTTTTAAGGTAAAGAACTCAACTCCTTCTTGTACATCTTTTGTTAAAGTTATTTTACATTCAACGTTTAACGGTAATTCAAAATTTTTGGACTACGCAGGCACGAAGAATTGACGGTAGACACTCAGCGAATACATTTTTCGAATTTTTCTCTCAGAGAAACCCTCGGAGTTCGATTCCAGAGTCAGGCAAATGAAAAAATGTGTTTTTTCAGTTTTCTGATAAAACAACTTTGCCCGGGATTGGAAAAGTGCTCTACTGGCGATAGGCTGGCCACCTATCACATTGTGGGACTTAAGTATCTTCAGCTAACCGTGGATGCACACGTTGTACTTCTACCTACCTCTTCGGGGATACGGGCGTAAATATACCTTTTTTTAGCTTTTTACCCTCGCCCTCGGGCTGATATTGGGAATTGATCTCAATACAATATAAATCAATTAATACATCTCTACTGTTTCTCAATAAGCCTATTGTGAAACTCTCGAACGCTCTATTTACTCTGTTCCCAGCAAACATCCCTGCTCTAGACCTAAATTCTCCTTGTGCCTCCCATAATATTACTTCGAACTTCCCTTGCATTCTCCTTTCAATGATTTTATCATACACCTTCGATGCCAAACTGATCAAATTGATGGCCCTATAGCTATTGCAGTTTATACTTGAACCTCGCCTTTATACGAGGGCACGATAACCGCGCGCCGCCAGTCAAATATGAAGAAACAATTCATGAAGTAGGTAGTCTCTTAATAAGTTCAAAAATTCTAATAGAAAATGTATCTTTTATCAATTTTAACTCGTTAATTTAATAAGAGATGGCGTTAGTAGTAATAAGATTCTAATACAAATTGTACCTTCAATTTTTTTATTTTTATAAATGGTATTTTTGTGGTAGATAACAAATCTAGACATGAATATAAACTACCACGTCGAAGCTCAAACCTTAAAAATGCGATATTTTTTCAGTAAAATGTACCACAAAAGTGCATAGAAAGTGGCCTAGTGTAGGGCTCGCTTCGCTCGCCCTGATGAAACGGTTACACCGTGCAGTTTATAGATACAGATAAGCCATATCTTAGTGCGACTTTCGACGGTCTACTAAGGACCGATAGTATTGTCAAAGTAAAGTGCTTAGTTTCAGCAGCAGCTCATAAGCCAATTAGGCTACCCTTTTAAAAAAAATAACATTTTGTATCGAGACAAATGGAACAAAATTAAAAAATACGCATAATTATTACTACCAGGTACAAGGCCACTTCGAAATGAAAAATCGTAAATACTGTTATTTTGTTTTATGGACGCCAAATGGCACTGAAATAGATAAAGTAAAACTTGATCCAACCTTTTAGAGACAAGAAAAATGAATCAGAAATGTTTTATTTTAAATGTTTTCAACCAGAGCCGGTAGATCTCTTTTATCCCGTGTTGGTCCCGGGGTCGTTTGAAGAATAGGCCAACTGCTGTTTTGTCGGTCAGGTCGTGAAAGGCGACCGATTAACTATACGAGTCAATACATCATGACTACTACGTGGTAGAGTTCTGCATTGTTTCACCCGGGTCGGGTACCACCGCATTACGTATTCCTGCCGCAATAGCGTCAAGGCTTGTCACTATCGTGTTCCGGTTTGGAGGGTAAGGTAGCCAGTAAGCTTGTGGCTTTAGACCTCGCCACAAGATAGCAACGCATCATTAACACTTTTGGTGCCTATTAGCGATGGTTGACTCTTTCCGTCAGGAGACCCATCTGCTTGTTTTCTATCTTATAAAAAACAGACAAATACAGATTTTGAAGTTAGTCACTCTAAACTGAGTCTTTACCGCAATCATTGAGTGATAAACTAACCTGTTCGTGACGAAATTATGGAATGTTTTATTTTTTTGCTTTGAAACCTTTAGTAAAATTAGTAAAAAAGATATGCAATAAAATACGTGAGTTCCCATCTTGCACAATTAGTCCGATAAAAAGAGGATTTAATTTGCCATCCTAAAGGCAGGCCTGCATTTTTCAATATAAGTTTATTTTAGCATACATTTAAAGGATTTATAGTTAAAAAATGTTGAATTTTATTCAGGGGGTAGAAAATAATTAAAAACCACCCCAAAAATCACTTTTTTGAAAATATCTCAAAAACGTGAAAAGATATAAAAAAGGTACAAACAAAAAATGTAGGAAATAAAATTTCCTATAAAAACGTTCTGAATCACTTTTAGCGTTTTTGCAATAGAAACCAAGATATTTACAATAAACGATCGAAATTTATTGCTCAACCGGGTGGCATATTAAAAAATTTACAAAAAATAAAAAAATATATTTTTTAATTTTTTTTTAATTTACATCATTTAAAAAATAAACCTCTCAGATTATTTGTTAAGCATTGTTAACAATAAATCTGAGAGGTTTATTTTTTTAAAAGTTGTATTTAATTTAACGTATTTTTTTAAATTGAAAATTAAAAAAATATTTTTTACATTAAAAAATGTACATTGTTTACATTAAAAAATTTAATATCTATATGAATATCCTTGCTTAGCTGATGACAAAGGTTTCACTTTATATTTGCAAGTCATACTCACATTTTCAGCAGTTTTTCCAATCATAGAACTCATACTTTTCTTTCCAAGTTCTAAAGCTTCATGGCAATTTATATTATCTCCTCCAACTATTCCTATTGATAACGAAGTTATAGATTTCCGAAGTTATAGAATTATATGTTTTCGATAATACTGATCACAATGCTAAAACGTTGGATGGTAAGAGAACGTTTCATTGCCTTGGAAGACTTGCTGCATATACACCAGAAAGTGGTGATACATTAGAAGGATCTTTAAAGAAATGTAAAAAAATGCCTTCAGCCGCTCAATTAGCATTGTGCTGCAATGATGAAACAGTTCCGTATCGAGCTACACAAGAAGCTGGTCTGAAGACTATTACTTTTGAGGATGTTTCAACTGTTCTTCGAAACGATTCTACAGTTACCGTCACATTATCTTCTCTACTTATCAGGCAAATCAATTTTCAAGAAAAAACTTTCCAGCTGGAGAGGAACCCCCTCCACACTTCATCAATGTGCTTGAGTCAATATACAGGTAGTCGGAATTCGATAGTCGCTTAACGTGTACGTGTCTGTTCTCGACGCTCCCAAAATTATAACTTTTTAAAAGCGTATAATTATTTTCCAAAGGATTATTTCTAAATTATAGTAAAGTGATAATTCAGATAAGATACAATGTTTTATAATACTAATTTATATAATTAAAATTTTCTTTTATAAACTTTTTGATTTTAGAAAACAACCCAGTTAATTTGCTTGTTTTTTAAATTAAATGATTTTTAAATGGTATTTTAAAGTACTTTCGGGTCCGTCCCGGTAATAATTAATTTTGTCTCCAGTATGTAATATATTCGGCTATACAAAAATAAAAAAATTTGCCGCGGAATCCCGCGGTTTTCCATTTTGAGAACGTTAGAAACATAAGAGACGAAATAACGAAAAACCTCATGTTTATGCTACTTGATATTATTTCAATTTTTTTTGTTTTAGGTCAGTCTGGTGCCTCGGATGTTAAAATAGTGACTCGAAAATATTTATTTCATCAAATCCAAACCCAGAACTTACCAAGTTTAAGTGAAAAACTCGATTTTTATGAAAATTATCTTATACTTCGGTATGGGGTCACTGAGCATACTAAAAGGAGTTTGAAGCAAAGATTTTCTCATGTAAAATCAGAAATCAAACAAAGATGGTTAAAAGCCAACAAGCACGAAAAAACTTTTCTTAAAAACCACAAGTCTTGGCTAGAAGGAACTTTCGAATTTCCAGTGGAGTCACCCTCTCCACAAGGTCGACCACTAAAACCTTTTGGAGAGTTAAGTGAGCGAAGCAAACGAAGGAAAACTGAAGAAGTACGCGCCTCTAGAGATGCCTAAACATAGAGATGCCTCGAAAGTTTTAAAAGATATCACAACCTCACCAACCAGGGCCAGTAAATATAGAAGAGCCTACTCTAAAGAAAATGACGAGATACTTCCGCTAACGCCTCTGCAAGCATTTCGCATGTTCGTAGAAGCCGACCTTACTAGACGGCAATACCTTTTGTTAAAGGCAAAACAAGAATGCTATCTGCCAAAAGAATCGTTAAGGATTTCAGGTACCTGTGCCGAAAGCAATTTACAATGCCTAATAGACCTTACCGTAACACGCTTATCAATTTTCCTAGAAGAGGTGCTAATTACCCTTAACAAAGAAGAAAGGAAAACGCTTATGATCATTTGTAAATGGGGTTGTGATGGCTCTCAGCAATCCAGATTTAAACAAAGTTTTAACAATGAGACCGGTTGCGATTGAAATATGTTTATGAGTTCCTTTGTACCGTTGCGCATAGTTTGTAGAAAAGAAGGTAATAAAATTGTATGGCAAAATCCAACACCATCCTATTCGCATTTTTGCCGCCCTATCCGATTTAGATATTTAAAAGAATCTGTAGATGTAACGAAAGACGAGAACAGTTACGTGACGGATTCTATAAAGTTGCTGAATAACACCCATGTCACTTTACAAGACAAGGAATTTCTATTTGGGCACACACTGAAAATGACAATGGTTGACGGTAAGGTGTGTAACACTGCCACAGATACAAAATCAACTTCTCAGTGGTTCTCAATGATTTGAACAAGAAGACTGATGTAAGCCCTTCAGTTTTAGAATTCGGCTTGTCCATATTAGGGGAAATACGGACAAAATGACATATACGGACAAAACGACATAGTGGGCTTATTTCAAATTTGGCGGGCTGTAGCGAATTCACGAATCTAGCTACACGTGGCGACGGTTATGTTGGCAATCCTGCGAGGTGCCCAGCGCCATTCGGTTAGTCTGTTTGAAGTTGCGAATCGGAACGTGTTCCTTGTCGCCAAAAAAAATATATATGGACTGCAGCGGGTTTTTGGTGAGTTTTATGTTATTATTTGTTATTTTGTTTACTAAACTTGAAGACTTATGTTATAGGCTTGTGATAAGTATTGGTTTTAAAAGAAATTTTAACTGTTTTAATTACTTATGATATTAAATTTTTCTTGCCTACATTTGGGTAAAATGACATACCTATATGCTGGACAAAACGACATAGGTATGTCATTTTGTCCGTAGTGTTACTTATAATTTATTTTACTCTTGTTCTTTTAGGTAAGATGCCGCGGAACTATCAAAGAACAACAAACCGACAGTCATGGAGCAAGGAATCAATGGAGCAAGCCATTTCAGCATGGAAAGAAAATAAAATGGGCTGGGAATTGGCCGCAAAAACTTTCGGGGTTCCACAAGCTACTTTACGAAGACATGCTCTAAATAAGAATAAAACTTTAGAATCAAGTAGTAAGGGACTCGGTAGGTTTAAAGCAACATTTCCACTAGAAATAGAAAGGGAATTAGTGGACCACATCAAGTTTTTAGAGACTCGACTTTTTGGGTTGACGCGAACGGCAGTTCAGGAGCTAGCCTATGAACTAGCAGAGAAAAACGGGTTTGATCATGCATTCAACAAGGATAAGAAACGTGCTGAACAGGAGTGGTATGAAGGCTTTCTGAAAAGAAACCCGGATATTTCGTTACGGACTCCAGAACCAACTTCTGCAGCAAGAGCACAGGCGTTTAATAGACCTCAAGTAACAAGATTTTTTCAGATTTATGAAGAATTTTTGAATACTCATAAGTTAAAACCTCAGCGAATTTATAACATGGACGAAACCGGGCTAACCACTGTCCAAAAACCGCAAAAAGTTTTGGCAACGAAGGGCCGGAATCAAATTGGCTGTCTCACAAGTGCTGAAAGGGGTTCTAATGTGACAGTGGTGTGCTGCACAAATGCCATTGGTTCATTTATTCCACCGTGCATGATTTTTCCTAGGAAGAACATGAAAAATGAACTGATAGATGAAGCTCCTACTGGAACTCTAGGACTGGCACAAGAATCAGGATGGATGAACACAGATGTGTTTGTAAAATGGTTGAAACATTTCCAATCACACACGAAAGCAAGTAAAGACGACCCAGTTCTGCTAATTTGTGATGGTCATGCAAGTCACAAAACCATTGAAGCTTTGACATATGCCAAAGAAAATGGCATTAATATGCTGTGTCTACCTCCACATTGCACACATCGAATGCAGCCATTGGATGTTAGTATTTACGGACCACTAAAGTCGTTTTACAATCAAGAAATCTCTAAATGGTTAAAGAATCACCCAGGACGCGTTGTTACCCATTTACAAATTGGCGGTTTGTTTGCTCAAGCATATGGAAAGGCTGCAACTGTACAAAATGCAAGTAATGGCTTTAAAAGCACCGGTTTATGGCCAATAAATCCTGACATTTTTCCAGACTACATGTTTGAACCAGCTGAGACTACAAATATTCCGTTGGATCAGATCAACGATGCAGATACCGAACCTGAACCTGTCTACGCGCGTTTATCACCGGTTGAAAATGAAAACCCTACTCCAACACAAGCTGATTTGGACAACATGAATGTTTCTACTCCAGAGCCCTTAGAAACACAGAATACAATGACACAAATGAATGCGTTACCAGAAGACGAAGAACGACCACTGAATCCAGATATTGGAGTTATTGTTTCTGAGGATTTAGTAACAAATGCGCAGGAATCTCTTACTGTTGAAAGCTCTATAGCAACTCACTATGATGATGTGGAACCAGGCTCATCAAAGTCACTTCAATTTCCAATTGCGATTCTTTCACCAGCACCACAGGGGCAGTTCATTCGAGGCCAAGGCAAAAGGAAACTCAACACTGCCAAAGGACATTGGCTTTTAGCTTCAACTCCAAATATGGAAGAAGTTATTGAAAAAAATAGACCAAAAGATCCACCCGCAAAAAAGAAAAAACAGGTGAAAAAGGTGCTTTTTGATTATGGTAAGTCCAATAGCATCAAAAAATCCACTGTCAAAAGCACAGTGGTAGAAGCACCAAAAAAAAGACAGATGCCAACGAGGCAGCGTCGAACTGCTCAAACCATCGATTCCAGCTCTGATATTGAAGATATTGCTGCCGAAAACGAGGACGACGATGACTGCCCATGCATTTATTGCAATGACCTTTATTCGCGGTCCAAGCCGGGAGAAAGTTGGTTACGGTGCATGAGTTGTTTTAGTTGGGCTCACGCTTCATGTGCTGATGTCTCAGGGAAGACAAAGAGATTTATTTGTGAACTTTGTTCGTAAATTTGTGGTATGTCATTATACCCATAGTTCGTGTGTCATTTTGTCCGTACTATACGGACAAAATGGTTTTTTTTATTCGTCCATTGTTTTATTAATATCTAATTTGTTATCGTTCTTATTCAAGTAAAAGACTGTTTTAATGTTAGTCAATAAACCTAAGATGATTGAAAATGTATGAGACTGATTATAATTACAATAAATAAAGATTTATGATTAAAAAACAAAACACCCTGTCATTTTGTCCGTATTTCCCCTACATACTAGAATTCGGATTTTTGAAATCATAATACATTTAGCGTACAAATTACCTGTACAAAAACATAAAACAAGAAAAACTGAAAAAGAAAAGGCTTTAGAAGCACAACGGAAGTCCGAAATACAAGAAAGGTAATCGTAATAAAACCGGATTGCTTGTTGATATGCCAGAGGCTAACTTTGGCAATACAAATGACGGCAATACTAGCAGGAGGTTTTTTGAAAACCCCGAATTAGCTGCTCAAATCACAGGAATTAGTTTTCAACTCATTTATAGGTTCAAAGTTATATTAGAAACGATATCGAGTGGTCACGAAATTGACATAGACAAATATGACGAGTATGCTTATGATACCGCAAAGTTATATTTAGAGCTGTATGGGTGGCACCCAATGACTCCCACTATGCATAAAATATTAATGCATGGTGGACAAATCATTCAAAATTCTCTACTCCCTATTGGTCAGCTATCGCAAGAGGCAACAGAAGCCCGAAACAAACACTTTCGGTCATATCGGCTTAACTTTGCCAGAAAGTTTTCGAGAGAAATGTAATTTAGATGTGTATAATAGACTTTTGTTAAGTCCCGACCCCCTTATTAGTTGCACGCGACAACAAAGAAACCTTCACGAAAAGCATTTCTCCCCGAAACAACAGAATTATTGATGTCTGCCGAACTAAATAGAGAGGTATAAATCTAATTCAATTCTAATTAAATACTTCTTATAAATAATTACATTTATTATAATGATAATTAAATAAGATATATAAGTATATTCCTATTTTCTTTCTTGCCATTGCTATACCCGACAGAGTCCACGATGATCTAACCATTATTTTAATCTAACATCTTGTAAACATTGTGAAATGCAAATAAATAAATAACAATAATTGTATACTATTTTTTATAATTATTGTATTATATTACTAGCTGTTACCAGCAACTTCGTCCGCGCAGGCTTAGTTTACTCCGCACAGCTTCTCCCCCGTAGATGATAGCGTGATAATATGTAGCCTATAGGTTGACCCGACCTGTTAGTAATATTCATGCAAAATTTGAAGTAAATCCATGCAGTACTTTTTGAGTTTACCCTGGACATACATACAGACAAACAGACACAAATTCTAAAAACTATATTTTGGCTTCGATGTCGATTGTAGATCAAGCCCCAAGTATTATTTTAAAAAAATATTCAATATACAATTTTGACTTTCTTACGATTTTATTATATACTAGCTGAGCTCGCGACTTCGTCCGCGTGGAAAAATAAAAAAAAAAGCCTAAGGTACTCGCTATCATATCAGCTATCTTTCAGTGAAAGTCCCGTCAAAATTGGTCCAGTCGTTCCAGAGATTAGCCGGAACAAACAGACAGACAGACAAAAATTCTAAACAATGTTATTTTGGTATACGTACCGTGTATACATCCATATGCATTTAGTAAAAACGGTTATTTTAATATTACAAACAGACACTCCAATTTTATTTATTTGTATAGATGGCGTCAACGCTTGCATTTCTTGCAGATAAAATTGCCCTTACACACATCAATTGATTTTTTGTTTTGGTAAATCTATCATATCCGAATTCCGGGTACACTTTAAATATCAAGTCTTTAATGTTGGTTACGATTTCACGAAGGTCTTTACCAATGTAAAATTTTTTTGTAGCCTGATTCAGGAACTTTCCCCTAAGTAACCACTAACCAATCAATATGATCTTGTTTGGAAAATTTGTGCTTCTTCTACCTAAATGATTGCTCATGTTGGTATACCTACAACTTCAAAAATTAAACAGTTTTTCACAATGGGGAAGATTTAAAGCAAGATTTAATAATATCATAACTACAAATCCTTATTAAGTAGCTATACAAATACAGTACTTACACCTACTTACTAACGAATTAGACACATATCAGGCCAAAGCGAACGATCATGTATCCCTCAACAACACCGTAAAATACACAAAATAGATCGAATATTCAACTACTACAAAGTAAAGTGATTTTTTTCAAAGAAGGAAAATCCAACGTTCCGTATCAAAGAAGTCTATTGCGAAAGGAGCCGGTCACATGTCTACTCCGCGCGGGCCGCAGAGGTTAAAGGTATATGATTCCACTCATGTACCTTAAAAAAACCGGCTAATTGCGAGTCGAACTCGCGCATTAAGGGTTCCGTACCATAATCTATAAAAAAACGGCAAACAATCACGTTTGTTGAATGGGAGCCTTCTTAATATTTATTTTATTTTAATTATTTATTTTTAAAGTGATTTTATGGAAATGCAAAAGGGAGTTTATGTAAAAAAACACGTTTGTTGTATGGTGGTCACCCTTAAATATTTATTTTATTCTTTTTTTAATTTTAGTTATTATAGCGGCAACATAAATACCTACATCATCTGTGAAAATTTCAACTATCATGGTTCATGAGATACAGCCTGGTGACGGACAGATAGATAGACGTACAAACGCACGGACGGACAGTGGTGTCTTAGTAATGGGGTCCCGTTTTAAACTTTGAGTATGGAACCTTAAAAAGTATAGTAGAGCCAACGCTCTCACAGTTCGGCTCTTCTCGGCAATGTTCGGTTCTCGTTCGGCGGTCAGAGTAGTGCGCCGCATCGTGCACACTGCACACAGCTTTTCGGTTAATACCTAGATAGTACCTAGGTATGTTGAGTTATTTTCGTTTTACATTTTTTTTAAACTATGCATCTAAATAACGTGGTATAAGAGCCAAAGTTTGTCTTCCTAAGATCTTCGTGTTGATGAAGTACTTTCGTTAGTAAGGAATAATATGATAAGGATTAAAATTCACCTATTAATTTTCTATAATTTTTCGACTCAAAATTCCTTATTGTATATATATATATATATATATATATATATATATATACAGGGTGTCCCAGAACTCAACGTCAAGCCGAAACGGGGTGACAGGATAGATCATAACCAACACGAGAAAAATCAGAAAAAAAAATCTATCCCATGCAGTTTGAAAATTATGGGCATTTTAAGAAAAACCTAGAAATTTGGTCTAACTGTACCATTTTTCGGTTATTGTGGTTAATTTTTATTATTTTTGTTCATTTAAACTTTGGAACCGTAACCCTAAATAACATCTCGAGAATCACAGTCTAAAATAATGACACAATTACCCCAAGTTTCCTAGAATTTAGACTATTTGTTAAACTATGAATTTAAAATTTTCAAACTTTGTCGACTTTGAAACACCCTCCTTTAAAAAAAATGTACTAGAGTGCCTTGGCAAGTGCCATTAAGAGTTGGCGCATTTAATCAGGATTGTAAAATGGTACAATACTTGTTAGTTTCATACTAAAAAAAACGAGTAAAAAATAAAAACCTCAAGTAACTCGATTTTTGCTAACCCATTTTACTCAGTTAAAATGTTTTTTATTCGCACAAGCCCTTGGTAGGTTTTTATTTTACGGTAAAATGATGAGAGATATGGATAGTGGACATGTTTGCCATGAGCGAGCGAGACAGATAGTGACGCCACTTTTACCAAAGCAACAAAATACTAATAAAATAATGAAAAATGTTGACCTTGTTTTGTTTAGGTTTATTGGAATAAAAGTCAGATTTGAAAATAACATTTTTTATTATAACAATTGTTCAAATTGTTTACCATCAGCTTCAACACACGCCCTACATCTTCTTAAAAAAGATCTACTTATTAGCCGGGCATATCCTCGAGAGTTGATGTCCTCAGCAGCTTGAGAAATTCGTTCACGCAGCTCGGCTACGCTCTCAATGGGCTTAGAATAAACTTTTTCTTTGAGAACGCCACAATAAAAAAATCCAGGGGATTTAAATCTGGGGAACGGGCTGGCCACGAGATAGTGCCTGAACGTCCAATCCACCTTCCCGGATAAACTTGGTCAAGGAAATCTCTTACTTGCACTGCGTAATGCGCTGGGCAGCCATCTTGTTGATACCACATGTGGCGACGGTCTGTTAGTGGTACGTCCTCTAACAAACTTGGTAAATTTTCTCGCAAAAAATTTAGATAATTCGTGCCATTCAAATTCTCAGGCAGCTCAAAAGGCCCAACAATTTTGCCTTCCAACAATAAAATTCCTGTCCACAGGTTAACTTTAAAGCGATATTGGGATCGGTCTTCTCGCATTAAATGTGGATTCTCCACATGCCACTCATGAAAATTGTGTAAGTTTATGTAGCCATCTTTTTTAAATGTAGATTCATCTGACCAGAGAATTTTTTGGATGAATGAATGAACAAAATGAAATCCTTTCAGGATAATCTCGAGGGAGAAGACTTTGAACTCGTTGTACGTGAAACGGATGCATTTCAGCTCTTTGTAAAATACGATGTGCTGTGCTTTTGGGTATTCCCGTTCTTTCTTCAATTCCACGAACGGAAATACTTGGGTCATCTGCGACCTCTTCCAACACTTCTTCTTCGTAAGGAAAGCGAGGTCTACCTCCAGCCCGTATTTGATTCGAAAAATGGCCGCCCTCTGTGAGTGAACGGTGCACATTAACAAACACGCGGTGATCCGGATAGCGCTCTAAATTTGGATATCTTTCACGATAAAGTCTAGCGGCGGCACTTGCATTGCATCTGCATTCCCCATAAATGAGATGCATGTTCGCATATTCTTGTGAAGTGTAGCGCGTAGGCATAGTGATGACAAGGATGTCAACACAAAAGTCCAATTCCAAAAGAGAGAAGCCAAAGTTGCCGGTATGTAATCAACAAGTCCAATTCACAAAAATCCAAGTCCAAAAAGAAAAGCCAAAGTTGTCAGTACTAAATTAACACAAGCGAATACGGAAAGGTGCGCAGTAGACGAATGAGCGAAATGTACTAACTGGTGTCAGACTGGCAGCGTAGCTATTTGCTTGGTATGGCGTCTGTATCTGTTTCATTCGCACTCGTTTAAACGACGCATCTCCGTCTCACTGCGTGGCGTCACTATCTGTCTCGCTCGCTCATGGCAAACATGTCCAGTATCTGTTTCATTCGCACTCGTTTAAACGACGCATCTCCGTCTCACTGCGTGGCGTCACTATCTGTCTCGCTCGCTCATGGCAAACATGTCCACTATCCATCTCTCTCATCATTTTGCCGTAAAATAAAGAATCTACTAAAGGCTTGTGCGAATAAAAAACATTTTAACTGAGTAAAATGGGTTAGCAAAAATCGGGTTACTTGAGGTTTTTATTTTTTACTCCTTTTTTTTAGTATGAAACTAACAAGTATTGTACCATTTTACAATCCTGATTAAATGCGCCAACTCTTAATGGCACTTGCCAAGGCACTCTAGTACATTTTTTTTAAAGGAGGGTGTTTCAAAGTCGACAAAGTTTGAAAATTTTAAATTCATAGTTTAACAAATAGTCTAAATTCTAGGAAACTTGGGGTAATTGTGTCATTATTTTAGACTGTGATTCTCGAGATGTTATTTAGGGTTACGGTTCCAAAGTTTAAATGAACAAAAATAATAAAAATTAACCACAATAACCGAAAAATGGTACAGTTAGACCAAATTTCTAGGTTTTTCTTAAAATGCCCATAATTTTCAAACTGCATGGGATAGATTTTTTTTCTGATTTTTCTCGTGATGGTTATGATCTATCCTGTCACCCCGTTTCGGCTTGACGTTGAGTTCTGGGACACCCTGTATATATATCTCTTATAACAACACAATAAGGAATTTTGAGTCGAAAAATTATAGAAAATTAATAGGTGAATTTTAATCCTTATCATATTATTCCTATTATATATATATATATATATATATATATATATATATATATATATATATATATATATATATATATATATATATATATATATATATATATAGTGTCGTGAACTTTTTTGTGCATCTACTAAAAACCAATATATTTGTAGTACATTGTACTTACATGTACTTAAGCATTACGCCAGCAAGCGCACGCGGATACAGCCGTTCGATACCGCTTTTTCTTCCGACTTATTTTACAAATATCGATATTTTAACTACGCTAAGAATAATTGTAACGTAAAAACCTTAAAAACAGCAAAGAAAAACATCGACACGCGGGATTTGAACCTGCGACCATTTCCCTAAAGCCGGGAAATGGTCGCAGGTTCAAATCCCGCGTGTCGATGTTTTTCTTTGCTGTTTTTAAGGTTCTTCCAGATTCCCAAGCACGGGGTGAGTGCTATAACACAAAAATAATTGTAACGTATCTCAACATTGATCGGTTGAGAATCTCAAGAGATCAGAGAATCAAAGCTGGGAACAGCAACAAAGTCCCAAAAAAATGTACAAGTCGAAAGACAACAAAATTGTGTCCAGACAACCACAAAAAAAAATGTTTAAGACTTACTGTATGTGGTACGCAACTGGTTAATAGGATGGGCACCCTCGCCTCCTAATAACAGACCAGACAGCAGCCAGAACACGACTGAGAGCCAATGGACTCCATATAATAGTTGCGCACTAAGGTGACCCAACATCTGCACCAAAGCGTCAACAAAAAAAATGCGCCGAAGCGACAAAATGCGCCAGAGCGACAAAAAAAAGTCCACTGTGTAACAGGGTAACACAGGAAAAGAGAAAGTGTCCACTGCGCACCTATGTGCTACAGGAAAAGAATGTGTCAAATCCGGGTTTCCTACGACTAACCCTAAGATCCTAAAATAACACTAAGTGCACAAACCTATATAAAGTTAGTACAACACAACTAAGTACTACTTTACACAACAAAGAGGACAACGAGAAAAAAAAAGATTAAGATATAAATCTTAACCGAAAAAATAATTATCAACACCTACAAACAAAATGGGTGTGATAATAAAATAATTGATTCCCATAACACTGGAGGGCATACTTACTATCTTTCAGCCATAAATTTAGATAAGGCCTAAAATTGAGGGATTTATGACTAATCATTTAAATTAAAAATCATTTAAATTAAAGTTTTGCATTGGCATCCTCACACATCACCATTCAAACGCAGGGACCTCTCACCTTTCCATTCATCATCGTTAAAACCCTGCAATAGCCAAGCAAGACTAGACAAAATAAGTTGGTATTTAGTCAAAAGGGAAAAAAAATTAAGTATTTAATTCTAAAAATAAAGTTTATACTTTAATTATATCTTTTGTATGATACTTGTTTGAGGTACGTTTACCTACATCCCTCAAAACATATATTACATCAGAAACCTTTTCTACTACAGTACTCTTAACAAATTTAGGTGCTAATTTGACTGAAAAATAATGAGCAGCGTTCGACAGAGCGAAGTTGCGACGCCAGACGGTGTCGCCAACATTATAGGAAGCGGCTTTTCGTTTGCTATTATAATATAGGGCATTCTTTTTATAAGATTGAGCCAAATTATCAACAGTGGCCTTAAAAATTGACTCTAATTGAATCAAAATTGGAAATCAATAGTCGGGATGATCCGACAAAACTAAATCTGACATGTCAACATCCGACGTGTCAGTCAGACTTAATTTGTGTAGTGCGCTATCAAGCATAAGCTCACGACCAAAAAAAAGAAAATTAGATAGCCTGTAACTAAGTTAATAGTACCATTTAAGGCAGCCTGTATGTGTGGCAAAAATCTGGACCAAGTCCTCTGATCTTCCTTCACATAACAAGCGAGACAAGTTTCAATAGTTTTATTATAGCGTTCAATTGGGTTATTTTGTGGAGTATATAAAGCGTTATAAAATAATTTAGGTATATTAAAGCTATTAATAAATTCTTTAAATGTTTTAGAGGTAAATTGAGACCATTATCTAATATTAGTGTCTTAGGACATCCAAATTTTAAAAAGATTTCCTTTTCTAAGATTCTAATTGACAAAGTTGTAGCTTTCCTTAAGGGAAATATCCAACAAAATTTCGAAAACACATCAACTATGGAAAGTATATATACATAACCAGCATAAGACTTAGGCAACGGACCTATCAAATCGATGGAAAACATTACCATCGGTCTATCTAATTTAGGATTTGTCATCAAACCAAAAGGTGGCAAATTGGAATGTTTATAAGCTTTACAAGTTTCACAATTTTGAATATGGTTTTTAACATCTAAGAACATTTTAGGCCAAAAATAATACATTTTTAATTTCTTAAGAGTTTTCTGTACTCCAAAATGACCAGAAGTAGGAGTATCATGATTCTCTTTAATAGTATCAATAACATTTTCTTTGGGGATAACAATTTTCCATGCTAAGTTACTATGCAATGAATCTTTAGGTTTAATCTCTCATCTCTTAAGATAATTTAGGGATTAATGTCTAAAAAGTTCTTTAAGCTTAGCTGGACTAAAAGGATAATAACGTTGTTTAATTGGTTCGCTTATAGTAGTGATTTTATGTTGAACTAAATCAGTTTTACCTAAACCCTTCTTTTCATAAGATATGTCTTCAAACTTTCGAATTACTAAATGAAGCTTATTAAACTCCAAAAGCGTTAAATCAGAAAAAGAAGTAATAGGAGCTATCTCAAAAGAAGTACCTAAAGAATTAACAAAACAAATGTCATTTGTTAAAGTAGAAAATAATTTAAATGCAGACCAAAAATTAATACCTAAAATAATATCAGTAGCTATAAATGGTATGACAAAAAAATTAATAGAACGTATAAGCTTAGAACATCTAACCGGTAAAACAATACAACCGATGACTCTTTGTGATCGTCCATCAGCTATTGTCGCAGATAGATAGTTAGACAAAGATGTCATAGGAAAGCCCATGTTAACAAAAGTTCTATGAAAATTATTTCCAATTACACAAATTTGAGCACCGCTATCTAATAATCCTAAAACTTACAATCCCTTATGGTAAAAGCGACATAAGGTCTAGTATCATTAGTCAATACAGGAGATACAGAAGCTACTAAAGTTTCTACAAAGTTATTTGTATTTTCATAAAAAGATGGTTAATTATGGTTAAAATTAAAGTTTGTTCTAGCCGTTGTGGCACCATAGTCTTTTCTAATAAAAGGGGGGTGACAACAACCAGTTATGCATTTTTTTGAAATCCCTGTGTCGACCTTGCTCGTCGAAGGGATGGAAGATTGGTTACAACTAGCACATTTAGATGTAGTTGTGCCTGAGTTTCCACATTTGAAACACCTAAGACCAGGAAACTTCTTACATTTTTTATAGTGATGGCTGACAAACTTACACTTCAAACAAGTGGGTGGTTTAGTAAAAATTTTAGAAGTCCGTGAAGCAAATTTATTGTTAAGATGTCCTTCTATTTCTTTCCCTAAACTGACAATTTCGTTGAGGGAGTAAATTGAGCGACCAACAAAATATGAAGCATAATCTGGATGCATATTATGTCTAACTATTTCTACTAGTGATGACTCGGGTAACGGATGTATAAGTTTGCTGAACGTGTCCGCTAGTTCAACAACAAACTCTGACAAAGTCACAGCAGCACGTTGTTTGCGGGTACGCAGTTTGAATTCCAGGTCATAATTGTAGCCAACCGGCATAAATTGTTCGAGGAACAAAACTTTAAAATGAGGCCATGTACGAATTTCCAATTTTTTTCCCCTGTACCATTTCAAAGCAAAATCTGACAAAAGTAATGGAGCGGCGGTAAGAGCGGTCAAACACTGATCGTCTGTGAAACCTTTGATTGGCTTTAGTTCTTCCAAACGAAGCAAAAATTTGTTGTACATTTATTTCATCTTCACTTTCTTGTACTCCAGTATAGTTAAGCTTAAACTTTACACATTCAACTGTTTGAACTTTTTGGGCATTGCATCGACAATAATAACAATGTGTGAGAATTTATTTGGTAATGAAAATAATTAAATAATTAAGCCTGTGTTCCTTTCAGTTACATTTTCACCGGAATTTTTTATTCAGATCATTTATTTGTTTTTCAAATGTTTGAAAGAACCCAACAGGATTTCCTTTTCTAAATTTTGTCTTCATAATCTTCCTGTTAATTATTATTTACAAGTATATAAATGTAATCTGTGATTATTATAATTTGTTTTGTTTGTACACAGCACATCTCAGTTCTCACTGACGGCTGACCAGGGTTGGATTTAGATACGTACAGTGTATTTCTTTTTACGTGTCTTTTTTGGTAAATAAACTCCACTTGTTGTAAAAACACCAAAGTTTCACATCAATCATATACATTGAATTAAATATAATTAGATTATCGTATTCTTTCATTGTAAACGGTTTGTTTGGCACTAAAAACTGCTTCTAATATATTATTTTATCATATTTAATTTACGAAAACTTATTAGAATACAAAATTTATTTCCACAGTTGAAAAATACCATGGGAACTTGACATGTCGAATATCCGAGTGTCTATGGAATTGATAGACACGTGCATTAATGAACGAATTTGAATGACTAATTGAATGATTCCTTATTAAAGATAAATATTCCTAAACTACGACAAATAGGTTATAATAATATATAGAAAAATATACAAACTGTCTAAATGTTAAATACTGATTTGTATAATTTAAAATATCCCCTTTATTGAATCATTATTTTTCAAAGATTAACACTTTTAAAGTAACAATATAGTTTTTCAATCTCTCAAACAAGGATTTAAATATATAATCCTTGTTTAAGAGATTATTAATATAGGTATTTTGTGGTAACGTTATTGCTTGTAGCATGACAAAACGTTATTTTCAAGTATAAAATTAACCAAAAATGATACAGAATTTGTTACTGTTTAATAACGTTATTCATTACACTCTATTAAACACTACGAATTAACATTATGTTATACGGTATTATGACGTTGCCTTCTAGAGCTAGTTGACGCACCAATCACGAAACAGCATGAAACGCGGTGAACCAATCACAAAACAGTATCGGTATCATAACATTATTTAGCGTTAACAATTTCGTTCTATGATCATATCATAGAACGAAATTAGTAGCGAATAGCGATACATATTATAGTGTTTAAAAATAACTTTGTAACTGAGGTATCGCTATAATAATAACGTTAAGTATCGTTAAATAAGTTCTGTTATCTGATAATGTTTTAAATCCTTGCTCTTAAATCTAAATAATTTTGTAATAGTAAAGTAACCTGCTGTTAATAAAATAAAATCTTATTTTTAATAAAGGCAGGTTATTTAATCATTGTATACTACACTAATTCGATGACCTTGTAACGCAAAAAAACGTAAGTATTGTTTTTTGTTAATAGTTATATTTAAATTCACTTGTCCCATAATATTATAAAATTAATTAAATTATTTAGGATGTATGTATCTAATGATACTCCTCCCATGCGAAGATTTCTAGTTTTTTATACTTATTTTTCTAAACTATTTTAGTAATAAATGAAGAACGATTATTGATTACGTGTCTTTATTTTCTAGAAAAAAGGGATTATTGTTTTTTTTAAATTGTTCTTCTATTTCGTCTTTCTTTTCTTCGTCTGTCTTATAATATTAAAAAAATAATTAAATTATTTAGAATTATATACAAATCCACCATTACTAGTAGTAACAATGACACTTAAAAATGACGCAACATTAAGGAAGATTGCACAATTTAAAACTTTTATGACACTTTAAATTAAGGTCTAAAAAGTGAAAGTAAAATTTACTCATTCCGTTTACTTCTTTGTTGCGAGAATGTGGTTTCTGTGTTTTCGGCTGTTTTGGTGGTTTTTTGGTGACTTTGGACTGTTTTTAGTACTTCAATCTCATTCTCAACTGTTTTACTTGGCTTGGGTGTAGTGGATTTCGATTTCTCTTGAGTGTACTGACGTTGTGACACTGACGTGACACCAAAATTTGAAATCGCAGAAAGTTGGATGCCTTTAATGGCAAGGAAAAATTCTGTGGTATCTACCAGCAGAAGTATTTTGGTTTTTTTACAGCATAGTAACAAGTTTAACTTAACTAAAAGAAAGACAAACAAACAAACACACTTTCGCATAACATACTAATTGCAGCCCGCAGCTCTCTGCGTTATAAAAAAAATTGATGAATCACGTAGGAATTCCGGGATAAAAAAAGCTTAATGCTATTCCAGATCATCATCTACCTGTGTGCCGAATTTCATTTAAATCCGATCAGAAATTATTTCGTGATTGAGTAATAAACATCCATCCAAACTTTCGTATTTATAATATAACTAGCTGCAAAGTGCAGCTGCTGCATTATATAGTATTTGGTGAATCCCCCAGAGCAACCAATTTTTCCGGATTAAAAAGTGCTAATTCAGGTTATCATCTATATGTGTGCCAAATTTCATTCAAATCCGTTCAGTAGTTTTTGCGTGATTGAGTAAAAAACATCCATTCAAACTTTTGCATGTGTAATATTATAAATTATAATATGGAATATGGATAACATTAATATAGATAGATTAATAAAGTTATAAAAATTATAATACTTTGTAATAATATAACAAAATGGATAGATAGTTGTTACAATAAATATCATTCATTCAATTTAGTTTGTCATACTTGTACAATGGATCTTTTGATTTTTCACAACCATATTAATTGTCTATGACTAATTTAAGTCACTGGTCGGCCATTATTGTTTACCAAAAAAGACACGTAAAAAGAAATACACTGTACGGTGAAAAGATAGTACAAAAAAATTAAAAGGATAGTATTTATAAAAAATTATAGTACACTTTCATTATTTTTAACTTTTTATGTAGGTAGTCATTTAAATCAACACCAGGTAGGTATGGCAAAATTTACTCCTCTCTAGGTTTATCAGTTCTTGAATATTACTATTATCTAGATCTTCCTCCTCCTCAGTACAAATAAAATCAGTAACTACAATTTCCACTTTTGCTAGGTATAAGGTACCTAACGCTACGTAGTAGGTACTCTAATAGACAAGAATACGCATAACGCAAAGCTCAACATAGATCGTGCCGTAAGTGCTTGACCCAAACATTACAGCTGTCAAAGTTTAAATAGGTATGTTTTTTCGTAGTATTTTGTCGAAGTTTTTTAGAAAAATTGTTAAAAATGGGTTAACGTGGTCTGCAAAATAGCTTAAAGAAGAGCTAAAAAAAAAAGGTGCATCTGTGCAAAGCAGAAAAGCTGATCTTGTAAAAAGTTACTTTTGCTATTATTATGTCAAAATGTTTACTTTCGATAGTAAAATGCATTTCAAAAGATTTGTTTAAATTCGTCATGTGTGTCAGTAACACTTTTAGCAATCCCATTTACAAAAACTAACTTAAGTTTTTGTGTCTGTCAGACATGACTGAATTATGTCTATTAAAAAGTAAAGTAAAAGATGTCTAATACAATAGTAAACCATGTGTTTTTAACAGGCTTACTGGAACCACTGTTACCAAATCTATATGTTAAAAAGTCGTAAGCGTAAGCTTGGAAAGTCGCTAAATGTCGCTAGTTACTACGGACAAAGGTTAAAAGTCACTAGAAGTCGCTGATCCCAAAAAACTGAGCGTTCACTAGAACACTGAAGTCTCAAATAAACAATATCGTAAAAATTCACGCGGGGATTCCCCTACTCTGTACACAAGTACAGCATTAGGGGAATCCCGGCTTAAGCATACAAGCCCAGCTGCACACTATCGGAAACAAGCCCTCCAAATGGGTTTCCATCTGCGGTTTACAACAGTGTAAACACTTGTTTGCAACTAAAATTCATCTGAACTCTACCAAGGTCACCCGTGTTGGAAGCTTGTTTCCAACAGTGTGGCTCGGCTATAAGAATTTATGTTAGCGATCCGATATTACATAAATCGCCGTTTTTCATGAAATTAATGAAGCTTTTTTTTCTATATTTTTTTAATATTCTGACTAGAATTTGTCTCATTCAAAGGCTACAAGTGGGATAAAGATAGACTTGTCAGAATGATATCCGATTTCGGAACGTAGTTCTGAATAAAGAGAACATAGATTTCTGGGCTGAAATCTTGCCATATTTTATGGGAGTTAAAATACTTATTTATTTTTATATTTGGACTCTAGAAGTCGTTAGAATAGTCACTAGATTTTTTTTGTCGCTAGACTCATAATTTAAGCCGCTGTAGAAAACGAAATGTGGCTACATCTAGCGACAAAGTCGCTAAATTGGCAGCACCGAGTGGAACTACAATACAATCTATGTAGTACTCTAATTGGTCTGTATATGTAATCGAAATCCTTATAATGTTTGTGATATAACCTCAAATTGTCACCATTTTTGAAGTTTTTTCTTTTTATTGCTCGTTCCCATATACTCCCTATTTAGGTATTTAGGACATAGGTGCCATCCGTTCCCGCCACATCCAGGAATTACACAGCGCGGCATCACTACATAGTATAAAACAAAGTCGCATTCTTTGTCTGCCCTATATCCCTATGTCCCTATGTATGCTTAAATCTTTAAAACCACGCAACGGATTATGATGCGGTTTTTTTTGATAGATAGAGTGGTTAAAGAGGAAGGTTTATATGTATAATAACATTCAATATAGAGTCAAGAAATGCTGCAATTTTTGAGTTTTCTGATGTCATGTCGTAAATAGTTATATTTTTTCCGCTTACATTGCAAACGCTGGCTAAACCCTACGAGATTTATCAAAATAATGTACTAATTATTTGTACACCTTGAAAAGTTCTACAGAAAACTCCGCGAAGGTATATGTCTATCTCTTATGGATAACCCACAATAGCATTTTTTTGTCATTTACTTTTTACGAGAAATAATGGCTTTTTTCGAAGCAATTTTAAACAATACAGCACTAATCCTTATCCAATTAAATATCTTAAATATATTACTGATTTAATATAGAGCAATATAGCCGTTTACAGCATGTAATTTAAATGAATATTTTTGAAGATATTACAGATTTAATTTAAAATGCAGGGGCATAGCGGTTGCGTGGTTACCGGCCGGTCGGTGGCGCGCGCGCGGCGTTATCTGAAACCGCTGGGAAACGTGTTAATTTTCGGATAAATAAATCGACGGGTCCCAAGAACAAAATCGTATCTACAAAATTACCAAATTACAATATGTTTGTTTGTGGGAGTACATTATAGATAAGATGATGTTCACTTGAGTATTTCAACAAAAAAGACCAATAAATGTAAAAAGTATATTGTATTAAAATTCGCATTAAACCCGCATAAGTTTAATGCGAATTTTATTATAAAACCAATTTAGTCTGATCTCTCCATAAGATTTTGTTCTTGGGACCCGTCGTTAATATAGGACTTCAGCTGAAAATCAAAATTTAGTACACTCTTTTTTTTTAACTAAATATCACCATATAAAAATCATTTCGATGATTAAAAATAGTATTAACAAATTATTTGTTTTAGAGATTTTTAGCCTGTTTTCGGAATTTTATATGAACAAGTAAAGTACATTCTATCATGTAATAGGTTAGCACTTTGCTTAGAAAATATCTTCAGGTATATCGTATAATTTTTGTAAAATTGTTATTTAATAATCAATGTAAAATATTAAAATTAATTGGGTAAGTTAATTTACCGATTGACTTAAAAATATTATCAGCTTTTGTTCTTTAAAAACTGCGTCAAATACCGTTAATTTAATCAAAATCGGTCAGTTTGTTTGGGATTTATCAATGAAGAAAATTAAAAATAAAATGTTTTTAGACATAACACCGAAATGTTTCAACCTATCGGTTATTTAGCTAAAACAATATTTTAGATCTCAAAAATTGAGTTGAATGCCATCATCGTTTTCAAATATACAGCTTTTCAAAAATTAATAATACTGCCATTTTTAACAAAATACATGATTGAACTGAAAAATCTATGCTTATAGTTTTTACTCTTTTGAGCTTAAAATACCTTTATTTAGTGAGAAGTTTCAGGGATGGCCCGCAAGGTTAACTATTTACGCATTTTTTTGCCTTAATAAATCGAAAGGTCAAACCTTCAACGTTGCAGGCTTAGATTTGAGCGTTGACTGTTTTTCACATGGTCAACTTATATGTCGCTCTTTCAAGAGTAACCTCTAAAGAAAACATGTTTATATTGTCTAATGACAAGAAAGCTGTGAACGTTGTATATAAAGACATTTTGTAATATATTAATGGAAAAAGTTAAAGAACTAGGTAAAAATGTAAAAACTAAAAATGTAGTACCTATATGAATTTAGATATTCCAAAAATAGCAGGAAATTTAGATGTTCCAAAGATAGCAGGAAATCTTCATGGTATAGGGAAAGGAGAATTGTTTGCGGGCCACGGGCAGTAATGAATAAATCAAAACTACTGCATCGATTTTAATCATTGTTTTTTACTGAGTGACATAGGCTGTATATTTTATACCCGTGCGAAACCGGGGCGGGCCGCTAGTTTTTTTATAATTTATGTAAAACATATCATTGTAATATCAAATATTTTTCTATGTAATTGACAGATGGTTTGGGTCAAGCGATTACAGCGCCCCTAGTGGTCAAATTATGCAGATTTATTGTCCATTGGTCTGTGCTACCTAGGTAGGTAGGTACCGACCACTTTTGATAGCGTCACAAGACAATAATATGGCGATTGGCGTCTATGGATTGTGTTGCCAGTTTGTTTCGTATTTTCAGTCTTGGTAAGGTTCACTTTACTGAATATTCGTTCACAGTCTGCATTTGCATGTGGAAGTACTAAACAATCTGGGAGAAAACATCACAAGATAAAAATTCGGTCGGATACACGCACGGTCGAAATATTTATATGACGTAAAACTACGCATTCGGGAAAAAACTTTAAATTATAGTATTTTAGCGTACTATCCGTACCGCCCGATCACGCAAACCGGCAACGGCGAAAATTCGTCGGTCACGCCACGCGGCGTTGCATGTTTACGTGGTACTTTCCTATACATTTGTTTCAGACGCTAGACACTTCGCCATTCGCGCCGCGCGAAAAATCGCGTGCGCGAATTTCCCGTGGCCAAGCCGTTAGATGTGGATAATATATAGTAAAAAGGGCGAAATTATAGTATAAATACTATAATTGAAGTACGAATCCAACCCTGCCACTGACATGTAGGTATTAATTTACTTTTTGCCAGTGTTGCCACCGAACACAGACTAGTGATGGGTCAACTCGAGTTGTGTTTAAATCGAATTGACTCGGGTTAGATTCTCCTGAACTCGAGTTAAGAGATGCAAACTCCGAACTTTCGCTGTACGCGAATGGACGAGGAAGGCAAGCGATTGTAGGTTGGCGGGATTTGTTGATTATATAAGACCTTATTTATTTATTTACTATTCACATGCGTAATGACAATATGTGGCGAAATTGAGATAGAATTTAAATAAAAGTGTAATTAATTTATAAATGTTATCAGGGCGAGCGAAGCAAGCCCTACACTAGGCGACTTTCTATGCACTTTTGTGGTACATTTTACTGGAAAAGTATCGCACTTTTGAGTTTGAGCTTTGACGTGGTAGTTTAAATTCATGTCGAGATATGTTCTACCATTTAAATACCATTTTATAAACATTAAAAAAATAGAAGATACATGTTGTATTAGAATTTTATTACTACTAACGCCATCTATTATATTATAGCTACACTAGGCGACGATCTCCGCCCTTCTGTGGTATATTTTACTGAAAAAATATCGCACTTTTAGGTTTGAGCTTTAAATTGATTGTTTTAATTCATTTTTTTTTCACCCCATTTTAATACAATATTAATCTATTAATACACTTGTACTTTTTAACTTCCCGCTACGTATGTAGATAAGGAAGTTACTGATTTAGTAAGTAATTAAAATAAGTAAGTGTTTTCTTGCTGTTTTTTGTGACTTAGCAATTGAGACATTTCAATATTTCTTAGAATTGAAAAAAATCTGTGCTTGTAGTTTTTACTCTTTTGAGCTTAAAATAACATAATTTAGCGGGAAGTTGCAGGAATGGCCTGCAAGGTCAACTCAACCGTTTACAGATTTTTCACAATATGATTACTGTGAAACAGTACAAGTGTATTAATTAATTAATATTGTATTAAGATCAATTTCCAATCTTAGCCCGAGGCTAAAAAGCTAAAAATATTTGTTTTTCTTTATAAGATCAACTTTCAGTTTTAATACCCATTTTTCCTTGAAAACTTTTACAAAAAAGTTACCATAAATAAAAATTGATTTAGTAGACCAGAAAATATGGTGTAAAATAAGTAGATAACCTTTATATTTGTTCTGTTTAGATAACATTGATAATTATAGAAATCGTGTTTTTAATAAATTAAGAAAATTTTAAAGAATTTTTCTTCTAAAGTACTAAAAAAAATCAAGCCTTAGAAACATGTTTTTCTTTATTTTGGTTTTATTTTGCTGCGCCCCCCTAGACAAAAGCCTGACGACGCCTTTGATGCGAATATAATGTTTGGGTGAAAATACGCTGGATCTTTTTAAGTTATATAATTATAAATAAAGCCCATACATTAAAAGACGTAATTCTCATAAAAATACTTTCCTAACAATATTACTAGGTAATGGCCGCGTTTCCGTAGTAGTTTTTTTTTATAAAAATATGTTGACGTGTCAAAATAACTCGTAAAAAGTTTTATTAAATAAAGTACTTCTGATTTCTGATAATAACTTTGCGAGTCCTTACAAAGCTCTGCTTTTTGTTAGTTAATTAGGATAGGTACCTAAAAACCCTGGGACCACCATTCACTTCACTTTGGTAATTAATGAAACCTCTGAGAAAATTCAGACACCTTTATACACTATGGTCTCTATAGGAACCAACGCTAACTTCATCCAAAAAATCAATATTTTCACTATTTACCAGTTTTGATACTAATTATAATAATTTATGGTATTTTATCGTTTTCGAACGAAATATTGTATAGAATAACACCAAATTGGCATTCTTTTTTCAAATACGCTCTTGGGGAAAAATAATAGAACGTAGTCCGCTATTTTGATTTGTGTTGTGTATTATGTGTTGGTTGCAGTTTACGATACAGGTTAAGTTAAAAGTGTTTTGGCGTATTAATCAACAAGTAAACTTTATTTATAATCAAGATTAGTTCAATATCTAACAGTTTAGATAATAATTTTGTCAAAAAACCATAAATATCAATTAATAAAACATATATTTCGTTAACGATCAACTTGATGATACCAGCGCTTTGGGTATGACGGTACCTATTATTATTTATTTTCGTAAATTTTAGTGTTGATATCTATGATCTCAAAAAAATCATATGATGTGAATGTGAAATATCCTAAACAATATTTTAAAAAAATTAACTAGCTGTAAAATTGAAAAAGGAATAAATTATTTAAAAATTACGAAAAAAACTACGTAGGTATTAATTATGAAAAAAAATTAATATTTATATAAATAAATATTTTTGTACTATAATATATTATGTTGTTTATTTTTTCCGTATGTAAAAAGCATAGGTCATCGATTTACTTTTTGAATTAAAAATCCTCGACCAACAAGTAGTCATATTTTTGTCAAAGTGTCGTGTCACAGCTGAATCACTTTGTAGTTTAAGCCATTTAAATTAAACATTTCTCACACCATTGCATTGCAGTGCTCAAAACCTCTTAAAAAATATACACTTTACAGTATCGGATTCAATCCAAACAACTCATAAACCAATTTTTGACAACGGTCCACCGGAACGAACTCGGTACGTGTTCTGATGTACTCGATACGTATTACCCTTCAGAATTATTGATTTAGAAGATTTACTGTAGTGAATCTAAATCAGTAATTACCTAATATATTAGGAGAATCCCCAAAAGTCTCTTTATGCATTAGGTAACATACATATTTGTGTTATATTAATACAAAAACGCTTCTCGACGCTGTGTTAGAGTCGAGCTGATTTCATAAGTTAGGTACCTAATGGCAATAGAGATGAATATAATAATATACTCTTAAATCGAGCTGATTGCATAACACAAATTTGTAAGTTAGGTACTTAATGGCAATAGAGATGAATATAATGATATACTCTTAAATTTAAAAACACGACGCACCGTTTCGCTACGACTCACATATTGAAATCGATTTTTACTCTTTAAAAAATTTTAATAATCGATTGTTTTATCCCTATAAACGTCTCAAACAGCTGTTGTCAATTTGAAGTTTGAACTTTGAACTTCGAATTTAAAATGTTAAAACCTTGGTTAAAACTAAGCTAATCATAATCGTGTTATAAACAAATTACAAAAACTTTTCGAATCATTATACTCCAATCTCCATGTCTTAAATCAAATTACTTTTAACGCATCTCTCTGGTCGTTAAATACAATAGGAATTAGGAAGTGGTCTATGATGTTTCTTTCTCTTCAATCAGTAGGTACGGTGTTAAAACCCGAAAAGTTAATGGTGAAATGAATGTGAAAGACGGAAGTAGCGTTTACCGGTGACCCATCAATAGCCAACTAGCAATTAGCGTGATTCTGGACTGGACTAAGTAAAAATCAACTAATTTAGAGTTTGTTCAAAGTATTTTGATAAAGGACTTTATTTTAACAAAAATGGAAACCAATTTCATTATTTATACCCATTTTTACATCAGCCTCCTCAAAAGGTGTGCTTTAACATTGATTTATTTTACATTTTATGCTAAACATGCGTATAATTCATACTAAAATCACTAAGATGTCAATTTTTTTCTTAAATTGAATTTATGCAGTAATATGCAATAATTTCAGAGGATACAAACTTCTTATGTTTGTGGTAGCTGGAACATATAACGAAGTCATAGGTATTATCTAGGAAAGCTCAATTCTGAAAACGGTGACAAGTTTAGCTTATGCTCAACTGTTGTTTTTATGCTATGCTATGAAAAGAATAAGAGATGGCTCGACCTACAATAAAATTTCAAAAAACAGATTAGGACGTCCTTTGTTTGGCTTCCCATGTTTTCTCTAAATTAATAGTAACTGCTAACCTTGGATAAATCCCTTTCAATTTGATTGTGATATTCTCTAGTAGTGTCTAGTTTTGGTCTCCTCTAGTATCTATATCCATATTTACATTGTTGTATATATGTTTTGATAATCGTCCATCTGCCATTTTTTACATGTCCAATTTATTATGTAAATTATATTATTATTTTCAGATGGAATTGTCATAATTCGAACATATTTTTTGTCCACCACATTTACTGAAAGGAATAATAACTGTTTTAAATAAAGTGTAAATTGGGAAGGTGAAATTGCCATATAGAGAGATATTTCATACTTATTATTGAAGTCGATAGCAAAACAGGCCATACGAGAATTTTGTCAAAGTTAACTTCATTTTACATTAATCAAATAGTTTAAATAATGTCATTATTGTTGTTCAATTTTTAAGCTTACTGCAAAAAATGTTTAAACTGATGGACTTTGTAAGTATTTTTAACTGATGAAAATAAGAATTTTAGACATGTATATGTGTAATATTATTCGAATTGGATAATATTTAAGTATGATGATCTATTTTGGCTTCTAAGCACAAACATTAAATTTTCTAAGTGCATGTTTGTCAAGGAATTTCTTAGGAAAAAAAAGCTCAGGTTATCAAGACCATTCTTTTTGTATTAAATATTCTATTGCAAGTGCAAAATGCGCAAAAGTTAGCATTTGAAAAATATGTATAATTTAATCTATATACATATAATAAAATCGTAGGAAAGTCAATGTATGTCCGGGGTAAACTCAAAAAGTACTGCATGGATTTACTTCAAATTTTTCATGAATATTACTAACAGGTTAGGTCAACATATAGGCTACATATTATCACGCTATCACCTACGGGGGAGAAGCTGTGCAGAGTAAACGAAGTCCGCGCGAACAAAGTCGCGGGCTACAGCTAGTGTAACAATAAAATAAGTAACCGTAATAAAAATGCCATTTTTATTTATTTTAATAAAATCACATTAACGATAGACAAATATTGTCTATTGATTTTGGTTAATTTTAATGTTTTGATTTTTGTCAATATTCGTTGATTTTAGTTGCTTTGAATGAAAAGAACTTTTTTACAGTTTTCAGTGCTTTTCTGTGGATTTTTCATGAATTTGGCTTACCTGCAATCTTACGAGTGCTTTACAATTTATTACTTGCTTTACAATTGGAAGTATTGATGATAAATTGGGTTATTTCAATCTGTTACCTTGAAGAATTCACCCTAGGGTAAATTCTGGGAAAAATACATCCTAAAATTTACCCTATGGTAGGTTAAAATATGGAATTTATTTTGGATTCTTATTGCGATTTTTCACTCTAGGTACAGTCAGCGTGTCTATTTATAATATCTTTGATTTTTATAACATAAATTGATTGTTGTTGTTATATTTTGACCCCGGTTAAACGATGCGGAGTAGCACCAACCGTGAGAGCCAATAAAGCAAACAAAAGAACAGATTTTTCTCCCAAGATTTGCTGTTGTAAAAGCAGTTGAGACGTTTAATTGTGTTTTACATTTAGTTGGAAGGATGAAGCTGCAATAAACACCTGTGAGCTGGTGCACATTGAAAGTGCCTTTAAAACCCTTCTGATTGGCTGCATCCTCTTCAACTTTATCAACCATTACCTGGATGTCTTTACATGTATAACTTCTTAAGTCGCTTTGTGGCTTCTTTTTTCTTTGCTTTACCATTGAAAACTTCTGGGCTTAGAGCTGGAGATATTTGAACTGTAACTGGAGTGTGGAGTCTTGTAAGCGAAATATCTGCTTCTAGATCTGATAACGACGCGAATATGTAATATTTGTGATGCTTTTCAGTCTTAGTCGTTTGGCTTGGTATTCTTTCCACTTCTTTAAGGCAGCTCTGTGCTTACGAGGTGTCATATCCTTTAATAACTTTACAATTTTTTTTATTTTTTTCTCTCATTTTTTTAGAGTAATTTTTCCTTCTTTGCAATCGTAGTCGCTCTGCTTCTCTCTTTTTTTGAATTAATTTTTTTCAGGATAACTTTTCCTATTTAGGAGCCATACATGTGTGTTCGATTGGCCTGTGTAAAATAATATAAATTTACTAAGGAAAATGGTACGAAGCAAAGATACTTTGATGACTCTTACAATAATAAAACAGCAAAGGATAAATTTACACAAAAATACATAAAAACACTAATAATATACAAAAAACACAGTCCCCTGTTAGTAAAATTATCCCCTGGAGCATTTTCAGGCAGAGGACTGTTGCCAGGGGATTGTGTTATTTGGTAAGATTTCACAATATTTATAAAACTGATGTAAAGTAGTTTTTTAAGAACTTACTGCTCAATTCACTCATAGATAATAAAACAGTCAAATATATATAGAGATAATCACAGTAATTAACATAAATATTATTATTTACCAGAGGACTGTGTGTGGTAGCAGACCAAACGCATGTTCACCTTACAAATGACGCTCTAACACTTAACAAAATGGTGTCTCGTTACAGCATTCGGCAAGGTTGCATACTTCATAACAATTGCATTTGGTTTCACGAAAAAAAAACGTTTGTAAATATTACAGTTTCTTTTTATTATGGATTTAAAATTTTCGCAGAGGACTGTATAAAAATTCTGGGGACAAACTTTACAGGTGTTTACTACTTATAATAAAATTCGTAATGAGGCCTTGTTTTACGAAAAATGTAACTTCATTATTTTTCTTTATGATATTAACTGATATATGTATGTAGTTTCAATAAATTTTTCGTAAATATTATTTTTAGGCGGGAATACAATGATAGGGACAGCCAGGGGACTGTATTTTTTAAGCTTCTATCACGCCTAGAAAAAAAAAATAGTTTTGGTTCTAAAAACAATGGGCTGTTGGCCCTCTTGAAGTCTCTCAAGGTATCCCAATCATCATTGCCTATTCATCTTCGTCGGAATACTCATATTCTCTCACAGCTATACTCCACTCTTTATGATCTGAAATCTCCATCTTATTTGAAAGAAAGATTCATTTTCCGTGACAACCAGCACACATATCTTAGATCGGCTGATAATCATTCCCTGTTAGTGCCAACACAGAACACTATTTATTACAGTCGTTCCTTTACCTCACAAGCTATTTTGCTTTGGAACTCTCTTCCAGTAGATATCAGAAAGGCGCCAAGTTTAAACTCTTTCAAAAGTATGGTCAAACGTCACTTTCTATGTACCTAGTAATTTTGTTTAATTTTTCTTATTTAGGTTTATGTATTACCACTGTTTTATTTGTTTTGTTTTGTTTTGCTTTTCTGTGTAACTGTAACCGGATGTTACTTTGAAGTAAATCCATGCAGTACTTTTTGAGTTTACCCCGAAAATTGTCTTCGATATCAATTGTAGATTACGCCCAAGTATTTCTTTAAAAAAATATTTAATGTACAGTTGTGATAAATCTGACGTCTAGTTATTATCAACTTTGGCCATAGGTTTTTCATAAAATCAATAATATAATTTATATTTTTATTTACGTAACAATAGGGCTGAATAGAAACATATAATTAAATGAATAGAAAAATTGCCAGGGCAACCACAAAATAGGTTTGTTAGCAAAGTTCAATCAAGTTGGGTTAAGAGTAAGCAGTGGTAAACGTAAAATTTACCAACTATCATTTGGAAATTAGCATGTCAGTGAGTCATGTGAAATGAAATATTTTATTTAAGTCTGTTTAGTTGTAATTATTTGAGCAAAAAAAGAACTTTAAATATATAACATATTTTAGCATATTTGCAATAAATAAACAAATTTAAACAATGAAATCAAATTATAATCTAAAGAACGATTTATTAAATATAAACAAATAAGAACTTATTGATATATGGTTAAGTAATAATTTTGTTAATGTTGTTAAGTAACAATTACCACAACATGGTTAAGCAATGTTAACTTAAATTATATAAATTGTATTAAATTTAATTAATTAGTGAAGATATTTAATAAGGGGGAAGTATTTAAATCCCTATGATCATTTATTAATTTTGGATTATTTCTCTGTTTATTAATTTCTAGGGCTTCAAGGGCATTCAGCTTTTCACCTTTGTTACAAAAATGCAAGGCGTGGAAGTTCTTAGTGATGTCAAAATTGCGCCCTTCCGCTCTGAGGTGTTGGCCGAACGAGGATATCCCTTGTCCGGATTTCCACGTCCTGACATGTTCCCCTATTCTCTTTGCAAAGGATCTTATTGTTTGACCGATGTGCTCTGCCTTAATTCCTGGCACTCTAATCTGTATACCCCACTATGCATCATTTTTAATCTAAAAAAAAAAAGTAAACATCTTAGAGATTTGGTAGTGTAAAACGCTTCTTAGGAAATATTTCATACAAGTCAGCAAGACTACTAAAGGATAGCCACCTAGCGTTTCATGTATATTATTGAGCATTTACTGGACATTTTGACATTGTAAACCCAATGACATCATAATTTTGGATAATTTTAAATTAGTAATTTAAGTGACAATTGATTTTATTACTACTTTAGATCCATTATTATTTTAGATTTTATTTTTAATTTTGTTTTGTTTTTAATTTGTAGCTAGCGTCATTTTGTAATGTGGTGTTTTGGAAATAATGGTTGGCAACATTAATATTTTCTATCAAACTCAATATTTCACGTCTACCGACCATTATTAACAATTCCGAAGACAACGTATTTGTTAAAAATTTAAGTTTTAGCCCTGATGATGCAGTAAAATGCGAAACCGGTTGGCTATTTAAATAAAAAAGTATATGTATAGACAAATTACACTAATCTATCAAACCCCCAAAGTAAGCAAATTATGTGCTTGTGTTATATAAGTCAACGTACTAATACATAATTAACATTTTACACTTTTGATCTTCAGCACTTGGTGAAACTCCATTTGTAATTTTGTTAATAGACTAATACTGTATGATTTATGTAACAGCACAAGTGTATTAACAAAATTGCACAATTAACACCCAAATCACAGAATATATTATAAACCAAACCGAGAAATACAAACATCTATACTCATCACATAATTGTTTGTCTCTGTCGGGAATTAAACCCGAGCCCCATCAATTCTTAGTTAGGTTAGCCAACCACTCGAACAATGGGGTACAACTCGAACACACGAGTAACTGGGAGACAGGGGAATTGCTTGCTTGGGAGATAGGGAGTCAGAAATCTATCTAATAAATTTTAAAAAATTAAGTAATTTTATTTCAATGAAACAACAAGAAAATTCCACAAAATTTAATGAAAGCAATCCACAAAATAAAACGTGTTTTAATATTTTAACCAAATACATAATCGAATATTATATCACTAGTCTTAGGGCGGCGGCTTGCACCAAAATGCTTAAATGCATTTAGTCTCTTAAACATGTTTAGCAAATGTAAAATCGCCTTAAAAGCTGTCACTTTAAACGTATTAGTGACTTAAAATGATTTAAGCATTTTGGTGCAAGCCGCCCTAAATCATTATTAATGAATTACCTAATTTTAGCTTATAAGCACTTATCATTTAAATATTTATTAACAATAATGATGCGGTTTTGGAAATTATTTAAAACAGCCTTTATTTACAAATAGTTATTACCAAAATACAAAACCAAATTTTTTTTATTTTCTTAACACTTTATTGTACACAGAAAATAACACAATTAGGAAAAATAAATTTTAATCAAATGTTGACACCAAAATCCACTCCTACACGTGGACTTTGAAAATTATGGACCTACTAGCTGTGCCCGCGACTTCGTTCGCGTGTAATAAATTCTAAAATAAAAACCCGCATAGTTCCCGTTCTCGTGGGATTTCCGGGATAAGAACTATCCTATGTCCTTTCTTGGGTCTCAAACTATATTTGTACCAAATTTTATCCAAATCGGTTCAGTGGTTTGGCCGTGAAAGCGTAACAGACAGACAGACAGACAGAGTTACTTTCGCATTTATAATATTAGTATGGATGGCACAACTAGTTGTGTTATGAAAAACTATGATTGAAACCATTGTTTAATTTAATCCCTGTAACACAATTTTATCAAAGTATGTAGATAATAAATTGTCGAATGGCATAATGATATAATTTAAAATATAAATAATAAATTAAAATAAACTAGTATCAATAATTATAACAAAAAATGTTTTTTTTATTTGATCTCTTTAAACTAAGTTACCTATATAATTACCTACTACGGCTCCGACAAAAATAAGTTCAATAAAGTAAATTAAATTTATTTCCTGTGTAGTAGTACTAGAATAAAATATTTTGTTACTATAATAAAAATAATGAATTCTTCCATCAATATTAATGGATAAAAGTTCTGCCGTCACGCGAACAAGTAAAACTGCTCTCAACAATGGCTTTAATCTTGAGTGGCATCGTCCGTACTAATTTTTCACACTCTTCTGGAGTTGTTGCATCCCAGCTTTAATTTTCTCCTTTAAATCTTGTTTTGACTTTGATGGATGTTTTCGTAACTTTTTTCATTTTCTACTACATGGTCTCAACAGTAGATAAGTGTGGACTATTAGACGACCACTCATTCTATTGGCGCTTCCCTATCGATAATAAAAATTTAAAAAAAGACTACGACTCCAATGTAGGGATTCGTTTGGAGTTTAAATCGTCCTTTGTTGTCCTCGAATGCTTTAAGTATTGCGTTATCGATGGATGGCGTTTTTCTTCCTAACATTTGATTAACAATTTGATAAACTTTTCTCACATTAGTAAAGTTGTCCTTTATTTCGTTCATGTGGTATACATTTCTTTTGGTATCAATCACTTTATGAATTTTATTGCGTATAGAATTATATTGCAGTCTTAATTTTGGATCAAAGCTTCTTTTCTAGGCTTTAAATAGTTTGTTTCTTTTATTACATACTCTTGTTACAGAGCTTAATAATAGTGCAATCGATCCATGGTAGCTTTTTTAAAGCATGGTGACGTTTAAACAGAGTCGAATATGTTGCTAAATTGTTAGCTTTTTGAAAGGACTTTTGTATATAATTGTTAATGTCTATAGGATTATTCATATTTAGCGTGTCTAATCATTTTTTATTATTTTTTAATTCGTTATAATAGATTTTATAATTTATTAGATGTTTAACAGCAGCCTGTACATACTTCGGATATGTATCTTCAATACATGCAAAAATAATAGCTCGGTGATCAGCCAATGCAATGTCAAGCACCGCCGAGTACGGATTTAATGTTGGAAAACGCGCAAAAATGTGATCTATACAAGATTTTGTGATAATTGTTTTTTTTTGTTTTATAACTACGTTTGGTTTCAAATTTAGTGTAATCGGTTACACCACAATAAATATCATTAATTGATGTGATGTATTTTAGGTTAATATTAATGTCACCGATCAAAAGAAAATTTTTATTTATTTTAAATCTGGATATGCACTTGTTCCTTAATAAATAAAAATTTATTCTTAGATGTCGGCCTATAGACAGCACTGACAACTACCTCTTGATTTGAGTCTGTCTTTAATACGCCAATAATACATTCAAACAGTTTTGTGTTTTGCTGACATAAAGTGAATTTTAAGTGATTTTTTACGTAAACAATTATTCCATCACCCTTACGATTTATACGCGATTGTGAATACATGTTATAACCTGGTATGCTATATAAGTTTACAATGTTTTCAGATATCCCTACCTCAGTAATAACTATCATGTCTAAGGGGAAGTTACAATCATATATTAACTGTAGAAGTGAAGTAAAATTTTTAATAAGTGAGCGGATATTTATGTGTATTTTTTCTTGAAATATATTTTTTAAAATATATTTCAAGAAAAAATATTAAGTTCGTTAATATTCATATTCAGAAGTAGCTCAAAAGATATAAAGTACTTGTCTAATGTATACATAACATGTTTAAACGTCTTTTAGCTGGTAACTGTTTTAAAAAATGTTTGTAGAAGTCCAAACAGTTCTTTTAATTGTGTTCCCATACTAGTTCTAAGTTATCTATATACATATAATAAAATCGTAGGAAAGTCAAAATTGTACATTGAATATTTTTTTAAAAGAATACTTGGCGCGTGATCTACAATCGATATTGAAGCCAAAAATATAGTTTTTAGAATTTTTGTCTGTTTGTCTGTTTATCTGTTGTCTGTTTGTCTGTATGTATGTCCGGGGTAAACTCAAAAAGTACTACATGGATTTACTTCAAAATTTGCATGAATATTACTAATAGGTCGGGTCCACATATAGGCTACACATTATCACGCTATCACCTACGGGGGAGGTGCTGTGCGGAGTAAACAAAGTCCGTGCGGACGAAGTCGCGGGCAACAACTAGTGAAAAATATAATTATATTTATAACAATAATAACAATAACTATTAGTAGTATAGTCTAGTAGTCTAGTATTCCTTTTTGAATTTGGTTAATATCTTGCGTGGAACGAATGTAATAAATTTTACTATTATTAGTTTTTCTAACGCATACCTTCTCTTCTTTACACCAACTGAATTTATGAAACTTGTGAAGTAAACGCGTCGGTTATTCAGTGCAGACTGTATTTATTTTACTACCCTCTCACATAGGACATTATTACAATGACAGTATAGTACACATATTGCAACATAGATGGAGCTAGAGGTATATTTTGATACAGAGTGAATACTTTATAACACCCCCACTTATCAAAATAAACTAAGTGTTAAACAACAAAACTAAAACTACACAAAAAGTTATATTGTTTTTACAATACCTAACTTTTCCATAAACTTGTAATGTTTAACACTACCTAGACCTTTGGTTAATAAATCAGCAGGCATTTCATTACTAGGTAAATAACTGATCTCTATCTTTCCACTTTTGATCGTCTCTCTTACAAAATGATGCCTAACATCAATATGCTTTGATCTACTATGGCATTGATGGTTTGTGGCCATCTTCAATGCACTTTGATTGTCACAATTTAATTTAATTACTACCAAAGATCCAGTTAGCTCATACAATAGCTCTCTTAGGTATATAGCTTCCCTACAAGCTTCAGAAAGCGCTACATATTCAGCCCCAGTGCTTGATAAGGCTGTGACTCTGTTTTCTGCTCTGCCAAGAAATAGCTGAGCCAGACATTACAAAACAGAACCCAGTGTAAGATTTTCTGTCTAAGCTGTCACTGGCCCAGTCAGCATCCACATAACCTACTAAGCTTTCTCTCTTACTACTAAATTTTAAACAATATGATTTAGTTTTCTTTAAATACTTCAGTACTCTTTTGGTATAACTCCAATGTTTGGTACTGTAACTAGTATTAAATTGTCTTAAATAACTAATGGCATAGGTTATATCAGGTCTTGTCATAATTGCTAAATACATAAGACATCCTATAAGTTTTTGATAGCAAATTCCTGGCGCACAAGATTCTGCTTTTGCCACATTCAATTTATTTTCTATAGGTGTATCAGCTGTCCTACAATCAGTCAGTTTAAATTTCTGCAATAATTCTTCTATGTACTGTTGCTGATCTACAGTTATCTCATAATTATTACAGTCTCTCTTTACATTAATATTCATGCCTAAGTATTGATTAACCTCACCTAAATCTTTAATCTTAAATTCAGAATTTAAAATACTTTTTAACTTTGCAGTTTCAACCTTATTATTAGAAAAAATGAGGAAATCGTCTACGTACAAAGCTAATATGACCTTTACATCTTTACTCATCTTTACAAATATACATGGTTCATGTGTACATATTTTAAAATTATTTTTAGACAAAACATCTCGTACTCTGTCATACCAAGCCAAGGCGGACTGTTTTAGTCCATATATTGCCTTTTTCAGCTTTAACACTTTTCCATCCTTTTGGGATGTAAAGCCCTCAGGCACACACATGTAAATATCCTCTTTCAAGTTACCATTAAGATAAGCAGTCTTAACATCTAACTGTGTAATGTCTAGTCCTAGCTTTACACTTAGCGCAAATAATAACCTTAAAGTAGAGTGCCGCACAACCGGGGAAAAGGTCTCATCATAGTCAATTCCACGTTTCTGTGTAAAACCCTTAGCCACTAGTCGCGCACGATATTGCACTTCACTATCACTTTTAAATTTTTTCTTTAACACCCACCTACATTGCACTATTGTAGCTCCCTGTGGGGCATCAACAAGTTCATACACTTCATTTTCTCGGAATGACTCCAATTCTTCATCCATTGCCTTTCTCCATTGAACACTCTCGGGACCTCTCAGGGCCTGTGCCAGAGTCTGTTCAGGATCTGAGGTGGCCAACAAGCCGGGTTTGTATCTATCTGGTTTTCGTCGCTCCCTCTTGGGTCTATTGAAAGTATCAGAATCTAAATCCAACATTCTGATGGGACTGCTGCTTGATGAAGGGCTTCCTGGAACATAGGTCTCATCCACTTCATAAAATGTCTGATGTGATGATTCACTATCTGAGCTGTAGTGAGTCTCCGATTTTGATTGAGATCGTTCCGCATTGCTACAAGCCCCCACTGAACGATCGCCATCATCATCATCTCTAGGAACTGGAAACTCTTCTTCCACATGCCAAGTTGCCTCACAAGTTGCAGGCTCTCCTTCTGACACTGCTCTTTCCATCACCACTACATCTCGGCTGGTAGTTACTTGGTTTTTGATGATGTCATATACTCTGTATCCTTTGACGTGTTCTGAGTAACCAACAAGAATGTGCTGCTGCGCTTTCTTGTCCCACTTGGTTCTCCTTTCTTGGGGAATATGCACCATCACCGGGCTACCAAAAATGCGTATATGGTTCAGCTTTGGTTTCTTTCCATACCACATTTCATAAGGCGTCTTGTCACTTAGGCCTGATGCTATAGAACGATTTTTTAAGTAGACAGCTGAGGATACCGCCTCTGCCCAAAACTTTTTATCTAAATTTGCATCAAATAACAAGCATCTCGCTTTATCAACAATAGTTCTATTGTTTCTTTCGGACATACCATTCTGTTGGGGAGTGTAGGGGTTTGTCCTTTGGTGTATGATACCAGATGTTTTTAAATATTCTTCCATCACTTTCGAGCAAAACTCTCCACCATTATCTGTCTGTAGCATTTTAATATTGGTATTCTTTTGCTTCTCCACCATAGATTTGAATTCTTTAAAAAATTTAAACACCTCACTCTTTTCTTTCATGAAGTACACAAATGTCATGCGGGTGTAATCATCTACAAAAAGTAAGAAATATCTTGCTGACCCTATAGATTTTGTTTCCATAGGTCCGCATACATCAGAGTGCACTATTTCTAGCACTTCTGTCGCTCTTGTACCTGCAGAGAATGGTAGGCGTGACTGTTTTCCCTCACAGCAAACTATACAGTTTGATTTTGACATATCTGAGCTGCCTTCATAGCTGACACCTTCCACGGCGCCGTTCTTCATTTTATTCAAGTCATACGAGTTTATGTGTCCCAACCTTCTATGCCATAATAATGCATTGCTTTTAGCCATTAAACAATTTGTCACTGGTGTAGTACTTAATTCCAACTTGTACACACCGTCAATTAAATTAGCAACAGCCACCAGTTCTTTCTTAGCATTGTATATGGTACACTTACTATCCGAGAAAGAAACACTGTTATTGTTTTTGATTAATTGACTCACTGACAATAAATTTGTCGTAAGTTTTGGAACCCACAAAACGTCCTTAATTGTTATATCATAACCTTGCTTCGTTGATATTCTGACATTTCCTTTGCTTGAGACTTGAAGTTTTTCTTGGTTTGCCACTATAATATCAGGGAATGTATTTTCAATTGAAACGTTTTGTAACCAACTTTCCACGGCAGTCATATGAGCGCTAGCCCCTGAATCAACGTACCATTCATCTTTTCCATATGTGGCACTTAGGAAAACTGCACTAAAAGCATTTGTAATTTTATTTTTACACGATTTTTCCACCATTGGACACTGATTTCGATAATGACCCGGAGTTTTACATTTATAACAGGTTATATTTTTATTTCCTCCTGTCATTTTAACATTTGACATTGACTTCCCGCTCTTATTAGTGACATTAGTGTTGCCAGGTCTGGGTTTTTGTTTCGACCATTTTGAAGTAAACGCTGATTCAGAATTCTGTCCATCACTAGATGTCGCTGTCTGAATCTCTTTAGGTTCTGTATCCATCAATTTTGTCTTGATGACGTCAGCGGTGATTTGAATACCAGAATGTTCTATGGCCATAATCATAGGTGAAAATCTATCTGGTAAACCTGCCAGCATTAACGATCCGATCCACTGATCCGTTATTTCAAAACCTGTTCCACTCAATCTTTGTGATGTATCCACAATTTGAGTCACATAAGTAGTCATACTTTCACAATTTTCCCGTCTTATTGAAATCAAGTGACGTAGCAACGAAATCTTTCTCGAAAAACCTGAGTCATCAAACAGGGATTTTAGTTTATCCCATAACTCTTTCGAAGTTGTCGTCCTCTTGATGTGTACGTACAAAGCAGGATCGATGGTTAGGGATAATTTGGCCCGCGTCTTAGCATCTTCATCGGGTTTAATTTCACTTCCCGCCATTGGCTTCACACAATGTAGCGTACCTTCCAACACGAGTAAATTTTCGACCGCGAAAGTCCACTCATCGTAATTTTCCCTGCCCTTTAATTTAGGCACTTTGGCTAAATAGTTTGTTGACATCTTGCACAACACGACTGTAACTAACTTCTAACGTTTTAAACACTATAAAACATTAAAAAAACTGGGAAAAGCCCATAACCTGAAGTAAACGCGTCGGTTATTCAGTGCAGACTGTATTTATTTTACTACCCTCTCACATAGGACATTATTACAATGACAGTATAGTACACATATTGCAACATAGATGGAGCTAGAGGTATATTTTGATACAGAGTGAATACTTTATAACAACTTGCTGAGCTGGCTTTTGCCCATGTACAAAATTGATTTTGTGTGTTTGGTAAGCGCTTTCCTGATGAAGATTCGTTTATCAGCTTCTTTTTTCTCGCTACGTTCGGTAGTAACCGTCCAGCGGTGATTATATTTTGTTTGCCGGCGCAATCCATTTCTGTCGCGCCGCGTTAGTTTTTACTCCCACTAAGATTCCACCTGGTTTCAGTTTAGTTCCTGCGAATCGTTGAGATGAAATTACATCACTTTCCGTATGATAGCACCGAAAAGACATCCAAAATATACAGACATTGCCGTTTGAACTGATACTTGTGACCTAATTTTTTTCAATGCAAATACACATCTATCTAAGTTGTTACAAATATGCTCTACATGTGCTTTCCAGTTACAATTTTTATCTATAATTATTCCTAAAAACCTTGTTGATTCTACTTCTTGTATCATATTGTTGTTATATTTTATATTTAAAGGATTCTTATTATATGTTACAAATTGTATGTTTTTTGTTTTGCTTATATGACATGGTGCACACTAAAAGTCTACACTTCTAGCTAATCGGAACTATTTGAATTTCGAATGTTATGCTTTTAAAACGTTGCAACCTTCTTAGTAATAAAAAAACATTGGCGGGAAATTATTTGTCAATTGTTTTTTTATCACATGTCAAAGTTCTACGTACGCAACGAAAATGGAATTAAGTCGAAGAGATTTAGAGCGATGATTTTTTTATGATTTTAAAAGCTCTCTTTCTCCGCAAGACTGAGCCGCTCGTGTTCAAAATGCTTTTGGGAGAGAAGCACCTTGTTTGAGCAACGGGAGGCGATGGTTTGCTGAATTTGAGAGAGATCGAGTTTCTTTACATGACGAATTTCGTGAAGGGCGGCCTTAAACTGCCGTCAACGAAAATAATGTGGCTGTTAAGCGGTTAATTGAAGAAAACCCCCGGATTACCTATGAGATAATTCGAGGACTATTGAGGATTGGTATGAGCCAAATTCAGAACATTTTAAGTTAAAAGTTCGGAAGCTTTGTTGTCTTTGCATCCCTCATGAACTGACAGCGGAGCAGAAGCGGGCTCGCGTGAAATGGTGCTCACAGATGCTATTGAAGTACGACCACGGACATCCTAATGCTGTTTATGACATTGTCACAGGAGACGAAACGTGGATTTATTGTTTTGAACCCGAAAAAAAACAGCAATCTTGTAAATAGGTGTTTGAAAATGAGAACAGGCCAACAAAAGTGAGACAGGCGAGAAACGTTGGTAAAAACTGCAGTGATGTTTTTTTTGACATAGACTTTATTTAAAAAAAACAATTATGTTACATCTTTTGTCCTTCTCATATGTGGTTCCCTGGTGGTGCCTTGCCTTAAGTTATATAGATCTGTCAGGGTGCTGTTTAGGATCACTTAGTATTGCTGGTAGCAATTCACATTGCGATAGTTACTGCAACTCTTGTATTGGAACAGTCGTGTTAGATGATTTGGCTTCGGCATGTACCTAGAACAACGAAGGTATGTATTAGGATATTATTTAGTAGTGGCATGGGATTCGACTTTACTCTGCATGCTAAATACCACTAACTCACTTTTGGCACTCTTATACACTTTTCGGTAGTTAGGACCCACCAGAAAACATCAACATAGAACTTTTGTGACTAGGAATTTGTAGCTGATTAATGAAACATTAAATCTGAAATCAAATAAAATATTTAAAATGGTATATGCAAGCATCACTGCATCAATATGCTATAGTTAATGGTGTAATGCTTAATCCTCAGACTATTTTTGTTTTTGAAATTAAGGTACCAACTTATAACCATTCTAGAAGGGTTTCCAGGTGATAATTACCTCAATTTAGCATCTACCAAATCAGTATCGGCTATCATTTATTAGGTCCATAATAGAAGCTCATTTCTTTCGCTTATAAAATCACTTTGCAAGCTTAAAGATGCTAAAGCCTCTACTCTCTTACAAGTCGATTTTTTCTTCGACACAACAGCATACTGCATAAAATATTTTTGTTACCATGTGAAATTATAAGTATTAGAGTATTAATTGTGTAATGACTTACATATGTATTCTACAATCTAAATTATTTATTATTTAACAATAATACAGTTTTTCTGGGTAACTTTGAACATTTTGACAGTGTTTTTGATGTTACAATCTGATTTTGACCCGCCGTGACTGGCAATTGGAATTTCGCTCCTTTCTTTACATTTAAATCTCCTTGCCTTATTTCTTTTATGTAATTTATGAAAGTTGTACTAACCGAATCACACACTTCTGACTGAGAGGTGTACGTGAGTAGCTTATCTAAAACTCTAGATGGAGAAAATGGATACAAACCACAGCTCCGAAATCCTTTAACATTATTAGAAGACGTGCCTTCAATGCTAACGAGGGATTTTTTTAGCAGCTAGGAAAAGAGAGGTTTCGGAAGTGCTTGTACCTTTTTTCCTTTACTGGTACATCGATATTCATTCAGGACTTTTCACCAGGCAGTTTTTAAGCTCGAAAAATAACCCACATCCAGTGGTTGTAACAGATGGGTTGAATTGGGAATCAAAAAAAAGAAAGTGATATTATGTTCGCTGCAAAGACGCAAAGCTTTTGGGGATATGTGGGCGCTGAGATTATCACACAATAACACCTTCTTTCCATCCTGTTTATCAACGTGTGGGATGAAATGTCTTTCCAACCACTCTTCAAATATTGAGGAATCTATCCATCCAGATTTGGACACTGCCATTCTCGACCCTGAAGGAGCTTGAAAAAGCCAATCTGACCAGAGTTTTTTTCCTTTGAATATAAAAAAGGGAGGCAAAACATCGCCATTAGCATTCGCACAGAAGACCACAGTGTAACACGATTTACTCTAGGCTTGGGCCTAACCGGTCACTACAGAGAGCGTTCAATTTAGTTCATAATCCAAGGATGAACTAGTTCGCTCTATTAGTTCATTAGTTCTTTTTTTGAAATAATTTAGTACGAACAATAAATAAAGAAAAAATATAGTTATGTTTATTATAAGTTTTTTTTATTGTTATTTAAAAAATACAAAGTATTACATGAAAATTTTACACGTCCATTTATGTAATATGAGATTTTTTATTTAAATAATGAAAAATAAAATAATTTATATTAATGATTAGTCAACAGCTAGGCTAGTTCCTAGTATAATGTGTAATTATATTAGAATACTTAAAAAGTATGAATTTTTACAATTAAAGTTGACTTTTTTAAATACATACATAAAATCTTTTATCGAAATAAAAACGAAAAAAATAAAATGATTTATATTAATAATTAGTCATAATTAACGTGATATATAACAATAATAATCAATTATTTGTAACAATAAAAGGGAATAGAAGAGAAATTTTTTAATTTTAATTAAACTTACCGTAAAATAGGACATAAATGGTATTAGTATTCTGTTTGATAATTAGCCAGCAATACTCCAGTTGATGATTGTTATGATTTCATATGATTTGATAAAATTTCAACCACGGGGATTTGAAGTTATTTAGTATCGATATCGATTATCGAAATATCAAGGCGCGCACAGTAAAAGTAAATAACTCGGTTGGTCACATAGCGCCACTGTCTAGTAAAGTGGACGCTAACAGAAATATAAAAAGAACTAAGAACGGTCGTCCATGTTATATAGGTTTTCTGGTGGGACTCCTTCCAGTTCCGTTTTGATGTTTTCAAAGAAATTCTCGACCATTTCCCGTGTAACTTGAGCCCTCTTTCGAGATATGTTGTGAGCTATCTTTGCTTTTAATTCTTGGTGTCTTTCTAAAAACAACACACCCCATTCGTATCCTGGCAGGTTATTTTTAAATTGGGGCTTAGTTATATTGTTGCTGTCTAAGTAATTTTTTACTACATATCTGAAGTCCATCATGCTTAAAGGTATGCCCAAATCGCCGAGTAGCAACAAATGTGCCTTGAACCTACTTTCTTCGTCTTTACTAAAAGTAGTAGGTTTACCAATTGGCTTATTATATTTACTTGTCAATTTGTAAAAAAGGGTCACCGCAGGTATTTTGTAAAATTTTGAAGCAGCCGATCTAGACAATGCACCAGATCTAATTTTACTGAGGGCTTCTTCGAGCGTTTCAGGAGTATAATTACTTTTTTTGCCATATTTCCTAACACCGGGTTTCGCTTTTTGCATTTTTCGGGGCTATTTGCATTACAGCTGTAAAAGAGGAAAATTTAATCAGAACTGAGCAACATTATGTACATATTCAAAGTAACCCAATGTGATATTTTTTATGACACAGGTAACTTTGAACCATTCAAAGTTACCCAAACTACTTCGATTTTGATCGACGTCGTAACTTTATCAATTTTACACAATTTTTACCATTAAATACGGATGACTATTTTGAAAAAAATTATTATTAAACTACATTTTATAGATAAACACCAAAACATACCTGTTAACAATAAGTTTTGTATATTTAATTGCGATTCCAAATCACAGCAACAAACACTTGCAAAAACTTCACTAGGGAAAAAATAAAATTACTTTAAATTTTGAAGTTGACAGTTTATTTTTTTCCTTTACATTAGCTACTTAGGATTTTAACGTTCCGTTTTACACAATAACGATATTGAAACAATAAAAAGGTTAAACGAAATTAATTCATAATTCTTTTTCATAATTTTATTCAAAGTTATACAGCAATTCAAAGTTACCCAGAAAAACTGTAACCTTCTAAAAATTGTATTAACAAACTATATATTGTCAATAGTACATTTTCTGTACCTTTCAAACGTTGCCGGTTAATAGTGTTAATCACTATTTTGATCATTAAAAACTACTCTAGACTAGTTGCTTTCAAAACATAAAAGTGATCAACGATTTGACGTCATTCGTTGGTCACTAAGCATACGCAATACCAATTGTTAAACTATCTATACTAAAACTGTCCTTCCAGTGCACAACAGTGGCTATTAACGACACTGCGTCATTTTCGTTGATCACCCATGTTAGTCATTACGAAATTAGGGAACTGACAGCTAACTGATGTCAATTTTGCACAGTGATTATCACTTTAATTGTTAATTTGAAATATGCAATAGGCGCCCAGCATACGGTCGGCTTTTTAAATTTACTCTTATACGTACATGTTGTAATTCAATTTTTTCTTTAACTGATTTTTTAAAACCCTCTATCATTATTATCTCCTCCTGATAGTTTTGATTAATTACGCGTTAGCGGTATCATGCCTTTCTTATTTACTCGAATACAAATTAAACAAAATTTATTGTGAACACTAATGTAATGTACTTTGCTGCTGTACTCCCTTATAATAAGCGGCAACATCAGAAAGAGCTGAATGATTTTTTTTTCTATGACCGCATCAGCTTCTACAGCTGTCATTGACACTCGTTTTATTAATATTACCACGTATTTTTGCAGTTTCTTTTTCTTTATTGGCGGCATTTAACATAGTTGCAGCTTTCCAGATGGTAGAAACATTATCATAGATACGACTATACAGCCAAAATGGCAATGTTCATTTAAGTTAGAAACCCAGTTTCTAGGGGACGGATGGGCAAGGTTATGCTAAGATTTCGATAAAAAAAGCCATTAATGATCATTTATAACAATCAACACTTTTATTAAATTTGTTTTTGGTAACCGTAAAAAACAAAATGGATTCGATAGACGAGCAAAAGGGACTTGAAGAAAGGTGTTGATTAATCATCACAATCATCACAGAAATATGACCCTCTGCCCATATACGATAAACAAGCCTCGTGGGTCCATTGTTTGCACGTACCACACTGTAACCAGTCTTCGATTGGTGGTGATATGTTCTTTTCCTTGCACACCGTACAAAAATAATCCTGCACATTTTCTTTGACTTTGAAATCTTGGCACTAACACTCACACCGGTCTCGTCCATGTTGAATATAATAGCAGGAGTAATATTATGTTTTACTGTCACTTCTTCTAGTGAAGAATAAAACCGTTCTACTGCTTTGCGATTGAATCCTTTCACTCTAGCTATAGAAGTTCGTTCTGGTGTCCTCAAGACCATATTTAGATAACGAAGCTTAAATTTTTTAAACCATCCCTTTCCAGCTATTACACTAGTCAACAAGTTTAAAAACGTGAAAAATAGAGATAAAGGTTCTAAAAATATGAGCGATGGCTCATTCGATTCGTAATCACCTCTAGAAAGATGTTTTTGAAGGATTTTGGTGCAGGTTAAAAATTGCAATTGTTATTAACAAAATAAGATGAAAAAAAAATGATATTTCGTTTTTTGTTAATAACTCGAAAAATATTAACATTTAAGCAATTTTGAAAAAAGCTCATTAAAAAAGAGGAAATTCCAATACAAAATTCTGAACTTCCGGAATTCTATCTCCTTTATTTATAATTTTAATTATATAATTTTAATTAGCACGGCAGTTACGGCATGCACGCGCCGCCGCTAAAGAGAGTTCAGGAATAAAAGTAAATTTTTTATATAATAAAATGTGATTTTAAACATTTGAAAAAATTCTAGTATCTTCTTCTCACACTTCTTCTTAACACTTGAAAGAATCGAGCCCTGAAAAAAAAGTTTAATCACCATTTTTCAAAAAGTTATTCAATTGTTAACTAACCAATTTTTTCCCAATCTCCATTGGCATAAACAATGGGATGAAAGGTATAAATAATTGGCCTATAAATTTTAAACTTCGTGGAGCCCTTTTGATATATGTAATTTTTAAGATCCTTCGGTAAATTTTCATTAGATTATTAATTTGTTAATTATGATTTTTTATAACTATTGAAAAATTAAAATCTAAAAAATGTTGATAATTTTTTTTTTCAAATAATATTTAGCTATGCCTGTTTTCACATTGAACAATGGCAGTAATTAACATAGCTTATGAATTTTTACGTAATTTGTTTATAAAATTGTTATAAACAAATAGAGAAATTCAATATTTAAAAAAAAATATTTTTTGGTATTTTGTTGTTTACAAAAAATATATATTTAAAATAAAAAATTTTTCTTAATTTTAATTTTTAATTGTTTAAAAACGATTTTTTTATATTTCGATTGTTTAAATAATTAGTTAAGAAAACATTTTGCTTTTAAAAATCATAATTTACACTTCTAAATAGTTTAGCAAAAAAAAATTATTAATTAAAAAGTATCTTCACGCCCATATCCCCGAAGGGGTAGGCAGAGGGGTACAACAAGTGCACCCACAATTAGCCGAAGATACTTGGTCCCACAAATGTGATAGGTGGCAAGCCTATCGCTAACCGGACACTTTCCAATCCCGGGCAACTTTGTGTTTCTCAGAAAACTGAAAAATAGCTATATAATAAGGTGCAAAAAAATATATTTTTTTTATTTATTATAATACTTTTTAAGATCGTACGATACGGTTATTATAGCGCCTACTTGATTTGTCAATTAAAAAATTGATATATCTTTTTACTTTTTCGTATCTTTTGTGATCTTTAACTTGTTAAATTATGCTGATACAGCAAAAAACCTTGAAATAATTTTGTTAAGAGATAAATTGCCTAACAAATTACTAATTAATCATATTTTTATTGAGAATTGTTTACGTAATATACTTACTGTGTTTGGTGTTCATTTGACTGGAGTTCCGTTGAATATAAATATATTCTATATTATTATGTAAAAAATCAAAATTCTTTTTGTTTATATTATTTTAAATTGTTTCTGTTATATACTAAACAATTTAATAGACTTCGTCAAGATTCTACTTATTATTTTTAGTTTTCATTGCAAATTTTTTGTTTTTATTTTATACTATTTTATTAATCTATTCAAAAAATAACTTTTTTCGGTCAAAGCATATAAGATTTTTTATAATAATGAATTAAGGTGCTTGAATAATAGTAAAATTTATTCGATTACATTTATTTTCTTTATTTTTATCCTTTACAGTATTGCAAATTGTTTGTACGGTTTTTATTCTATATTTGACGTTTTCTTTTTTTTTCCAAAGGGTAATTTGTGAAATACTTGGCTCATCAACGTTAGAAGTCCGAGTAATTTCCGCCGTTTCTTCGACTGCATGATCTTCCATTTGATCTTCTTCTTCTCCTTCATCTTCTTCTTCTGAATCAGTATCCTCTAATCCAAAGATTGATCGTTTGATAATTTCACAAGCTAATCGTTTTTTATTTCGCTTTTCTAACTCTATTTGCGAAATATAATCTAAACTTTCATCTTCATCTTCGTCAGCGTTTTCAGTAAGTTGAACCAGGTCAGTAGCATTTGAACAGCTCTCCCCTTTACATTCCTTACATGCTCTAGTACACTTCATCCCAGCTATTTTTTGCAACTACAATTTTTGCTGCAATTTGAAGTTGAGCAACTGCAGTGTATTGGTTTCAATAAATCTATTGGTGACAAAGGTTCTGTGGTTCTAATCGGTAAAAAGAGAGTTTCCGTTTTCTGTCATCCCCAGATTTCAGGATTTTTAGAATTACCAAACCATGTCTGCACTTGATAATAAGCTCTTAAAGAATGTTGATGTGTAGCAGAAGCTGTTGGTGGTAAAGTTGCCAAATTTACTTCAGTAGAGTTTGTGCCACCAGTTGAAAAGCGTTGAATTCTACACTGGTTAATCGTCTCTTCTTTAGCTGCAAATAATTTCAGCATAACTCGCTCTCCAGCCTCTTTTATCTCGCTGACTGACGATTGAGGGTTATAAAACTTTTTTACTTCCAGTTTCAAAATTGAGTCTTTCTGGATGCATTCCAGTAAGCTGCGTTTACCTTTTCTGAAGATGGAACTTACTGTATCACAGCCAGTGAAAGCATGGCTTAATAATAACAAATTCTCAAATTTGGCGTTTTTGTCAGCTTCGTAAATTACATCCGGTGTTTTTAAAGTTTTCGGCTTCCATATAGCTATATATTTGTCACTAGGTGCTAAGTCGATAATCATTGCAGCCAAATCCACATCTGTGCCTACAACAACGAACCTTTTTTATCGAACTTCTGTGTTAGTTCTATTGCTGTATGTACTATCAATACATCCGCATCTTCAATTGCTTGGGAAATAGTGAAGCTATCTTTTTGTTGTAAATAATTAATTAGATACTCAACAAATCTCGACTTATTTCTTAAATTTGAAAAGAAGAAGTATTTGTTTCGCGGAATTGGCATATCTTTAGTAAACTTTACCTCTGGAGAAATTTTATTTCGCACTCGTCTGTAGCGCTCATAAGATTTGACTCCGAAGTTATCGATGTTATAACCATCAAAAACAATTGTAGCATTAGCAGAGTAATGATTGCAAACGTATGCGGAATAATCCTCAAAGACTTTTCGAAATGTTCCATTCTTACGCCAAGTAACTTTATGTATAAAAATCCACCATCGATGACGTAATTGTACTCAGAAGGGTGTGGTTTAACGAATTTTCTAGACTGAAGAGATTTATACAACCCAGACTTACTACTTTTCTTCATTAAGTTTTGATCATTAAATACGCTCATAGGGAACGGAGCAAGTTCGTGAAGTAAATCTGTTTTTACAATGTCTTTGTTATTAATCATTGATGCTACAATGCGTTGAAACAAAGGTGTAGTATTGACCGTGATTGGTTCTTCGTCGATTATACAAAGTGGTGTTGTCTTTACAAGAGTTCTCACACAATCCTTCCTACTGAACTTATATGCTCCAACCATTTTTTCAAACTTAATAGACCTTTTTCGATAGCTTTATGACAATCAACAGTGGAGTCGCCAACTAATCCAGTTGAAAGTGACATAATTTTACATGGTCTTGAATCAAAGATCCCATGTTCTAAAAACCAAGTCTTGAATGAACAAACATCTGCCTTATCTTTACTTTGACGAGCGAACGTGAGATTGACATGTTGATCAGAGGTAGCACATCTCGAATTGCTAAACGATTCAAGCTGGTCCATTATGTCGTAAGCATACGGCATGTCTTGCATGAATCGTGTTAATACACTGTCTGTTACAGAACGCCCATGAGTTACTGATTGAGCACCAGTTTTCAAAGCTCGCATCAACGTTTGTTCGATTGTCATGTCTGGCCAAATTCCAGACTAAGCTTTGTCCGTACGCCTTACTGTAAAAAGCCCTTTTTCGGTAAAAGTTACAAATTCGGAAGGATCCATCACATTTTTCAAATCTGACATATCTTGAAAGTAAATTTGAGCCCCTTTGCAATAATTAAATTGCTCTGCCGCAATAAACATTGGTAACATTTGCTTGATACATGATAAATGTAAATTCCAATTGCCCAAACGTTCAGCCTCAATAAATTGTAATGGCACAATAACACTATTGAAGTACTGTAGCCACAGTTCAGCAGTTTAACTTTTACGCTGTAGTATCGTCGTGGCATTGATGAATAATTTTAACATGGCTACAGCATCATCTGTTTCATAAACTTGATCTAAAGTCGGTGGAAAATTCTTCAGATCAGCAAATAAATTTGAAATCGTTAATTTTTTATTCTGAATTTGACGAGAAATACTTTAATTTTTATGACTTTCTATGTTTTCAGAACTTTCTGCGAACTCTGCGATTATTTCCCCTATTGCATTTATTGCCAGCATATGAGCGATAGTAAAACGGTATTTAGCAATCCTATCAAATAAGCCACGAATACTAGGTAGTTTTTCAACTTGCATATAAGAAGCCCAAATGTGTGTAGAATATACTGTTGTGATTCCTGGTACAACATCTCCAAATGTAAATCCGGATACGTCTAAGTATTTAACAGGTTCTAGTGTAGTTTTTTGTTCCGGAAATTCTTTTAATTCCACAGCTCCTATAGAGACAACTTCCGATGCAGCTGGCAGTCTCTTTAATTTTGGAATCTCTCCAGAAGTACAAACAGCATGCTTAGGAGCTACACAACAAACGCCACCCGTAATGTGCACGTTGTTTTTTCCGTCAATAGTAGATGGATTATGATCTGCATTGTCGTATACATACTGAGTAAAACAAGGTTTCTCGATTTTTGTGACTTCGGCTTTTATTGCTGATAATTCATATAAAGAAGTGTTGTGATAAGACGCACATACTCCAAGCTTAGCCACCTAATTGACGATTAATTTTCATCCTGATTTGTGGTTAATATATAATCCGGTAGACAATAGAAGAGAAGAAAGAAATGATTTTGAATGAATAGCAGAGATTACGGAATGGGCTATGTAATCTTTTTTTACTCCAAGGCTGTTAAAAGTTCCGTCATCATCTTCATTGGCCATTTCGTCATCATTCGTCTCGGATTGTTCAGAATACGTTGACTATGACGTCTTTTCCAGTCTTCTCTTTTTTTAGTGCACACATCATCAGCTTTTCCGAAAATTCATCTAAATACTTCGGAATGTCTGCACGAACATTGCCAAGAAAGCTGACAGACGAAGGATATGTTTTGGTTTTGTACTGAGTACTTTTAATTTGACTTTGTATTAACTCAGCAGCGGTTCGTATAACACGAATATCTTCATCTTCTTTCCTTTCTTTAATATGCATTTACCACATATCGTTAACATGTAAATCTCCAGAACCACTGTAAGTGACGATACTTTTAATCCCTGTACCTGAAATCGTGACGTCAGTACCGAAATGACTTTCTAAATGTGTTATTAGAGTTTTTGGTGACATAGTTTTTAATAATCCACCGACTGTAAATTGGCATTCGAAACTGTTTTTAATGTAATCAAAAACGAATTTTAATGATTTTTGTAGAGGTGAATCCTCGATTTTAGATTCATCAATCGAATTTTTTTTTTAATTTATTGAGACAGGAATGATGATAACGTGCCTTTACTTCTGTTAATGACTTTACTCAGGATATTAAATCAATAACATGCTGTCCAAGAGAGTCGTTACGTTGCTTCGAAAAATGTAATAACTTTTGTTTTATTTCATCTGATTGTATAATGTTTTTCTTATGTGATTTATTGTAGCTGTCCTTTTGGCAAAACAAACAGTGTTTACTAAACTCAAAATCAGTAGATACACTGCGTGTTGATATTCCGGATACTGATGAGTTTGAAGAACCAGGAGTATCCTTGTTGGAAAGTAAATATTTCGTTCGACACTTTTCGTGAACTTGAATTTCCGTTTTGCCTTCCAAAACTTTATGCTTATTATCACCGATTTTCATACTACATTCACGTATTGAGGCAATCTATCCCACGTGCTTTAACGATTTTAACTTCTTGAGCTAATAAAGAACCAACAAACTTCCTTTCGCAGTAAATGAGTAGTCCATTGTAATAAAATTATAAGAATGGTGAAAACGAAAAAAATGAGATTAAAATATTGTTAGATGAAGAAACACGTGGTAATTTTGTAGTTGTAATTAAATGTTCTAAATATATGCAAAATTTATTAATTTGAGATTCAATAGACGATTGATCACTTATGCAAATGATTCACAGGTTATTAAATTAAGAAATATGTATCTTTTCACGATAGTTTTTTTTTCGGGTAGTTTTCAAACTAACAACACGTTTTTAAATAGCTCTTAACTTATTTATTTAATTAAAATATTATTAATACTGAATTACTGTGAATATTAATCCTCATTTAACCTAAAATCAATTAGCAAGCAATATTTACTTACAGTACCTGGATTTAATTACTTAATGTGAAAATTGCACTATAGCTACTGTCTTTCTCTTAATCACTTTTCACAATAATACAACATGACAAGCAGAAAGAATGTTCCTGTTGCAGAGGTTAATGATGTCATCAAGGGTCTTGAGGATTCATTTCAGCAACGTATGAAGGATTTTAAAGAACGACTCAACAGAGGTGGCCCTGTACCTGATCTTAAACAATTAGCTGCAGATTTCCAGTTATTTAAGGAATCCTTTAATTCCGAGTTGGAGGTAATTAAAAGTCAAATTAATTCACTTATACAGATAACTGATGAGATAGATCACAGAAGTCGCAGGAAATTTCTGCTGTTTCGTGAAGTTGATGAACAGCCATCTGATAACACTACAGAAGTGGTCCATGGAATTATAAATTCAACTTTACGAATCAGCAATGTTCATAATAACAATATAAAGTCATGCTTCCGTCTTGGAAAAGCAGGTAATGAGAAGTTACGGCCTTTGTTAGTAAAATTTGATAGTTATAGCGTGCGATCTGACGTCTGGCAGGCTAAAAAATTACTAAAGGGGTCTGCTATCTCAATGTCGGAGTTTTTGACACCTCGAAGAAGAAAATTTTTTAAAGAAGCTCGTAGTATATATGGCATTAAATCTTGCTGGAGCCACGATGGAAGTATTTTTGTAAAACTACCACAAGGCGATAAAATTAAATTAACTTCACTTAATCAACTGCATGAACTTCCAGCAAAGATCCAGAGTACAGCTGGTGACGACATCTCAGTAGCTAAACTGAAGCCCAAATCCAAGTCTCAACGACGTGGTATGCCATTCAAATAATTTTATTATTACTTTTCTTAATCTAGGTAAGGCTTCTATGTAATATCGTCATGTTTATAATAATCTTTTGCAATATTCAGTAGTTACATATTTTGCTGGTTTAACTTTGCAAATAAAGCTTAGTTATAACAACCCAATCTCTGTCATCTATTAATGCTGTTCATTTAAATGTTACTAATTTTAATTTTTCCTGGGATATTCATTTAATAAAGTTATAGTTAAGCAAGCTTTTTATAAATTATTGTCTAAGCTTGATTTAGTTGATAGCTGGCATATTATGAATACTTATCGCTTTACACTTCTTCACTCACGTGGCATCGGCAAGGGTGGTGGTGGTGTAGCCATTTACTTACGTAGTGATCTACAATATAAAGTAATAGCCCAATCACCTGCATTATATAGTGGATCCTACGAATATATGCTTTTAGAAATAATTATGGGACAATCTCTATTTTTACTTGGAGTTGTGTATGCTCCTCCTATGACTGACTATTTTGAACATTTCGAAAAACTTTTAGAGTCGTACACACCCCAATACGACCATTGTGTTGTGATGGGCGATTTCAATACTTGCCTTTTAAAGGACAATAAGCGAGCTCGTACTTTTGTGCAGCTAACAATGTCGTGTAACTTTCAGATACTGCCACTCAATGCGACTTATCACACTAACGATTGCCACTCTTTATTAGATATCATAATTACATCTAATAGTGATCGCATTTGTCACAGTGGGCAGCTCGCAGCACCTAGTTTTTCTCATCACGACTTGATATTTGCTTCATACAGATTAAGAACCCAAAAACGTAAATGCAAAATTTTTATGCAGCGTAATTTTAACAAAATCGACGAATCAAAATTACTCTTAGATGCCGAAAAAATAGATTGGTCCCAACTTGACCTACTAAATAGTATTGACAATAAAGTTACATGCTTTACTAATTTAATAATTGAGTTATACGATAAACATGCTCCTTTGCGACCTGTTCGAATGAAACATCCCCCTGCACCTTGGATGAATGAACATATCCGCAATTTAATGGCTCGTCGGGACCGCTTGAAGCGTAAATTTAATAAGCATCGCTCACCGGAGCTTTGGGATGCCTTCAAACTAGCAAGAAATCGCTGTAACCAAATGGTAAGAAATGCTAAATGCCGCCACATTCTTACAAATATTGAATGTTCCTCTACCACAAATATGTGAAAGTTTCTTCGGTCACTGAGTTTTGGGAAGTTGCAGACTGAACTACCTTGTCATTTAAACATTAATGATCTTAATACACAATTTTCTGTACCATCTCATAAAATTGACCCTCATGTTAAACAAAATACACTCCGTGATATAACGTTGTCCGCTGTTAAACACCGTACGCAATTTGATTTTAAACCGGTTGATGAAAGTCTTGTAAGAAAGATCATTCTGTCCACATCCACCAAGGCTGTTGGCTGTGATGGATTATGATTCTACCAATACTTGACATAATTTTACCCCAAATCACTAAAATCATTAACTTATCTTTATCCTGTGGTAACTTTCCGGCTTCGTGGAGCAAGGCTTTCATTACCCCATTACCCAAGAAAAGTAATCCCACAGATCCTACCCATTTTAGGCCTATATCTATTTTACCCTACCTCTCAAAAATTTTAGAGCGCATTGTTTATATTCAACTTTCTGACTTTCTTTCAACACATAGCCTGCTAAATAATTTTCAGTCAGGCTTTCGACCAGTTCACAGCACGACAACGGCTCTTATAAAAATTACGGATGATATACGGTGGGCTATGGATGAAAGAAAGATCACGCTTCTTACTCTCCTTGATTTTAGCAATGCGTTCAACTGTGTGGACCACGATATTTTAATAGCTATTCTTCGTTCCTTAAATTTGTCTCAATTGGAAACGGCCTGGTTCGCATTCTATCTTAGTGGGCGACAACAACAAACCCGGACTTATGAAATGCAGTCGGACTGGTGTGATGTTGTTAGCGGCGTGCCACAGGGTGGTGTGTTATCTCCTTTACTTTTTTCAGTGTTTATAAATGCAGTCACTTCTTACATACAGCATTGCTCTTACCATTTGTATGCAGATGATTTGCAGCTTTATCTGTCATTCCATCCGAATGACCTAGATAAAGGTATCGTAGATATGAACGCTGATTTAGATGCAATCAACACTTGGGCAAAAAACTATGGACTTACGTTGAATCCCGACAAGACGCAGGTAATGTTAATTGGGCGCGATAGATACTTGGCACAATTTGATTTAGAGACCCTTCCCCCTGTGACTCTTAACGGTAAATGTCTCTCTTACCTTACTTCCGTAAAAAACCTAGGAATTTATATGACCAACAATTTATCGTGGTCACTTCAAGTAAGTGAACTTAGTCGTAAAATTTTCGCCTCAATGCATGCATTAAAACGACTTCAAAACTTCCTACCATTCAAAACGAAAATTACACTGGTTAATGCATTACTGTTGCCTATCCTAGATTACGCGGACATTTGTTATACTGATATTACCGATGAACTATTAAATAAACTTGAAAGGCTGCTTAATTTATGCATTCGATATATATTCGGACTGCGTAAATATAACCATATCACCCATTTTCGGTCACAATTAAAGTGGCTGAATATTCGTCTCCGGCGGGACATGCACGTTCTCTCATGTTTATTTAATATTCTTAATAATCCATATTTTCCAAGTTATCTAAAAGAACGTTTTGAATACATTTCAAGTCAAGGTAGGCTTCAGCGGTCTCAAAATTCTAGTACGTTGATGTATCCGGACCACAATTCGGCAACATATTTTAATTCCTTTCACAGTTACTGCGATAAGGTTATGGAATGCTCTACCGTCTCAGATGCGTGAATCATCTATTTTATCAAATTTTAAAACTGCATTGTACGAGCACTTTTTAAATTGTCAGAATACTTAATTTTGTATATGTGTGTATTTTATATTATGTTAATATCTGTAAATGTTATAAGTTCTATAATAATTATTGAATAACGGTGTATATATATTTATCTTCTATGTAAGTAGTCAATCTATATTTAACTATTGGATAGAATATATGTATTATTAACACTAATGTTGTTATGTAGCTTACTTCCTTTGTTGTATATCACAAAAATAGATTAGTTATGGTAATTTAGAATCTAGTATTTAGTTTTATTGATAGCTCATAATTAGTTTTTTATGCACTACCCAAGCTTTTTCTCTCAGCATCATGAAAGGTAAACTGTGAGAAAATGCTTAATAGCATTAAGTTACGCCTTTTGTACTATTTTTTGTGCAATAAAGTATTTAAATAAATAAATAAATAAAAAATAGAAAATATTGGTAATAATTGTATATGCACCACGTTGATATACACTGAACTGCACTGAGCAAGTGTTAGACAGACTATGAGCTACGTCGTCAGCTGTATCAGGTATAAGGGATCAGGTAAAAGAAATCTAACAAAAGAATCGACCTTCAAACGAAGCAGCTGCTCACTAAAGATAACACCCCAAACCGGAACAGTATATTCTAAAAACATAATTTTTAGGACAGAAAAATAAAATGCTACGACGAAAAAATAAAAATTAACGAAAATTCGATCATGGCGTCATAAGAATATAGAAAAAAACAGATATAGTATTTAAACAATTAGCAATAAAAATATGATTAATTAATAACTTGTTAGGCAATTTATTCCTTAACAAAAATGGTTTTTTGCTGTATCTGCATAATTTAACAAGTCAAAGGTCACAAAAGATACGAAAAAGTAAAAAAAAAATAGATAACTTTTATAAACAAATGCATTAATAGCTAATAAACAATAGATACGAACTTGATCTCAAATTCATCTGAAAGAGAAATTCATTCTTTATAAAAAAGACTTGAATGTCTTTATCGTATCTCTAATAGTTTAAAAGATATATCAATTTTTAAATTGACAAATCAAGGAGGCGCTATAATAACCGTATCGTATGATATTAAAAAGTATTATAATAAATTAAAAAAATATTTTTTTGCACCTTATTATATATAGCTATTTTTATAATTTTTTCTGCTTCAGAAAAACAATATAACGTTGGTCAATATTTGTTTATAACAAATTGTTAAACTAATAAACAATTAAATTATTAGTAAAAAAAAATTTTTTGTCAAACTATTTAAAAGTGTAAAATTATGATTTTTAAAATCAAAATTTTTCTTAACTAATTATTTAAACAATCAATGTATAAAAAAGTTTTTAAACAATTAAAAATTAAAATTAAAGAAAAAATTTTTTTTAAAAAAATCATATTTTATTAAAAAAAATTTTTTCATCAATCTCAAAATTATATCTCATAATCAATATCAAAATTAAACATATTGAATTTCTCTATTTGTTTATAAAAAATTTATTAACAAATTACGTAAAAAATTCATAACCCATGTTAATTACTGCCATTGTTCAATGTGAAAACAGGCATAGCTAAATATTAATTGAAAAAAAAAATTTATCAACATTTTTTAGATTTTTAATTTTTCAATAGTTATAAAAAATCATAATTATCAAATTAATAAATTTTAATGAAAATTTACCGCAGGATCTTATAAAGTACATTTATCAAAAGGGCTCCACAAAGTTTAAAATTTATAGGCCAATTATTTATACCTTTCATCCCATTGTTTATGCCAATGGAGATTGGGAAATAATTCGTTAGTTTTTTTTTTTTTTTTATATCATAAGATAGCAAACAAGCAGATGGGTCTCCTGATGGAAAGAGTCAACCATCGCCTATAGACACCAAAGATGTTAATGGTGCGTTGCTATCTTGTGGCGAGGTCTAATGCCACGTGCATAAGTTTACCGGCTACCTTACCCTCCAAACCGGAACACGACAGCGACGACCTGCCTGGCAGAACGGCAGTTGGCCTATTCTACAAAGGAGGCCGGGACCAACACGGCGAGAATTTTTTTTCTTTAATTTTAATTTTTAATTGTTTAAAAAACTTAATTAGTTAACAATTGAATAAAAAGTATCTTCACGCCCAAATCCCCGAAGGGGTAGGCAGAGTTACAAAGTGCACCCACGATTAGCTGAAGATACTTGGTCTCATAAATGTGATAGCTGGCAAGCCTATCGCCAACCGGGTACTTTCCAATCCCGGGCAACTTTGTGTTTCTCAGAAAACTGAAAAACCCTATTCTTATGTGCCCGACCCGGGAATCGAACCCGGGACCTCATGTGGTCGACGCCAACGCTGGACCACTAGACTAGACTAGACTTTTTTTCTTCAGGGTTCGATTCTTTCAAGTATTAAGAAGATACTAGAATTTTTCCAAATTTTTAAAATCACATTTTATGTTATAAAAAAAATATTTTTATTGCTGAATTCTCTTTAGCGGTGGCGCGCGCATGCCATAACTGCCGTGCTAATTAAAATTATAAATAATGGAGATAGAATTCCGGGAGTTAGGACTTTTTTATTGGAAATTTCCTCCTCTTTAACGAGCTGTTTTCAAAATTGGTTAAATGTTAATATTTTTCAAGCTATTAACAAAAAACGAAATATCATTTTTTTTCATCTTATTTTGTTAATAACAATAGCAATTTTTAACCTCCACCAAAATCCTTCAAAAACATTTTTCTAGAGGTGATTACGAATCGAATGAGCCCTCGCTCATATTTTTAGGACCTTTATCTCTATTTTTCACGTTTTTGAACTTGTTAACTAGTGTATATATTCTCTTTAAATTTTCCTGCTTTTTCTATTTTCTTAGAAGAAAAGAACTCGACTCGAGTTAGGCCATAAAACAGGCTGTCCATTTTTTGGGCGTAAGCTACTAACTCCTCTTTTTCGCAGGAGTAAAAACTGATTCAAATCGTTTAACGTTTTTCTTTGTTGAACCAGATTTTATATGTCTGTACAAAGTACCATACATTTTACTAGCCAACAAAATGGAGCTAGTAGTAGCCTCTTGTATGGCTCGTTGTAGGCAGTCTTCAGGTCAATTAGCTCGGTCAGTCTCCTTTTGTAATAGTACACCATCTAAAACAATAATAATGTATGTACTTAGTAATTTCGTTTGTTTGTAATTAATCTCCTAAACTAACCTAAATCAAAACTACGCCTAATATGGATACTATTCATATTGGCCGGTTTCTTTCTGCCCGCTCGGCACATTTTATATTGTTTTTATTATGCACTTTCAGAGGTTAGTTAAAAAGTAATTATCAATTTGAATTTTAACACGGTAATTAACGTACATTCAAATGGAAATATCATTAGAAGCGCAATTTTAATACTCAAAGAACAATTCGTGATGTAATTATGTCGAAATATGAATCTTTTTCCTCGAAAAACCATTTTCTTCTACTAGCACACACAAAAACGTGACAAGCCCGACTCCGGTTAGGTAACTTACTGACCACTAGAGGTGGTGCGTCGCATCACACTATTTTTGTCTTTTTCTAATAATTATTTACTAAACAGGATGAATTCTTCTTTTTGCCCGACCTATCCACGTTACTCGTCCGTATCCTATCATATTCGTACCCGAAACCACTCTAGCATTAACGTCGAGACTTGTTTACACTTCCGGTGTCTTAGAGGATTTAAATTGAATTTTGATCCACAAAATGTACAGGCCAGCTCGAATATGGATATGAGACCGACTTGTTTTTCTTTTGTTACCATGAGATAATTTAGCTTACAGGCAAAGTAATGTGCATGTTTAGCTATTGTCTTTATTTGGTTCCAAAAATATTGAAAGTTGATAATTCTTATAATGTTTTCCTGAAAGAAAAAGGAAAAAAAGTTTGTTAAACAAAAAGTTCTGGACTAAACGTGGATTCGGAGCCCTATAATATATTAGGGTAACGCATTTTGGTGTAGATACCTAGTGTTATAAGGACAAGATCCTTCTTGTTTAATTCTGGGAATACTATTTCTCGAACAACAGTAATGATCGTGATCTGGAAATTTATAGACTTAGAAAATTTTCAGCTACCGAGTCGATGACGTCACGAAGAAATTGATGACGGGGCCAGTCCGCGTCATAAAAAGTTCAATATTGAGAGCATGCTGAGTATTCAGCTCCAGTTCATGTGTATGCGTTACGCAGGTATGATCGTTGACTCCAATAATACGGCCTTGACACTTATTATGTAGTCCTGATCAAGGTGAATTTACATTGTGAACATGTTGTTTACTTCTGAGGTATAGTTATTGGATAAGGTAAACATGAAGTGTATAGTATACAGCTTTCTAAGTTTAGAATCAAAATGTTGAACAGATCTCTTTTGTATAGCAACAGGTGAAGATCAAATTCTCTATTTATAAGGGTGATTAATCAAACGTTAATATAGCTTGCGGAAAACGTTGTTTTAAATTTGCTAGGAAATATTGTTATTATTTAAACCGCAATAGGTTTTAAACTTGCTATCAGCAAAATTGGTAAATACCCAAGTTTTATTTGTGGCTCATAACAACAATGGTATAGGTATTAGGAATCACCAATCCGACAAGCGTTTTAAAAACAGGAAAACAGTAGTCTGTTTCCTGCTAATGAAATCCATAATAATAATTGGATAGGTTTAACTGGTTTTATTTAATCTATTGTTGATTAAACTTTAATTTATTCTATTGTTGATTTTTTAATTATCTTTTAGATGTTTTTGATTAATAATCTCTTTTTTGAACTTTTGCAATTTTTAAATCCAGTTTAAGGAAAATAAAAACTTCATAAGTTAAAACGTAATTTCACAGAAACAATGTGCGACTTAAATAAATATTTTCAAACCTGTAATACGTAAAATGTAGTTGCTTCGAATTAAACGAGCTAATTTTTAGAGATAATAAAAATATATCAAAAAAGCATGTGGGTACTCAAATGAAAGATCTTGATGAGTGTAAATTGGGATGAGTTTATATTTTTAAAAACGTCAATATTTATGAAAGTACAGTCCAAAATTTAACAAAAGTCATTTTATAAAGCTCAATTTTTTATAGTTAACAAGTCACAGCAGTACTAAGATGTCATTTCCACATAACAAAGCAAAACTGTATAAGAAAAAACATAGTGATTAAAATTAGACAAGCAGTTGTACTTTTATTTTCTTAAGTTCTTAACAATTGAATACATGTTAAATTCATCTGCTTTAATTAAACTGTTCAACGCAATATCAACAGTACAAAATGTCATAGCTCTTTCAAGCCCACCGTTGTCATGAACCACTATCGGTCTGTTAGAATTCCTTCGGCAGCCATAATCTAATTTTCTATTGGCCGGACATTGGTCATATATCTTTATCATCATCACCAAGTCAAGAAAATCTTCCTCTCCTGATAAAATATACCCTTCTGGGTATTTTTTATACATAAAGTGAGTGAAGCTACCTCTTTCTTTGTGTGTCACAACAATCTTTGTAATTAAGAAATTGCTAAAGATAGAATTAACTTCGATTGTTTTGACCGTTAAACTTCCAAATTCTAGAGTTTCTCCTTCAACTAGGCTCCAGTAAGGGTAACACTGGCTCTTTCCGTTTTCAACAAGCTTGCATAGCATAACAATAATTTCACATTTTTGTTCCCAAATCATCCTCCACCAATTTGCCACGGTCTCTTCTAGCGGCGCCTGACTCACTATAAACTTTTTAGGGTGCTCGAAGCCATCAATGTGACTTGCATTGATAAAGTCACCATCGTATTCTTCATTTTGGAAAATTACTCTGCTGTAATCAAAGCACGGCTCTTTTGAATATCTATTTTTGTTAAAGTTTTCTTCAGATGTGAAAACATTAAACGTTCCTTGTGTTTTCTTGTTCAATATTTCGGTGTGCTCTTCACAGAGATGCTTAATGACATCCGGTTTGTTGAAAAATTTGATAAGTTGTTTCCTATTTAGTGATTTAGAATTTCCACTCCCCATTTGGTTACAAATGATGTTTGCTTTTTTTAGTGCTGTTCAGCAATATAACTATCGATATATGACCTGGAATCAACTGAAAGGTTACTATTTTGAGGCGATATTTATAGGGAGAATTGACGTATATGTGCTTATTAATTTAGGTAATATCATTATTACCTAAATTATTTTGAATAACAAGGACTGTAACTAAGCCAAACAGTAGGCTATTTTAGTTTGACGTGTCATGGGCAAACCACTAACTGATATACGTAAATTCTATCCAGTAGGTAACTATTGAAACTATTGAAGCACAATATACATGCCTACGACCGAGTTTGTTCATTTTCTGAAAATCAATTAGTATATCAAATAATTTTTGTGGTTATCAGGATAATTACACACTGACGTAATCCTATTGTTCATCATTTCACGGAAAGTGGACACTTTAGATATGATTTGGCGTGACAATTTACAGTTACAACCCCCAAATCAAGGTAAACAACGTTCAACAACGTTCAACATTACGCAAAGCGTTTATCGGTTGACACTTTATGATATTTATGTCGTCTACGTTAAAAAAAACGAAGTTTTTTTATCAAGCTTTTATTCAATGGTCCACTTTCGTTGATAAATTTAATAACATTCGATTTGCTGTCATTTTTCTGAGCTATCAACTATATTTCTCCATGTTTTGATATTTTTAGTTGAAATTAGCCTTGAGAAATGTAATAAAAGTTTTTATGATTTTTTCTACGTTGAAATATATGGCGTGTACTAAAAAGTATTTACGAGCGCTCGTAAAAAGCTTCTCTAAAGTACTAAAAAAGTCATTGTCATTAAACCAAAAATTTGAGATCCGCACGAAGAGAGTGTATTTCCAAAAACTAGAACCTAAATTTCCTTTCAGGACAGTAGTAATATCGTATGGCGCATAGCAGAAAACTTTTTTTTTTCAGTATATGAGATATATTATCCACATATAGCTATGTTAATAATTTTATAGCAAGCTTTAGGCATTTACCACTGTAGTATGAAAGGTATGCACAACATGTGACTATTAACTTTTTGTTTGCTTCATTAATTAATGAGACTTACCTTTATATTCCATGATTCAGACCAAAAAATTAATAGTATAATACGAGCTACCTTTAAGTGAGGATCCATTTGTGCTTTTAAAATAAAATTAAAAGACAAGTGCAATATTAGTTTTGAGCAGAATAACGTTGTTTTCTACTTGTCAGTAAAATAGGTACATGATGTAATACCTTCTATTTACGTCAAAGGAAAATGTTAGACTGTTGTTCTGTTACATTGAAAATAAACACCGACTGATAACTGTGGGGAAATCCGATGACCGGCTGAACCCATAAATTGGCTTTATTCCAATATCGCAGTACCTATCTGGAGTTCCCGCGGGTTGCGATAAAACGAAGGTCAATTCGAAATAATATTGCCTTGGCCATAAAATTTTACATAGAGACTTCTAAATGATAATATATTGACAAAATAGTGAAGAGTAGTTTTATGATGCTTGTGAGGACAAATTTAGTGTCTATGGTTGTGTAAAGTGTATGTTGTGAATTAAATAAAACTAAATAAATTATCATTGCAAGTTTTATTACGACTAATTCAAAATATTTTATTGTTTATAGTTAAGATCACGCACAGATAAATCAACAATATAATAAGAACGGTAGTTACTGAATAACAAATCCAGGGGCTTGCAGCCTTCCAGCTGCACCGGAATGGCCTGTAATGAAAGTACATTACAATAATTAGGATATAACAAACATCATTTTTTCGAAGAAGTAAAAACAATGTATTTAAAGTAGATAGAAAAAATAATTTGGACAGCCCCAGTCGGGAATCGAACCCGGATCTTTTGGTTACGCACTAAAGGCGCTTCTAGTTAAGCTATCTGAGACATCGTCTATAACAACCTAATAATTTTTTGTTTAACACGATAACAGAAAAATATTTATTAAAATATAGTCGATATAATTATTTATCAATAGTTACTTAAACTAATGCATAGTTCGAGTTACTATAAAAAAAGTTTTGAAAATTGTATTTTATTACTTGTGACGTTATAATTCAACTTATGCACTTTTCTCTCAGTGTATGACAACTTACTTGGGCGGTGATAGTTTATCGTAAGACACAATATTCCATTCATCGTCTTTAACCTGCTCCTGAATCGTCGAAAGACCTGCCGACGTAGACGGTCCTGCTGACGTAAACGGAGTCAGTTCGATTTCATGTTTGAAAGGACCTGCTGACGTAGACGGAGTCGGTTCGATTTCAGGTCTGAAAATTTAAACGTAGATTTAAAACACGCTTTTAATTAAAAAAAGCTCCATTAAAAAAACAATATTGTGACAATTTTATCTTGAAATATTGTTTAGTTTCGAACGTTATCTAAATTAATGTTTATACTTACACGTTATCGTCAAGATACTTGTTCTGTCGAATTTTGTACGTTGTTTCAAAACCATAATTGTATCTTTCGGGATTTGTGATGCCTTTAAGCTTTAAAATCCTGTGAAAATAATTTAAAATATGTAAAGCACATTTATAATTAACATTTTTAATATAAACTCTTTACTATAATTTTATATCATTACATTATAACGTGACCTTGTTATTTGTCAGTAAGCTGTTGAAACTGCAATAAATAAATAAATTAATTAAAAGAAAGGGAATTTGTATAAATAAAATACTTACTTTTCGATGTCTGGTTCGACCGTCATAACTTCGTGAAATTTAGGATCCAACACAAGCATGGACGAAATAAAGCGATTAGATTTTAAAATCATCGGTAGACTGTTACTAACTAACTTATACTTTGTCAAGGCAAATAATTAAGTTTTAAATACTTACACTGATTCTTCTTCTCCTCGATAATTCTCGTCAGGTTTAAGCCTCATCATCGCAACTTTCGTCGGAAAAATAAGATCCATTTTGTAACTACTTTCATCTTTTCTGAAAATTAAGTTTAATTGTTATGAAAATATGTAGTAAGATCCGACAAGTAAAAAAAAAAAAGAACACTTACATTTCTTCTATCCTTTCTAGAAGATATCCCGGCTTGTTTTTTAATTTGGTAACTACTGCCGAGACGTTTTCTACGGTAACAACTACTCGCTGACCTTTTCGATGGCGGATGGTCGCATTTTTAACGACATATTCAAACAACGGTCGTGCAACTTCCACCGGCCATTCTTTCGGTACTTGAATTTTTGAATTTACGTATTGGTATTCACTCATTTTTTCTTCTACAAAATGTTTTAAAAATATTTAGGTAAACAATATCTAAATAACACACATCAAGCTAATACACAAATGCACGAAAAATTATGAGGAATAATTACCTCAATGCCGGAGCTGTGTTAACTAGATCAATTCAAAAGAGCGACTGAATTGCCGGGAGTTATTTATGTAGGTTATTCCAGCTAACCAAAACACCCCGATAACCTATCCATGATAGCCGAAATAGTTTAAAATATCACTGTGTCTCATTATTGTTATCTGCTGGTAGATATAAACATAAATGGTGACCTGTGACATGATTTGAAATTGGAAAAACCTGAATGACATCATCGTGAAACAAACAATATATAGTGTATAATTTATGGGTGTTTAATTAATAGTGTTATGTGGGATAATGTGATGAAATTAGATAAATAGAGTGAGTGGGGCAAGTTTGCGCACTTAACCATTAAAATTAGTGTAAAAATTAAATTACACATTTTACAAACTTCCCCCTCTCCATTCATAAATAAAGGGGTTGCCTACACTTACCTGCTAAGCACAATTGCCCCATGTGACTCTAAGCCATAGTGAATTTTCATTACACTCCTTGCTGAAGCCGGATTTATTAGTCTACCAATATTACTTTTCGGAAATTCCCAAATTTTACCCTAATTACAAGCTTCGGTTAGATAAGTAGAGATAAGCTAGAGCTATTTCAAGGGTCGGTATCTTTTATACGTTAACGTTTTTGCGAGTAGTAAGAATTATGTTTGTTTGAGATTTGAATGAGATTAAGTATGGAATGAAGAACCACAAATAAATTGAATTCTAATGATCAAAAGTCCAATGACCGAACAAAGTAATAAATATTGAACAAGTTAGGGACATTGTGAAAGCAGTGTTTGATTTCAGTGCAATATTTCATAACATCAATTCTAAATGCCGCTTCAAGTGTTCTGAAGAATAGTTAATGCTAAATTCGTTGACTGGAGTTAATTAATTTTGTAAAAAAGCTACTAAAGGTCACTTGAATCCCAAAGCTATAACTTACTTAAATTTATAATGTAATAACATGTAATTAATGGTCAAAGCCATTGATAGCCATGTTTACGTTCCGATGAATGCGTCGCAAGGGAACGGTCGGTTTAAGGTGATAGCTTTAAAAAAAGGGCACGGCGGTGGATATATAAGTTTTCATACCGTAAAATGGAAATTAGTTCGAAAAGTGTTCTCCTCAAGTTATGAACAATAGTTGAATTTAGTTAAATTCGATAGAAAAAAACACTACGAAAAATGGCAATAAACTCCGCTGTAGATATCAATGGAAGTGATTTTCTAAGCTTTATAAACAAACCTGATTCACTAACCAGGATCATTAAGGAATATTACGCAATAGTCCCCAAGCAACGAAGAAGAGGGAAACAGTGCGTCAGCTCAGAATGAGAATAAGTGTAAAAAGGAACGAGGTATGCATCTTACGCGCTATCTTAACCGTCGCATCAAGCTCAGGAATGATGGGACAGTCCTTGACGCAAGTTTCGTCGATGGTTATGATTTCGAGCGGAAGTACATTTGCATTAAAAGTTTGCAAGAAGATGACTGTGATAAATTTTGGCAAGCGGTGTCGAATTACAAAGTCCAAATTATAGTGTTGATGAGCCGATTAAGTGATAAGAAGTGTTACCAATATTGGTTCCCAAATGAGGACTGTGTGAAAGTTAGTGACAAGTTCAGAATTAAGACCCTGAAAATTAGTATCAAGCCCCATTTTAATTTAACTTTGTTAAGTCTGACCGACAAGTTTGGCCGGGAGCAAAAAATATCGCATTATCAATACACCGCTTGGCCGGGGGATAACTTTTCTCACAAGCCGGATGCATACATAGATTTTTATTGCAATGTCAAAGACATGTGCCTTCAATTAGAGAGACAAACGGCTGATAAGAAAATCGCTCCTGTAATTGTTCAATGCCTCGACGGGATTGGTAGCTCTGCGGTGTTTTGCGTATTTGATATATGTGCTGCGCAATTTGACAAAACTGGAACCTTGTCACTGTCAAGTGTTCTTAGAAAAGTTCACCGGCAAAAATATGGATTTACGATCTGTTTAGATAACTATGTATTGTGCTACCAATTACTTGGAGTCTATGTTAAGAAGAAAATGTTTCCACTGCCTTTATCAAAGTTTTAAACAACTAAATTGTCATTTACTTACCACGCCGCTTGCACAGAATAAGTTTAACTATAGTTAAATAATAAATTTTCTAATTCGGTTTTGAAATCCACTTTTAGATTTTTCATTATTAATTGCTCGAAATGTTTCAATGCGTACATTATTGTTCTATGTTTAAATACCAGTTTATGAATCATATTATTCTCATACGTCTGTAATTAAATTGATGCTTATTTTGAACTTTGCATTGTATTTAATAAATATTTCTAGATAGTTGATAAACTTTGTTAACATTAAAAATATTTATAAACTATAAAGAAATAAATTTTTTCACATTAATAAAGATTTATAATTAATAAAAAATATTTTTCATTTCTAAAATGGTTAGAACAAAATTTTTAAATATCAATTTATTACTTCTTAACAATATCTTTTATTAATATAAATTTTTTTCAAAGCTTTGAAGATTCTATACTAAAAAAGCATACTTAAAGTGGAAAATTCGCAGCCCAAAAACAAAAACTTGTGTTATAATTGTTATACATGTATCGAAAAAGAGAATTCAGAAAGTGAGTAACATACACGCGTCATGACGATTCTAAAACTGAGAATAGTAATCTGTTTAAATATTTACAGTATGCAAGAGTAATAAAATGTATCTTTAGCTCACGTAAATCTATCTTCAATATTCAACGATATGTTTCTTTTAAATCCCATCGTAAAATAAGATCCCCTCTCAAACTAATAACAAATAATTCTAGACATGCCTAATCTTCTGAGCATGAACCATACATTAAATAAAAGCTAAGTATGTTATTTACAAGGCGTTAAACAGTGCAAAACTATAAAGGTTCTCAGTTTCACGATCAGTTTCGTGTAAGCCACTCCTCTGGAGCTCTGTTTCCGTTCAAGATAATTTCACAATGGACAGCCGATGCGTTGCTAAAGTTCTGCAAAAGACTTTTTGAAAAGAAGAACACAACTGAACTGTTTCAAGCTCATACGAGATGAGTACTACAGCATTGTGACTCGGCCGATTATTAAAACAATCACCAGCTTCATGAAGCCCGAGAATAAACCAAAAAACCGTTACATGGACATTCCGTGCTGGGAGCATTCACGCGTTGTGCTAGATACTCAAGGAGGATCGGACAACATCCACGCGAATTGGATTGATGGCTTTGAAGAGCCGAAGAAGTTCATCGCCACTCAAGGTCCCTTGGAGAACACCACTGAAGACTTCTGGAGGCTCGTGTGGCAGCAGCATTGTTATGTGATAGTGATGTTAACTCCAACTAAAGTTAGCGGTGGAGAAAATTGTTATTAGTATTGGTGCCCCAGAGAAAATGGCTCACTGCACATGAACGGATTCCGCATCAAAACTCTAAAAGTCACAGCACGGGCTAATTATGTCCGGACACTGATCGAAATCACGAATAAAGCCTTGAAGCAATCGAGGAAGCTAAGTCACTTCCAGTGCAGCAATTGGTTTGAATACAACACTCCTTCCGACTTGTCGTGGTTTGTGCAATGCATCAACATGGTCGATAGAGTACGTCGAGTCTACATGGAGCTATTTGAACCGAAGGATGCGTTGCTCTGCCCGGTGGTGGTCCACTGCAGCGCTGGCGTCGGCAGAACTGGAACCTTCTGCGCAGTGGACATCTGCTTGAACCAACTCGTGAAAACCTCCAAAATTTGTGTACCCAAAGTGGTTTTTAATGTGCGCGAGCAACGTTATGCTGGTGTTATGAGTTTCAAGCAGTACTCGTTCATTTATGAAGTGCTACATTACTTTTTGAGTGTGCAAAAAAATGTTGATAAGCCATTCTTTATCAGGTGATTGAATGGTAGTTGCCAAAGTTATTTTTGGTGTCAACCAAAAATTCCTTTTCTTCTCTCCTCTCTAACACTTGTTGATAAATGACAAATTTAACATGTGGCTTTCAATCACACTTACTTATTACCTTATTAGTGTCTCACATGGTTCTGAAAGTGATTCAGTGTTTAAGATTTTCGCCGTGTTGGTCCCGGCCTCCTTTGTAGAATAGGCCAACTGCCGTTCTGCCAGGCAGGTCGTAAAAGGCGACCGATTGGCTATCGAGTCACTACCATCGTGGCTACTAGGTGGTAGAGTTCAGCATTGTCTCGCCCGGGTCTGGTACCACCGCCTTACCTATTCCTGCCGCAATAGCGTCAGTGCTTGTCGCTGTCGTGTTCCGGTTTGGAGGGTAAGGTAGCCGGTAAACTTATGCATGTGGCATTAGACCTCGCCACAAGATAGCAACGCACCATTAACATCTTTGGTGTCTATAGGCGATGGTTGACTCTTCCCATCAGGAGACCCATCTGCTTGTTTGCTATCTTATGATATAAAAAAAAAAAAAAAGATATCCTTGTGCAATCTTACATCTATACGTCAAGATGTCATTCCTAGAGTCCATTTGATGAAAGTTGACCTGAATGAATACTTGTTTTGTTGCCTAAACTGCTATAACCCTATAATTCAGTTTAATTAGCATTGACTTCTCGGACTTTCGGAAGCTTGCAAATTAGGTCATCTTTGATGTTAAATACAGTAAGATTTATGATACGAAACTATAAACTCTTGAAGACGGAAGATGTATTTATCCTCATTTGTGTTAATAAATTACATTGGTAATTTAACTAACGCACCAGACAGTATGTCGCCGTTGAATGCGTAGGTAGTTTAATTCAGGCGTTGATATAAGTGTCAGCGAGTGTGTAAGATGTTTTGATACGTAATTAAATTTCACATGTTTTTCACCTATCAACAGGTACGGTCTGCAATCAAAAATCTATCAATGTAATCTGTTTTATTTTGTTGTGTGTGTTACAAATAAATCTTCGTACTAAGTGTAACATAAATTTTATTTGAAAAACAATTGAATTTACGTATCCTAAAATCAACTTACAGGCTTCTATTTTGAACCTCTGCTCACAAATAGCCTATTTTCCTTCTAAGTTGACGCACATGTGATAAGCTACATATGTAAAATAATTATTACAATTTGACTAATAAGGACTATAATTAAACCACACAGTAGGCTATTTCAGTCTGATGACATGAAAAAACCACAAACTGATAAACGTCCGATAGCTGACTATAAAAGCACAATATTGAAGTTTGAAACGTTATACGTGTCTAAGGACAAGTCTTGTTAAGTTTACTTCATCAGAGATTCATTCAAGACTATATTGTGTGATTAAATCGAGTAATGTGTCAACAGTAAATATATTATCACCAAGTTTTATCATCATTGCGGTTAAAAGGCATTGCGGTTAACGAAATACCGCAAAAACTGATGATAAGAGAAGTTATATAAAGAAAATCAACTGGACTTGTTGCTCAGTCTATTCAGTCTTTTCTGTGCATTGAAGCTAAAAGTTTTTCTTAACAATGGCTCAACGCATCTTTGAGTTGCACCACAGCTGCCAGTTTTTTGACCAAGTAGCTAAATCAGGACCAAGATATATCGAAAGGATTTATCGAGAGCACTATACCATTCTCAGCATGCAGATAATCGGTTCTTGTGAAGAATGTAAGGAATTGGAAAATATTAAGAAGAATCGGTATCAAAACATCGAATGGTGGGATTTTACTAGGATGCGTTTAAAAAATCAGAGATCTAACTACATCCATGCGAACTATGTTGATGGTTTTGAACAAGTCCGGAAATTCATAGTGACCCAAGAACCGATGGACAACACGCTCGAGGACTACTGGAGCATGGTATGGCAGACTGGTACTAGGGTTATTGTGATGTTGAATGGTGCCGACGCACATGCAATGCCCACTGCAAGTGACTATTCCGAATTGAAAGGATTTAGTCACCGTAACAAGTATCGCTTTGCAAAATGATTACGTTGAAATGGTTATGAATGTATTTAATATTAGTAGCATACGATCAAGAATTGTTCATTTTTTCAAATACCTGAGCTGGCCAAAAGAAAATGTTACTGACATATTGACGCTTATCACTTTCATGATAGTAGTGAATGAAAGGCATCAGTATTACATTAAACCCGGCTTGATGAGTCCGCCGGGTCCAATAGTCGTCTACAGTACTACTGGCATCGGGAGAGCTTCAACGTATTGTGCTGTGGATATCTGTATGTTTCAATTAGTAAACTCAGCAAGTGTATCGATACCAGCGGTTGTGTTTGGTATTAGACGACAAAGACGTTCAAGCTTTGAGTCTTTAGACCATTATATTTTTATCAATAATGTGATAGTTTATTTTCTAGCAACTATTCCGTCGCATTGTGAGTTATACAAACGGTTATTCTGTCATCACTTAGGTGAAAGTGCGCGTTTTTATCATATCCACCGACAGTCAATACATTATATTGTTAATAAACTTTTGATTGGATCAAATACTTCTTAATAGTTGGAATTCATTATTGTTAGCACTATGAGACTACTTATCCTAATTATGAGGAAAATGTATCAAAAATATTGACTACAAACCACAAAATTCCCTAATTGATGACTAACACTCACTATAAAACTAAAAATACTTGGATCCTGTTGTTACGACGTTAGTATAACGGGATTCTTTGTTGCGATCGCACTCCTGCTGGCATTTTCGACGCATACTTTTGAATTAACTTTCATGGAAATGGCTACCAACTTCTCAAGGTTTCTTCGAGTTAGTGATTATATACAACGAGCAAAAAATCCGAAATGCATGGAAATAATCGTTCAAGAACACCTGGATATAATCAATGTACCTATAATGAGTAGCTGTGATAACTTTAACTTACCGCAAAACAAAAGGAAAAACCGAAGTCCGGACTATCCATGTTGGGACGTTTCTCGGGTGGTGCTCAAATCCATCAACGGCTCGGATTACATCAATGCCAATTATATAGCTGGATTTGACGGAAGATGTAAATTTATAGCGACGCAAGAACCGATGGCCACAACTTTTGATGATTTTTGGAGCATGGTCTGGCAGGAAAGCTCTCGGATCACCGTGATGCTGAATGGTACCAAGCAAGAATCACAACCTACAAGCCTCCAGTATTTCTGCGTGAACCAAGATCATACGATATTGAAACAGTTTATCATCAAAGAAGAAAGCGTTAGGAGGGAATCCCATTACATGCACACAGTGTTGAGCGTTGTTCATAGATCGAGTGGAGAATCGAGAGTAATCCATCATTTCAAATACTTTGATTGGACAGAAACTGGCGTTCCTGATGTAGGATCGTTTCTTGAATTTCTGCTAGCAGTCAACAAGCAAGACCAGTATTATTTCAAGAAAGCGTTGCTGCCTAACCATCTTCCAGAAGGCCCAATTGTCGTCCATGGTGATATGGGTGTCGGAAGGACGGCTGCATTTTGCGTCGCAGATATATGCCTGTATCAAATCGTATGCACGGCAACTGTGTCAGTGCCATTAATGGTGCTTAAAGCCAGGCAACAACGGCGATTCAGCATCTCAACTTTGAACCACTATTTGTTTATTAATAGTTTCGTCGCTTTCTTTCTGGTCACCATTAAATCAAATCCTGCAATTTTCTTCGAATTTCGTTTTCACTTAGGCATAATTGATGCGTATTTATTGTCGCCAGATTTTAGACCTACTATGTAAATAAAGTATTAAATGTATTATTATCTTTAATCGATGTTTTATTTACTTTGCTAAGTTTTTGTAATAGTTCTATCAAAATGATTGTGCTAACATTACTTTTGGTATACGCACGTGAATACTATATAAATAATAATACTTTGATCTCATGAGGAAAATAATTTCTTGTCATGCATCGTTAATTTCGACACTGTTTTTTCGTAATATAGCGGATGTTAATGATTAGTGCAATAACGTCATGACATCCTGTGGAGAAGGGAAAGATTGATTTAACAAGTCAACTGAAACATTCAATGAAGATTTACAAAATTGAAGTGTCTTAAAATTATGTTTTAATTTATTAAGCCTTGAATTTCATTTTGACTACTTAATTTTTATCACTTCTTTTTTTTATCAAATTGAAGTAAAAATTTTTGATTAATTTTGATGAGCTGTATTAAAGTGAATGAATATCAAAAATTTGATGAAAAGCATGTTGAAATTTTAAAATGATAAAATTTTGATCTGTTTACTAGAATCTTTTAATCGACGAGAATTTTGTCCATCACTAGTACTTCCACGACATAATTTATGTTTCCTAATAGCGTATTAAATAATCCCTCCTCTCTCCTGAAATATTAAACAAATCCTACAAATCCTGTGCAATAATTCGAATAATATCGTGCTGGGAAATCTTTTATAAGGTGACTACGACCTAATTAGGTCTCAGTTTGATCCAACACATTTCTCGCGATACCAGTGTACTTAACAGACCTAACATAAATGAATATGAATAAAAGCGTCCAAAATTTTAATGGAAGCTCTAAAAGACGTCGCCGTGTTCCATCAATAAAGAAAAACAAGCCCGATCATTCTGCGAGCTTCGTCGACGGCAATAACATCACAAATAAGTTTATGGTGTTCAAAAAATCAGCATCTGATATCTCATTTCCCGAATTTTGGGACTTGATATGGAAAACTGGTAGCAGAGTGATCGTGCGATTTGACAAAGGAAGATCAATGAAGCATTCTTGGCTGAACAGTTCTTCATCTCTTGAATATAATGTAGGGAAGTATACTCTGTGGAAGAAGACTATCATTGATAAATATTACACTCAGATAAACTTGACGGTAAGAAATACCAAAGAAAAAAAGTCAAGGAAGATAATGCACTACCAATACCACGACGTTCCAGATCATCAGGCGCCTTTTTACTCCACGCAGTTCATATGCTTTTGGAAAATGGTGAACCAGAAACATGAAGGCTGCATCTTGGAAGGAGCTAAAGGAAAGAAGAAAGCACTTAGCCCAATTGTGATGTACAGCGCCAAATGTTACGAAAGGTTTGTGTCGATTTGTGTGACAGACATCTGCTTGGAACAATTGACGGAGGAGCAACCAGTTTCGGTAACTAAGACTTTTATGCACGTCAAAAGCCAATTTTCTCTTCAATTGATCAGCTCGGATGAAGAGGAATTTGTTAAGAAGACTTTGCAGCACAGTCAACGCTCATTTGTTTGGAAAAAAGAAGAAGACAACAGTAACAGTGGACGTGAAATTAAATCGTTCAAAAATCGAGTGAGGAAATACTGCTTGCTTTTCCAACGCAAACATGCTGTTTAGTGTTTAGTGTTGGCACGGTGGAATAGACGAGATATTTTTGCGATAGTGTTTAGAGACACGTGGGATTACTATGCGAAGCGGATAGGTGTGAGCAATTTGTTGATTTATGAATGGAGAGGAGATGTTTGTGGTATGGGTAGGAAAATTAGACGTTTGTTGATAAATTAGCTTAAGTCATTGAAATAAAGTTAGTTTCTATGTGTCTTATGAATCTTTTTAAATTTAAGCCACTTATATTCTAAATGGATTTAATACTTCACGAGATAGATACTGATGGATTTCCATAAAATCCGAAATGGATTTTATTGAAAGGGATGTTATTCATAAACGAGCATGCAATATCGCCAGGTTTTTTAGTATCAAGCAGCATAACTGTTTCCAATGGACCCATAGAAGGTAAGTTTCATAAAAATTAAAGTTTAGAGTTGATGAAAGTTAAATCTCCAAGGTCAAGTCAGCAAGACCGTTTGCGACCTTAATAATCTTAATAATTATTGGTATCGAACATTGTTGACGTATTTTATGATCACAACGTTGACAGGAGGTAAATATGATAAGAATTGACCCTATTCGTGATCCGGACTCGGCAGATCCAAACAGTGACAGAAGGTTACAACTACATGACCTAAGTGCTGTTAAAAAGACACTTTTAAGACACTTCTGGATTATACAAATCAAGGTTCAACATAACGGCCAGTTTTGCTTGTAGAAAATAATTTTTAAAATTTTTCTATTTTTTTCGGATTTAAATTCTTAAATTTCGACATTGAACAGATCCCTGGACAGCTTTATTGGTTATTTGGAACGCTGTCCTTTGTGGGCTTAAGCTGCGTCCCCACTTGTAACATTACAACGGACCGGACAGCGCGATATCGCTACAGACATGTTACGCTAAATGTGGACGGTATAAGTTGCACTGACAAGGTCACAAGCCACAAGGCCACATCGCATCGCTACACGTGCCTACACGGCGCAGTCTTAGATCAAACATACTATAGATGTAGCGTTCCATACAAATGTTAAAAGGCTATTTCCCGACCGTGGGAATTTGAAATTGATCCCCGTGTTGGTCCCGGGCTCCTTTGAAGAATAGGCCAACTGCCGTTCTGCCAGGCAGTTCGTAAAAGGTGACCGATTGGCTATACGAGTCACTACCGTCGTGGCTACTAGGTGGTAGAGTTCTGCATTGTTTTGCCTGGGTCTGGTACCACAGCCTTACTTATTCCTGCCGCAATAGCGTCAGTGCTTGTCACTGTCGTGTTCCGGTTTGGAGGGTAAAGTAGCTGTTAAACTTATGCATGTGGCATTAGACCTCACCACAAGATAGCAACGCACCATTAACACCTTTGGTGTTTATAGGCGATAGTTGACTCCGTCCATCAGGAGACCCATCTGCTTGTTTGCTATCTTATGAAATAATAAACAACATGTGACTGTACGGAGGTAACCAAATAATATGTTAAATTCTGTGTTAAAGATGTTTCTGTATGTTTCATAGGAAACGTTATTCTCGGGGAATGCATCCAAATATAACTTATGCATTTTTTTAATATTCAAGTCATCAGGCAAATATTCTGTTTTAGTATCTTTCATATTGTAGTGGCTTTGTCTTCCTTTGAGTGATTTGATATGAGTGCATAGTAACTGTTTTGTATTTACATCCAATTTTTTGTGTGAACTTGATTTTCCCCTTCTGTCATTTGGTGCAGTGCCTGTATTTTTCAAAGACTTTTATAAGTGTTCAAGTTTTCCTTCAGTTCTTCCAAAAAATAGATAAAAAGCCTTATAGCATACAGGGACTTCTTGTATCTGGTTATTTTCTTTTATTCGTAATTTGTAAATAAAATGGTTTTGGTAAAAAATTTCGTACATTGATTTTTTTCTACTACGCCTTCTTTTGATGGAACAAACATTTATCAATCCACATAAGAATATATATTGTTCATTTGTAGACTTCAAATCATAAAATTCTCTTAACAACTTAACACGATTTTCAGATGAAAAACTTTCAAAACACTAGTCTTGAACATCTATAATCTTCACCTGACTCATGGGTAGCTAGTCTCATTTTTTCATGACATCACTTAGTGATGAAAAAATGAGTCTAGTCGGAGTCGTGTAGAATCAAAACCGGCAATCTCATTCCCAGCAATTTTTGATAAATTACAAAACGCAAACTGGTTTCTAGGAGCACTGTAGTATTTATCTTAACATATTACTCTATAAAATAGAGTAATATGTTAAGGTGTCAGTTTAATAACATATCATTTAATTCCCGAAAGAACAGAATCAAGGTAATTGAATATTAAATACGAATAAGGCCATCTTCGCCTACAACATTTCGAAATCGCCGGTTTTGATTCCAAATTAAGTAAATATGGCCGTTTTAGACGCCAAGCCGCGAAAAGATTGACACTTTTGATTCCAATATTTTTACCAAATATTAGGGTTGTGCAAAGTAAAAGGGATGTAGTAAAATATGTAATATATTTTATCAAATTAAAACCTGACCAAAAAAATAAAAATCCTGCTCTGGAGGCGATAAAGTAACTATGGCTGTAGCAACATTAAGTATAGTTACGCACATGTGAACTGGCTAGCGTACAAAAATTTTATAATATACTTACATTTACGTAGTTAAGCCTATTGTACAAGTGTAATGGACAAGAGCATGGCATTTAAGTTGTTATAAGTTATTGTGAAATATACCTATATAAATGTGAAACTTTAATCGGGATAGTCGGGTTAAAATTTAAAAACACTGACAGATGGTAATAATGAGTGACATCTTAATGATTGTTGCCACTTGAAGAAATTAGTACCTATATTATTACGCAGTATAGTGAGGTTTTTTATTTTCCTGGACGGGCTATACAATGTATTTATTTATTTAATACTTTATTGTACACAATTAAAAGAGAAGTAGTACATAGAGAATTATTAAAAACAGACTGTACAATGGGCGAGCTTATCCCTAAAAAAAGAGATTTCTTCCAGCTGACCCGAATAAGAGTAAACACAATAATTATTGAGATGTTAAAATAGTGTACAATAATCATAAAACTAGATACATATGAATATAACAGTCTTGATACATTAAATTTATCCACATAATATTTAAAAGTGAACAACAATCGATGCAAATGAAAGAAAAAAAAAATACTATGTAGACCCAGCAAGAAAATGTTCTCTTAGACTCTTTGTGAAAATTGGAAGAGATTGACTTATACGAATCTTGGGCGGTAGTGAGTTCCATAACCTGACAGCTTGAACGTGGAAAGAATTTGATAAAAATTTTGAACTGTGTGGGGGACATTTTAAAAGGGCAGTAACACTTAATCTACAAGGTGATCCAGGTGGATGCAAGAAAGAAAACCCATCACGCAGATAGCTTGGTGCATTAGGATTAAACAGAATATTAAAAAGAAGACAAAGAATATGAGTGTTCCTACGCAGCCGTATTGGAAGCCATTTAAGTTGAGCTCTAAAGTTAGAGACATGGTCATACTTTCGTAAACCAAAAATAAATCTGATACAGAGATTCTGCAGCCTCTCTAATTTGTTCACCAGTTCTTCAGCAGCATCAATAAAACAAACATCCGCATAATCGATGATAGGTAGTATGAGACTCTGCATTAGTAATATCTTTGTTTTAAAAGGAAAATAATTTTGTAAGTGTTTTAGTGAGTGCAGAGCAAAGTGAACTTTTTTACTTATGCTGTTAATATGCAAATCCCATGATAAGTCGTTTGAAATTGTTACACCCAAGTAACTGACCGAGTTTGATATTGGAATAACTGTGTTATCATAAACAACCTGAGGAAGGTTTATGTTACCAAGGATTTTGCACATATACCTACTGCCTACAATTAAAACCTTGGACTTCGATGGATTGACAGTAAGCCCAAAAGCTTTTGCCCAGGCGTGAATCCTTTCAAGATCCAAATTTATCGAGTCAATAGCCTTGGCCACATCCATGACACTGAAGTGACGATAGATTTGCAAATCGTCTGCATATAAATGAAAGCTAGAAGAGATAACTTCAGTAATTTTATTTATAAAAGTAGAAAAGAGAAGGGGAGAAAGCACTCCTCCTTGAGGGACACCCGCCAGTAGATTAGCCCAATCTGAGGATAACTCATCCACTTGAATACGCTGAGAGCGACCCCGGAGATAGCTGTTAAACCAGTTAGCCGCATCGTTAGAAATGTTTTTAAATTAATGTAATTAAATCAACAGAATTAAATCAACTAGGGTTTCACTATTTACTTATTGCTTAAAATATGTTGAACTCTTAAATGCATAAATCATTAATATCCTCCAACGGTTCTTTACAGTAATTTTCTCCTTCAGGTGGAGAAGTATATTGTAGAGCCTTTTGTACAGTTATTAAATTTTTGTATATTTGAAGAGACGTTATATCTCGCCAATCCCTTCCAAAGTGCTTTGTTAACAGGGTGTTAATGTCATTATTTTTTACGATCTAGCGCAACAGTTTTCAGCAGTGGTCTTGCAATATGAACTTTTAAATTAACGCGTTCTACTATCATTTTTAAAAATATATAAACGGGTCAAAAACGCGTACATAGATGTGGGCACGCCTAAGGATGTCATACCCTTTCAGACGCCAGGGGTATATAAAGTGGCCTGCAGCTGTGGTAGTGCTTATATAGGTCAAACTAAACGTACAATCGCAGATAGACTCAAAGAGCATAGTCGGCTATAGCTGAACATATCTTGGATACTAGCACTGATCACTGGATTGAATTCCACCGACCTCAGGTTCTCTCTACTGAGCGACACTATGTTCCCCGTATGGTGCGGGAAGCTATTGAAATTAGAAAATAATATAAAAATTTCAATAGGGAAGACGGATTTAAGTTGTCTCCTGCTTTGAATCCAGTGCTAATAAAGTCCAAGATACGGTTAGTGTTGTGTGTAGGCTAAATTGGAAAAAACAAGACCAGAAGGGGGTAGATGAAAATCGATCCCGACGTGAACGACGGAGGAAACTCGCTACTCCAGTCCGCTCGTGGCCACGGTCAATTTTTTAATTTGGCCGAAACATCGAGCTTTACAAGTAAGTTCTATATATGTACGCGATTTTGACCCGTTTATATGAATTTTAAAAGTGGTCTTGCATTTATCATGGAGATAGTTTTTTGCTTTTTACAAACGTTAACAGCTGTTCCAATGTCACTTTTATATAAAGTTTCGCCTCTTACAAGAATACTACCCGGCTTTTTAGAAGGAACTAAAATGACCCTTTTAAATTCTTTAAACCTAACGTTCCAAAAAGTTGTCGGTGTCAAACTTGACCTTGCAGTTTCTCTCCAATCACTGACTGGACAATCATCCCCAAATTGAATAATTGTTGAAGTTTCAGACAAGAAATTTTTAATCTCATTAGGGTGCATTAAAACTTCTAGCTTTTTCAGTTTTTTTTCTGTAATGTCAAATGCACGATCTGAGGGCATATAAGAGTGACCAGTAACTGGGAACACAATTTCTAAATTTTTGATATGTGGACATGAGAGTAACCACTTACTGCATGCTGCAATAACTATACAGGTTTTATTTTGTCCCTCACACCCATCTGGTTCTAAGCGTATTTTGGTAAATCCAGTTTTATCAGTTTCATTTAGTCTGTGAAATACAGCTGATGCGACGATATTGGAATATTTGTGAAACTCATTCTCCGTGCAGCAGTACGCAAATACGTTTTCTTCAGTCATCGGCTGATCGGAAGCACCTTCTTCCATAGTCAAATTATAAAAGTAAAGCTGGCGACTATAGTAGCATATTTGATCTGGTATTTTTGGATGGGGTAGATTTTTTGGCAGTCGAAAGAGATGATTTTCAAGCCCTCAGCCTTTTCACACAATTTGTCAAAAAAGCCTTTGCTCTCAGCTTGTGCACCCTTTTATGTGTCAACAAATTTTTTTGCGTCGGATCAGTCTCAGTTTTATTTACATATTCAGATGTTTTGTGCATATTACACTTTTTTTTTTAATTTAGTTCGGCAGGCAAATATTTTGTTTCAGCAATCTTAAATTTTCTGCAATAATGCGACTCTATACATTGCAAACTTTGTATAAATTTATGGATAGATTCTTTCTACCTAGAATATTTTGTTGCTTTTCGGAATCCACCGGGTGTCTCATGTGATAATTCACCCGCATAGTGAAACCTTTTCATGACATAATAAATTATTGAATCACATTATCACATGACAATCAAATTCCAATCAAACCAAACCAAAAATATTCAAAAAAACTTTTTGCCATAAGTACCCTCTCTTTAATAGAAAATACTGCGTATTGATCGTCGTTTGTTTGGTAACTTTTGGGCGGGTCCTCTTTGAAATGGGCTTCATTGAACAAAGTTTTAAGAGCATCGCATCTTGGTTTTTCTTGTCTTTGTTGGCATAAAGTTTAGCACGTAAAAGCAGACATTGTTATTTTGGAGTATTGTAATGCAGGTTGGTTATGTTCACATACACGCATGGGTAGGCTTTTAGACGAGTATCTGAAAAAAAATCAGATATTGCATTATATTGATTGATATCGGTGTAACCTGTTAAAAAAACTGTGTTTGCATTTCTCATGAGGCAGAAGTGAAACCTAATATGAAATACTACATAAAAATATCAAGTAGAAACAAAAGAAAATATGAAAAAAGGATATTATAATTAAATGTTTCATACTATCGCATTTGCGCATAGCGCTGCATACTATAATATTAAGAAATAACGTTGCAAATAGAGGTGAAAACTTCGAAATGTTTCTGAAACTTTGGAATGTTTAAAGGAAAACTTCGGAATAATTCTTAATAACTTCCAAAATTACCAGCAACTTTGGAAGTTTTTAAAATAGACTAATCAATTATATATAACATAGATAACCTGAACCGTACTTAGTGTAACTATTACAAGACACTGTATGTTACGAATAAACAGTGTTTAACTACTAGTACTGACAGTTTTTGTGTTTATTTAATCATAGAGGAATAATAAAAAATGATGTTAGTAAGTATATTTTTATTTCAAATTATAATTAACTAGGATATGTGGAAATGGTGCAAAATATAAATTAGTTTTACGGTTGAAATTTAAAGCACAATTATGAAGTTACGTTATAAACAATTTTGAATTAATCATCAATGAAAAATAATAATATCATAATCAGAATATATTTTATTACTTAAACCACAAACATTGTTTTTGTAACGAGTCAATTATACAATTAAAAATAACTACCACCGGATCGGAACGCAGCCACTCCGGCGAAAGAAATATGAATGTATTGTTGACGGAAAATATTAAAAAAAGACATAGTTATTCTAAGTTAAAGGATCATTTCCGTCAGATTTTTCTGATTCAGATAAATTAAAAACTTGAAGACCTAAATCTTGCTCGTGAAGTCTAATTTCTTGTTCAACTTCTTCTTCTTCAGAACTACTGCTAAATAAATATTCTTCTTCATCTAACATATTTACATTTTCGTTTACCTCGCACTGTAATAAGCTTTTGCAGTCTATCGGTGGTCATTCTATTTCTAGGGCGAGTCAATCTATTACCAAAAATAGACCAATTTCGTTAATAAGAAGCCGGCGATCGTGGAACAGATAACAGTTTCGTTGCAATGGATGATAATATTAGACAGCCACAGAGATTTTCCACCACGTCCTGGCTTCAACATGATCAGCAGCAGTCCAAATACCAGCTTAACTATAGAAACCGCTTCTAGCTCGGTATTCCGCTAAGTTCGACATGACTTTTGCATTATTTTTATTTTGGGTTCCGCGGTATTGGTTAATGAATACTTGCCTTATCGAAATGTCCTGTGGAGATAGTTTTAATCCTCTATACTTTGGGTCCAAAATAGCAGCAAAGTGAATGGGCTTCCCGACAAAAAACCACCTTTTCCGTATTGCCTCTATAATAAATATTTCGTCCTCATTATTAATTGATTTACATGTATTTAGAGCATTGTGTATATTTTCTCTGATATATTCAAACATCTGAGGTATGTACTTCTGATAAAACAGCTTTATCTGATTCCAACTTCGTAATCGCCACAAAAATGGGTTTTAAGACGTTAACAAATGAATTGGCTTTGATCCATAAGTCCTCAGTAAGCAAATGTTGTTTAACATCTTTATCGATATTTAAGTCTTGACAAATTGTTGTAGCTTTTAAAGCTTCGCGGTTACATAGAAAAGATTCCATCATGATAATACAGCCTCCCCATCTCGTTTGGCTTGGTAACTTTAACGTTTTCTTATTATTTTAAATACTTATCTTTTTGAATTTCTTCAAAATATGCTAATTCAACATGCCGTTTTTTCATGTATTTTATAATTTTAGTAACGATCTCATTGCAGGTCTTAAAATAATCTAGCTTTACAATATCTTTTAAAAGTAAGTTCAAAGTGCGCGATGCAAATCCCACTGCAAATATGTGTACGTACTCTAATTCTACCATTCTCCACATTGCCTTCATATTATTTGTATTGTCAGTAACAACAGTTATTGATGGACCAATTTCATCTATTATAGCTTTTAATTGCTCGAACAAAATGCAGACGTCATTTATAAAAATAGGGTTTAGGGGTTGTAATTATAAAATTAACAGTACCTTGCCGTTGATATCACTCCAGCCCTCCTTTACCAACGCAAGGGCTTCCGCTTGATTAGTAACTTCTGAAGTAAGTTTTCGTATTCGTATGTCCTCAGAATCCAACAAACTGTTGCTGATCATGTATCTTGTAGGAACTGAATATGCCGCATTAAGAGCAGTTATTGCTCTCTGCCAAAACTTAGACTCCATAAGATTAAAAGGCATGCCTGTTGCTTAAATAGCTCAGAAATCAGAAACCAGAAGTACTTTATTCAATAAAACTTTTTGCAAGTTATTTAGACGCGTCAACATTTTTTTAAACTACTACCGGATCGGAAACACGGCCACACACTGAGAAGATCCGGCGGAAGCAACTCAGCGGGCTTGTCTTTTTTTCATAACATTTTTAAAATAAAATATTACATAATATTTTATTAGTATCTAATTGTTACATTAATAATAAGGATTGCCGATATCGGCAATCCTAATATAGCAGTTAATCCCATGCTTTCCTGTCATCAAGGTATTCAGATATTTTATAGTAACCATTTTTACACAGTTTTGTTTTAACACATTTTTTGAATTTGTTAACTGGTAAATCTCTAATGGCATCAGGCAGCTTATTGTAGAAGCGTATACTTTGCCCCATAAAAGAGTTGCTTATTCTGTGGAGACGAGACACATATATAAGCAAATGTTTGTACGAACGTACATCAAGATTTCGAACATATACTGAGAAATTACAGTTAAAATATTGATTTCTTTGAATTTTTCTCTCAGGAAGGTCCTTGGACTAAGATTGTAAATTGCCCTTATAGCCCCTTTTTTGTAATATAAATGTAGTATTTATTTCAGCGGGATTCCCCCAGAGAAGAATTCCATATGTCATAACACTATGATGTAGTAGAGTCCACAAGATCCATTTTTTTATCATTAAGTTGTACATTGGTATGCCTTACATTAGGCGTTGAAAATTTAATACACGTAGTTTTATTGCTATTTAGAAGCAAATTATTAACACTGAATCAGTGTACAACTTTTGAAATCATATTGTTTACTTCGTCATACTTACCAATTTGTCTTTTCACTTTAAATAAAAGTAAAGTGTCATCCGCAAACAATACAACTCCATGTTTATCACCCACATAGTAAGGTAGCTCATTTATATGTATAAGAAACAGAAATGGACCAAGTATGGACCCTTGTGGGACACCCATTGTGACAGCAGCGCTAGAGGATCTTATTCCGCTAACTTCAACCTTCTGAATTCTTCTATTTAAATAAGAAATCAAAAGGTCGAGAGCCTTATTTCTAATTCTATAATGGTGTAATTTCCTGATTAATATGCTATGATGAACGCAGTCAAAAGCCTTAGATAAATCACAGAACATCCCAATCGCATCCCGTGACTCTTCCCAGGCTTCATAAATGTTTTAATAGCTTTAATAAAGCTCGTGCAAAACCAAGATCTATTTCATTCTTTTTTTCTGGGATCATAATACAGGTGTCTGATAATTGACTAAGCATTGATTCTTGAGAAAAAGAGCACGATGGCAATGAGTTTGAGTTATTCCCGGAAGGACCGGGCATAGACGTTAGGTCATAGACTTGAGTTGATTCCAGTACTGACACAGAATAAGGCTCTTTTCTTGTAGGTTTATAATTAGTGTGGAAAATGATTTTAACATCTTCAGGGCACTGTTTGGCGGCAGTCTGAATATGTCCCTTTAATTTTATTGCATTTGTTCCAAACATTTTTGACAGTAATTACATCTTGCAGTTTTTTTGTCATCCACATTTATCACCTCGAAGTAATCCCATATTTTAGATATGTGTCGCGGCGTATTAACTTTGAATAAAAGGCAACACAAGTACACAGATCAGACAGGTCTATACGCTGTTACTGCGTACCTGCAACTAAAATATCACGCTTAACTTCACAGGACGACAAGCCGCGAGCGACTATGCTTCTTCTCTTTCTTTTATACGTAAACGCATGAAACAAAATGATAAATGGCGACGGCTCGTGCGACGCGAGCGCGGGTACCGATTTGAGGCGTGATAAAGGGGGTAAGAAGTAAATCTTTTGTTAACGCCGCCAAGTCATATTTCTATAGGTATTTACTTTAAATAACAAAATTGATTTGAAATATCCATTCATTTATATGAATTTCGCGATTATTACATAGTTCGATATACAAAATCGCAAAAAGTAGTATTATTTCAATTCATTTACTTACATCGGGCAGTTTGTTTATTATTAAAATGTCTATAAGACTTATAGTATCATATAGGTTCATATTTTGTTATTTAAACTCAACATAGAAAAATTATTGTAGCTAATTGTAAGTGAAAAAATATAATTTTTAAAAACTTCCAAACTTTCCAGAAGTTTTCGAGAATACTTACATAGTAATTGAATTTTTCCTGGACGTTTTCACCTCTAGTTGCAAACCATATTATCATAATGATTCATGCTATATTTACCATTTCCGATTATTATCTACTACTACCTACCCTATACTATACAAAAATATTATAGTAAGCATGTGCTTTAAATTTTACACTCAATTAAATATTACTAAAATTTAATTAAAATACAGAGTGAATCGGTATCTCTGCGCAATTGATAAAAGATAAGATATTATAAGGTGAAAGTATTTGTGTCAACTCTAAGTTGGTAGTTTACCTGTATCTTTTTGCAATATTCTTCTTCCAATTTTCTTGATTTGTTTGCCGTTTTCTTGTAAAACGATTGTTTTAACAACCTATTATCAATAAGGTTGGTTTTATATTCACGTCGCTAAACGCGCCGCTGGGCAGCGCGCTGTTAACAGCACGCGCTTGAACAGCGGTGCACTGTGAAACGAGATTAGTATGACACGTTCCGCTGCTGTGAGACAGTCGTGTACATGAATGTTAATGCGGTTAGAGTACTGGCTGTTTACTTTTTATGGAAAAGAAGGCAAAAGTGATTTGAAAGAAGAGTAGATTTAGATAGATAGAAGAGTAGAAGCGATTTCCTCAATCACTCGTCCCGTATCGACGTAATTCATTTTATAAACAAATATCCAACGGCGCGTCTCAAAGGCGTCACACTAAAACGCACACTGATCATAGAAGCGCAAGAGCTGCTCGCGTCTCGACAGCGCCGGCGAACAGTGCGCGTTTTCTGAACGCTGCAGAAGCGCGCGACTTTGAAACGCAACTACTACTTTCATATATCTCCGAACGCGCGCTGCCCAGCGGCGCGTCTAGTGACGTGACTATAAGGGTACGTTCAGATGACAAGCGTTTAACGCGCGTTGAACGCGCGCTAATCTTTTGTTTAGTGTTCACATGATAGGCGCTTGCCAGGCGTTGAACGCGCATTGCCGCGACCGCCATGGTTAGAGTTCATTTGTCGAAGATGGACGTAGAAACTGTTTTAACGGTGATATTATACCGACGGTTGAAACGACGCAACAGAAGACGGAGATATTGGGTCCACCCAATTTTGTCAACCAGGCTGACTGAAAGCCAGTACATAATCTTGTATCCTAAATTAAGGCAATACGGACCCAAATTTTTCAACTACTTCAGAATGTCCATCAAGTCATTTGATGACTTACTGTCTCTCATAAACAAGGAACTCGTAGCAGATGAAAACGCTGTGCGATATACCATTTCACCAGAAGAAAAACTCATTATTACATTGAGGTAAGTTTTTATTAATAGACATATCTGTATACGTATTTTTTTATTAATCAACATATTTATAATATAGTAACTTGTTATTAATGAAAATAATGAACATATCTTTAAATCAATCAAATTAAATAAACTTGTTTAGGAAAGATTTTTTTAGAGAAAAAACAATAAGTTGTTAGTCGCAGAATAAATCTAACTCCGATTCATTGCTGGTATTAGTTGGTGCTGGCGATGTAGTGTGTGTTACTGGCGATTGAGATCCCATTGCTTTAGAGTAACCGTAATGCGCTAAGTTATTTGGCACACCAGATTGCTGTGATCTAAAATCATAATACTGAAAGACCTGATTATGCTGCTGTTGTGACAAATAGTTTCTTTGTGGTGGTACCGGGCTGCGATAATTTTGATTTTCAAATGTCTGATGTTGCACATTTTGGTTTTGCAAGATTAAATTATAAATGGCAATTTTAGTGTGAAGCCTTTTATATTCCGGGATTTTTTTAATCTCTTTAACGAGTGACAAAAAAAACAGCTTATCTTCATCGTCATCTTCTTTTGGGTGCGAAACATTTTTCTGTGCTAAACTCTGCTCTAATATGCTTGCAAACCTTTCGTCAGCAGGACTTATTTTTTGTTTTTTTTTTGGAGTAGATTTAGGACTCTTAAAAGCAGAACTTCCTTCTACTTCAGCTACTTCTGACGAAGCTGATTCATTTTCTTTATTGAAACTATTTTCTGTATGTTTGTCGGCTATAGATGGCTGTAGAAATCGTAGTCTATTATAATGAATATATGATGAGGTTTTGGAAGCTCCTGATCCAGATTTAACAGTCTTCATTTTCTTGACTTCTCTCATATAATTATCTCGTAAACTCTTCCATTTCTTTTGCAGAGATGACGCTGAAAAAAAAACAGATTTTAGTAATAGTTCGTGTTTTTTTTTCAGGTATTTGGCCACGGGATGTTCATTTAGTACATTAAGCTACAATTACAGAATTGGTAAATCTACTGTGGCTACCATAATACCACATGTATGCGAAACTATTTGGAGAAAATTGAAACCCATTGTTATGAGTGAACTAACGAAAGAAAAATGGTATGAAATATCGGAGATATTTGAAAAGAACTCAAAGTTTCCCAATTGTTTGGGAGCCTTGGACGGAAAACATATACGGTTAATACAGCCTGAACACACGGGTTCCATGTATTATAACTATGAACATTTTTTTTCGCTAGTTTTAATAACGCTAGCGGATGCAAACTATTGTTTTGTATGGGTTGACATTGGTGCGTACGGTAAAAATAGTGACTCGGGTATATTCAAGAATTCTTCATTGTACAAAAAGCTGACTGAAAGGTCATTAGACCTGCCGGAGCCAAAGACATTGTTAATACAAAATAGACCGACAGTGTTACCATATGTGATAGTGGCTGATGAAGCTTTTGGTATGATGGAGAATTTAATGCGACCCTACGGGGGAAGGTCACTCACCTACGCTAAAAAAATATTTAATAATCGTTTGACATTAGCACGCCGCTATGTTGAATGTACTTTTGGCATAATGTGCAATAAATGGCGTATTTTACATAGGCCATTAGATGTTAACATCGGTTCTGCAGAAAAGATTGTAAAAGCTATATGCACACTTCATAACTATGTAAGAATGAGGCATGGCTACAATTTTGACGATACACTGTATACTCCACAACTGGAAAATCTAACCTCATATTATACTGGGCGTGCTGTGCGACAGGCGGATAATGTTCGAGAACATTTAACAAATTATTTCATTACCGAAGGAAAACTTGATTGGCTGGATCACAACATTTAATTTGTAACATAAACTGATTGTAAATGTAAATAAATATATGTACTCACATAATAATTTCTTCTTTTCTTCACTATCATCTCCTTCACAGAATATGAGGACAAGTTCTTCCCAAGCCCGTCTCTTTAAATTCCTATCTGAATAATCGCTACTTGTCATGTCCCATATCGCAGGACGTTTCTCTATTTCGTTTATAAATAATTCCGTATTAAAAGCTTCGGTTTCCATTTCGGACGATTTCTTGATGACCCGATGAACCCTAAAATACGTCCATCCGCGTCGAAAGCGCGCGCTCAACTGAACAGCAATCTGGAAAACCAATGATCTCAAAGCGCGCGTTGACGCGCGCTGACAACAGTCGAGCGCTAGTGCAGCGTTCAACGCGCGTATCAATAAAACGCGCGTTAGCATGTGTACGGCTCTGAATAGTTGTTATGTAGTTGTAAACGCGCGTTATCAAAACGCGCGTTGAACGCTTGTCATCTGAACGTACCCTAAAAGCAGCCTAAAACTTTAATGAAGCGATAAAAAATACACACGCACACAGTAAGAAAAACTCGTTTATCGCCATATTGACGAGCGGTTGGATGCAATGCCCTGATTGGTTAAATGTACACTAGCGCCGTTTTTGATTCTAAACTTACGAGAGAATGCCGTCTTTGTAAATAAGTTAATATTTTGAACAGTATTTATTAAGTATTGTTGCCATATTTCATTCTCATATTTTTAATAAGGTCATTGCGTTCAACTTTTTAATTTTTTTGCATCATTAGTTCAAAAGTGCCAAAAAGTGAGATTGCCGGCTTTGATTCTACAAGACTCTTAAATATTTATTGTAGTATGCTAGATTCATCATCTTTACAAACTGGCAATAAATTTAAAGCAACTTTTAAATCAAATGTAAAAGTAGTATGTACCATATTTGCTGATTTACAGGTTGTTTTTGAGCATAAATCAAAAATTTGCTTCTACAAATCATCAAAATTGCACAAAGCTCTTGAATTAATAAACAATCTGTGGTTGACCGAGCTTTGTTCGGTTTATCACATTAGATAAACAATTGATTTTCTTAGTCTAAACTCAAAGCAAACACTCATTTACTTCGTGTTACTTAACAACTCCATCTGCTGGAATAACTTCAATACAAAAAATAGTATTATTATTCGCCAATAGATGTCAGGAAGAGTCATATTTTTCAGTTTTAATTGGGACTTTTAAGTTGCGATAAAACACGAATAAAATGACATTTTCTAAAAATGATTCCTAGCTAGATCGATTTATCGCCCCCGAAAACCCCTGTATACTAAATTTCATGAAAATCGTTGGAGCCGATTCCGAGATTCCAATTATATATATACAAGAATTGCTCGTTTAAAGGTATTAAATCAGATTTATTGAAAGAATTTTGGGCTGAAATAAAATATTTTAAAAATGCATTATACTCACTTAATATTTTGTCCGTTTCTGCCAGCTCGACATCAACAATATTACCCTTTCTCCTTTCTCGACCAATTTTAATCAAATACTTTCTAATATCTAATAGACTGTCATATAAGCCTTTTAAAATTTCTGCCATTAAAATAACCTGTTTGTAACATAATTAGTAAAGGTATATACTAATTACTATTACTGATATATTACATCGACTACTATAGCCTCTTATATATACTATTACATATAGCCTTAACTCTCTACTTTTATTAATATAAGATAAATATTTCCACGCACTACGCAACACCCGGCATTTCCGCGCACTAATACACACTTGGATAACACTAGTATATAGAATATAATATGGGAAATGCCATTAAATATATTTTAACGCGCACTGATATTTTTTTTAACAGGGATCTGCAACTTGCTTAGCTCACGATATCTTCATTCTCTTTTTTTATTGCTCTTCGGTCCAGAAAGCTCCATCAAATCTCTCTCTCTCTCTCTCTATCCTTCTTCTCCACAGAGAGACTCGCAAACTGTCTCTTCTTATTTCGTTAGTCATCCACTCGCGATGTAATTTTTTATACAAAGCAAAGATACCGTATAAAAATGCCAGTGAAATAAACAGCAACAATACTATTAATATTATATTTGTGATACTAGCGTGCACAGCCAGCTGACGGATGTCAGCGCTGTTATTTCCTCCTGCAGCGTTCTGAGGAATTATGACCTCTTCTTTGGTGTCAGTAGTGCCCATTGTACCCAAAATATTGCGATATATTAAAAAATAACGATGTTGTTGCTAGGAACTTTGAATAAAGATTGCACTTTGAACAGTGCATCTTATCGCTAAGTGTCCCAATTTGGTCACTGGAATGTAAACACTTTTGACTCGGGCTCGCGCCTACTGCGCTGGCAGAATCGCAATGTATGGATGGTGTAACGTAGAGTTTGAGCAAATGATACCACGAATGATGAGTAAATACTGATTTATTATACGAATAACATAGGTTTTATATACTAATCACACAGTATCTCTCACAGTTTAACGGCACTAGATTATTCTTATGAATTAGTACAAAAAAAATACCCAATAAAATACACGTATCGCTATACGAAGCACTTTCTGGTTGGGTTGTACAAGTTGAACAAATGACAAGTGTTTATTGGGGCGATAAAGTATCAGCTTTTAGGGTTTTTTACTCGTGCATTAAATACAAATAGCAACGGTTACAAATTTTGACACCTTAACTTCGACCAATTAGGGATTTACGTGTTTCTAGGTATTTTCCTCTTGTTTTATATGTTTATAAATTTATAAATTGAATTTTTGTGATCATAAAAGATATCACTAAACTTGTAGAGAGAGTAGTTGTAGCGACATAAATAACATTAAACTGCATAAAACAAAGGAAAGGGGGATTTTTGGGCCCAAGATGTAAAGGGTTGAAGTGTGGTTCAAAAAAATTGTGCTATTTTTTTATTTCAAAGTTCAAAATATGAGCTTTACCGGCTTTCTGAGGAAGAAGAAATCACGAAAATAAGTTTGCGGTACTATAACACAATAATATAACTGTATAATCGATAAAATTATAATCGATTTATGTTAATGATTTTAATCAAAATGTAAGCTCGTAAGTATATGTAAAAGTGTATTCTTGATTAATATTTAGTTTAATTAACAGTAAGTACCATTATTATTTTACAAACTACTTATAATATAAAAAGAAAAAATAATCGATACAATTTAAATAATCGATTGATTATATTGCATCGAAGTTAATACGATTTAGTGTCTGTGGATTTAATACAGCTAAAAGTGACAATTACAACTGACATCACTGACGCGGACGGCTCGCAAGAGTCTGTTATATCCCTGATGTGTAGGGCTTTTAGCAGATTCACCACCCTTCTCAGCACTCCACCCAAAAGTGCTATCCTAGCACTTTTGGCTCCTTTGCCACTCCTAGCCTCGGTCCAGTCAGTCACCGGCCAACCATCAGAGAGACCAGAAGTCTCCTTTATCCGTGTTTTATTCTTTGTTTTATTCTAAATTTTATATTATTTCAAGTGAAGTAAAGTGTGTAATTAAAAGATCCCTTTTTAAAAACACTACCAAGTTCCCCCGTATAATAACTGGTGGCACAACGGTGTGATACGGATATTCCAGTGCCGGTAGACTCATTTTCAAATGACACTTCAAAATACACTTTGAAAATACTATTTCCAACTATATTCTATTTCAAAATAATACTATTTCAAACTAAATAATACCACGATCTACCTACCTGTCATCACGAAGATCTCGTCGCATCCAAGAGTACCTGGTCATCCTACATACAAAATCGATTAATACCTAATAAAACTTCAAGCGGTGTGCGTGAAAAAAAACAAACACTGAGAGCAAGATATCACGGAGTCGCCGTTGACGACACATCGAGTGGAATTCCTACGTCAACACCAGACATAAACATCCTTCGTCGCTGCAAGCGTAATGTTACTGATAACGCTCGCCTAATTATATACATTGTAAGTGCTATTGTAATATTTAAATTATAACATTTAGGGTTCCGTCTCACTAGTGTTTTTATTTTACTGTGTATTTGTTAATATGTCAAAAGTTGAGAAAACAGTTGTCGAGATGCTGAATGCCCCGGAAAATCCCAGGGAATGTAGGAGCCCGACTCCTCGCTCATCAAAAACAGAGCTCCCACACCTAGAGGTGGACTTAAACACCCTTTTAAAATTTATAAGACCATATAATGGCAACAAGGACACATTAAACTCATTTTTAGTAAATTGCAACAATGCTTATGATATGGCTTCCGAAGCGCAAAAACCGATTCTTTTTAAATATATATATTGCCAACTCGAGGGCAAAGCTGAAATAGCCTGCTCAATCAAAGAGTTTAAAAAATGGCCTCAAATAAAGGAGTTCTTAAAAACTCAATTCGGCGAGAGAAAACATTACTCCCATTTATTGGCCGACCTGCAAGAGACCAAACAATCTCCAGCAGAGTCGGTCAACCAATACTCGCTCCGGGTTGAAACTTGTCTCTCTCAACTTTTGACGGAAATATCTTTATCGGACACCACACTAAACTAGTTGCCAGGAAGGATAGCCGCGATGGAGGATCTAGCCCTCCACCACTTCTTGATTGGGCTTAACCCCAGAATATCTAGTATAGTGAGATGCAGGGCACCTAAAAACTTAAACGAAGCCGTTAACCTAGCAATATCGGAAGAGCGCATACAACAATGCATCTACAAAAGGTCAATGCCAACTGAGGCGAGACCTAACTTATCAATGAGGCCTAAGTTTTCCACGCGACCACAATGGCGTCCTGTAGAAAACCGCCCGCAGCCTGGTCCCTCTCGTCAACCGGAGACGATTTACTGCCGATATTGTAAATCACCGGGCCATGACATAAAGGATTGCAGGAAACGTGAATATAATAATAATCGCTACCGTCAACCCCAAGCTAGACCTTTTATGCCAAATTCATACGACAGGAACCGCCAAGTCCACTACGTGGACGCGGAAGAATCCGAGGGGCATGATGAAATCGATCATTTAAACACGGAACCGTCTACCGGTTACCTTATCCTCCAAACTGGAATACGACAACGACATGCATTGACGCTATTGCGGCAGGAATATATAAGGCAATGGTAGCAAATATCCGGGCAAGACGTTCCAGAACTCTACAAATTAGTGGTCACCGTTGTAGCGATACGTAGAGTTAATCGGTTGCCTTTACCTAGCAGAACGCCAGTTGGTCTATTCTTTAAAATTAGCCTGGACCAACACAGGGATATTAGAGTTCTACAACATCTCCCCAATTTAGAGAGCCACCGTTTTAATACCTATTATGAAATATGAACATCTCGCCACACGGATACCAATGCAACACTAACATCTTTAGTGCCTATAGGTGATGGTTGTCTCCTCCCACATCATTACTATCTGCGCAAATAAACATTTAAAATGATAACGAAAATCTGTGTTTTGCCAAATTTACACTGATTTTGTAATAATACACATTTATTTCTTACAGATAATTAAAAGGTGACCAGCGTGAAACTATGCTGAGCACTACCGCCTACTGTTAAGCTTTATTGTATATGAAGCTTTGATTGTAACACTCACAGCTAATCATGTAAAAAGGGAGAAGAAAAAATATTTTTTGTAGAATGTAGGTGTTATAGAGTTATTATAAAAAATATAAGATAGGTGTCTAACATTAATCGACTCGATGAACTTTTGTTTCTTACTCTGTGGGTAAAATATATTCTGAATTCTCATTTTACCTTTTATCATTGTCTATTAAAACATGCATAAATTATCTTGAAAGTTGAAAGACCTGATTTCAATTAAAGAGATCGTTTTAAAAACCTTAGTACTGTTCCTAAATAACTTTGATATTTCATATCATTGTTTTATTTTTTTAAATAGCTCTATTTCGTCTGATTACCATATTTTCAAGTGTATTAAGCAAAATATTGTGTGGCTATACTATTATTTATTAAAAATTTAATAAATATTATTGTTTTATTTTACTACAGCCAAAGAAATTAACATTTAAATTGGTTATCGATAGAATAAGGAATATCGATATATTCCGCAAGAACCCAAACCTTTTTACTATGTAGGCAGTATTGCTTATTCAGTAACAGTAATTGTAATCTGTGGTATTAGTTTCATGTAGTTATGTTGGTATTGGTCGAGCATGTAATGCCATACATTGTTTTTTTTCTGTGGAACATCCAACTCTTAAAACTTAGTGATTATATACCCTTTGCATTGAACTAAAATATGTAATTTAGATTCATAACCCCGCCCGTCGCCGCACTTCGTCAAAATCGTTTAACCGATCGTATTCGGTAACCTTCGTATATTTCCGTGCCGTTTCGTATCCCACGCACACTATTCGCGTTCATTTACATACGATCATCGTGTGAGACTAGTAAAGCAGATTGCAATTTTCTGTGACCATTACTACAGAATTTTTTATAATTTTTATGAACTCACTTAACCATGCTTCTTAGCATATATTTTATTTTTATTATTTTAGGTTACGAGAAAATCGAGAAAAACAAAAGAAACTCCATACCTTTGAACTTACAGGTATGGAATATTGGAAAAAGTGGTGTGGTTCACCAGCTACCTGTAAAGAAGAGAACTTGGAACCAACGACTACAATAAAATTTTGATGAAAAGCCTTCGGCTTCATTGGTGATTGGTTCAAGCAATGATAAGGGGGTTAAAAAAAATACAAAATTATGTTTGCGAGTAGCATTATTACCACAAGAAGAGATACCAGAGACAGTATTAACTATTTTTGCCAATGCGCCTAATTCGCCAACAGTAGACTCATTTCAAGATTATTTTATTAATGAATGGGTCAATAAAATTTCAAGCTCTACACTGACATGCCACAACGAATCTTTCCGTACAACAAATCATGTGGAAGGCTGGCACCGACGAGTGAATAGCAGATTCTCTAAAAAGCCATCTCTATATTGTACTTTATTTTTTTACTCAAAAAGGAAGCCTTTTTCTAAGAAACAAGCTAAGAAATGCTATTTATCACAATTTGACGAAGAAAAGAAATAAAACTATTCTTGCCAAGGATATGAAGATTAAAAACATAATAAAAGACTTTCAAAAACATAAAATAACAGTATTAAAATGCTTACGAATGCTAGGTAATGTTTTTCAGCCTATGAAATAACTCGAATATATAAGTACTTTAATAATTTAACCAGTGAATTTTATTTTGTAACTAACTGTACGTTTGAGATAACAACATGCTGTCCAAACAAAAAACTGGCGAAAAGAAAATCTGTCTAAACAAAAATCTGACGATACAAAAATCTGTGTAAACGAAAATCTGACGAAACGAAAATAGCCAGTTATTTTTTATATAGTCTGTTTTGTCCCACTACTCAAAAAAGGACTCCCCCGATTCGCAATTTTCTTATGAATATAAGGGTTATTTTATGTAATTCTGGTCTTATTATTTTCTTGAACTGATAGATAGCTCTGAGTCTAGTACAACTGATAGTGAAAACTCTTTTATAATGATCAATGTTAATATGACAAGTGGTCCTCAGCGCAGGCAGCAACTAGACAGATATGGTTTTGCAAGTGCTTGTGCAGAAGATGACAACATGTTCACAGGTGAGATTTCCTTGCAAGAAGCCATGGTAAGCCCTGAGAAAGCACAGTGATCAGCGGCAGTGCAGGACGAATTACAATCGTTTGAGAAGAATAATGCATGGGAACTTGTAAATGATACCAAAAGATGGCACTATTTTGCAATGCAAGTGGGTTTTGCGGAAATAATACAATAGTGAATACAATGTGCGTTACCGAGCTCGATTAGTCGCCAAGGGCTTCACCCAAAAACATGGTTAGACCATACAGAAACATTTTCGCCTGTAATGAGACACGCAACTCTTAGGCCGAGATAAATAGAAGTTACTTACCATCAGTCCAAAGTATTACTTTGCAAAGCACTACTTTGACTTTTCTAAGCCGAGTACCTTATCAACACATAAATAAACGATACTTTGAACATTACTTTGCCAAGTACAGGCTAAGCCTAAGCACAAGCGAAATAATTACTTTCGTACTGTTCATAAGAAGCGATCCTAATTTACATAATTATTTCATTTTATACATGTAAAATAAATAGTTTAAATATCAAAATTAACTTTAACGTAAATTCTAAATACAAGCATATTTATATTAGATATATTCTTATACAGGACTTGAAAATTACAAAAACCTGAAAACACAAAAAATATACAATCAATTATACTTAATGCATTCATTTCTAGTTGATATTTAAAGTTTTACATGCTTTGTTTGACACTGATTAAATAATCGACGATGTTGACAATAGTTTTATTTGGTTTTGTGATTTTTGTTTAAAATACTTCTGTTCTGTTGTAACTTAAAAAAACAATATGTTTTTTTAAAACCATTGCAGTATCTGCACTTAGCCACTTGGGCCATTGTACGTAGCTGGTCGAATTACTCCAGCGTTGCTGTGTTATTCAGGATGTGTGACCGTTGTTCAGCTACAATCCCGCACTCAAGGAGAACATGGGCGGTAGTTTCCTGCTCCTCGATGCAGCCGCGGCACCAGTGCTGCCAGATGAAAAAATCTAATCAGCGCTGACAGCGGCGCACTAAGCGCTAGATTCGAATATATTCACGAGCCATTAAAGCGCTAAATCGGTTCAGACGCGTCAATAAAGTGCTAAATTCGAACTTTTAACTGAGGCGCTTTTTAGACGATCAGTGTGATTAAATAATCTCCCATACTAAACATGGGCTGTAACCATGAGCTCTTAAAACAATTCTGATAGTTTTGGAAGCGAGACGCAGATTGCGACTTGTATAAACGCATCTCGTTTAAGGCTCCGTTGTTTTGCTCTATGTGTTTAGTATAATTGTGTAATCACATTGATCGTGGAAAAAGCGTCATACGCACGACAATAATAAAATAAAATACGAAGTGATTGTAATGAAAAACAACTTTTTATTACAATAATAAAATTTAGAAGAGAAAACATAATAATATTATTCTATACCTACAGTTTGGGTATAGTAAAGTCAACTTCTTAAAGTAAAAACAAGTAAAAAAAAATTAAAATTCTTCTTCCATCATAGCTGAACTCGAGGGTCCAGGCTGGTTAAGTTCAGTAGTATTTACTTTATATTTTTCGGATGATCCTATCTTACTTAAAATATCAGCTGGTAGTTGATAATTATAACAGTTGCTGTTAACCGCGGTTAATCCTGTTCTTATTAATAGGATGGCGTTAATAGTTTTTAAATACAATGCATTTCGCAACTTGCTTTTAACCACATTCATTAAGCTGAACACCCGCTCAATATCAACATTTGAATGTGGCAAACTCATTATTTTTGTCGCAACATTGAATAAGTCTTTATATGGACAACAGCCAGCTGCGTCCCTCGACTGTTGAACTTCTGTCCAGAACTTCACCGTATCTTCGGTATTTTCCCAGTTCTGTAGGATAACAGTTTGCCACTGCTGAATAACATTATCCATATTTTCTGTGTAACCCAGACTTTCCAAAACTTGTATAAAGTTATCAATACTTCTGTTTGGTTTTAAAATGACAGTTACAGATAATGCCATAGAGTTTTTAAGTAGTTTTAAATTTCCAGGCAGTCTTTGTTGCAGCTCATTTATTAGTTTAATAATAAAATCAACACACCTCTTCTTCATTGCATTTTTTTCATCCTCATTTAATGAAGACTCGTTCATCTCTTTCTCAAATAAATAACCAAGGTATGGTGACATAGACAGATGTTCTTTCACATTAATGCTTTCGAATTGCATTTTCGGTTGCGCTATTATTATTTTCGTGCACATGTTTCGTATCAAATCATGTAGCGTATTGTAGAGTAGACATGGATCAGAAGTTTTGTTTTCAAAAGTTTTTATTGCCCCTTGTAAATTATTAAGTATTCCACACAAAAACTGCAAATAAATTTTGTTTCTTTCATCGTTGTACATGTTATATAATAATTCGGCTTGGTAGCAATTTTCATGAGTTCTCATTAATTGAAAGTGTAATTTTAGTTCTATCCATTGACTTAAGATTCTAGTTACCGCGGGTTCAATTGACAGCCATCGTGTATCACAAGCTTTTAATATCTTAAGTGGCTCCTCTCCACAGTTTATCGCTTCATATATTTTTTTATATTCGTTTTTTCGTTTCGGTGAAAGCTTGAACCAATTGTGAGTTTCTCTTATCATAAATTCAATATTTCTTGGTATAGTCTCATATGACGCATGTGACACTGCCAATTGAATCGAATGGCAGACACATCTTATCAACACTAGATTGGGTAAAGCATACCTTTCCTGCAATATTTTATGGACACCTGCGTTTACTCCAGTCATAACCGAAGCATTATCTGTTCCGATTCCAATTAACTTGCTTTTATCAAATTTAAAAGCTTCAAGTTGTGCTGTTAACGCCGAAACTATTCCTTCGGCATCTGCAGATTCCAATTCAACCAGCCCTAAGAATGTGGAAACTATTTCGTTGCGACTGCTGCTAAAATATTTAACAACAATACCGAGATATTTTCGAACAGAAACATCAGTAGATTCATCTATAATCAAGCTATACGAATTATCACCAATATCATTTCTCAAAGAATTTTTAAAATGAGGTGCTAATACTTCCTGAATTATTGCTGTACATTTCGTTCGGTGCAATTTCATTTCTGTAGTAGCCTTAGAATCCGAAAATTTATTCTTACACAATTCGGTAAGGTGATCAATTGCTTGTATAGCTGTGTGTTCTGCAACATACATTGAGAGAGCACCTTCTGCCTCAACACAGAGCTTATCGACGGGTTTTTGCAGCATTGAAGAGATTTGTGTTTGTTTTTTGTCCAAGAAAGGTTTCGCCTGCTTCTTGTGATGAACTGAATCACAATGTCTCTGGATATCGCTTAACTTGGCAAGAAAATCCTTCCTACAATACAAACACATTGCCCTTGTATCATCTCCAGACACAGGTTTCAACCATTGTTTAAAGTTGGGCAATTTCTCCCATTCGACTTTATATCTTTGTTTGTACACAGTTTTTTTTGCTAATGGTACATCCATTTCAAAAGAGTTAACCAACACAACACTATGGAACACTCACAAAAGTAACTAATAAAATCAGTGCTTATAACGTAATTTCTAAACTCGAACTTTAGTGCGTTCACATAGACAGAATGAAATTGAAAGAAGAAGCAAAGTCAATCAATCAAACATGAAACAAATCGTAATTAATGTTCATGGGATTCCCCGTGCTCTATTGCCATATTAAAACCCAGCTGGCATAGAGCACAAAATTGAACATAGACAATAATTTTATTCTTCACGGAACAAATAGTGCTGCCATATTAAAAATTAAGAAAGCGCTAAATTATCCGTTAGGCGCTAAAATTATCAAGTGCCCGCTGAACATAGCAATAAAGCGCTAGATCTAGCGCCGAAAGCGCTAAATTGGCAGCACTGCGCGGCACAGAGGGCTATCTGTTACACCAATTGTGTACAGATGGAGATTTAAATGACAATGTCCTGTTATGGTGCCTATGATTTTTCTCATGTCATTTCTGTTACATTTCATGATGCGTTGTGTGAGGTGTTTCGAAAGAGAGGGCACTATCTCTTTAGTCTGCTTGCAGTTCTCAGTAGCTAGCCATAACGCCTCATGTTGTTTGTATGTTATTTCTTTTAGCCATGTTATGACTTGGCTATATGGAATGGCGGCAAAAGGTTCCGGCCCTGGTAGTTTCCAGTTGATTCCGTTTTTTGCCAGTATGTCAGCTGCATCATTACCCTGTGAGTTGCTGTGTCCTTTAATCCACTGTAGGATTATTTGGTTGTTTCTTGCTGCATCTTCCAGAAATTTGTGGCATTCTAGCACTAAGCTGGAGTTAAAGCTGCTGTTTTTTAAAGAGGCAGAGGCACTATCAGAAATAATTCGAATATTTTTATCTTTTATTTCCTCTGCACTGATCTCCTTGGCAGCTCTGCTGATAGCAAAACATTCCGCTTGGAATATCGTGTTGTGTTTTCCTAAAGGTTCCGAGATCCTTATGTTTAAGTCTTGGGAGAATACACCAAATCCCGTTCCTGATGTGGTTTTGGACTCATCGGTGTAGATTCTTAGTTCGTGTATGTCTGAGTAGTCAGTAGGTTCTTCTTTTAGTTCGATTTTGTAGTTTTGATTTGACACCACAATTTTTGGTATTCTGTCGTTTAATGCCTCAAGCATGGGTTGTTCTTTGATAAATTCCTCTAAAATATTAGTATAGGGAATTTTCTTTTTTGTTTTGGCGCCATATACCTAAGGTTTTTAGGCGGAAAGCCGCACTGGCTGCTACTTGTTGAATAACCAAATGTAGAGGTCTTAGGCCGTGCGCTGCGTTAAGCGAGTGCACGGCGCGGACATCCGACGCGGGCATCCGTCGCGGGCATCCGCGTCGTGCTCCGTCGCGGACAAATAGCCCGTCGCGGGTATCCGCAACGACCTCCCGCTAAACGCAGCGCCGCCAGTACAATTTTAGACGTGCGGGTGTACAGTCGATTCATAATGGATTATTTGTTGATATACTACCTAGCCAAAAGACGACGTAGACAACAGCGGCAGCCAATCAGCCCATATGTTTCGTCCAGATTGTTGTGTGGAGAATTTGTAACCAAGTTTACGCTATTAAGAGAAGATGAGAGGAGATTTTTTAAGTATTTTAAAATGGCAACGTCTACATTTGATGAATTATTTTCGAAACTTGAACCATATTTGAAACATAGTGCTAATACTCTAAAAGTAAGAAGTGTATCAATTATATTACCAATAGAGAGGTTGGCAATAACGGCAAGGTAAGTAAATAAAATGTTTTTCTTGATATAAAATATTTTTATTTTGTCAGTCAAGATCACGCATGTATACAACCAAATCAGTTATTGGACTTATCATAATCATAAGTAGGTAACAGTAAAATCACAGTGATTGGATTTATCACTTATTATAATTAACAATATTTTAATCTACAATTACTTTAATGAGAACTAAGTATAACAATTTGGTAGTGTAGGTACATACGTAAAGTAAATCAAAATCACAGTCATTGTAATTATCATAATTAACAATATTATAAGGCTACTTCCAATCTTTGTCTTTCTTCAAATAGAGTATAAATGCAGTAAATAATTGATAATAGGATTAATGTTCTGCTTGAGTGTCATTTGTCACTACGATGTTCGATAAATCCTCCAATGTAATAACATTTTCTTTTTCAATGTCAATTAATAAGTTTAATACCTTTGATCGAAACAATAATTTTTGATATGTAGACAATTTTTTTATGTTTGGCATAATAGATGTAAAAAATGTCTTCATCATTTTCTTCGTCCTTTTTGTGTTGTATGGATTGTAATAATTGTATTTCAAAAGGAGTCGGCGACGACGCCTTTTTACGCTTTGATTGTTTTTGCGTTTCTCTGCTTGCTGTGTCATTTTCATTTCCAGATGTACTGGTCTCAGGTATTAACACCTCACTAGTGTCAACTATTGGGTGTTGGGACAATTCAAGTGTACTTGACCCGAATGTGTATGACCCGAAGAGTCGTCCTGAGAATTTTCCAAAGATTCTTGTCCTTCTACTCTTTTGTTAGAGTCCAGAAAAGTCATAATATTATAATAGCTGTACCCTTTTCCTTTTTTAGCACCAGAACCAGACTTAAGTTTCTTGTTACTAGCTTTGCCTTTCGTATAGCAATCTCTCGCTGTTTTCCATCGCGCTTGTATTTTTTTTTCTGAAAAATGAAAATTAATACATACTTAAAAATTAATTTTGTATTTTTCACAGGTACTTAGTAAGTGGACATACTTTCATGGATATACACTTGGCGTACCATGCGGGACAATCTACCATCCGAAAAATTGTTAATGATGTCTGTCAAATTATATGGCAAAGACTGAAAGAAGAATGTATACCAGTATTTATACGTATGCGATGGGAAGATATAGCAGAAGGCTTTTTAAGCAACACAAATTTTCCTAACTGTTTAGGTGCTGTAGATGGAAAACATATACGGATTATAAGACCACCTCACAGCGGATCACTTTACTACAATTACAAACATTACTATTCCATTGTCTTGCTTGCAATGTGTAACGCAAACTATGAATTCACCTACATAAATGTTGGAATACAAGGTAAAGAATCTGACTCTTCAGTTTTCACCAACAGCACTTTATTTCAACAGATGCAGGATGAGCTATTAGATATTCCGCCTCCAAAATCATTGCCAGTGCTACAAAATAATAAACCAACCAATACTGCAGCTACCACACCAGTGCCATACGTCATAGTTGGGGATGAAGCGTTTGGACTGTCTACACATCTTATGCGACCATATGCGCGGGCTATTGCAATGGATCATAGAAAGAAAATATTTAATTATAGATTGTCAAGAGCTAGACGTTACATTGAATCAACCTTTGGAATAATGGCCAATAAGTTTCGAATACTTCATCGTCCACTTAACGTTTCTAGAGAACATGCCATTTGTTTCATAAAAGCAATTTGTATAATGCATAATTTTGTACGAAAAAGAGACGGACTCGGTAATATCAGCGATGTTGTCATAACACCCCGCCATATCCGCGATATCACAAACGGATTTGGGCTAGTTCAAAGAAACTCGTATACAATACGAGATCAGTTCGCTGATTACTTTGCCACAAACGGTAAGGTATCGTGGCAAGATCGCTGTATTTATTGATTATTTACTTAAGTTAAAAAAAATTTGCTCGTGAAGAGGTCACAATACAATAGTTAAATAACAATTAACATAAGTAAATACAAAATGTTTACTAAGCCTAAAGTTGGGTACAGACTACTAACATAATTACATGTTATTTTAACATGTTTTATATCATTCAGTGTCCACATTATCTGAAACTTGTTATATAGCAATGTCGTATAACATGTTATGTTATATAGTCTGTACCCACCTTAATAAATGAAAGAAGTAAATAATTATGTAGTAAATAAATTTATAAAGTCATAATAAAAAGTAAGAATTTACCTGTTGACTTTTTTTCTGTGTCACTGAAGTCCTCATAATTTTCGTATAATTCTTTACAAATCTCGAGCCATGCAGCTTGACGCGCATCCCTGTCTTTATACAAGTTGTTAGACAGATCCCATAAAGCGGGGCGACATTGCACTTCTAAAATAACACGTTCCGTATCAATATCACTCATGTTTATCAACTTGATTGTACAAGCACGGCGCGTGCGACACGGATAACGCAGCGGCGCTCACTGATTTTCTCGAAATATCTCCGCTCGCGTGCTCCGTCGCACGGACACGCGAGCGTACCCCCGTCGCCCGCGCCGCGTGTGACGGGCGTTCCGCCTTACGCAGCGCTGCTCTATGAATTTACATGAAACATCACGCCGCGCGGGTGCCCGCGCCGTGCACCCGCTTAACGCAGCGCACGGCCTTAAGTCTAGTAGAACTTCTAAAGCTGCTGTTGTTGTAGTTTTCATGCAACCTGTAGTAGCCACGCAAGCTAACTTTTATAGCTGCTTTAGTTTGTTTTTAGCCGTAATTTGGTTTGTTCTGGGCCACCATACTATGGAGCCGTAGGTAACTATCGGGCGTATCACTGCAGTGTATAACCAGAGGAATATATTGGGTTTAGCTCCCCATTTTTCCCTACTACACGTTTACACTGCCAAAAGGTGATGTATGCTTTTTTGATAATATATTCCATGTGCGTGCTCCAGTTTAGTTTGTTATCTAGGTAAAGATCTTGGTATTTAACATCTGGTTGATAGTTTTAGTTCGGTGCCAAATAACTTTGGTAGTGTTACATCAGTGATTTTTCTCTTGATTGTGAAGAGTACCAATTCTGTTTGATGGGATTTACAGAAAGTTTTTGTGCCCTACACCATTTTTCGACCAATATCATTGCTAATCTCATTAGTTCACAAAGTAGTTTTTCTGAGGTCCCGTTTATTACTATCGCTAAATCGTCAGCGTAGCCTCTTGTTGGGAAGCCATGGTCATTCAGCATCTTGATAAGTTCATCTACAACAAAATTCCAAATCAGTGGAGACAATACTCCTCCCTGGGGGCATCCGCGAGAGGTCATTGCATAAGTATTGCCGTTTATTGTTAGTTTTATTACTCTTAGTTTGAGAAAGTTTATGATCCAGTCCCTTACTGTTTCTACAACTTCAAATCTGTTAAGGGCAGTTTTGATTCTGTCGTAATTGGTTTTGTCAAACGCGCCTTCTATGTCTATGAATGCGCCTAATGATTGAATTTTCTCAGACAAAGCTGGTTGTATTTTGCTCACAACGGTACACAAATCTGTTTCTGTGGATTTTCCCTTTCTGTAAGCATGTTGTTGACAATGCAGGGGATTGCGTGTAAGTACGTGTTCTCTTAGGTATCTATCATTTAATCTTTCGATTGTTTTGAGCAGGAAAGATGTTAGATTTATCGGTCTATATGCCTTGGCTTCAGCATAGTTAGATCTTCCTGGTTTTTGTATGAATATCACATTTACCTCTCTCCATTTGTGAGGTATGTATCTATAAGCTACGCAAGCTTTATAGATATTTGTTATATGTTAAATATTAACAATATGTTATAACCAAAATATTATGTTTATTGCTTTTCAAAATAATGTCCTTTACATTTTAATATTTTCTCTTGCGATCGAACCATTTTTTAAAACAGGAGGACCACAGATCTGAAGACATGTTTTCTACGTGTCGATTAAACGCTATCACTGCCTCTTCGGAGTTGGTAAAAGTAAAACCTCTCATCAAATCTTTGATTTTGGGGAAAATACAGAAATCACAGGGTGTAAGGTCGGGACAATGTCGGGGAAATTTTTCTAACACCCTGGGTAAACAAATGGTAGAATACCACTCGGCATTAACACTCTTTTGATCTTCAAGTAGAATTGTGCAGATGGGACCCGTAGCTTAGAAAAAACGTTTCTCGCCTGTTTCAATTTGTTGGCCTATTCTCATTTTCAAACATCCATTCACAAGATTGCGGTTTTTTTTTCGGGTTCAAAACAATAAATCCACGTTACGTCTCCTGTGACAATGTCATAAATAGCATTAGAATATCGTACTTCAGTAGCATCTGTGAGCACCATTCCACGCGGGCCCGCTTCTGCACCGCTGTCAGTTCATGAGGGATCCAACGACAACAAAGTTTTATACATTTCAATTCTTCGTGTAAAATTTTCTTAATTTGGCTCATACCAATTCTCGATAGTACTCGAATTGTCTCATAGGTAATCCGGGGGTTTTCTTCAACTAACCCCTTAACAGCAGCCACATTATTTTCGTTGACGGCAGTTGAAAGCCGCCCTTCACGAAATTCGTCATGTAAAGAAATTCGATCTCTCTCAAATTCAGCAAACCATCGCCTCACGGTGCTCAAACAAAGTGCTTCTCTCCCAAAAGCATTTTGAAGACGAGCGGCACAGTCTTGCGGAGAAAGAGAATTTTTAAAATCATAAAAAATCATCGCTCTAAAATCTTTTCGACTTAATTCCATTTTCGTTGCGTACGTAGAACTTTGATGTGTGATAAAAAAACAATTGACAAATCATTTCCCGCCAATTGTTTTTTTTTATTACTAAGAAGGTTGCAACGTTTTAAAAATATAACATTTGAAATTCAAATAGTTCCGATTAGCTAGAAGTGCAAAACTTTTAGTGTGTCCCATGTATAATAAACGTTATAATTATTTATAAGCAAATATACTTAGTAATAATTAATAACAAACCTACTTCAATCTATTCATGACAAGAATCACAATAATAAGAACCCTTTCCTGAATAGGAAGAGAGTTCATGAGCCCACACGGGACAATCGTCACATCTGATCCAGTCTTCTAGAGGTGGATGTACATATATTTCAGAACAAACCAAGCAGCGGTATTCAGTATCGCCATTGTTGTTTTTAGGACCACGTTTGGATCTTGCCTGTCTCTTGGACTTAAAAATACTAGTGAAAGCTTCTACTTTATTTAATTTCTTCTTCTTAGCTTTATTTTTTTTTTAATTTCTTTTAAATATTTCTTTATTGCGTCATCTTTACTTTTCGATACCTTTTTCTTTTCTTTTTCTCTTTGTTCGTCTTTAATCGGCGTGCTTGTGAGTATCTCAGCTTTCTGTGGTTTGCATCTTCGGGTAGATTTACTTGAAACTATTTTAGGTAGTCGCCTGTTGTTTTTTGGAGTCATATGTATTTTTTCAGGTTGTAAGAAATGTAGCGAAAAATCCCGTGATAATAGGTGTTGGTGTCTTACATGGAGGTGGAAATCTATCACATTGTTGGATTTCTAGTTCTGCATCTTGTGCTGGAGTCTTACTAATTGCTAAATTATTTTCTTGCTTTATAAATTTAATGTTTGCTAAATTATTTTAAATAATTAAATTCAAAACAGATGATGACACGGTGCGGTCAGAATCAAAAGATGAACGTATATCTTCATTACGGAAAAGAGTGGTCTCACCTTGACGTACGTTATAAGCAACAGATCTTGTTGTCAACATCTCATTAGCATCTGACTCAGTCTCATTTGCAGTTGGTGCTTCTCGTGTATCAGTCCTAATTGAGGGCATGTAATCAGAGTCATCAAATACGTGCTAATTGGTAGGCCATATTCCAGTAGAAGTAAATCCTTTTATTGCATTATTTGCACTAGCAGCTTTCAAGTAGGCCTCACCAAACAATCTTGTAACATCATATTGTGATATAATGCATCCTACACGTGTTCGTTGAAAAAGTCAAATGGCCTGCTCAAAATATTTTTTGAATGGCGCGTACACACATGTAACAAGTGGCTGGAGTCGGTGTGTTGAATGTGGTGGCAACGACACAAAAATTACGTTATGTTTAGAATCGAAGTCCAGGACTTCAAGATATTTGAGCGATTCGGGTTATCCATCACTAATATTATATTTTTTTCAGGTGTTGGCTTAGCCATACTCATAAAATGTCGCACCCACTCTGAGAATGTCGGTCCGTTAACCCATCCATTATCTGTGCAGCTGCCAACGGATCCAGGTGGTCCTCCATCTAGCAGCTTAAGTACCATCCTTTTTCGGCCAAAAGGTTTTTTTTTTTTTCAAAAAGGTTGGAATAAACGAGCCTGCTGCATTTCAGCAGCATATATTAGTCGTCAGTTTACCACGCTCTACACTTGATATCACTCCGACTTGTTTTTTCCCCGATCTGCTTAGGATTCTTGGAGGTTTGTTGGTGCTTGTCTGGATACCAGTTTGATCAACGTTATAAATACGCGTCGCGTCGATGTTGTATTTCTGAATCTCTCCGTCACGTAAGTCGAAGAATCTTTGAACCTGTCGAGTCTTTCGACACTAGCTCTGTGGAAGAGCGTCCCGGCTTTAGGGAGATGGTCGCAGATTCAAATCTCGCGTGTCGATATTTTTTGACGTGAATACGTCATTAATCAGCCACAAAAAAATCTTTTAGAAGCCATATAAGATTCGAGGAATGTATAACGTCTTAAAGAGATTTTAAGTAGCAGTCTAATGATACCCATGAACCCCCATATGAAGAAGTGTCGAAAACGCAAAAAAGATGAAGGCGTCCGAAACCGATCAACAATGGCGCCTGCGGGCCCTACCATGAACTCTTATAGCAGGTCAATTTAAGCCGATAATTAAACTGTCCTGCTATTTCGTACCATGAAAGCGTTATCTAACAGGCCAGTCAGTGACCACGTGACCTATGCCGGCGAGCGATCATATTACTACTCAAACCTACTTCTGCCCTGCATTAGCGTACCATGAAGTGTTTTTGACAGACCGAAATCGATATTTGAACTGCTAAAGTGTCATAATATTGCCGGTCACTTGCAGCTGTAAAAAAGTAACTTTTATTGGATTGCTTTGTCTTAAATATACTTTAAATGTAAATATTTTTTATTATTACTGCTATTTATACCTATTGTATATTTTTTGACATTAACTGTGTTTTAGAAAAGTATTAATATCGGAATTAAATATAGTAGTTCATTATTTCTATATAAAGTTTTCTAAATACTATATTATAATTTTTAATTTTTATTTATTTATTTAAATTAATTTAATTTAAATGAATTAATTTTGAATTATTATTTTAAAATTTAAATTAATAATTTTAGATGTGTGTATAATTAAAAAAAATACAAAAACCGGCCAAGTGTGAGTCGGACTCGCGCACGAAGGATTCCGTACGATCATATCAAAAAAATACGAAAAAAACGTTTATTGTATGAGGACCCCCTTAATATTTTCATTTTTTTATGCAAAAGTTGGAAACCGGTATATGATTTGATGTATTATTTATACTGTACTAAGAGGTCTTCCGTTTCTTGATAAGACAAAGATTTAAGCCATTCAGAGCATTTTAATTTACATTTATATTGCGTGAGTAAATAAATATTCAACTGTTTATTTAGCCTATTGTAAAGAAATGAGCTGATGTAATAATAATGACGACTTGCAATGCCAATACGTCTTTTTTCAATAGTACAAACTTTATCAGATCGTCTCGTTGTGTCACTAAGTTTAGGGTCATAAGAAAGTCGAGAATGTTTTTTCAAAACGGTTTGCAATACGAAAAGCTGCCTTACTGTCAGAACCTGACATAGTGAATATAAATCTGTGGTGGGGAAACGAAGAGGTTTTCTCGTGAGAACCTTTAGCACTGCCCTTTGCGCTTTTAGGCGCTTTTAGGCGTAGCATGTTTGATTTTCCAGAGCCACCCCAAGACGTAATACAGTAAGAAATTATAGACTGAGCTAAAGCATAATATATTGTTTTTAGATATTGAAAGTCTACAATTTCTCGCAGGCTTTTAAAAACATAGATAAGTTTTCGAATTCTCGACGGTGTTACTTGAATATGATTTTTCCAAGCTATTATCAAGCTAGTATTGTCAATCATTACACCCAGATATTTAACGCTAAGACGACGTTCTATTATTACGCAGTTGGTGCAGTTAGAGTTCTTATCCGTATCACAATGATGAGCGCGTAAAGTAAAAGAAAGGGGTTGGGAAGCCACATTAGGGGCAAAAGCAACATAATTCGTCTTAAAGAGGTTAAGAGTTAGGAGATTGGAGCACAACCAATTTTTAATAATGGATAAGGCATTTTCTGCATGTTCTTTTACTGCCAACCACGTGTGACCTTCAATCAGAAGTACTGTATCATCAGCGTAAGTTATAATTTTGCAATTTGGGATAGACAGATTACACAACTCATTAACGTAGATTAGAAATAGCGTAGGCCCCAAAACGCTACCTTGAGGAACGCCAAATTTGAGGCATTTAGCGTTGCTATTGATGCCGGCAACTGAGACTATCTGGGTTCTGTCTGTAAGGTAGCTGCGAAACAAATCATGAACAACGCCTCTAATTCCAATAGATTCAAGTTTATAGAGTAAAATGGGTATAGAGACAGTATCAAACGCTTTTGAAAGATCCAGAAAAATACCAATCGTTTTCAATTTATTATCAAAGTTCTTCACGACCGTATCAGAAAGTTCCAAAACAGCGTCTTCTGTGGACCTACCACGTCTAAACCCAAATTGATTTTTGGAAATAATATTATTTGTGTGTAAGAATGTAAGTAGCCGTTTGTTGATTATTTTTTCGAAAATTTTTGACATTACATTCAAAACGGAAATAGGTCTATAGTTATTGATACTATCTCTATCACCACTTTTAAAAATAGGATGAACAACAGCTTTTTTAAAACATTGTGGAAAGATGCTAGTCGAAAAATATGCGTTGAAAATATGACTTAACAAGGGAGTAAGGACATGTTTGGTTGCTTTAACTACCGTTGTAGATATCCCATCCCAGCCAAGTGCACACTTATCCTTAAGCTTTACAATTTCACAATCAATTTCGTCAGTGTCTATGCTAAACAAAGCCATGGAATCTAAGGGTGTATTTAAGGTTGAAACTGAAGAACTTATTTGAGGGAAATTATTGTTACCTTTGAACTCGGAAAGTAACTTTGTGGCCAGATCATTCCCAACATTTACAAAATATGAGTTAATTGCATCCACGGATACAGAAGGGTCTGTGGAAAAATTTAGTAAGTTGCTATCAGTACTAGCTTTTTTTATTTATATTTGCAAGCTGATTTATCTTTTGCCATGCTTCTTCCTGACCTGAAATTCTTTTTGATGATATTCAAGTTTTACTTTTTTTAATAAATTGTTACAGAAATTACGATAACGGTTGTATACTTGTTTATTAAGTAACTTATCTGGATTCATTTTAAAACTTTTGTAGAGCTTATCTCTATGTCTTATGCATCTCAAAAGTCCAGGGGTAATCCATGGCTTTTTTATTCGTTTCCTATTGGGGGTCTTAACAATACTGGTATGCTTTTTTACAATATCAGAAATAATTTGAATTAAAATTTCAGTGGCTACATTAGGATTTGTGCAAGAGAGGACATTAGAAAAATCAACTTTATTTATTTCATCAACAATTGCGATGATATTTGTATGTTTTGAAGTGAAACATGTATTATTAGAATCAAATTTTTTACTACAACTAAATAAAACTGGGGCGTGATCGGTAATAAAACTATCGAGAACAAGAGTTTTCGCGTTAAGAGAAGTACGTACTATGACATGGTCTACCCAATTTCCTTCCCTAGTGGGAAGATGATGAGCTGGAAGAAGACCGTGTAATGCCACTAAGTTTAGGTACTCATCTGCTATAGGATCAGTATTTCCGGGTATGATATTGATGTTCAAATCTCCAATTATAGCAAGGGATTTAAAAGATTTTAAAGAGGTTAAGACATTGTTTAAGCTATCAAAGAAAGGCGTTAAGTTTTTATACGATGGAGAACGATACAAAGCAATAATGGCAAACTCATTAGAAAAAGTAATTGTTAAACAATTTGCGTCTGCAAAATCGGGCCTAATAATATTATATTTAATACCTCTCCTAACAAAGACTACAATGCCTTCATTTTGATTATTATAATCAGATTCATAACTATCGAAATCTGGTATCGAAGGTATATAGGAAGATTTTCTTAACCAGCATTCTGATAAAACAAAAACATCAAGTTGGAAATTCAACCTGTGTGACAAGGTTAAGAAACCGTCGAAATTGCAGCTGATACTCCTAATGTTAACATGAAGTACGTTAAACAATTTTCGCGCAAATATAGTTAAGACTAAATTCATACAATTCAGACATTTTAATACTATTCCTCAAATAATAAAACTTAAATATAATGGTCACGATATTGAGGAAACAGAAGAAATCAAGTTCTTGGGTATTTATATTGATCATCACTGTAATTGGAAGGCCCATACGTACAACTTATGTCAGAAATTAAATAAATATGTATATGTGTTACGTAGGATAAGACGAAATATTGGGAAGAATGCTGCCATATCTGCTTATCACGCATATGTGGCATCAATATTACGATATGGTCTAATTTTATGGATAAACTCACCTAACTGGGAGAGGGTGTTTTTAACACAAAAAAAATGCATAAGGGCCATTTTCAATGTAACCCCCCTAGATAGCTGTAGACCACTATTTAAAAAAAATAAAATATTAACTTTAACATGTATGTATATTTTAGAAGCTGTTAGTTTTGTTAATAAACATTTAGATTTATTTGAAATTGCCAAAGAAAAATCTAAATTAGGGTACAGAGATCCCACGAGATTAATGATGCCTCATTGCAAATCTCAAATGTTCCAAAAAAATTGCTATGTAAATACCATTAAGGTATACAATAAGATACCCAAAGAAATACGGGAACTACCAGGCAAAATACAACATAGCAGATTAAAAAAATGGCTATTAGAAAAAAATTTCTATTCTTTAAATGAATTTTTTGATTTTAGATAAGTATTAATATTAATAATCTATATTTAGGGAACTTGATATTAATTTAAATTTGTGTGATAGTTATTTCCATATACTGCCATTTTTTAATTTTATTTTAATTTTTGATTATTTGACATATTGACTGATATAATTATTATTGATGAAAATTATTTTATATTCTGACATTTTAATTTATTTTAATATTATATAATTGACTAGGAATTGATTTTATTTGACATTTTAAATTGACATGCTTGGAATCGTTTATTTTTTATTTAATTTAGGATTTCGATACTTTAAAATGATTGTATATCTTTTAAATTGTAAGTGACCGGGCTTAAGTGCATCTATTTAATTAACTGAAGTAAAAAAATGTAATGGCTTGAAAAGACAATTGGTATAGAAAGACTTTTATGTATAAATATAGATTATTATGTATGAGACGGTGTTATTTAATAGGAAAATAAATATTTAATTTTAAGTATAAATTAATATATTAAAATAACAAATTTGCATGCTATCTATAGCGAAATTGGCTTGTTCACTAATATAAGTTAAGAGATCTTGTTACCCTATTTCAGGCAAATAAAGAAATTTAATTTAATTTAAAATTTAATTTAATTTAAAGCCAGCACATTTGATAATGTGGTCACCCGCATCTTCGGGAGAACATAGAATTGATTCGGAGACAGAATTTTGTTCGATATCTTCGATTAACATATTGGTGTCATCCATTTTGATATTGAATATTAAACAAGGGACCAAAAACGTGAAATTCTGAGTAGAAAGTCAATACAATGGCAATCCTAAACCAGTTTTCTGTTAACAGAAGATAGTGTTGAAAGAAAGACCTTAGTTGAAATTTTGTTTTTGTTAGGTTGTATATGAGTGAAAGGTTATTTGAGTGTGTGAATGTGAGAAATATGCGTGTGTGGATAACTTTAGAATCGGTATGAAAACAATACATATAAAATAGAAATTATAAAGATAATTTAACAGTGTAAAACTACCATATAGTGACTCCGGATTCTGTGTCCGATCGAGGTCCGATTCTTTGATAATACGATTTAATGGGCCATTTTCCCTTTTTCTCATAAAAATTTTTCCATGAGAGACCCAACAAAACTTAATGTCATTAACCTTTGCATGGTCCCTGGCTAAGAAGAATAGTCTTTTCATCCTGGATGTTAAATTTTCAGATATAAATACTGGTTTAGTTTGGCCGCTAATATGGAGATGTTCGGTGGTTAATCTTGATGTACCTCTATTAAATTTTCGATACATGTGGATATTTTTTTCTTTATGTAGAGTGCTACAAAGATCAACTATCACTGTTCTGCTTTTGGAATCCATAGATTTAATTCGAAAGATGTCTTTGACCTCATTTTTATGTAGCGGTACATTAAGAACCTCGCCAACTTTAATAAATGTATCCAAAAGTGATGATTTAGTTTCCGCTGGCATTACAGGAATGTTTCTGATTTCTAAACAAGTAGATCTTGATATTCTTTACATAGACTCCAATCTCTCCTCAAGAATTTTCAAATTCTGTGCATCAGTTTCACGTAAGTTTTCAATCTTCTCTATCCTGGTTTGAAGTAATTCAAACTTATTCCCTAAGAATTCCAAGGACGCCCGTATATCCTCAACAGCAGAGTACAACTTATCTGCTCTCTTTTCTTGATCTTCCTTAAACTGTGTAAACAAATCTCTCATTTCCTTCATAAAATTATTCAGTGTATTGCCATCATCGTCACCTTGAGAGCGCTTCTTCCTACGAAGGGTTACATTGAGATTGGGGTCCGATAGAGAGTAATGCTGCTGCTGATGTGCAACTGATAACGATAAATCAGAAGTAGGCGTCGAGAGTGTAGAAACCGCGCTCGATGGGATAGACACAGGTGCTCCAACAGTGACCGCAGGCGAGGAGGGTGGGGTACGTTTAAAGCGGCATCGTAAGCGGAGATATGTACTAGGGACTCAAAAAACGCAGAAGCTAAGATAAGCAAGTAATGTAGTAGAGGTCAAGTTATAATTGACGGGATCGATGATTTAGTACAAATTTGCTTTCCGTCCAGTTTACGTAGACCCCTTGCAAACGATCAGTTGGTGTAATTGTAAGAAATATAATTGTCACTCACTTAGGCGCGTAAGATGTATTTGTTCCAGGCCTAGTTGCTTGCGGATATAAATACTGCCTCGAGCTTCTGGTGTCCTATTTTTCTTTAGGATTTAATGATAACTTTCCGAATATTTTTTTTAGTAAAATAACACTTATAACGGAGTATGAATAACTCGTCTGAACTGGTCAGGATCCCGGAGGGAAGGGATTGTATTGACCTGGTATGTAGAATACGTGAAGTGTCACTTCCAAACGCACTATCAGCTCGAACAAGTTCTTTGTTGCCACTAAAAGCCGATTTGACCTTGTACCCCCTGGTTTCGATTGTAAGAAATCACTGTTTTGTTGTCGGACTGTATCATAATCGACTGCCGAGCTACCAAGTCCTTGCATTTTAATAGAGTTATGTAGACTGAGAAAAGCTCTTTCTCGTTTATGTGCCAATCTATTTGGGTACCCTTCCAAAGACCTGACAGGTGAATATCTCCTATTTGGATCCCCCAACCGGCGTCTGAAGCGTCTGTCGTAACGAAGATGGTCGGTTAAGGTAAGAAAATTTTCGAAGGTGTCCTTAAATTTTGACTCCACCATAAGCAATCTCTTAGGGCCAGCACAGGTACTGCGACTGTCCAGCGCGGACGGTCTTCTGGAAGCCTTCGACTTGCCCTTTGTAACAGCCTGGTGTTTAAGCGACCCATTGAAGTTGCAAATGACGCAATACCTAACCTTCCTATCAGGGACATGGCCTTCTGCCGCGACCACACCCCCTGATCTTGAAGCCTTCTTAGATCTTTTTCTAAAACTTGTATCTTCGTTTGGTAAAATCTTCTGATTTGTCTTTGTGCCCCACAAAATACCTAGAAATTCTATCTGCTGTGTCGCAGTTGTGACTGATTTCTTTATATTTACGCACCACCCGAGACTCCGAAGGAGATTTATGGCGTAAGCAATTTGATTTTCTAGGACTTGACGGTTCTGGTGAGCAAACAGAAAATCGTCTAAGTAAACTATGACTCGAATCCCTAACTTCCTCAAAACACTCGCTACCCAGTTGCTGATCCGAGAAAATGCCAATGGTGCGCTTGACAAACCGAATGGGAGAGACGTCATTTGAAATAGCTCGCCTCTGAATGCGAAACAGAGGTACCTTCAATGGCTCTCTTTTATAGGTATATGAAAATACGCTTGGCTTATGTCTAATTTTCCCATGTAATCCCCATCTTGAAGAAATTTGGGTACGTGAGTCTGATTTATGAGGCGAAATTTCCGCGGGTTGAGGTACATATTTAGGCGGCGAAGACCGAAAAATTGCCTTACTTTTCCATTTGCTTTTAGAATTAAGAAGATTCGCGATTAAAATCCTGTCTTGACGTTCGATTTCTCTAGAGTTTTTATTTCTCTGGTCATAGTTACAGAGGACTTTGTCGCGAATCTTCTTAACTGAAGGTCCGTCAGGGGAACTGAAGGTGGCTTTTTTACAAATGGTATTGAGTAACCCGAAGCTATATTTAGAACAAGATCTGGAGCCCCGAGCGCCCTCCATTGTTGAAGAAAATTCTTGAGCTGCCCTCCACGGAAATAGTCAATATTTGCGACCTCTTTGCTGACGATTATCACCTTGCCTAGATGGTTGATTACCGCTTGTCTGTTGCTTGCCCCGTGAGCTACTTGCAGTCGATTTACGAAACGATGCTCTAGACGTGTTCTTATTGTTAGAGTGGGTAGGGGCTGATGATCAAGTTCGCCAAGAGGCCTGCTTTGACTTAGCGGTTCGAAGGAGTCCTGATGGCTTCCGAAATAATTCTTTTTCTGTTACTCTTTTTTCCGGGAATCTGCCAAATCTATTATGGAAGATACGCGTCACGCCACCATTGTCTTTAACAAAAGCTGACAATGCCTTTTCTTCAAAGAGGTGCGTGGCCGAGGGAGGAATTTGATGTAATGCTTGAGTCAAGACTTCATTCTTTGGCCTAAAAGTTTTACGTCTAATATGTATCATTTCCGCGCGGTGTGCTCATACAAATTGTAGGAGATTGTCCGTAACTAATCTGAAATTGGAGTTTTCGGCTAACACCTTTCTCACCTCTTCTGATATAGCGTACTGAGGAACGCGATCGCGGCCGCCGTCGTCCGCGCTTGCCGGGCGCCCCGCGCGCTTCACTCCCCTCACACACACTCTCGCGCGCAATAAATGAACACCGAAAGTACATGTGTGTAACGTTAGGTAAGTGATAGGTAATCTCCGAAAGGTCAAGCCGAGGGCAAGCACTGAAATATCAAATTTATTAAACAGTTCAAGGTCAAGTGTAATATTCCCAGAGTTGCGTTCTTTAATTGATGCCACTTGACAAATATTACGTGGTTTACTTTAAGTTCCATATATTTTGCGCAGACTTTAAATAACTTGAAACTCGATCTCTTTTGCCAATTTGTATTCTTAAATTCAAGATTTCTAATTAAAAAGCATTAATAATAATAACTTTATACTAAAATTTAAAAATCGGGAAGTTATGTGTTTCTCAACGTTAGTTTGATATGTCCTAGCCAGAGATAATGTGACCGACCAGAAGAGACCGCATTGCAGGTCAACAAGAATTAGTTCATGGTACGATAGTAAAACCTGACAGGTTAATACTCATAGTTGAACTGCCTGGAACTTGACAAGTATTATAAGCGTTCATGGTAGGCCCTCTGTACACTGCTTACCTTAACGGCCTTTACGGTCGTGGGGGCGAGCAGAGTGCTCAACCAGAGCTTAAAGATGTGGGGTCGTATGCCCTCCACCCTAATCGTGTTTCCTGTGAGACCGATCCTCGGCTTAGGGGTGGCGTCGTGATTTGTGATAAAATGATAAGCGGCATAGTCCCGTGTGTAGGTGTAAAGTGTTTTGGTATGTTTCGTTGGCCACAGTTATCAGGTCGTCGGAATCGGTGAGAACGTGGTGGGGCTTACGTAAGATGGGTTCGGAATTAGGATCTGAGATGTAGTCTGCCGCAGTGGGTTAGGGTATGATTTGGTGCGGTTTAAATATCTTTTGGAAATATCTTCAAATGCCTAACTGGTAACGAGACGTAGTACCAAAATAGGTACCACGAATAAAGGCACCACTGGGTTATAAAAGGGAAGGACCACAAGCGATAACCGATATGATTATCACTTGACTGCGGAAGAAAGAAGTTTCTAGACTGCCAAAATGACAGACCGGCGGTTGACTGTATTCAAACAGGTGCTGGTTCGAGAAGGGAGGAAATAACGGGAAAGCCACTAACCTGGACTCTTCCGGAGTTTATACACCACACTTTGTCTTCTTAGGTTGTAAAGCGGCGGTTGAAACTGCGGATATCACACGCGCGCGAAACAGCGATGCGTTTTTCGTTTTAGTTCTAACGGCGGCCGTATTGCGAATGAGTAGCACTGCGAATCGCGCACTCCCCTCTTCCCCTCACCCCGGAGCTTCATATGTGGTCTTCTCAGTGCATTGTCGTGGCTTACTAGGATACCGGACCAGGAATATAGGAGGAAAAGGAGATTTAGCGGAAGCGGGTTTATATAGCGATACCACTAACTAAGCTCGGCAATTCGAGATCTTTATAAAGGTCAATGTATAATCACGGTGCACCCGTGACAATACGCTAGTATTTCTTCTTTACTACTTGCAATGGATGCAAATCTGTACGGGGGAGCTAGCTGGGCAGACTATCCAAACGTATGATAGATTAGGCCTCACGCAAATCTTGACACCTTGTGTTTTTTTTTTAATTATTATCGATAGCGAAGCGCTTGATCACGATCTCGCCTGATGGTAAGCTTAGACGTGGCCTAAGACGGAACGCGCTTCCCTAGAATGTACCTGTTCACTCCTCCTTTCTCGCACGTGTCTAAGTGGCACGAGTGCGGGACACCTGCTGGGATCTACTTGATCGATCGACGTGATGAATTACACGAAATTAAAATCGGCGGTTGGTTAGTTACTCTCATATGATGAGTACGAGTCTGTCGGGCACTCCCATTCGGCATAGCTTGTATATTAGGCTATTGTGCCAGATCTTATCGAACGCCGTCGCGACGTTGAAAAATAGAGCACCAGTGGGAATTTGCAGCCCCGGGGTTGCATTTAAACAGTTTAAAATGTACTATGTAAGACCGTGCACTTAATGAGTGAAAGAGTGTGTTGCTCGAGAAACAAACTGCTAATTTATTATGAGACCTTTCTCGTGAACAAATGGCTTATGGCGAGATAGTATGATATTTTCGTAGATTTTGCCTGACTGATATTGATTAGGCTAGTGAGACGGTAACTACTGACATTATTTCTGGGTTTCCCCGGCTTGTGTATTCCTATGATGGTAACTTTTTTACGCTTGTCCGAAAATGCATAACCGGCTAGGAGTGCATTTAAGATGCACACTAGTAGGTATATAACGATGAGAGGGAGGTATTTAACTACCTTATTTGTGATTTTATCAGAGCCTTTTTATTGCGTAGGTTTTTGATTATTTCACCTACTTCTTCGGTATTGGAGGGTAATAGCTTCACCATCTGATAGCAGAGCTGCCCTACTCTCTACTTCGCTATCCACAAGATGGACGTGGTCTAGAACATCTAGGTCCGTAGGTTGGTTTGATGGGGAACATTGTGATTGGAACGACGAATGAAAAATGTTACCATCGCAAGATGTTACGCATGAGGTAGACGTATTCACGTAAAAGATGCACGGCTGTGTCCATGACACAGCCACAACCCGTTTTTTTTGTTGTTGTTTTTAAGTTTTTTGCACCTGTGGTTTGTTAAAACCTTTAGCCCGTGCTATTGGTGTTGATTCCGGACGGCGAAGACTTAACTCAGGATGTCGCATCCTGAATCCCACATACTAATCTTCATCCCAAACCCATTTTTGAATGGGTTTGGGATATTATTAATCTGAGCATACTGCAACACAAGCTGTAAGAAGCTCTTTGTAAGTCCAAAAAACAAACTATCATTTTTAATGCTCAGAGTGGTTTGTAGGCAAACGGTCTTACTAATAAAATATTTCATACAGTGTATACAGGTACTATAACGCTTGCATAAGAAAAACACTACTAATACTAATACTGTTATAAGGGAACGAATTGTATATAGAATGATATACAGGGTCTATAATGATGTATAGGTAGGTAAAACCTTTGTTTAAAGCTCGTATAAGGCAAAAATCAAAATGGTGGCTCATTGCATATCAGCTGTTAGCCAACAAGTGTGAATAACAGATTCAGTTTTGTTTTTATTTTATTAGTTGTTTTAACGTATTAAAGATATTCATAAGTAACAGAAAATATTTCTTTATATCATTAGAATCAAACAAGCAGATAGCTCTCCTGCTGGAACGAGCAACCAACGCCTTTCGAACATCAAATATGTAAAGGGTACGTTGCTATCCATTCGGCGGGATGGCAATGCCACACATATTAATCTATCGGCTATCATTTTATTAATTTATTAGAGACAAGCTGACCCGGCAAACGTTGTTCTGCCGTTTTAACTACTCTTATTTTTTTTCTATATTTTTTCACATTTTAAACCTTCCCTGGACTTTAACAATTAATTCAACCCCAAAATTAGCCAAATCGGTTGAGCCGTTCGTTCGAGTTTTAGAGAGACTAACGAACAGCAATTGATTTTTATATAATTGATAGAGAAAGTGCGAATTAAAAGGAAAACCAAGTCGTCAAGTTACTGCTTGTCACTATGTTGTTCCGGTTTGGAGGGTATGGTAGCCTGTAACCATATGCATGTGGTATTACCATCCCACCACACCAATAACAATACACCATTTATATATTTGCCGTAAATAGGAGAAAGCTGTCTCTTTCCAACAATGGAGCTATCAGCTTGTTTGCTATCCTACGATAAAAAAATTGTTAAAGTTTCTATAAGAGAATAAAAAATGATACTTTTCTCTTAATTAAAGGAGACGGATACCGCTCCATTCAATGTTGGGCCCTCTTGTAATAAGATGAAGATTCAGTCAATTCATAGCTAGTTTAACATTATATAAATAGGTACTAAAAGTCTTAAAGATTTTAGCAATCTGAAAACAGAGATATAAGATATGCTCTAAAGTGAGGTTACGGTCTTACGGTATAGTTTAACCGTTTACTACTATATGAGCTACTGATATTTGTAATACAAGCCTCTATGGCGAACGCTACACGTCAGCAAATATTGTGATATTTCGAGTTCGAGTATGTGGTTCGAGCGACGAGTCAAGGTCACGTGATCTCCCGCGCATGAGTTGACGTAGTGCTGTTCCTCTTTAGTTTTTTTTTTATTAATTTAGGTACATTGTAGCATGTCAGTGGTGGAAATAATTAGCTAATAAATAATTTGATTGTTACCTATTTTTATTTTATTGTTTTACTTACCCAAGCGTCTATCGATGGTATAAAAATATTGTAATTGTATGGAATGCAGAAAAAGAATAGGTAGAACACAAAAGTTTTCCTTAAAGATTATTGTATACTTGGAACCTAGCTGCGACCGCGATTTAGTCCGCGTGGAATTTCTAAAATTACAGGAGTAAAAGGAGGAGTAGCAGTCTTTATTACATCAGATATCTCATATCTGCTAGTGAAAGTACTATCAAAATCTGTCCAATCGTTTCAGAGTTTAGCCGGAACAGACAAAAAAAATGCAAAAAAAAAATGGTACCTATAGGTATGTACAAAACTTTTAAATGACTGGAGTGCTCGGAGTATTTAGTACAGTGTTGCCAATACAAGAATCGTCAAGAGAGTGTGTTCGGTGGAACTATCATAGTGTGTTCGGCAGAACTCACGCTCTATGGTTCTTGTATATGCGACACGTCCACTTGCTCGGACCCACTAAGTATTAATCGATTTCGGTCTATTTTATTTTTAAAATCGATGAGAAATCACCGTCAGTGAGGGGAAGCCTATCTCAAGATTTACCAAGAACGCAAGAAGTTCGCAAGAACAGTCGCCGTTGGGTCGCACTATACTCTGCTCCTGACGATGTCTGGAAGAAAGTCACCGGGCCAGGGCCCGCCAACTTCTCGCGCGCGCACCGACTCCGACTCGGACATTGCTGAAATGTCTGGGTGGGAAGAGGTGCAGCGGCGCAAACCGCGTACACCGCCACCAAGGGAGACCTACCTCAAAACCCCACCCGCCTCACCACCGAAGGCGGCACACGCTGGACGCCGATCACCACCAAAGGCGGCCCAAACCAAGACTACCCCCCGAGAGGCGGCCCAACTGGAACCGCCTGCGAAGGCGGCACTAATTGGACCGTCTACTTCGAAGGCGGCACAAACCGTAGTGCCCACTTCAACGGCGGCATTAATTAAGAGTCCGCCCAAGGACCCGCGGACCCACCGCAGGCCCTTTAAGCGTCGCGCGCGCGACCCCGCGCCGCGCCTAGCGTCGAGTTCCCGCGAATTACCGCCGCGGATATATCTATAAGTATAGATAATAGGTATAGATAATGTCTTCATGTATTATAACGTAATAACATGTAAAAACCGACTTTCAAAAAGTGATTACTGTGAATCCTATTTTGAATAAAATAATTTGACTTTGACTTTGAATTGCCGTCGCGCCGCGAATCCTCCGCGAGCAGCGGCACGTGCCGCGACCTCTGCGCGTCAAGCGACACGTCCGCCGCTCGCGTTGAGATAACCTCGCGCCGCGAACGCGCGACCGCCCCGCGCCTGGACAGTGCGACCGCCCCGCGCCGCGACAGCGCAAGTGACACGCACCACGATAGCGCGATCACCCCCCACCGCGATAGCGCGACCGAGCCGAGCCGTGTATGCGCGACCGCACCGCGCTGCGACAGCGAGATAGAACCGCGCCGCGACAGCGCGACCGCCCTGCGCCACGACAGCGCGACAGCCCCGCGCCGCGAAAGCGCGACCGCCCCGCGCCGCAATAGCGCGACCAAGCCGAGCCGTGTATGCGCGACCACACTGCGCCGCGACAGCGAGATAGAACCGCGCCGCAACAGCGCGACCGCCCCGCGCCGCGAAAGCGCGAACGCCCCGCACCGCGAAAGCGAGACCGCACCGCGCCGCGACAGCGCGAACGCCCCGCGCCGCGATGTTTCGTCCGAGCCGCACCGCGAACGCACGACCGCCACGCGCCGCGAAGATACCGACTCGGAAATGAGTGAGCCGACTGTGTCAACAGTAAAACGCACCCAACCAACACCGCCTATCAAACAAGTTGGTTCCGCGAAGAGATCACCCAAGAGCATCTTTATTATCATCAAAACTTTATTATTATGGCCCGACTCGTGGATACCAAATTATTGGACGACGAGTTGATGCAGGCAATGGCGCGGCATCTCAACGACCGCAATGCAAAGTTGGAAGCCGAAGGTCAGAAAGACCAACCTACCACATCGGCAGATGAAGCTGCGATGGAGGTAATTGAATCTACCCCCATTCTTCTCCCCCCTCCCGCAACACCGTTGAGAAGGAAGAGGGGGAAGGATGAAGGAAACGTGAGAGAGGAAGAACCCAAGCGGCTTTGTGTGCCGGCGGAACCCTCTCCTTCTCCACCATCCTATTTTTACTTCAAATTTTGCATGAATATTACTAACAGCTCGGGTCAACATATAGGCTACATATTATCACGCTATCACCTACGGGGGAGGAGCAGTGCAGAGTAAACGAAGACCGCGCGGACGAAGTCGCTGGCAAAAGCTAGTCCAATAATATAAAATCACAGTTTGACAGCATTTTAAATCATCAAAGTAGCATTTTCCATGCGAAATTCACAGTAATTATTTTCCTCATTTTCTAAATTACTACCATCTGCATTCCTTTGATTCTGATATATAATATTTTTATAATAATTTAGTTCCTGAATATTTTGCCACTTCGGTCCATAATGTTTTGAAAGTAAAGTAGATACATCTTGAATTTTCTGGGGTTTAACAGTGACACCTGAAGAAATTTGACGGGGCGAAATCAACCTGATATTTTGTCTTTGGCGACACACACTACGAAAGGTCCCCAACTCGTGTTTATAAAATATTTCACTTCTTAACAACGTATTATTAGCGTCTTTGCGACATCGCTTGATTAAAATACGTTTAGACTCCATAATTTTTAATATTTTTTCTATATCACCTTTCCAGTCTGTCACCTGACAGTCATCGCTACGCAAGAGTATTACAGTCGCGTGATTTCCAATGATCTGGTGATACTCCTGTGGTTGAATGATCAAGTCTTTTTTTTTATCTCGCGCTCTATATGACCAAATACTCGGTCCGATAGTAAATAAGAATGTCCTGTTACTGGAAAGAATATTTCAATTTTTTTAATATTTAGATGTAAAAGTAACTATTTAGAACACATGCCTATAAGGGTAGAATTATTATTTTGACCTCTGCAGCCATCGGCAACTAATCTAATTGTATGAATGTGAGTAATTTGAGACATTAAGCCGGTAGTAAACTGCAGAGGCCACTGTGTTCGAGTCTTTCGAGTATTAGTCTTCACCCCATATATACGAAAAAACATTTTCACGGGTTAAACTGTCTTTGGAACTACCTTACACGATGGTCAAGTTATATACGTAAAACTGTCTGCTATAGTAGGTGGACTAATCTGGCAATTTGGGAAGAGGCTGATTTTTTGACAGTCAAACGAAAATGTTATTACGCTTTCAGGTTTTGATTTCAAGATATCATAAAAAGCTTTTGCCCTTAGTGAATGTACCCGTTTTAAGGTCATCAATTCTGTCTTTTTAGCGATATCTGTTTGAATTTTTATTTTTTCCAGTAGTTGCAAACAAGTCGAACAAATATCCGTTTTTGGTGACCCAAATCCGAGATTAAATTCTGTGTTAAATACTTTTCGAAAAAGTGCTCTTGTGGCTATTGGGTGAATGTTTTGATTTTTATACATTTGGTAAAGTTTGGATATATTTAATTCGGCAGGTAAATAAAGGCAGCCAGATGTGGAACCACGCCAGTAATGAGGTTCTGTGCAATGTGAAGATTGAATAAAAGTATTAATGCCATTCCTTTTTTCGACAAACTTGTGACTCCTGTGATCCCCTCCTGGATTCTCTGTAGGATATTCTCCTGTCTCAAAATGTTTCTTTAAAACAGTTTGCACTCTATGTTTTTTTTATATTTAAGTAACTTAGAAAAACATTTTGACATACAAGCACAGGTTTCTTATTTACTTGTATGTAAAATTTCGTAGTAAAAGTTTTGGAGCTATGTGTATTCATTCTCGATCTTTTACGTTTTGTCGGTACACATTTATTGTATTTTAAAATAAGTGTATCCTGCGCCTGTGTATATATTGGTATTTTGTAAAATGCTGTATGAAAATTCGCGATGTCGTTCATAGTCAAAGAATTACAAAGAAATCCCTTATGTGACCAAATAACTCGTTCAGGTAACATCGGCGATTCATACCTAAAACAAAAGAAACTTATGTAGGTATTTAAATTTTTATTCAAGTTTCTGTTTTTTGTAAGTACTAACCGAACTAAAGCTTTCATTGAAATATGTCATCGAAAGTGGTAAAGCACTTACGATGTCGGGTCTACCATTAAAAAAACATAGTCGAAAAACGAGATAAAAAAGATAACAAAGAAGCATTAAGAAACGTTAGAGATTCGGTTAAGTTCTTAGCATGTTATAAAACAAACTAAATAAACGGCTTAATTGACTAAAAATACCTACACACTAATTTTGTTACAAATAGGTAGGTAGGTACCTACTTAGAAATGAATTCTAATGCTTTATCACTTAATTTTAACATTTTCAACATATACCTATAACGAATTTAAAAAGAAATTACTTCGTATAGGTACGTACTTAATAACGAAAAACAATGTACACAACCCTGGATAAAATAACTACTGACCTTCGTTTCTTTGCTTTATTTTGCTTCCAGTTTTCGGGATCAGCAGTTCGTTTTCTGGCTTTATTTTTAGGCACAACTTTGGGACGACACTCCATTATCTATATTTCACTTCTTTAAAATTAAAACAAAACTTTTAAACACTTTTAAATTAGAAAAAAATAGGACATGCAGCGAGTAGTTGCGTTAGAAACGGCCATTGAAAGTGCTCGCCTCTGATTGGTTGAAATGGACTTTTTCACATTTGTTATGACGCTTTAGGACTTTTCCGGGTTTGTTATAAAAGCTTAACTTTATGCATAGAAATCTACTGGATTTTGCCATATTTGCTAGAATCTCTCAATGTAGACTAAGAAATGAAAATGTTGCTATACTAAAAACAACAAAATCGATGTTTGGTATTATATGGGACTTTGCCGCCTTTGTTATTATAACCCTGAATATTCAAGAGTGTTTTTGACCTAAAGTGTTATTTATTTTATAAAACACTGTCACGTATAATGAGATTTCATACAATGTTGGCGGTATTGTGTGTTTAACGAGTGATTAGTTACCCAAGCTTTGCAAGTTGATTATTGGTAGAGATGCTGTGTAAAGCGTATATAACTCTTATACAGACTCTATACCCTGTATACCTATTACCATGTTAAACGGGTGAATAACTTTTGTTTATTAGTAAGGCTGAAACCATTTACTTTGATTTTCGTCGGTACCCGCGCCGGATTTATTTGAACTATTTTCTTTTTTATTTTCCCGGTAATAGTGACTTGTTAAATTTATATATTTCTCTCCACTTCATTAACGGATGTAAATAATTCAGTCGCAATATCATTAAAATCGTCGAAGCATTTTGACCGCATTTTATGCTCACTGTGTTTTGGGTTCCATAGTAGTGTTTTGAGTGATAGAGGTCTATTAGTTTCAATACTTTTTCGTCGTCTCATTCCACAATGTTTAGTCGATAAAAAGACTGACACGTCAGTATTCCTTAAAGCCAGCGGGCAACTAAAGAACGGAGAGTGGCGTGCCCGCGCGGGCTCAAGCCACCGGCAAGATCGTTAAAATAAGGCCGCCGGCCTTGCCCGCCAGGTTTGTGCCGGCGGGCCGCCGGCTTCGGTGTGTAGACAGCTTTTGCTGTCAAGACCGCGTTCTTAAATGATGATTTAGAAAAAACCATTTATATGAAAATGCCAGATTGCTACAATACTAGTATTTCAAATTGCAAAGTTTTTAAACTTAAGAGGCTATTTATGGACTTAAGCAGAGCTTCTAGAGCTATATAGAAGAGGGGGCTAACGAGCAAGAGTTGCACCTGCTGATAAGTGATCACCTTTCTTGAAGGTCCCTATGTCGTATTCATTCGGAAATACTCCTGCCGGTAATTGGTTCCACAACAGAGTAGTGCGAGGTAAAAAGTGTCGGGAGAAACGCACAATTGTACACCTAACAGGGTGTATATGTTCACTACCTGCTAATTATTGTAACACCTAACATAGAAATGATTTAATATATAACATATAATGCAATAAAATACATACCGAGGAGTCATTGAACACAGAATTAAAGACACAAACAAGTGAAAGCGAAGACTCGAGTGAGTATGAAACAGACTCTGGGAGACTAGATGAAACCTACTACCCCCCTCGTTATGTGAGACAGAATTACGAAAGTAATATTACAGTAAGATTACCGCGGACGCGTGATAAACAAAATAATGGAAACAAAGAGAGTTATATGTGTTTATTTACTGATTTGACTGATCCACAGACCATAGAAGAAGCGTTGTTATCACCAGAAAGCATGGAATGGAAGAAAGCCGTGCATGAAGAATATAGTTCCCTGATGAAGAACAAAACATGGAGCTTGACAGATCTTCCTGCAAGCAAAAAGCCTTTATCCTGCAAGTGGGTATACAAAAAGAAAACTGACCAGAGTGGAAATATTGTCCGTTACAAGGAAAGGCTTGTATTTAAAGGCTATGCTCAAAAATGAGGCACGGATTATGAAGTGTGAGTGTGAGTATACTCACCAGTGGTCAGGTATACAACTATTCGTTATTTACTGGCTTTAGCAGCCAAGTATGAACTACAAATAGATCAAATGGATGCGGTGTCAGCCTTCCTCCAAGGCGAGATTGATAAAGAAATCTACACGCAGCAGCCAGAACAATATAAACAAGGATCTCAGGTATGTAAGCTACATAAATCCATATATAGCCTCAAGCAGGCCAGCAGATTGTGGAATATAAAACTAAAAATGCTTTAAATGAGTTAGGCATGCAACAATCAAAAACAGATCCTTGTGTCTATTTTGATGCAGAGAAAAATACATTTATAATAACCCCAGACAGCGGGTTGATGATTTGATGTTATTTACTGGTCAGCAATCAAACAAAAATCTATTAAAAGAGAAATTAAATCAATACTTTGAAATGAAAGATATTGGCCCTGTAAGCCAATGTGTAGGCTAGAGAGAAGGTAATGATCGATCAAGAAAAATACATAAAAGAAATTTTGACACGATTCAGAATGTCAGACTGTAAACCTGTAAAAACGCCATTTGAAGTTGGTGTTAAATTTTATAAAAATGACAAAAAGGAAATTATTGAATGTCCTTATCAACAAGCAATTGGGTCCTTACTCTATGTGGCTCAAGGCACTCATAAAACTAAAAAATGATTTAAATGAGTTAGGTATGCAACAGTCAAAAACAGATCCTTGTGTCTATTTTGATGCAGAAAAAAATACATTTATAGCTGTCTGGGTTGAAGATTTAATGTTATTTACTGGTCAGCAGTCAAACAAAAATCTATTAAAAGAGAAATTAAATCAATACTTTGAAATGAAAGATATTGGCCCTGTAAGCCAATGTATAGGCTAGAGAGAAGGTAATGATCGATCAAGAAAAATACATAAAAGAAATTTTGACACGATTCAGAATGTCAGACTGTAAGCCTGTAAAAACGCCATTTGAAGTTGGTGTTAAATTTTATAAAAATGACAAAAAGGAAATTATTGAATGTCCTTATCAACAAGCAATTGGGTCCTTACTCTTGGGGATGAGTGCCTTGAGCCACATGGCTCAAGGCACTCGTCCTGATATATCCTTTACTGTGAATACACTAAGCAGATTTAGCAAAAACCCAAGCGCTGGACACTGATCTGCAGTGAGGAGAATATTTAGATATTTAAAAGGTACAAAAGATTTAAAGTTGGTTTATACCAAAAATGGTAATAAAGAAATAACAGGATATTGTGATGCCGCCTGGGCTAGTGATGTGCACGATAGAAAATCATACACTGGCTATCTATTCATGTTGCAAAATGGCGCTATTTCTTGACGCTCACAAAAGCAGCAGACTGTTGCTTTATCGACAGCCGAGGCAGAGTACATGGCAATGTCTTCAGCGGCGCAAGAAGCACTGTGGCTGCAGCAGCTGCATAGCAAGCTTGGTATACAAGTAAAAAACCCACTCATCATCTTCAGTGACAACCAAAGTGCAATAAAATTGACTATCAAGGATTGCTATTTACCTAGACCTAAACATATAGACATTCGCCATCATTTCCTGAAAAATCATGTTAACAATCTAAAAATTAAGTTTGTGAATATTAAGGGTGAAGAAATTATAGCTGATAACTTAACTAAGGGCACTGCTGCTGATAAAAATTCATATTGTGCAACAGAAATGGGGTTATGTTCCAAGGCGGGTGTTAAATTATATTTAAACACACCCATTTTTAGTTCTTATATATCGCATAGGTGGCGCTGGCTCCTTTCTTGTAAAAGTTTCTATAATGTTACCTGTCTTATGTCTATGGCTGTAATAAAAGTTAGTAAGTCGCACTTCATTTTAATATTTCATTTATCACCACAAATACGCTAATTTCCTTCAATTGTTTACGTCAAAATGTCTCACAAATACACATGTCTGTACTTCATGGACGGGTAGTGATGTGCTACACATAATGATTATTATAGGAGCTATATCAATAAAGGTAACACGATAACAGACCCGATTTTCTATAAAATATACTTTTACGTAACTTTTACAAAAGATACGTTGTACAAATTTATGAACTATAATATTATATTATATATAAGTATATGTCGGTCGGTATGTGGTCCACTTCTTTTTTTTTCAGTTTTCTTCATCACCGTCCGAGTCTTCGGATTCCGAATCATCGTAGACGTTAACTGGTGATTTTGTCCTTGGCTCTGCGTTTTCTTGCGTAGCAGATGTACTGGGTAAAACTTCAGTACTTGTCGCTCGTCTAGGACTAGGGTAAGAACTGAACAGGCGTGGAACTGCCACACTGAATTTCTTGAAATATTGGGCAACTAGGTAGATAGGGTATCGATGCCACAAGCCCCACATTCGGCTCATCGATATTTTCAAGAATCTTTAAAGCTTTGTTGTGCTGTATTGAGCGTCATCTTCATCTGATTGTAAATTGTCATCCGATAAATTGGTATCATCGGGAAGGCCGAAAATATGTTCTAATTCATTGAACATTTCTAAATCATTGAGCACTCTTTTACTACCACTCATTTTTAAAACCTGTAACAAACAAAGCGATAAATATGCATAGCATGCTCAAACTACATCACGGCACCACAAAACACGGGCAGAGGGAATATTTTAACATCACAAAAAAAGCATGCACGGGTAGAGGGAATATTTTTACCACCACAAAAATAAACTATTTTAAAATTTAAAATTTTACAGAAAACCAGTAAAATATATACTGCAAACAATAAGAATTATAGCAACTTACCTTTAGATGGATCCGAAAATTGGAGATATATAAAGATTTATCAACAGGTGCCAAAATTCACTTATTTTTACATTGACCACATTCAAGTCCATAATAAATAATGTCATAGGTTTTACAGAGACAATGTTGCCATAGAAAAAAATCGATACTACAACTCGTTTTAGAAATAGCTACCAAATAATAAAAGGATATTCGCTTTATTTTTCTGCCCGCAAATTCGACGCATCTTACGCAGCCCCCCTGCTTAAGGGCCCCACACATTAACAGTTCGCCGGCGGGGATAATAATCAGCCTGCCTGTTATTCGGAAAAGACCACAGACACACAGTTCCTTTGACGTTTTTAGTCGACAGTCAATGCGAACCCAATGTATGTGGCCGCTTGCCGTCACAGACCTGCGTCGACAAGTATCGGCCGGACAATGCTTGATCTCAAGGCCGAATCGAATAAGCACTAGCAGGTAGTCGGCCGGCGGCCTTCCGTTCATAACCACGTGCCAGTTAACCGCCGACAGTTCTTTGTTTTTCGACATTGCGAAAATTTATAAGCAAAATGGACAACAAGCCGCAATTTATTACAAGTTTTATAGAATTATATCGAAGTTTCCCATATTTATGGAAAGTTAAGGATGATTCTTACCACAACAGGAGATTGAAAGACGATGCTTACGCCAAATTATTAGAATACTAGCTGCTGTCCGCGACTTCGTTTGCGCGGACTTCTTTTACTCCGCACAGCTCCTCCCCCGTAGGTGATAGCGTAATAATATGTAGCCTATATGTTGACCCGACGTGTTAGTAATAGTCATGCAAAATTTGAAGTAAATCCATGCAGTACTTTTTGAGTTTACCCCGGACTTACATTGACTTTCCTACGATTTTATTATATGTATAAGATTATCAAACCACAGTACCTTCAGCCACAATTGATACAGTGAAAAAGAAAAATTAATAATTTAAAAAGTTCATTCCGAAGAATTAAAAAAGGTAAGTGTGACTTTTTTACCTATTTCATTTATTCTGCCATATTTTGTAAGTTTTTTGTGCAAGGGTATTTACGGGGAAGACAGAGCCGTTAAATGAGTTTAGTTAGTAGGTAGGTATATTTACCTACATTTCTTATTTCTTATTTAAATTTCTAATTTTTCAGGTCAAAAACCAAAAGTCGGGATCGTCAGCTGATGAAGTATATACATCAAGATTGTGGTATTTTGACTTATTGTTGTTCACCGCAGATCAAGAAACACCACGGAATAGTATCGGAAGCGACAGCACCATCGATGAAAATGAAACAGTAAGCATTTTGAAATATTTATTTTAATTTACAAAATTATATTGAAACGATACAGCTCCGTCATGCATGAAATATTCTTTGTATTTGTCACGATTTAATTTTGCGTTTTCACATACATTTCTGTTGTGCCCTTGTTGTAAACTGTTCAGGGGATTAACTAGGCTTAAATCTTCATGTTCAATCCTACCAAAATCTAAATATTCAGTAACCAGTGCTCGGGTAGGTAGGTAATTGGCTTTTTCTTTTCTCTTTAACACATTGTGAAGGCAACATGAAGCTAAAACTATGTAACCAATTTTTTCTGGTTTCATATTGATTTCCGTATGAAAAACTCTAAATCGTGTAGATAATATGCCAAAAGTATTTTCTATTGTGTGTCGAGCTCTACACAAGCGATAGTTAAAAATACGCTCATCGCGAGTTAAATTTCTTTGTGTGTAAGGTTTAATAACATTTTCATGTAATGCAAAAGCATCATCGGCTACAAATACAAAGTTCATATTGTTTATATTCATATTGTTACGTAGTAAACTCAATTGCTTATTTTGCAACTTGTTATAAAAACTAGTATACTCAATAAATCCTCCTTCGGATACCCTTCCGTTACAGCCGATATCAACATATATAAATTCGTAGTTTGCATTTATAACTGCCATTACCCAATACTAAAATACTTAAATAATATTTATAGTACAATACTAAAATAATGTTTATAAATATAATAGTAAGATCCACTGATGTGCTTGCCATCAATAGCACCTCCACAATTAGGAAAATGCCATCGACTTTCATAACCTCTTGCAATCTCTTGCCATTCTTCGATAGACGATGGTAACTGAAAAAAAAACATAACCAAAACAAACTATTACTATTTTTCAGTTTTGCGAAGATGATACGCATATGCCCTCGCCGTCTACTACTAATTCATCATCACAATCACTGCTGCCACCAAACTCGCCATAGCCTTCCGACATTACGATACAATCACGACAATCAACGCCTACAGTTCAATCCAAGTTCGTCAGCAAATAAAAGAAAAAGTGTATTACCTAATGAAGCTTACAAAGCCTTGAAAGAAGACGATGAGTATGATGGCATAGGACTGAATGTAGCTTGTAAGTTGCGACGTATGCACGAAGAGCAAAGGTTGTATGCAGATTTATTAATTAATAAAGTAATATTATACGGAATGAAACATAGACTGCAAGAAGAAACTAGTCTTTCTGGTCTTGTGCCCACACAGTCGCAAATTACACGTTCGCCGCATTTAACACAGCAGGTAGCTTCAACATCTACTGGAACTATTATACAGCGTCAACCGATGTCTCAGTCGATATTACAACTATCTCCAGTGGGAGTTAAAACTTCCGAGACGATTGTGATTAATAAGTACAATGTATGTGAGGACATTGATGACCTGTCGCAGTATGTGGTTTTTAACAAAAACCAGGAATATATATTACTTAATGTTTTTTTTTCTCAATAAAGTCATTAATAATTTCTAAATATTGTTTGCTTACCTTCATATATAAATCTTTTAGCACTAAACAAATTATTAACGGTATTGTGTGTTAATTAATTAACGGTATTGTGTGTTTAACGAGTGATTAGTTACCCAAGCTTTGCAAGTTGATTATTGGTAGAGATGCTGTGTAAAGCGTATATAACTCTTATACAGACTCTATACCCTGTATACCTATTACCATGTTAAACGGGTGAATAACTTTTGTTTATTAGTAAGGCTGAAACCATTTACTTTGATTTTCGTCGGTACCCGCGCCGGATTTATTTGAACTATTTTCTTTTTTATTTTCCCGGTAATAGTGACTTGTTAAATTTATATATTTCTCTCCACTTCATTAACGGATGTAAATAATTCAGTCGCAATATCATTAAAATCGTCGAAGCATTTTGACCGCATTTTATGCTCACTGTGTTTTGGGTTCCATAGTAGTGTTTTGAGTGATAGAGGTCTATTAGTTTCAATACTTTTTCGTCGTCTCATTCCACAATGTTTAGTCGATAAAAAGACTGACACGTCAGTATTCCTTAAAGCCAGCGGGCAACTAAAGAACGGAGAGTGGCGTGCCCGCGCGGGCTCAAGCCACCGGCAAGATCGTTAAAATAAGGCCGCCGGCCTTGCCCGCCAGGTTTGTGCCGGCGGGCCGCCGGCTTCGGTGTGTAGACAGCTTTTGCTGTCAAGACCGCGTTCTTAAATGATGATTTAGAAAAAACCATTTATATGAAAATGCCAGATTGCTACAATACTAGTATTTCAAATTGCAAAGTTTTTAAACTTAAGAGGCTATTTATGGACTTAAGCAGAGCTTCTAGAGCTATATAGAAGAGGGGGCTAACGAGCAAGAGTTGCACCTGCTGATAAGTGATCACCTTTCTTGAAGGTCCCTATGTCGTATTCATTCGGAAATACTCCTGCCGGTAATTGGTTCCACAACAGAGTAGTGCGAGGTAAAAAGTGTCGGGAGAAACGCACAATTGTACACCTAACAGGGTGTATATGTTCACTACCTGCTAATTATTGTAACACCTAACATAGAAATGATTTAATATATAACATATAATGCAATAAAATACATACCGAGGAGTCATTGAACACAGAATTAAAGACACAAACAAGTGAAAGCGAAGACTCGAGTGAGTATGAAACAGACTCTGGGAGACTAGATGAAACCTACTACCCCCCTCGTTATGTGAGACAGAATTACGAAAGTAATATTACAGTAAGATTACCGCGGACGCGTGATAAACAAAATAATGGAAACAAAGAGAGTTATATGTGTTTATTTACTGATTTGACTGATCCACAGACCATAGAAGAAGCGTTGTTATCACCAGAAAGCATGGAATGGAAGAAAGCCGTGCATGAAGAATATAGTTCCCTGATGAAGAACAAAACATGGAGCTTGACAGATCTTCCTGCAAGCAAAAAGCCTTTATCCTGCAAGTGGGTATACAAAAAGAAAACTGACCAGAGTGGAAATATTGTCCGTTACAAGGAAAGGCTTGTATTTAAAGGCTATGCTCAAAAATGAGGCACGGATTATGAAGTGTGAGTGTGAGTATACTCACCAGTGGTCAGGTATACAACTATTCGTTATTTACTGGCTTTAGCAGCCAAGTATGAACTACAAATAGATCAAATGGATGCGGTGTCAGCCTTCCTCCAAGGCGAGATTGATAAAGAAATCTACACGCAGCAGCCAGAACAATATAAACAAGGATCTCAGGTATGTAAGCTACATAAATCCATATATAGCCTCAAGCAGGCCAGCAGATTGTGGAATATAAAACTAAAAATGCTTTAAATGAGTTAGGCATGCAACAATCAAAAACAGATCCTTGTGTCTATTTTGATGCAGAGAAAAATACATTTATAATAACCCCAGACAGCGGGTTGATGATTTGATGTTATTTACTGGTCAGCAATCAAACAAAAATCTATTAAAAGAGAAATTAAATCAATACTTTGAAATGAAAGATATTGGCCCTGTAAGCCAATGTGTAGGCTAGAGAGAAGGTAATGATCGATCAAGAAAAATACATAAAAGAAATTTTGACACGATTCAGAATGTCAGACTGTAAACCTGTAAAAACGCCATTTGAAGTTGGTGTTAAATTTTATAAAAATGACAAAAAGGAAATTATTGAATGTCCTTATCAACAAGCAATTGGGTCCTTACTCTATGTGGCTCAAGGCACTCATAAAACTAAAAAATGATTTAAATGAGTTAGGTATGCAACAGTCAAAAACAGATCCTTGTGTCTATTTTGATGCAGAAAAAAATACATTTATAGCTGTCTGGGTTGAAGATTTAATGTTATTTACTGGTCAGCAGTCAAACAAAAATCTATTAAAAGAGAAATTAAATCAATACTTTGAAATGAAAGATATTGGCCCTGTAAGCCAATGTATAGGCTAGAGAGAAGGTAATGATCGATCAAGAAAAATACATAAAAGAAATTTTGACACGATTCAGAATGTCAGACTGTAAGCCTGTAAAAACGCCATTTGAAGTTGGTGTTAAATTTTATAAAAATGACAAAAAGGAAATTATTGAATGTCCTTATCAACAAGCAATTGGGTCCTTACTCTTGGGGATGAGTGCCTTGAGCCACATGGCTCAAGGCACTCGTCCTGATATATCCTTTACTGTGAATACACTAAGCAGATTTAGCAAAAACCCAAGCGCTGGACACTGATCTGCAGTGAGGAGAATATTTAGATATTTAAAAGGTACAAAAGATTTAAAGTTGGTTTATACCAAAAATGGTAATAAAGAAATAACAGGATATTGTGATGCCGCCTGGGCTAGTGATGTGCACGATAGAAAATCATACACTGGCTATCTATTCATGTTGCAAAATGGCGCTATTTCTTGACGCTCACAAAAGCAGCAGACTGTTGCTTTATCGACAGCCGAGGCAGAGTACATGGCAATGTCTTCAGCGGCGCAAGAAGCACTGTGGCTGCAGCAGCTGCATAGCAAGCTTGGTATACAAGTAAAAAACCCACTCATCATCTTCAGTGACAACCAAAGTGCAATAAAATTGACTATCAAGGATTGCTATTTACCTAGACCTAAACATATAGACATTCGCCATCATTTCCTGAAAAATCATGTTAACAATCTAAAAATTAAGTTTGTGAATATTAAGGGTGAAGAAATTATAGCTGATAACTTAACTAAGGGCACTGCTGCTGATAAAAATTCATATTGTGCAACAGAAATGGGGTTATGTTCCAAGGCGGGTGTTAAATTATATTTAAACACACCCATTTTTAGTTCTTATATATCGCATAGGTGGCGCTGGCTCCTTTCTTGTAAAAGTTTCTATAATGTTACCTGTCTTATGTCTATGGCTGTAATAAAAGTTAGTAAGTCGCACTTCATTTTAATATTTCATTTATCACCACAAATACGCTAATTTCCTTCAATTGTTTACGTCAAAATGTCTCACAAATACACATGTCTGTACTTCATGGACGGGTAGTGATGTGCTACACATAATGATTATTATAGGAGCTATATCAATAAAGGTAACACGATAACAGACCCGATTTTCTATAAAATATACTTTTACGTAACTTTTACAAAAGATACGTTGTACAAATTTATGAACTATAATATTATATTATATATAAGTATATGTCGGTCGGTATGTGGTCCACTTCTTTTTTTTTCAGTTTTCTTCATCACCGTCCGAGTCTTCGGATTCCGAATCATCGTAGACGTTAACTGGTGATTTTGTCCTTGGCTCTGCGTTTTCTTGCGTAGCAGATGTACTGGGTAAAACTTCAGTACTTGTCGCTCGTCTAGGACTAGGGTAAGAACTGAACAGGCGTGGAACTGCCACACTGAATTTCTTGAAATATTGGGCAACTAGGTAGATAGGGTATCGATGCCACAAGCCCCACATTCGGCTCATCGATATTTTCAAGAATCTTTAAAGCTTTGTTGTGCTGTATTGAGCGTCATCTTCATCTGATTGTAAATTGTCATCCGATAAATTGGTATCATCGGGAAGGCCGAAAATATGTTCTAATTCATTGAACATTTCTAAATCATTGAGCACTCTTTTACTACCACTCATTTTTAAAACCTGTAACAAACAAAGCGATAAATATGCATAGCATGCTCAAACTACATCACGGCACCACAAAACACGGGCAGAGGGAATATTTTAACATCACAAAAAAAGCATGCACGGGTAGAGGGAATATTTTTACCACCACAAAAATAAACTATTTTAAAATTTAAAATTTTACAGAAAACCAGTAAAATATATACTGCAAACAATAAGAATTATAGCAACTTACCTTTAGATGGATCCGAAAATTGGAGATATATCGTCGGCCTAGAGTGTAAACCTGCTAACTCACTACAATGAAATTTTAGGGGATGGACAAAAAACTTCATAAAACTTTAAATTGTACTTTAGGTTGCAAACAAAAAATATAGTTGGTTTAATTTGTATCATTTTGTACAATAATATACAAAAAATAAAATATAATTTAATAGTTAGTGTTTTATTAAGGATTTTGTGACTTAGCAGGGTTTTGCAGCTGCACGAAGGATATGAGAATGGATTTAGCAGGGGTTTTTAAAATAAAATAATTAGGTAGTAAAGTAATCATTTATTAAAAAATCACATATTTATTCAAAACAAACAACTTATTATAAAGTAAGCCGGTGCAACCCACTCTTGCACCGGCTTACTTTAACTATAACTTTAACTTTAACTTTAACCATTAACAAAATGTGAAATGAACTGTCAAGTTCGATTTATGCAAGTCTGTCATAAAAGTGAAGAAATTAAAAAGTGGCAACATCGTAGTGTCATCCCTTTCAAATCAATCTAAGAAAAAAGGGATGACACTACGATGTTGCCACTTTTTAATTTCTTTACTTTTTTGACAGACTATACATAATAACATCTTACAAAAAATTCAGTCTTATCGATTGATTATAACAATTTACCCCATGGCTGATTAGTCATGGGGTAAATTGTCGTAATATGGACGGTAATCTTCGGGAAGAGATCTTTTTAAATATTGCAGGTCTTCAAACTTCCTGGCAGTGATCTTCCTTCGATTTTCATGGAGATTTGGAAGTTCATTTAATGATAAAGGAACAACCGGGGATTTTCTTTGGGGTAAAGTTTGCCATTCATCAGGGAATCTGAGTTTGAAATATATATCACCACTTGGAGTATAGCGCAAAGCTCTTATGTCAGTCACTTTAGCGTCACCTCTACCGCGACCCGGACGTATGCTTTTGAAGTACTGAACGTCGTTAAATTTTTTGAAAAACGTATGGCTCAGATAGGTAACGTCATAAGGTTTCGGTTTTTTCCTAGCTGATCTGCAAATTCCGACATATTCAGCAGGCACGTTTATATCTTTATTTTTCAGGGCACGTTCGATAGCAGAGTGCATACTATCTGCTTCCATTTGAGTATGCCCTACCTCCAAAAACTTCTGCTCGATGCTTATGTTGTGTTTGATTGCAGTTGAGAGCAGAGCGTTCGACATAATACAATTCCTATTTTGGTAAGTGCAGCCGTCGCTGTAAAATATCGCAGTAAGTATTTCTTCAGAATTTGTATGTGGTAAAACTTTTTTTTCTATTAAATCTACCCATATACTTGCAAACTCTTCAGAATTCAGTCCACCCTCAGTTTCGTTCCATAGATAACAAAATCCATCTTTGTTTTTTAAATTATAAAACGTCAAATTATGAACTTGGAGTTTCGTTCTATAATACAAACTGCTTATTTTTGACTTTGGTGCCATTAGAACTGCTTGTAAATCGACTGTAAAAACAACCTTTCCTTCATCTTTATCTCTGTCTTTTTCTTTTCTAGCTTCGTCTTTCTTGTTCTGATGTTCTTTAAATTCTTCTGGTGACAAGTTTCCAACTTTGTGCAAAGCACATTTCTCGCATTGATCTTTTTTCGGGAGGTATAAGCTTAAGTTTTTGATCTCGAAAGCTTCACTAAAAACAGCTATAGACAAAGGACGCACATTTCGTTGTCTACACCAATCACCTTTATAGAATTCATACAAGGATTGTTTTGTTCGCCATTCTGGCAATAAATATTTTTTTTGGGTTGTGGCGCGACAATAGTGTGATTCCATATTAGGCAACGAGACTAGAAATTCGTCAAGTTCTTTACGTTCTTTGGCAAAAGGCTTTGATGACAAATTCTCAGCACTAGAAGGTTGAGGGACTCTGTGACCTTTACTAGTGTTTGTAACATTTGATTTCTTGTTTTTCCAATTAATCACAGTCCATCTACCAACACCAAGCGTGTTGAGGAACATGGTTCTACAGACTTTGATTCGCTCGTCTTCTTTCTTTAAATAATAGACTAGCGATTGACTTCTTCTAGATTGTCTTTCGTCATGTCTTCCTCGTGGCCTTTTAATAGGCATCGCTGTAACAAAGCTATCGATGAAGGTTTTCTTCTCTGGCCAACTCATGCTCCAAAATCTTTCAAATAACCCTTTTCTTTCTTCTTCTGTAATTATTGAACATTTAATAGTTCCTTTTTCTGTCTGCCTACACCTGCATCGTTCCTTCATTTTTCTAGGTTCTTTTGGTATCTCGTAATTCCACGTATCTTCCTTTTTTCTACCGTAGTATTTCTTCCCCGATTCTCTTAGTTTTCTATTTTTTTCCGCAAACCAATTAGACTTTTGTACTTGCATCCTTTTCTTTCGTTTTTTACTTTTTTTCGGATAATCACTATCAGACTCGGAGTCAGAATGGAAACCGTACGGAACTATACCGTCTTGATCACTTTCATCTGTTATTTGGTCTTCAAAGGATGATGATGAGGTGGAAGGAATATCATCGGATCTTTCTAACGATCGTTGACTATTGTCATGGTTATGAGGCACATTTTCACTGTTTATTTCAGCAACGTGCATGGTTTCTTGATTCACACTCTCTGAAACTAAAATAGGCTCATTTGTGGAAGTAGACGGTAATATTTGAATATTCTGAGGTAATTCAGGATTTTCTAATTTATCGGGGAAATTAATGTATTCGAATTCCACATTTTCCATCACCAACAACGGGCCGTCATCATGTTGCTGAGGCGAAACATTTTTACTTGCATTTTCTTCACTATTTTCACCCAGTAAGTTGCAATTTTTTTCTGAACTTAAAATAGGCTCATTTGTGGAAGTAGACGGTAATATTTGAATATTCTGAGGTAATTCAGGATTTTCTAATTTATCGGGGAAATTAATGTATTCGAATTCCACATTTTCCATCACCAACAACGGGCCGTCATCATGTTTCTGAAGCGATACATTTTGACCTCCATTTTCTTCACTATTTACACCCAGTAAGTTGCAAATTTTTTTAGCTCGCCATAACTGATATGAAGACATCTACAACAAGCAATATTATTGTGGTAAGTTATGATTTATTGTAATTTTATTGAAACTTTATAAAATAGGTAGGTAAATATAATACTGCTAAATCCCTAAAAATGCTGTTAATTATCTGCAAAAACCTGCTAACTCCCATTACTACCAACGGATAAGCAAGTGATACGAAAACCACGATTTAACTTAGATTTCAATAGATCCCATTGAAAACAAATGTACATAAAGGCAATATTCACTTACCGTTACAATATGACGAACATTAAATACACTAACAAACCGAAAAACACACTAAATTGTAATAATTTACACGAGGGCAATGCTTGACGTCAGATGCTCATACAAAATGGCGGTTGACAGCGGATTTAGCCGCCAAATTTGAATCGATCGGATTTACCAGTTTTACTCATCACACGTTTACGAAAACTTGCGATTGAAGTAGGAAATAGCTGTGTTACTTGACGATGTGCTGTCCCTTTTTCTATCGAATGGCATCAAAATGTTCCATGAGCCAAAAATGGATTTAGCAGGTTTACACTCTAGGCCGACGATATAAAGATTTATCAACAGGTGCCAAAATTCACTTATTTTTACATTGACCACATTCAAGTCCATAATAAATACTTATATAATAATTGGGAATAAAACGAATTTTCCCATTCATATAAGGTCGATATTTTTCCCAAGGGACGGTCGGCGTACAATCGAGCGGTGCGCGCGGGGGGTGTGCTCCGCCCAGCGCGCGGCCGGGCCCGCTCTCCGTACCGCGGCGTCTGATGTCATCAGTCTGCGCTCACGCGGCGGCGGCGTTGGGCGCGGACCTGTTTCGTTGCAATCGAACGCTTCTTCCAGATCGTTCGCCTGGTGTGGCTTCTCCTGGTCCTGGCCAATGCATCTGCAGGCTGGTACGGCTGCGCCTCTTCAGTGAATTAAGTGTAGTGCTACTTAAAGTGAAACGGTGTCCGCCGCCACCGTTTCTTTGTTTCAGTGATAAATTAAAGTGTGTGTTGTTGGTGTTTGATTCCAAATATTCCCCGTAGCTAGTCTTCCTTTGTTGTGTTCGTCTCTTCTTATTGGTAATAAAAGGTTATCAGATAAAAGGTAAATAAAGGTATTTTAGGTTGTGCAAGGCGGTAAGGTACCAGGAAAATCGTAAGTATACCAAAATATAATTATTATTAACCATCATGGTTAGAAGCTATTGAATGTAGTAACCGTTATGGTTAAAACATATGGAAGGAAGGTTAGGGATTTTAGTGGATAAAAGAGATAATCATCGTGGTTAGACTTTGAGACGACTGCCAAAGTCGCTAGAGGGTAACCATCGTGGATAGTAAGAGATAACCATCGTGGTTAGACACTTAGGATGACCGACATGGCCATAAAGAGATAACCCACGCGGTTAGTGAGAGGTAACCGTCGTGGTTAGACACTTAGGATGACCGACATGGTCATAAAAAGATAACCCACGCGGTTAGTGTGGTTACAACGTCGTGGTTAGATATTTGATGGTGGTAGCTGACGGTAGTGCTGGCTACCGCCAAAGGACCCTTAAGATTTGGCCGTTTTTAGGCCCATGAAGATGATTTGGCGTCAATTATTGGACAAATGGAAAAAAGCGACGATGGAGAACACAATCATATATTCCAAAGGGTTGCTTGCCACAGCTATTAAAGCTGCTATTGGATGAGTTAAGTGTAAATGCTGAAAAAAAAAACTGGATTTAAAAAATGTGGCATTGTTTCATTAGATCCTAAGCAAGTTCTAGTAAGGCTTCCTCGGCAAGAAGAGAATGAAGAGACAAAACTAACGGCTGTGAGCGATAGTATATTGAAGTTGTTAAAGGAAATGCGCTATGGCTCCATGAATATTAGAGAACCCAAAAAGAAGAGAAAGCTAGAAGTAGTGGCTGGAAGAAGTGTGAGTGCTGAGGAAATAGATTGAAATAAAGAGCAGGAACCTGTAAAACCAAAGAAAAAAACACTGAAGCAAATAAATGGATTAACTCCAAAACTTACATATTTAAAAGGGAAGGGAATTGGCAAAAAAACAAAACCTAAAATTGCCAAATTGCAGATAGACGACGACTACAATGAAAACAATAATTCCAATATAAAAATATGTGTCCATATAAAAGAGATTAGTGAGAAAAAAATAATTAAAATGCCTGGTAAGTTAAGCGATCCTGTTGTAATGATTTCGGAATATTTCCATCGAAGAGATGCCAATTATATTTGCTGATAATTTGATTGTCAAAAAATTACTATAAAAGCTGATGATAAGGCCAAAAGAACCAAAACACGAGTAAACAAGATCATGACAAAGAAAAGGAAAACCTTCAAATTAACATCACACAGAAGCCAGGAATTAACATAATATCAGATATCAAATGTTAAGACAAATATGTAATAATTCCACCGTTAACAATTCCGAAAAAAATAACTCAATACGTCCAAAGACGAAAAGAAGTCTGAATTTTTACAAAGATACAGAATAAATTTTGAAAGAAGAATAATTATATTTCGACTAATTATAAGAAGTATTTTTGTTGATTTGAATGGATATTTAAGTTGCCTACCAGAATATTAGTTTACTAGCTGACCTGCGCAGCTTCGCCCGCGAATAAATATTATCACCAACATAATTGTGACGACATAGAAGTAAGAAATCCTCGTCGGCCACAGTTTGATACGAATCCGAGACCTATAGTAAAATATGCTAAATATATGCGTAATGTTGACAAACATGATCAATCATATCATACTATACCTGCGAACATAAAATCCTAAAATGGTACAAAAAAGTAAAAATACATATTTTCAAATCGCTAAAATAAACGCGACCAACTGTATAAAATATCTAATAATGAATGACTATACAGTTATAGAATAAAAATTGTAGAAGCTTAACTTCTCGCCAAATCAGCAGAACCATTGCTAGCACCGACACATCAAATACATTTGCCTTAAATTTTATACATTAGTGTTTATAGACAATGACGGAGAAACTACAGATCAAAAATCTAAACTTAAAACTGTATTCTAGCTCATATTTACTGTACTGTCTTCGTTATTTTTCTGATGTTACCGAATGCATATATCGATCTTACGGAATACGTATATGCAATTCAACCAGATCCCCCGTGTTGTGTTTTCCCCGTGTTGGTCCCGGGCTCCTTTGAAGAATAGACCAACTGCCGTTCTGCCAGGCAGGTCGTAAAGTGGCTATGTGCGTCACTATCATCGTGACTACTAGGTGGTAGAGTTCTGCATCGGCTCGACCGGGTCAGGTATCACCGCCTTACCTATTCCTGCTGCAATAGCGTCAGTGCTAGTCGCTGTCGTGTTCCGGTTTGGAGGGTAAGGCAGCCGGTAAACTTATGCATGTGCATGTGGCATTAGACCTCACCACAAGATAGCAACGCACCATTAACATTTTTGGTGTTTATAGGCGATGGTTGACTCTTTCCATCAGGAGACCCATCTGCTTGTTTGCTACCTTATGATATAAAAAAAAAGATAGAAGCATAACGCTGTCATAAAGATCTCACTACGTCATAATGTGAGAAGAAGACAAATAGTTGAATGCGATCAACGTAGTTCGCCGTAACCTGCGGCTTTACAACACTACCGCCGGCACAAACTTCTATCTGCACTACAAGTTTACAGTGAGTATCTTACTGATATTTTCAGTGATCTCCTATTTGCGGGAATACCTCGGAGGTCAGTGGACTGTAAATTTTCGGAATATATTCACGGCTCCAGGATATTCCAGTATTCCATCATGAACATTGACAAATGTTACACATACAACTACATCACGCGCGAGCTGCTCAACTTGACGAACATACGCAATACAAAGTTATTTAGATAAATGGTAGAAGGTAGAACATGTTGATAAATATACATTAAATTGTACAACTTAACTAAATTGTTACAAATTTTCTATTATCTTTCTTGTCTTTAAACTTGTAAAATGTCTACATTTTATTTAAACAAAAATGAACTTTGTAAATCATAGAAATAAGTATTGTGATGTGAAATAATGTTTGTAATTTGTGTTATGTAATTATAATTGAAAAAAAAAAACATAAGCCCGCTGAGTTTCTTCCGCCGGATCTTCTCAGTGTGTGGCCGATTTTCGATCCGGTAGTAAGTGTAAAAAAATCGGCTCACATTATTAGTTTACTGATAAATAATTATAATTTTAAAATATTTGCACACCATATCATGGTAGAATATGTTGATAACTTAATCAAATTTTAATAACTTGTAACTCCCATGTTCTGCCAAATAAATAATTTCTTTCTTTCTTTCTTCTTTCACAAGTTATTACTGTAGTGACTGTGGAAAATCACAGGGAAGTGTTTTAGGGCCCTTGCTCTTTTTAATTTACGTTAATGACCACTCAGAAAGTATCGAACATGATTCATTTCTTATTTGCAGATGACACTACCCTCCTCATTAAACGTAAAAACAAAAATCTTTTAGTAAAGGAAACATTTGATACCTTACTTAAAGTTTCAGAATGGCTTAAAAGTAGCAATCTGAAAATTAACTTGACTGAAACAAAAATAGTCGAATTTCAAACATTTTACTGTCACTAAAAAAGCTCAAATATATTTTTAACAATACCAAAATAGAAAATACAGACAATACTTTAAACTACAAAATTTCTAAGAATATTAATTAACAAACATTGTAATTGGAAAGTTGTGCTTTTGTAACAAAATTGATAGATTTGTGTATGTTTTAAGGCGAATAAGAGAGACAAACATAAACGCTACTTTGTTAGCGTATCTCATCTCTCTCTCATCTGTATTGCGATACGGAATTTCTATTTGGGGAAACTAGTAAATGTAATTAAAATATTTAGATTTATGGATTTCTATGGTAACACTATTTCTATGGTATGGTTGTTTCACTTTCTGACAAAAAGTGGTGAGTGCCCTTTTGTTTGATATATTTTCGAATAGTAGTCTCCGCCTTAGAACATATTTCAAATAAATCTCTTGTGGGAAAAATTAGACCACCATTTGTAAAACTCCAATCTTTCATCACTTATCAAACTATTATCTGCGGTATTATTGCTATATACCGCAGATGCAAGACTTGTCAGTACTGTTTCATTTATAGCATTGATTGTAGATGAAGCGAGAATTAGATAATTGTCTAACGAAATACAGTTTCCTGTAAATGAAGAACGCAACTGCATATCCTGAAATAGTTTGTCATTAATCAATTTTCGGGCGGTCCACCCTGCGATATAACCCACAATATATCGGCTCATCTGCCTCAGATCGTTGTTTTTTAATTCAATTGACCAGCTAATACAAATGTGTTGTTTTCACATTGAATATCACTATCGTTATTGCTATATACCTACCGCAGATGCAAGACCTGTCAATACTGTTTCATTTATAGCATTGATTGCAAATGAATTGAGAATTTGATAATTGTCTAACGGAATAAAGTTTCCTGTAAATGAAGATCGCTTTAAAAATAAAAATAAATTTTCATCATATAAAACAATAAATCAATAATTAAAAAACTAATAAATAAATTAATAAAATATATTCAAAAAACTTATGTACGACCTTATACATGTGGACTGTCAATCGACCTGCGTTCACGCAACGGCCACATGAACATTTTTTCTAGAAATCAAGTAAGTACATAGTGAACTACCGACGGTAATTAATGTGTATCATCAAAAATTAACTGTACGCGAGTGTAATCGTTACCAACTTTATAAAAGGTGTTGTGTGTTATAAAGTGCCGATATTTAATAATAAAGACGGACGGCAGATCTATTATAAGTGCTTTAAATAACATAATTTACACTAGACATTTGTAAAACAATAAAGGACTGCAGTCGATATTTGTGTTTACTCAATACATTTAAATTATAGGGCATTAATACATATTAACCCTTATAAACGCAACTGCATATGCTGAAATAATTTTCTGTAAATTCCCATAAATTGCGTTGCATTAGGGTTATTGTTATGATCTCCACGACTGTAAATAAGACTGAATAATAGTTCTATATGGTCTTGACTTATACGTTGTAATATACGCTATCTTTCCGGACTCCACCAGTTTATGTAAAGAAATTTAATATGAATACACACTAGAAATTCGACAACGCCAATTTTATATTGGCACTGTAATATTTTTTTCTTTTTTATTTTCATAGCAATGTTTGTTCTTGTAATACACTTTTTTGTGATATAATTTTCCATTTCATCTAGATATTCAAAAAATCTATATATATATATAAATCAATCCCTATTTTCCTTGGTCACGACATCACGCCTGAATTGCCGGACCAATTTCGGTAATTTTTTTTTGTTGTGTTTGTAATTGTAAGGAGAAGGTTCTTATAAAAGAAAACATTAAGAAAATTGCGCGGAAAATTAGAAAATTTAATAATACTTAACCATCTTATAAAGCCATTTTGGCTGCGTGGAAGGACAATCCCGTAGACTTATATAAATTACGTGTCACGTTGTTTGTCCGCTACGGATTCCTAATGTGTAAGGCAAAACAACGTTTGCCGGATCAGCTAGTTTAATATAATTTTCTTTGCGAATCGAATTTTTGTAGTCGTATTTTCCGCTTTTACGAGAATTTAAAATTTCAAAAAGATTATTAATTTTTTTTATAAATGTTGTTGTGGGGTCAACATTTTCAAATCTGGGAATAGACATCGATTTACACATTTTCAAGGCTTTAGCTACACTTGTACTCATTAACTGTACAGCCAATTTCACTTTCATTATTTGATTTCCAAATTATATATGGCGGCGCATTAATTTGTTACCCAAATGTAGCCTTTTTGTTTCCTGAAGGTAGGTAAGATATTTGAGCAAATTCCATTGAATTTGTTGATTTCATCGTCAAAAATAATACTATTTGCCTCAAATGTATATGACAAGGATCTAAAAATACGGCCAATTGAGTATTATTACTTGAATAGTTAAAACAGGTTTTCATTCTCTCGACATTGTCTAACGCACAACCTAAAATTCAAGCTGCAGAAAAATTTGCTGAACACCATCGAATGTTATTGCAACAACATCAACACCTACATCGTTACTAAAAATCGTTTTAATTAAGAGTCAGTTTACACTTTAGACCAACTTTTGAGGAGAAATCAAATTTTCCAGCTCCTAATTTTTGATATTATAAGGTACTTTATTTTTGATATTATAAGGTACTTTATAGGTATATTTAATTAAATGGTACCATTAGATAGTTTAATCTTTTAAATGTTGCCTCAATAAAACAAATTTTGCAATCATCAATTAGTATTTCTTATAATAACTGTTCTCCGAAATCAAGTTTCGATAATTACGCAAGGAAGCTATTTTTCCAATAGATGTTTCTACTGCTAGAATCAACAAACTTGATAGAAAAAATACTAAATTACCAGAAACATCAACTATTGTGCCTGAATGAATTACTTTTTTCCTAAAAGATCTATAACTATATCTAATTAATTAAAAAAAACATGCTGATTTCAACGAAAATTAACGAAATATTGACTGGGTTTTTTGTTATCAAATAAAGAGAATTTCCAATCGATATTTTCATAGAATAAAACTATATTCTATTCTTATTCAAAAATAAGTCACTTAAATAATATTTATTTAATTTTTATTTCAAAAATAAATAAAAGTGAATACTATAAAATAGTATAAAATCCGCTACGTCTGTTTGTCAAAATTAGTACCTCCTTGAGGTTGGACCTATGCTATTTTTTCCGCGCTTCCCGCACGTAAATTGAGAACGAATATATAAGTATGACGACCGCAACGTCTTGATACTGAAAAGTAAGTATTTTATTTTTGACTTTTAATGAAGTAGCGACTTGTTTTATATATCTATAAAGGTTTCTATTTACGTTGTTGTATTATTTTAGCGATAATAACGATGGGACGAAAAAATTCCGATGGCCGTTATTGTGGTGCAAGAAAAAGAAAGTATAACTTTACTGCAGGATTGAAGAAAGTAAAAGATATGTGTTTACTTACGCGAGGATCCACAATTGAAACACAACACTCACTCATAACTAATATAATACTCACAAAATTAATGTACTTACAAGGCTTATTAGTAGAAAGTAAAACTATTATACCGCGATTTAAAATACGTGTGCCGCCATCTAGTTAGAGAGAATGAAAACAATTTATCTTATCAGCCTGGACATTCCGCCCACCAAGGACTTGTCCTTAAACTCACCTTGAATATAAAGCTTAAAGAACTGTAGCAAGTATACAAATATGTGATGGCAACACAACATTTAATTTTATACCTATATATAACATAAAATTTATTAACTACGCAAAATAATTAAGAAAAGAATAATGTTCACACTACTGGAGTAAAACTTTACTTATGCAAGGCCAAGAATAATAAATAATATATTTTGTATGTAATATCTAAAGTACTCCCTGTTTACCGCCCACCATGGCAATATTAAATCTACTGTCAATTTTAGTAAGTCACTAGAAACTCATTTTGTTATAACAACTACCTTACTGCATGGGCGTTTCAAAACTCCATTTTTACTCTTTATTGTCACAACTCTAGTTATGTTATCTGGCCCTGGATGTTTATCTATTATTCTGCCTAATATCCATTTGGCTGGTGGAACATTATCCTCCCTTACTACGACTATATCATTAACATTTGGTTCATCAATTTTATTTTTCCACTTATAACGTTGGCTTAAATTCATCAAATATTCTTTTGACCACCTGTTCCAAAAATTAGACACCATTTTTTGACAAAGTTTCCATCTATCTAATCCATTGATATTTTGATTACAATAGTTCTCATCTACAATATTAATAAGCGGTTCACCAACCAAAAAATGCCCTGGTGTCAATGGTAGGGGGTCACATGGATCATCACTTAAAACCGACAGCGGTCGCGAATTTAGGCACGCCTCAATTTGTGTTAAGACTGTTGACATCTCTTCGAAGGTAAGAGTGCTATCACCTATCACTTTTCTCAGATGGCTTTTTACACTGCGGACCCCAGCCTCCCACAACCCACCAAAATTAGGTGCATGGGGAGGTATGAAGTGCCATTTCGTTGATTCAAAAGTAAGTGCGTTCACAATTTCGTTGGACCACCCGGCCTCAGCCCTTTTTAGCATGTCAAATAGCTTTTTGTTAGATCCTACGAAGTTAGTGCCGTTGTCACTGTATAGGTCGCTACAATAACCTCGTCTGGACGTGAAGCGCCTGAACGCGGCAATAAACCCTTTAGTTGTTAGATCAGAAACAGCTTCTATATGTATTGCGCGAGTAACCATACAGACAAATAAACATATATAGCCCTTATACGCTTTGGAACCTCTGCCAGGAGAAAATCTTATATTTATCGGACCAGCATAATCGACCCCTGTTGACTTAAACGGTTTACTAGGCTTTAGTCTCACTTCCGGAATTTGTCCCATAAGTTGTGTTTTATTTGCAGATGTATATCGTTTGCATGTAACACGATTCCTATAACACTTTTTAACTGATTGTCTGGCTCTAATTATAAAATATTGTTGTCTTAAGTAGTTCATCATTATCTGCGGGCCGCAATGCATGGTCTTAATGTGAGAATCCAATATTATTAGACCAGTAAAATGACTTTTATCGGGTAATATTATTGGATGTATCTGATTGTAGGTCACTTCTGCTCGTTGAATACGACCACCTACTCTGATTATTCCATTAACATCCAAAATGGGATAAAGAGTATGAAGTGAACTCGTTTTCAATACATGCCCATGCGTCTGTAAGTTATGTAACTCTTTTTTATAATGGTTAAACTGAACTATTTTAATAATCTTGTTTAAAGTTTCTTCAATTTCCTTAAGCGTTATAATATTTGATATTGGAGGACGTTAATCTTTAGGCATTTTTAATTTCAAAATTCTTCTACAGTAGGACAAAACTCAGAGCATAGTAGATAATGATGAAAATCTCGTTATAATATCGGATTCACTTTCTTCTGCTACTTCTGCTATAAAACACACTGTTTTACTCACATTTGTTTTTTCTTCCAAGTTAGTGTCCGTGTGAGATTTTTTATATGTAATAATTTTGTCTTCGAGCCATTCTGGCCCTTTTTTCCATAGGTTTAAGTTGACTATTTCACCTGGCCGGACACCTCTAGAGGCGCTGTCAGCTGGATACTCTTCAGATCTTACATGTGACCATTGACTGTTGTCCATGATTGTAAGTATTTCAGACACCCTATTCGCAACGAAAGTTTTCCATTTGCTGGGGTGTTTGCTTAACCATGACAAAACAACATTTGAATCCGTCCATGCATGAACGTTTTCTTTAGGTCCTTCTAATAGCCTTGAAACCTCCTTAAGAAGTTTTGCTAATAGCACAGCACCACACAATTCTAAACGTGGTATAGACACTTGTTTCAAAGGGGCGACCTTACTTTTGGAAGTTACTAGGTTTACGTGTATGTGACCCTCATTGTCAACCACACGTACATACACCGCTGCGGCATATGCTAAGCTTGAGGCGTCACAAAAACCTTGTAACTCCATGACCTTGTCAGAATTTCGACTTCCAATCCATCTAGGGATACGAAAGGCCATAAGGTCAAATAACTCCTCACGATAAGAGTACCATTCCCTTAAAAGGGGTTGAGGAAGCTCATCATCCCACTGAATGCCTGATAGCCAAAGTTTTTGGATAAAAACCTTGGCCGTAGTGATGACCGGAGCAACAAGACCTTAAGGATCGAATAATCGAGCAATGTCTGAGATAACACTGCGTTTTGTCACAGGCAACTGCATCGGAGGCAGTTTAACCACATATTCAAACGTGTCTTCTGTTCTGTTCCAAGTGAGGCCTAGAATTTTAATTGTAGCATCCATTTTTATTGTCACCGGATCATCCTGTCTCCTTTTATCCTCACTCATATACGTCATCAAGGCATCGCAATTGCTACTCCATTTTTGGAATTGAAAACCACCCAACTTCATCATCTGATTTAATTTTTCAAAAATACCAACGGCCTCACGCTCATTTTCGCAACCTGTCATAAGGTCATCCATATACAAATCCCGTTTTGTAATAACAGATGCTCTTGAAAAGTTCTGTTGCTCCTCATCGGCCAGTTTGTGTAAAACCTTCACTGCCAGATACGGTGCACAAGCTGTTCCGAATGTCAACGTCAGTAGTTGGTAATGCTCAATGGGACAACCTTCTTTGGTTCTCCATAATATCCTTTGGTAGTTGATGTCTTTGTCACTCACACGAACTTGTCGATACATTTTTACCAAATCTGAAATAATGCAAATTGGGTGTTTTCGCCATCTTAACAATAGCTGTTGCAAATCTTGTTGCAATTTCGGACCTACGAGTAAATTATCATTTAGGGATACGCCATTTGCTCCCTTGCAAGAAGCGTCAAATACAACGCAAAGCTTTGAAGTGTCTTTATCTTCCCGTACTACAGCGTGATGTGGAAGGTAGACGGCTCTGGGATTATCTATGTCATCTAATGGAACACGTTTAATATGATTCAAAATTTTATATTCTTCAATAACCTTCGCGTAATCATCCTAGAACGTTGTGTTATTGGCAAATCTTTTCTCCAAGGAGACGAATCTTTTAGTAGCTATTTGCACTGACTGCCCATATTGACATTCTGGATCGTCAGAATTGAATGGCAAACTTACAATAAATCGGCCATCTTCACCTCTCATAGTTGTTGTTTCAAAAATCTCTTCACATTTTTTCTCATTTTCAGTTAAAATTCTTTCATCTACTTCTATTTCTTTTTCCAAATCCCAGAATTTCTTTAATAACTCGTCTTCTTTGACTTGTGCATGTAAACTAATAACTCTTTTTGCTGAAATTAAATTCTGAGATGCTTTACCAGAAACTATCCACCCCAAAGTTGTGTTTTGCGCAACTAATTGCTTTGATTGATGTTTAATTAAACCGCTCCTAATAATTTCCGTATACTTCTGCTCCGAGTACAACATCAATTTTTCTCGGTGATGTAAACTCGGGGTCGGCCAAGGGCAATTTTTGCAACTCCAGCCAATCAGATGATTGAGCTGTTTTAGACGGAAGCATTGACAAGGAACTCAAAACATAAGCATTTACTAAGATTGACTTACCTGGGTGATGGCGTGATTCGATCCTTAATGATACGATATACTTAACTCGTGTGTGACCATCCCCCACTCCTGACACCAAAGCATTTATTGGCAAACGTTTTAGTCTCAGTAACTGTACAGTAGACTCCGTGATAAAGGAAGCCTGTGAACCTTGGTCAATTAAAGCTCTAATAAAATGTGAAATTCCGTTGATTGATTTGGCCCTAACCACCGCAGTAGCGAGTAGTACATCGCAAGAACTAGCGTCAATTTGCAGATTTTCCAACGACTTAAGACAGGCTGATGTGGTATCTAAGATTTGCTTAATTGCATGTGCTGATTCAGAATGCACAACCTTTTGCGCAAAAAGTCGTTTGAGCACCTCGTTTGCATTAAATCTTTTGTTATTATATCTCCTAATCAGCTGAAGCCAAGCTTCGTTGTAATTTGTTTCCGTAGTAGAAAGATTCTTCAATACATACTCAGCTTCTCCGTGAAGACAACTTTTTAAATAGTGTAATTTCTGCACCGCACTTATGTTCATATTATTGTGTATCAGGGATAGAAACATGTCGTGAAAAGACTGCCATTCTTCATAACGACCAGAAAATTTGGGCAAATTTATTTGTGGTAGTCTGACCTCACAGTTTGACACAGTTCCAGATGTTGATGGTGTGTTACTCGATGTTGAACTGGAATATTCCCTCAAATCTTCTTTTAGTTTAGATCTATACTCGACATATATTTCTTCAACTTGTTCATAAAAATCTTCTGTAAAATAAGACAGTTCAGCCTTCTCATCCTTCTCTGTAACTCCCACAAATTTCATGTTATTTTCAGCAAATTTTACCCATAATGATTCTAATGTTTCAGTTCTTGTCTCAATATATGAAGCATTTAATCTCGCTTTCGGAGATTTAGAATAATTCAGCCGAGCCTTAGAAAGCAGCTTTAGTATCTCTTCTTGATTAGCTATTAAAGTTTTGCACTTGGACATGATGACAAAGTTCTTGAAAAAATACAAGTCCCAAGTTATTCAAAACTTGCAAATTATTCTAAGTCCTAGTCTTGGATAGTTCGCGAGCGACATAGGTGGGAAGAGCGCTGCTTTAGGTGAACTATGCAAACTAGTTCATTGAAAATCCCTCTCTTAGTCCTTTTTATATTTCTGTTAGCGTCCACTTTACTAGACAGTGGCGCTATGTGACCAACCGAGTTATTTACTTTTACTGTGCGCGCCTTGATATTTCGATAATCGATATCGATACTAAACAACTTCAAATCCCCATAGTTGAAATTTCATCAAATTGTATGAAATCATAATAATCGTCAACTGAAGTATTGCTGGCAAATTATTAAACAGAATACTAATACCATTTATGTTTTATTTTACGGTAAGTTTAATTAAAATTAAATCTTTTCTATTCCCATTTATTTGTACAAATAATTGATTATTATTATTATATATCACGTTAATTATGACTAATTATTAATATAAATCATTTTATTTTTTCGGTTTTATTTCGATAAAAGATTTTATGTGCCATAAACAAAAAGGCAACTTTTTAAGTATTCTTATATAATTACACATTATACTAGGAACTAGCCTAGCTGTTGACTAATCATTAATATAAATTATTTTATTTTTCATTATTAAAATAAAAAATCTCATATTACATAAATGGACGTGTAAAATTTTCATGTAATACTTTGTATTTTTTAAATAACAATAAACAAAACTTACAATAATCATAACTATATTTTATTCTTTATTTATTGTTCTTACTCAATTATTTCAAAAAAAGAACTAATGAACTAATAGAGCGAACTAGTTCATCCTTGGATTATGAACTAAATTGAGGGCTCTCTGTAGTGACCGGTTAGGCCCAAGCCTACTAAGTCCGTAGAATATTTTGCGAAATTATTACAAGTGTTTCAGGGTCCAAAGTCCAATTTTATTACATTCCCGGGTTTCGGCACCAATGTTTACTTACGCGAGGATCCACAATTGAAACACCACACTCACTCACAACTAATACAATACTCACAAAATCAATGTACTTACAAGGCTTATTAGTAGAAAGTAAAACTATTATACCGCGATTTAAAATACGTGTGCTGCCATCTAGTTAGAGAGAATGAAAACAATTTATCTTATCAGCCTGACAATATGTGAGTATGCAAATATTTTTCATAGTCTATTTAGTCGTTTGTAACCAACTTACAAAAAAGAGCATATTTTTTACCTCATTATGGACAAAGATTTTTTTATATTTATATAGATAGTAAACAGATGGGTTTCCTGATGAAAAAGTCAACCATCGCCTAGACACCAAAGATGTCAATGGTGCGTTGGTGTCTATAGGCGATGGTTGACTTTTCATCAGGAGACTTATTTGCTTGTTTGCTATCTTATTACACAAAAAATATACTTCCAGAGAGAGTATTCCTAAGCGACTGACGGTTAAAAATGTCCTCAGAAAAATCTGCTTGTGTGAAATGTCAACGAGTGTCACTTGTGTACTTACAGTAATCCAGCCACGCACCCTAGCGTAGTTGATGTGCTCAACCTTAATTTTTTTTGTTATCCCTGCTTTCAATATAATTTAAAGTAAATAATGTACATCTGTATTTAATTTAAATAGATATAATTACAAAGAACGCGTATAAATTATTACACGATTTGGAACTTGTAGTTTTTGCAGGAAATGTAACTTAAATTTCATATGCGAAAAATCAGTAGGCAAGTGTAAGTAAATAAATACATCACGCTCATTTCCATGCCAGAGTAGATGTTATGGTTATTCAGGATTTAAATCGATCTTTAATTTATTCAAATTAACTTTTATAAGTGCTTTTGGCGAGTTACATTTACAGAATTACTATCAAATCGAAATGCGGCCCTACACTGAGTTTTATCCGGCGAAAGAAACTAAGCGAGATTGTCTTGTCTTATATTATTATTATTATACTAGCTGTTGCCAGCGACTTCGTCCGCGCGGACTTTGTTTACTCCGCACTGATTCTCCCTCGTAGGTGATAGCGTGACAACATGTAGCCTATATGTTGACCCGATCTGTTAGTAATATTCATGCAAAATTTGAAGTAAAACCATGCAGTACTTTTTGAGTTTACCCCGGACATACATACAGACAAACAGATAAACAGACAAAAATTCTAAAAACTATATTTTTGGTTTCGATATCGATTGTTGATCACGCTTCAAGTATTCTTTTAAAAAAATATTCAATGTACAGTTTTGACTTTTCTACGAATTTATTATATGTATAGATTATATAATTTTTATAGCACGATCAATTTCAATAGTAAAAGACTATCTTATTACAACATTTCATCAAAATCGATAGAGCTGTTTTGGAGACATAATTAAATATATGAATTACTCGTTTAAACCATAGAATTTGGTAATAACTAATTCCAGATATTTTTATCTTCTTAATAATTTAAGACTTTACATTACCCTTTCTTACACAGTTTTGTTTTAACACATTTTTTAAATTATTTACTGGTACATAATAGATTTCTTATACTATCCGGCAGTTTAACTGTAGCAATATAGTATATAATAGTATAAACTATTCTATGTAGACGAGATGCATACTCCACAAGATTGTTTTTGTTCCTTGTATATAATGAGTGTACATAATCACTTTTTTTAACTAAGAAATGTTTCTACTGTGGATATATTATTTTAAATTCTCAAATACAGGTTACAATATTAATTTCTTTGAATTTTTCTCTTAGGGAAACCCTAGGGTAAAGATTATTGGTTCGTCTTATAGCTTTTTCTGCAAAACAAATATAGCTTCTATTTCAGCAGAATTTCCCTAGCAAAAGAAAGATATGAAATAGTGCGGTGGAATTAACTAAAGTATATTTCTCACAGTATTGACATCCATTTTCTAACTGTCAAATGAATAAGTGTCAACTGTCAATAAAAGTTTCAAGCAGTGCTACATTTTTAGGGATTTTCTCTTTTATATGGCAAACTATTTTAACTACAAAACCCGCCAAACTAAATTTATTTGCTTACTTATTGTAATTTTATCTAGAGGTAAACCTAAAAACACGGTGGAGTCCACCAGAGTGTCAGAGTTTATAGACATAAGATAGCAAACAGGCAAATCGGCTGTGCAACTTCAAAACCTAGCAAGGGACAAATTTTGAAAAAAACGTGTTTTTACTAGATGCTAATTAAAAGGTAATTACGCACGGATTCACTGTTTCATTTTTTTTCAATACATGCGTAATAATGGAGATGGTAACCTAGCATGTCCACATTTGGTTACAAAAATTTGCCGCTATTCAAATTCAAAACCTAGTATGGGATAATGACAATATTATAACCTAGCAAGGGACTGTCCCTTGCTGGGTTTTGATCTTGTCATTGTCCATTATTAGGTTTTGAGAATTGTCGATACGCGATAAATTTCGCGCCATATTTTAGCAAGTGTTACCAACAACGATTATAAACAAGTAGTTGCTAGGCAGGTGCGGCGCACGTGTACGATTCATTTAAATGTCTTGTTGCCAACTGCATTGTAAACAACTAGTTGCCGGCCAGGTGTTCAATTATGACTCATGCAACAGCTGTTATTGCGATTATGTATTAAATATTTAAAACATTATATCAATTGTAGATAAAAAGAGTATAAATAGGCTGGAACGACGTGCTTTGATTCATTGTAATTTCCTATTCTCTTGTGGCAGGGGCTCTGCCCAGTAATTAAATTGTGAGTGCTAAAGTGAGTGTTATTATTCCGGCCAACCTAGCTTCTCGATAATATTTCAGAAGTGGGATTGCACTGAAGATGTCTGGACCTTACGCTGTCGGTTTGGGAATTCGCAAACGGAAGTGCAGTGAGTTTAATGGTGAAAATAGTGTTATTTCTTTTTCGGAAGACAATTTAAAAAGTAAAGCAAGCAAGCGCCGACATGTTGCACCCAGTGACGCTGAAGTGATACCAACATTTCAACCAGACGACATTAACAGTAATGTAAATGGATGGCTTCACAAAATAGATCAATTGGATGACATTTACGGATGGAATGACACGGACCGAACATTTATCATGCAACTGCGACTACGTGGTTCTGCCAGAGAATGATATGATGATCTGGAAGATTATAATTTAACTTGAGATGAATGGAAAGGGACTCTACGTGTTGCTTTTCCACGATCCACTGATTACGTTGATAAATTAGAACGTATGCTGGCACGAGTGAAAGAAGATGCAGAGACTATGACGAAGTATTATCATGAAAAGTTATCGTTGTTAAAAAAATGTAACATCTACGGTGAGAATGCTATATCATGCATAATTCATGGACTACCTCCTGAATTGAGAGCCAATGCCAAAGCATACAAATGTGAAGTGCCTGAACAACTATACTACGGCTACCTATCATTATTAGAGAATTTTAAAAGAGTGGAAAGGACAACTACTCAAAAATCCACCTGGAGAAAAGGGTTTAATGGTGGGGTGTTAGATACAATTACGACTAATCAACTGCAGCCAAGGAAGTGCTTCGTTTGTCGTCGACCTGGCCACGAGGCGAGGGACTGCAGGCAACAACAGCGTTGTGATATCTGTCGGCGTAATGGGCACGCTACTGCCGCCTGCTGGTTCACCCCCGGTACATCGCGACAACCACTAAACAAGGTTAGTAATATCCTACATATAACCTACGATATTCATCTTGATATTTATAAAAGGACAGTTATAGTGGACGGCCATCAGTTAATTGCATATATAGATACTGGCAGTAAACTGAACATATTAACAATCGCACAAGCTCAGAAATTACAAATTAGCATACAACCTAGCACAGTGGTTATGAGAGGTTTTGGCGGAGCTTGTGTAAATTCACTTGGTAAATGTTACATAAATGTGTTAATCGATGAAGTAGTAATAAAAGGTATTGTTGAACTGACCGATTACATAACATCGTACATTGATTTAATTATAGGTCAAAGTATGATTAATAATAAGGACATAAGTTTAGTTACTTCTGCTACTTCTATACAATTTTTTCAAAGTCAAATAGTACAGAATTTGTTTGCAGATTTAAATTTTAAAGTAACTGATTTCAATATAAACTTTTCAGTATGTTTAAAGAACAATATTACTATACCTAAACAAAGTCAAATGTTGATAGACGTATATATTGACTATGACCAACAAATTGAGAAGGGACACACATTCTTGACGCACACAGTATAGATGCAACTAGGCAGTTTGATGTATTTTATTCCTTCAGCAGTGATCGATACACATAATTCTTACCTTAAAATAGTTAATCTAGGTAATAAAGATATATCATGGGATGCTAATAGATTAGTCGCTAGGGCCGAATTAGTCACAGTGCCTAACTATAAGTCTAATGTTTTTTCTATAGATAACTTGGAAGCATATAGCTCTAAAATAAGTTTGTCTGACATCAATAAGGGAAATTTGAGTGAGTCCGAAAACGAGCAGTTATTGGAACTAAATAAGTACATTAACTCGTTTGCTAGGAGTAGCAATGATTAAGGCTGTACAAATTTAGTAAAAATGCAAGTTCGCACGAACAATAATCATCCTGTTTATTGTAAGCCTTATAGGTTATCTCATAAAGAGAATGAAATAGTGAATAGTAAAGTTAAAGAACTTTTAGACGCAGGTATCATTAGGGAATCTATGTATAATTATGCTAGTCCTGTGATATTAGTAAAGAAAAAGGGGGGTGACTACAGACTCTGTATAGATTATAGGGCATTAAATGCAAACCCTATTAAAGACCGCTATCCCTTACCGCATATTGAGGATCAGGTGAACAAATTGTCAGGCAAATATTATTTTACCACTCTCGATCTTGCCCAAGGCTATTATCAGGTCCCACTTGAAGAAGACACTATACCCAAAACAGCATTTGTTACTCCATCAGGCCAATATGAATTTTTAAAAATGCCTTTCGGTTTAGCTAATGCCCCGGCTGTATTTTCTCGTTTAATAAAGATGACATTAGGTAAGGTAGATTAAGATATTGCCCTGTATCTTGATGACGTCATGCTTCCAACTGTATCGGTTCAGGAAGGTTTGATTTTATTAGAAAAAGTCTTGCATTTATTAAAAGCGGCCAATTTAAAGTTAAATTTGAAAAAATGTTCGTTTCTCAAGGGCACGGCTACTTATTTAGGTCATGAAATTTCCGCAGGAACTATTCAACCGGGCCAAGCTAAAATTAAATGTGTCGCGGAGTATAATAGACCCAGAAATGTTCACGAGGTTAGGCAGTTTATTGGATTGACGTCATACTTTAGAAAATTTATTAGAAACTTTGCGGGTATTGCACGGCCCCTTACTGAGCTAACAAAAAAAGATAGAAAATGGCATTGGGATTTTGATCAGGAACAAGCGTTTCAAACACTTAAGCAGCGTTTAGTTGAAAAACCAGTTCTAGCTATTTACAATTCCGATTCAAAAACTGAATTACATACAGATGCGAGCAAAATAGGCTTAGGTGGTATTCTGATGCAATATCAAAGAGACGGCTGTTTAAAACCAATTGCTTACTTTAGTAGGGTTACAAGTAATGAAGAAAAATACTATCACGTCATGCTTCCAACTGTATCGGTTCAGGAAGGTTTGATTTTATTAGAAAAAGTCTTGCATTTATTAAAAGCGGCCAATTTAAAGTTAAATTTGAAAAAATGTTCGTTTCTCAAGGGCACGGCTACTTATTTAGGTCATGAAATTTCCGCAGGAACTATTCAACCGGGCCAAGCTAAAATTAAATGTGTCGCGGAGTATAATAGACCCAGAAATGTTCACGAGGTTAGGCAGTTTATTGGATTGACGTCATACTTTAGAAAATTTATTAGAAACTTTGCGGGTATTGCACGGCCCCTTACTGAGCTAACAAAAAAAGATAGAAAATGGCATTGGGATTTTGATCAGGAACAAGCGTTTCAAACACTTAAGCAGCGTTTAGTTGAAAAACCAGTTCTAGCTATTTACAATTCCGATTCAAAAACTGAATTACATACAGATGCGAGCAAAATAGGCTTAGGTGGTATTCTGATGCAATATCAAAGAGACGGCTGTTTAAAACCAATTGCTTACTTTAGTAGGGTTACAAGTAATGAAGAAAAATACTGTCACAGTTATGAACTTGAAACGCTTGCTGTCGTAGAATATCTTAAAAGATTTCGCATCTATTTGTCAGGGATCAAAGTAAAAGTTATTACTGATTGTTCTGCGTTAAGGATGACTCTTGTAAAAAGGGACTTAATTCCGCGAATAGCTCGTTGGTGGCTCACAATTCAAGACTTTGATCTAGAGATTGAGTATAGACCAGGTGAACGTATGAAACATGTAGATGCATTAAGCAGAAATCCCGCGGTTAACTCAATACTTATGATCGAAAATTCAGATTGGTTAATCACTTTACAAATACAAGATGAAAATATTCAACACATTATGAATAGACTTAGTGACAACTCTGATAATGATTTAGCAGTAAATAACTTTAGCTGGAGAGCGTTTTGTGATTCCAAAGTTGGCAAAGTACGGCTTATTGCAAAAACTTCATGATCAGATAGGCCACCCAGGGTTCGAAAAATGTGAATCCTCTATAAAGGCTCAGTTTTGGTTCGAAGGAATGACTAGGTTCATTATAAAATACATAAATTCCTGTTTGCAGTGTGCGTTTAATAAAGGCAATCATGGTAGGCTAGAAGGGGAATTGTATCCAATCAATAAGCCAGCAGTACCTATGCATACGTTACATGCTGACCATCTTGGGCCTTTTGCTAAAACACGTAGAGGAAATACATATATTCTTGTGGTCATTGATGCTTTTACTAAGTTCGTATTTGCACGACCTGCCAAAAATTGTAGTTCTATTGAAACTATAAGGTTATTAAAAGAAATTATTATGCAGTTTGGTTATCCTACTAGGATAATCACAGACAGGGGCAAAGCCTTTACAAGTAGATACTTTAAACAATTTTCTCAAGAAACGCAGTTTAAACATATCTTAAATGCAATAGCTAGTCCTCCTTCAAATTGACAGGTTGAACGAGTTAATAGAACTTTACTAAATGGTCTTAATACGATGTCAGAGAGTGAATGCACATGGGACAATAAATTAAATGATGTTGTTTGGGGAATAAACAATACACCTAATGCAACTACCGGATTTTCACCCTTTAAACTCATGTTTGGCCACGAAAATTCTCAATATCCAGGCTTTCCGTCTGACACTCCTTCAACCTCCGAATCTCAACAACAAAAGCTTCAAACTAACAGAGATATCGCTAAACTTCGTATTGACAAAAACATGACCAAAATGAAATCTCAATTTGATAAAAATCGGAAGAAGTGTTTTAAATATAGCTTAGGTCAATTAGTTCTATGGAGGGGTGGTATAACTAGAGATACGAGTACTGGCGTTACTAAAAAACTGAACGGTTTATATACTGAGTTTATATAGAATTAATTATATTATATTATATTATATTATATTATATTATATTATATTATATTATATTATATTATATTATATTATATATATTATAATTGTTCAGCCTTACATATTTTATATTATAAAATATGTAAGGCTGAACAATCGCTAGACCGATACACAATTTCAAGCATTAAGGGGATGAAAGGTTACAAAAAATTTAGTGCTGTAGTACGTGGAGAAACTCTTAGGCCATACAGAACAAACATATCGGATGATGAAAGTTCAGGTAGTGACAGGGAAGTAGATATGGATGATTTAATTGATCTTCTTGAAAGCTAATAAAATGGTGGCATGGGGTTTTATAGTCTGATTTAACAATTTGTTTATACTATGTAATAAAATATATGTGAATTAAGCATTGAATTAAGTACATGCTGATCGTCTGGAATGTGTGATTCTTACAAACGAAAATACGATGTAATTACTAAATATAATCCTAATAAATATGATTAATTTCAAACGATAATATTGTTTTATACGCATCTTGATGTAAATTATTTAAACTTCTAATAAAAAAAATATATATTAAAATAGACTATGATTTATAACTACAATATATTAATATGTGTGTTCAAGTCTAACATGCATAATATAATTGAGATGGCTGTGTGATCAAGTCTAACATGCAAAATCTAATTAAGACAGCTGTGTGATCAAGTCTAAAATGCATAATGTAATTTAGACGGCTGTGTAATTAAGTCTAACATGCATAATATAATTTAGACGGCTCTGTGATCAAGTCTAATATGCATAATATAATTTAGACGGCTGTGTGATCAAGTCTTACATAGAAACTATAAATTAGACGGCTGTGTGAACAAGTCTAACAGACATTACATAAATTAGGCAGCTGTGTGACCGATTAAACATTTCTTAAAAAAAAAAACAAATACAATGTCCAACAGCAAAAAAACTTGATATTTATTAATAGTGAACATTTGACTGCTGCATGTTGTTTTCCTCCTCAGAACCTCGAGGCTGCTGCTGCTGCTGATGAACAAAACGAGAGCCGTGGGACACGGGCTGCGCAGGATGGCCGAGTATTACCAACAACGATTATAAACAAGTAGTTGCTAGGCAGGTGCGGCGCACGTGTACGATTCATTTAAATGTCTTGTTGCCAACTGCATTGTAAACAACTAGTTGCCGGCCAGGTGTTCAATTATGACTCATGCAACAGCTGTTATTGCGATTATGTATTAAATAATTAAAACATTATATCAATTGTAAATAAAAAGAGTATAAATAGGCTGGAACGACGTGCTTTGATTCATTGTAATTTCATATTCTCTTGTGGCAGGAGCTCTGCACAGTAATTAAATTGTGAGTGCTAAAGTGAGTGTTATTATTCCGGCCAACCTAGCTTCTCGATAATACAAGTCACAGACTATGCGCGAGTGCGGATCATTCGTGTTTGTACTTGTTCAAGTATTTATTGTTTTCAATGGCTTACCGACAGTTTTATCGTTCGTCATTGATGTTTAAAGCCCTGAAGGCTTAAGAGGATTGGTAAGTACAAGAATTTTAGTCTACTTTTATTATAACTTGCAATAATTTAAATCAAATATGATGTTCACAAGGCTAAGGCTAATGAAGCCATTTACATAAGTTAGATGCTGGAAAGGCAAATACTAACACAATTCATTATTATTCTATTGATTAGTAAAAAGTCAGGCCATATGCCAAAGGTGAAAGATTCTTTTTTTTGAGTAGACTGGTTGCATTCAGTTTGACATTCGCTCCCGTACAGAAAATTACCAATATAAAAAGTACTTGTAGAACACAAGTACTTTGGCATGAAACTTGGACCGGAAGGGATGCAAATCACCTCGTGGATGCGTTTATAATTTTTCTGGATAACCAAACAGGCCTGCAACTCCTAATTATATGGTGCGATAATTGCACCGTTCAAAATAAAAATTAGATCCCGCATATTGCCCTTGTAACTTTAGTGAACTGTGGATTGTACAACATAGAAAGCATAACTTCAAAATATTTAACAAAGGGTCATACTCACATGAGTTCAGATGGCGTACATGGCAACATAGAAGCAAATATTTAAAGACAAGATGCGTTCTATGACTTCGAAGATTACAAGCAGGTTATATTTAAGTGCAGAAAAATATAGAAGTTTTAGAAGTTAAGAAGTATCAATAGTCTAAAAAAACAGTCTTCAAGACGAAATGATAAGAATGATCCTTTAAAAAAATTCTTACTGTTTAAAGTCGTAGAGGTTAAATTTGTTAATGGTTGCAGAAACTGTTCTACAAATAAGATTTTGATGAGTCATTCGTGGAACTAGATTTTTTAATGAAAAAGTTCAACATTAAATTATTTCCTAAAATGGCTGATTCTCCAAGAGGCGTAAAAACAATAAAAAAAGAAGGAATAGTCTCAAAACTAATTCCACTTATGCCTTTAAACAGGCGTCAATTTTAGTTAACATTACCAACCAATGATGGAGTTGAAGATCTTGGCACTCATAGGCAAATAGAGCATGATTGATTATCCTCATGCGTTATTTCATTGTAATGAGTCATACCATGTTATTTATTTAAAATTTTATGTTTTCCCATAGTTTTATAGTTGATTTTTGTTATACGAATGATCTTTAGTGATTAATACTTTATCATTAATACTTTTGTGTTTTACTTAGTTCATAAGTTTACTAAATATCCCATAAGATCGAGAAACTGACGCGGACAAAACCGCTGGTTGTATTAACTATGAAGTTGACCCAGAAATCAAAACTTAGATTACTTGCTAGGTTATGAACTTGACAATTTGTTAACATGTAGCTTATTAAAAACGGATATAAATCTAGTAAAGGTCTTTACTAGATTATAAAGTGGTTTTCTTGTCATCATTTATACACAAAAAAACAAAATTTTTCTTAGTAAATGCTTTTTAACGTGCAGTATTATAAATACGTCGATAATAATATAATAACATTAAAGCCAAGGATATTCCGCAACTTTTCAGCCAATTTTCATCAACATAACTTTTATAACTCAGCTGTGGTATGCTCTCAAAGTGGAGAAGTCGTTTTTTTGCTCTGCTGTAAAATTTGTTCCAAGTCCCTTACTAGGTTTTGATATGGGACAGCCGAAATATGTCTCCTGATGGAAAGAATCACCCATCGCCTACAGACACCAAAGGTGTTAATGGTGCATTGCTGTCTTGTGACGAGGTCTTAAATGCCACACGTATAAGCTTATGGCTACTCTCTGGCATTGGCTGATTTGAGTACTTACGTTCAATGCCCGGTTTAAAAAGCTCATTTTTCAGCAAAATTTACTACATCATAAGTACACGGGCGAATGCCTCACTAGTGAAGATATTTGTAAAGCTTTATCATTTATAAAAACTTATCACAAGAAGGCGATGCCATGTGTTGTAAAATACAGGGGGCAATGGCAGATCCCTTTCATAACTTTCTATTTGAAGATCATGTATTAAATCACGTCGGTCCTCTTGAATGGTGACTGTCATTAAAAAACCAAATTAATCGCCAAACAATAGACTTAGTAGCACAGCTTTTCACTGCTGTTGCTTCAAGTGCTGGAGTTTAAAGACTGTTTTCAACATTCGAATTTATTCATTCCGAAGAACGAAATAAACTAGGTACCGAGAAAGCTGCAAAACTTGTCAAAGTTTTAAAACACCTACATAAGGAAAAGTAATTGTTGTCTTTTTTGAAGTGAAAACTTCTTTAGGCGCGTTGAGCGTTTTGGTAGAGGGTAAAATCCTCGGTTCGCGTCACCGACATGCTAATGATAATAGTATATCTATGCTATGTTTTGCATATAGTTTTAATTACTCTCAACTTAATAGTTCCGTTTTCACTTCTATCGGCAGTCCCACGACTGCTACTGTTTTTTTTAATATTGTCTGACACACAATCTGTAACAACAAACAAAATGGGACCAGGAGCCGAAGTCATAACTCATGACGAAGTTCTGAAGCGTAAGATGGAATAAAATATAAAAAATATAAAGAAAGAACCAAAACAGACTAAAAGAAAAGTACAAAAAGTTAATAATTCAATTAAACCTATTCCTGGTCCGCCAGGCATATCAAAAACGTGTGCTTATAAAGAACAACTACAGTCAAAATTTATTTCAAATAAAGGAAAAGGTTTAGGGAAGAAAAATCGTACCACTGAAGAACAACACAAAACAATAATCAAATCTAGAAAGAAAAAGCAAGTTAGAGTAGCTTCAGAAGACTCAACAAGTGTTTCAGATTGCATAAGTATCCTCAGTGATTTTGACATTTATAACAACCCAGACGTATCTCTGGAGCTAACCCCTGATGAGACAATTAGTTCTAGTCCTGATGAGATATTGAAAAATGACGACCAAAAAAGACCTGAAGAAAGTAAAGAAGTTAAGCAAATTTGAAAGAGAAAGCTATGAGAATAGAGAAGAAGTCAAAGCAATTTTTGATAAAGAGGCAGAAGTGGTAGCGTACGAGTACATTGTCAATGATAATGTACTCGTACAATACTTCAATCGTAAGAAATGGACATACTATATAGGCTTTATAGAAGGATTTAAATCTGGTGATGACGACTCCAGAGTTCTATTACACAGTAAGATTTTACAACACTGTGAAAAAACCATTAACATTTATATTGACGAAAAAATAGACCGTGATGATGTGCCAAGCTTATGTGTTGTAAAAAAAATTCTGTGACCCAGAACCCAAGCGATCCAAAAAACCTGTTATTGTCTAACGATGCAGACTCAGTTTAATTTTTAATGTTAATTTTATTTGTTTTTTTATTTTACCAGTAAGTTCTTGCCTCAGGATGCAGTGTTTTGCTAGCTTTTTAAATTATACTTTTTTTAAGTATGTTAGCATTATTTGGCTTACAAGTATTACAACTTAATTTTTATTTGGTAACTTTTTATTGTTTCTTAAAGTACTTTAAAGAGAAAGCATATTACTATAATGTTATATTGTTGAAATAAATATGTTTTGTGGTTTTGAAAATATACATAGTTATGCATGTTTTCTATAATGTGCAAATACTTACGGGTATTTCTATTAGTCGTTTTTTTTTTAAGATTCACCCTAGAACCCTACACGGGGTGCACATGCACCTCAGACTGATTTGTTTTCTAAATAGCTCGAATATTATTTTACCTATAGATTTGCGCGTCACAGTATTTTAGTTTTGTGTTAAACGCTGGCGATTCGTCAGTGCCGCGACGACAGTCGCATCTTGTGGTCGCTTGTACAAGAGCTGTGGGGTGCGTCTGAACCCCAGTGTAGGAAAATTGTAAGTATTTTTATTTAATATGCATTTTAATTTTCTCAATGTATTTGTATGTCTGTATATAATATATTGTTTGATTCACTTACTAATTAATGAAGTACCTTTATATACATCAAATACTATAGGCATTTATGGTTTTATTTGTTAAACCACATTAGGTATTTATGTTTTTTGTTTCAGATGCAAGAACACTGAATAACGAAGAAATAACTTTCATTCTTGATCATGAATCTGGCGACGACGACTCAGATGATACATCCAGCAGTAGGCAATTGCCAGTTCCAGTTTCTGATGATGAGCCGGATGGTTTGATAGATTTTCGCATAGTTGATGAAGACAGCAATTATGACAGTAATACAGAAGTACCTACGAATAGCGAAAATCATAGCAGTGATGATGACATGACTTTGCACGAATTGTCACAGAATTTGAGAAGACAAGGCTATCTAAGGTTTCTGGAGGTTCCAAGAGTTTTATATGGAAAAGGAAAGAATAATAGACATAAGTGGAGTGGCGAGCTACCAACTAGACGTCGTATAACTCAACGTAACCTCATTATGGATGTGATGGGTAACAAAGGTGCAGCAAAGAACATTACAAAGCCAATACAAGCTTGGTCTCTTTACTTCACTAATGACAATCTGGGCAAAATTTTAGAACACACCAATGCAGAGATTGAGGTACAACGTATGAAATTTAAGGAGTTTTAAGAAGGAGAAGATGCTGAGGAAACTTCTCAAACGAGCATGCCTTCTTTTGTGAAACCCGTTTCAATGACTGAACTAATAGCTTTATTCGGCCTATACTATTTAGCAGGAGTATTCAAAATGAACGATATGAACACCAAAGAGATTTTTGACAAATATACTGGAGTGGCGATTTTCAGAGCAACAATGAATCGTTGTAGATTTGAATTTCTGACAAATTGTCTGCGTTTTGACGATAGGGAAACCCGTGAAGAACGACGCGCAAACGATAGACTAGCCCCAATCCGGAATATATTTGATCAAATTATTACAACCTGCCAGGAATTGTATTCACCATCTGATTGTTGCATCATTGACGAGCAACTTTTGTCGTTCCGTGGATGATGTCTCTTTAAAATGTATATACCTTCAAAACCTGATAAGTATGGGATTAACATTTTGATGATCTGTGATTCCAAAACCGCTTACATGTTAAAAGCTATTGTATATGTAGGTCAGACAAATCCACCGCCAAACTTGTCAGTACCGGAGCACTACGTTGTTGAACTTTCAAAGAAAATAGAAGGATCTCGTCGTAATATTACAATGGACAATTGGTTCACCGGTATCCCTTTAGCTAAGAAACTGCTCGAAAAGGACTTAATCATGGTCTGGACTACACGCAAGAACAAAGGTGAAATTCCGCAATTATTTTTGGAGCTAAAAGACCGTAAAGAAAATTCTGCTATGTTTGCATTTGACGGAGCACTGACACTTTTATCTTACTGTCCCCTGAAAAAAACTCAGAAAAAGGTAGTTATCATGCTTTCTACTCTCCATGATTCTCCAGATAATAACAATGAGGTCCAGTTGCCAGAAATATATTTTTTTTATAACAAAACTAAAGGCGGCGTCGACGTTTTTGACGCTATGGCTAAAAAATATTCCGTGCAGAGAAAAACCCGACGGTAGCCGATGTGTTTATTTTATGGGCTGCTAAATGCAGTCGGAATTAATTCTTGGGTTTTATTTAAATGCTCTAAAGATAATAATAAGCAAAACATAAAATTTCGGTGTACGTTTTTGAAAAAATTAGGCTTGGACCTAATTCACGATCATTTGGAGGACCGTTACCGTATGCCAACTTTGAGGTGGGATATAAAGGAAATTATTGGTGCTATCCTCAAAAAACCCCAAAATCCTGCTGACACTGTTCCTTTGCATTCGACTTAAAGACGGTGTAGCTTTTGACCAAGGTCCAAGGACAGGAAGACCAGGACAACGTGCCATAGGTGTAAAACACCGATTTGCTTAGAGCACCAAACTAAAGTTTGTGCAAAATGCTCAAATTGAGACTGATTTTTTATCATAAGGCTGATTTATGATCTCAAGGCTGATTTATGGCTTTTTTTATGATCTCAGAATACTAATTACTAATAATAAAACAAATTTATACTAAAGAATTGTTTTTTTTATTTAAATTATCCACATTTTAGTATGGGGTACGCCAGCACCCCAGAGTAGGAATAAAATGTGCGCTATATAGTGTAGGGTTCTAGGGTTAAGCTAGTAAAAGTTTATGTTACAAGTTTTTACAAATAGACATTAAAAATGCATAACTAAGATATATTTTCTCTTAAAAACACGGGGGTTTTTATAAGCATTTTAATGTGATTTAAGTTAATTGAGCGAATAATGTTAATTTTAATTAAGTTAAAATATAAGTATTTTACTACTTTTGTAGGTACTCAAATACCTAAGACTGATTTTGAAAATTAAATATACTGAATAAACTGATCTCTATTTTCGATATGTACCCAATTAACAATAAAAATTTTCATTTCCTAATTGGTATTATAACATTTATGGACACACCACAAACAACAACTTACACACAGCAGTTTACAACTGCTATCAAAGAGCTATGCCAGTCTTCCCTTAAAAAAAAATTGATACCTTATCTTTATAATGTCAGCTGTAATTACAAATCCATAAGATACATATTCGAATGGCATTGATGATTCACCGTCTGAATCTGATTTCATACTTATAGGCTTACAATGTATAACTAATAACACGTTTATGCATTACCCGAAGGACTTGACTCAAAACTGCACAGAAAGACTGTCTGCCCATTGTATATAAAAACTAATGGTGCTGTCAATATTTCTAGTTTTTTATATGTAACCAAGTAAATTATCTATCATAGCCTACTAATAACATGTTTATTCATTACCCGACGGACTTGCCTCAAAACTGCACAGAAAGACTGTCTGCCTATTGTATATAAAAACTAATGGTGCTGTCTAATATTTCTAGTTTTTTATATGTAACCAAGTAAATTGGCTATCATAGCCGATTACACGAGTTGCTCTACAAGTAACACCTTCTTCAATAAATCCAATCAAACTCAAATTAAAGAATAGTATGCCGATCTTCTCCACACTGACCTTAGTATTTTATTGCAAATATGAAGATTTAAGAAAATAGAAATTTATATGTAAAAATATGTTGTAATAAAAGACTTTTTATGATTTTCTACAATATGTTTCATAATAATGAAGTGCCGTATTTCTTGGGAATAATTTTATTAATATTTATTTAAAATATGACAGTGATAAAACATGAATGATGAATGATTATGATTTTAAGTTAGACAAAATAGGCTTATTATAAACATCTTTCAAAAAATAGTGCAAAATAATTTATTGATATTTGAAGTATAGGCCGCTATTTATATTTGAAGTGTTTTTATTGTATTTGCATACATTTTGATTTTGTTAGGTTTGGCTAGTTTTTGGCCTATAACTTTTTTATAAACATTTCCGTAAGACGGGAGTTTTACTGGAGGGGAGTAGACCCCGACCCCTCCAACCCCAAATTCGTGCGGCCCGCTTCTAATGTAACCCCCTCTTTAGACCACCCGACCAGAAATAGAAGTTCGCAGCGGGGCACCGTCGAAATGCTCCTACCCGACTTGTTACAGAAATAGGTTGTATTTCATCGGAATTCTGAACTGAGGAGTATTCCCCCACTCCTAAAATCAAGGTGGGAATTCCAAATACAATCCCGTTGAATCAAACTAATAAATCTTACAATGTTTTAGTACATGCAAACACTAGTTACTGTTTTAAATATACGACCGGATTCTGAAACACAAATTAAGTTTAACAAACAAATTAAACTATATTTTTTAGAATATTGAGCTTCCGAATTCACCTAACACCTTGTAGTAGTTACTAGTTTTTGTTTTGACATTTGACAATTTGCTTCTGCTGGATCAGGGATGTTAAAAAATAATCGATTTTAATAAAAATTAAATCAAAATCAAATCAAATTTTCAAATAATTGATTTTAATAATCGAATTTCAAAATCATACTACTCGATTTTTATTAAATCGATTATAGAAATTACACGTTATAATCGATTTTTTTTAATGCGTGACGGATGAAAAAACTCAAAGCTCATGACTTAAACCAGTCAATTGAAGGGCAATGTAATCTTTAAGTCGTTTGAAGACCATAAGGTTGTTGTTTAGTTTTTACACTTATTATTCATGTAGTATAATATAGTCACATGTAACATGACACTGAATTAGTGTTGACAATTATTTTTAGTGTTTTTATTGTTTTAAGTATTTACATATCTATCAGAAAATCTAAAGAAATATTTGTTTTATAGTTTAGTTTTTGAAATCATAACCTCTCTACTAGCTATCTACTGTTGTAGATATTAAGATAAATGTGCAGCACAGACATGTTTTTATTGTAAATATTAATGTAAATAGATAGTAAGGCAGGATAGAATGTATGTTTCGTTTAGTTCGTAAGTTTTTTGTAATAAATAATGTTCGTTTTAGTCTTTTATTCGCCCTAAGACCTACATACAGCTTTGTTGTATAGAAACAATAAGGCTTTATATAGCTATCATCTTTGCCTATTAGGCATATTACGAATAAAGCGAGTTCCACGCAGTCGACGACATTACGAGTCGACTCTTGCGAGATAGTATTTATATGCGGGAACTCGCAATTACGAAAATCCGAAAAGTGCAAAATTCTGTATGTAAACAAATGTTTTATGATTGTAAATAGTATGTATAACGTAAGTATAAGCCTTAGGCATATGTTTAGACACTTTTCGGTACCATAAAGATAGTTTACAGGATAGTACGACCTGAAAAGGCGTACAACTCTGTGATTGTAAGAGTTTCCGAGGTCCTGTAAGAACGTACAATGTATATAACACTTTTGTTTGTTATTGTATAAGTTCATTTATGTTAGATCCTTGTATGTAAATAAGAAATAACACATTGTAATTCGTTTTCGGTAGGTCTTAGGGCATTACGTACTTTATTTTGCATATATCTGTAAAAAGGTAGTACCGTTGCACTCGCTAGAGGGCCACACTAGTTAATTAGAGGTAGAAGAAGCTACCTAAGATAAAATTATAAAGATTAGATTACGAAAAGTAGGATTTTAACAAATCCAGACATTGTGGCGCCACACCCGGCGCCGATTGTCTTTGTAGATTTCCGCCGACCATCTGGCCGCGCGCTATAAATATCGGAGAGCGCGGCCATACAATCAGTTCCGTTCTAGTAAAGTTACAATTTCGTTACGACTCAATAAGTTTCCCAGACAAGTTCCTGGGCTTTAGTATATATCTATAGGGTACCGGCTTTAGAGTAGGGCAGTGTTAGGGCAAGTAGTGGCTCTCCATAGAATAGGTTAAATATTTGCAACGGTGCTAGCTTTATTGCTTTATTTCGTTACAATAAAGCACCTTTGCAACGAACAGTTGTGGTCTCCATTATTTCTCCAACACATCCGGCTCAACAGAAAAGCACTACGGCTGGTGGGGCATCGAAGAAAGAAGAACCAGATTTACAGTCCGCTGGCTCCTCCGGCTGTAGTGCACATTTTCTGGTCGCATTCGAGCCGGATTACTGAGCCATGCCGATCGAGACGAGGAGTACGTCGAGTCGCCGAGAAGAAGAGGCCGCTAGTCGCGAGGAGGAAACGAGCGGTACCACCACGTCCGCTACAGAGACTAGCGTTACAACCGAGAACACCGAGGCGACCGAGACCACAACGAGCACCGTTGCAAATAGCGAAAAGCCGGTACCATCCGCAGTCGAGTCGCCGCGTATAGTTTATCTACGCGCCAAGTTAGAGGAAGCGCGCTTACGAGCAGAAGAGGCGCGCTTACGGACGGAACTCGCGCGCGCTGTTTATGAAGAAGGGCAAGCAACTGCCATTACGAGGGTCGAAGATTGCATGGACTCCGCTCGGCCAACCCATACGGATCGCCAGCCGGCACCAGAGCCGCTGGCAATCACCAGTACGGTGGCACTTATGCCACACCCACTACGAGAGGCGGCACCTAGGCCGCAATACGAAGAGGCGGCGCACGTGCCGCACCAAGAAGATTCGGCGGGCCACGAGTCGCCCGCACCACGAGAGGTGGCCCAGGCGCCACAAGCTACGTCGCCCGCGCAGTCGGCGGGCATTTCAGCGCGCGCTGTACGTCCGGCGGAAGATGATGTGTCCGTCGTAGAGAAGGCGAAGATTTCGACGCCTACTGAAAATACGGCACCAAAACAAGAACCAGGTGCATTGAAGGCCGCAGATATCACCGCGCTCGCGTCCGCCCTGGCAGAAGCATCACGAGGGGCGCCGCGCTATAGTATGGAGTTACCAAGTTTCGATGGCGCTGGTGAAGAATGGTTGCAGTTTAAAGCGGCGTATCGAGATACGGAGAAATATTTTAGCAAGACGGAAAATCGGGCAAGAATTCGAAGATGTTTACGTGGAAACGCCAAAGAAGCCGTCGCCTGCATGTTTTACGGGGAAACCGACCCAAGTGAGATCGTCGACCATTTGGAAATACAGTTTGGTCGGCCCGACGCACTAGTGAACGCAGAATTAGAAAAAATCAAGTCGTTGCCGCGAGTGAAAGAAAGTGCGCGGGAAACGTGTGTGTTCGCCAGTAAGTGAACAATATCGTCGCTACGATTCGAGCTCTCAACAGAGAGAGCTATCTACACGATACGGTGGCAGTGAATAGTTTATTAGCGAAGTTTAATTATACATTGCAGCACAGTTGGTTCCAGTACGCAAGACGGGAAGATAGAAAACCCGATCTACAAATGATAAGTGAATTTTTAATGAAAGAAGCCGAGATGTGTGCTGCGTTGGTGCCACATGAACCTACGAAAGAAAATCAGCAAGTTTTTAAGAAAACACAGCGAACACACACACAGAAATATGAACCACAAGTGAAGAGAGATAAATGTGCGATATGTCAAGATGCACATACTAGCTCTATATGTGAACAGTTTACGAAAGCTAGTGTTGACGATAGGTGGGCTATGGCAAAACGTAATAATTTATGTTTCAGGTGTCTACAAAAAAGAAAGCCAAAACACGAGTGCAAGTTTCGGCAGTGCGGCATCGACGGGTGTAAGAGCTCGCATCATCGGCGGCTACATAATAGCCGCAACAATTATACGAAGAGGACACCTGAAGATCAAGCAGAAGACAGCGACGCCGTGGTGACGTCAACGCAATCAAGCGCGCCACGCGCCTACCTTAAAGTTGTACCGATTGTCCTGACAGGTTCCAGGGGCAGCGTGAACACATACGCACTATTGGATGAAGGATCCACAGTCACGCTGGTAGAAGAGAAGGTGGCTGCACGAATAGGAGCTCGCGGGCCGGTAGAGCCGTTCCGCATAGAAACAGTTGGCGGCACGCGACTCAACGCAGAGAGGTCGCGCCGCATCGCAGTCACCATCAAGGGCCTTCATCACCATCAGCGACATCGGATAATAGGAAGAACTATAGGTAACCTTAACCTATCGCCACAGTCTGTTAGTAGATCCATCGTCAACAACTGCAGACATCTGGAAGATATAGAAGAAGATGTCATCATGGAGCGCGCCGTGCCAACCGTGCTCATCGGCCAGGACAACTGGCACCTGATCGTAACGAGGGCTGTGAAGAGCGGAAGACGTGGACAACCAGTAGCATCGCTCACGCACCTTGGCTGGGTGCTACATGGTGTGGACTACCGCCACAAGCAGCGAGTCCACCTAGTGCAGAGAGCTGCCTATGCCGAACAGGATGAAGATATAGAGAAGGTAATAAGAAATTATTTCGATTTGGACAGTGTCGGCATCACTCCGCGCCAGCCCATCAACCAGAACGAGCAGCGAGCCCTGCAGATTTTAGAAAGTACGTGTAAGCGCTTACCTGACGGGCGCTACGAGGCAGGTCTATTATGGAAAGAAGATAGCCGCGAGTTTCCTGATAGCCGCGGCCTGGCTATTAAAAGATTATACAATACAGAGAGACGTCTGGACAAGGACCCCGCGCTAAAGGAGGCATATGAAAAACAGGTACAACATTTATTTGATAGTGGTTACGCCGAACCTGCCAACGAGTCACCTAGCCAATCCAGCTGGTACCTGCCTCACTTTGCAGTAGTGAATCCTGCAAAACCTAAGCCGCGAATAGTGTACGACGCAGCTGCGCGGGTCCATGGAGTAAGTCTCAACGACATGTTATTAGCTGGTCCAGACCTTCTGCAAAACCTACCCGGAGTGCTAATGAGATTTCGACAGCTGCCTATCGCCGTGACAGCAGACATAAAAGAAATGTTTCTGCAAATACGTGTACGACAACAAGACCGGGACGCATTACGTTTCCTATGGCGAGGAAGCGATAGAAAAGATTCGCCACGTGAGTATAGGATGACCAGCGTCGTATTTGGAGCTGCGTCATCACCAAGCACCGCTATCTTCGTAAAAAAATAAGAACGCACAAGAATACACCCACATCTATCCCGACGCCGCTACAGCCGTGGTAAGAAACCATTACATGGACGATTACCTGCAGAGCTTCGATAGTGAGGAAGATGCCATCAGAATAGCCTCGCAGGTTAGCTTTATTCATCAACAGGCGCATTTCCAGCTGCGCGGACGGAAAACGAACAACTCGGCCATAGCTAAAACGCTACTAGTAGCGCCATCTCTGGGCGGCGATTGGGAACTAAGCACAGAAAGCGAGAAGGTTTTGGGATTAAAATGGAAACCTCATAACGATAAGCTGAGTTTCAATGTTAAAGCGGTGTACAATGAAGATAAAACACCTACGAAGAGACACGCGTTACGGGTAGCTATGTCTATTTTCAATCCTTTAGGTTTAATTACACCTGTAACAATTCACGCGAAACATTTACTTCAAGAAGCGTGGCGAATCGGACTACCATGGGACGAGCCTTTGCCTGCGGACTTAGAGAAGACATGGAGAAGCTGGCTTCAAGATGTGAGAAGAATGGAACATCTGGAAATACCTCGCGCACATTCTAACCTGGCGCGAGCGCGAGATCGGCAGCTGCACATCTTTACGGATGCCAGTGAGTCTGCCTATGCTGCGGCGGTCTACTGGCGCATAGTCAACGAGGAGGGCGAAGTCAGCGTCAGCCTAGCAGCAGCCAAAGGAAGAGTCAGCCCGCTCAAGTTTACCTCCATACCAAGGTTAGAAATTCAAGCAGCTTTACTAGGTGCCCGCCTAGCTCAGCACGTCATGGAGGAGTACGAGTATCAGCCAAGCCGCAGGGTGTACTGGACAGACAGCCGCACAGTTCTATCGTGGCTACGCACAGGCTCGCGAGCATTCAAGCCGTTTGTTGCCCATCGAGTAGCAGAGATTGAAGATATTACGAAGGTCGCAGAGTGGCGATGGGTGCCGTCTCGCGACAATGTAGCTGATGATGCTACTCGCCATATCCCGGAAGAATTTGGAGACCGACATAGATGGTTCGTTGGTCCGGCCTTCCTATACTTAGAAGAGGACAAGTGGCCGCAAGATGTCGCTACCAGTAGCGAAATAACAGGCGAAGAAAAACCGTCGGCAGCTGTAAATAGTGTAAATATTGTAAATAACATTAGAAAAATTATGTGTATTACAGAAGCACTTCCGGATGTAAAAAGATTTTCGTCGTGGCTTCGATTAGTGCGTGCAACAGCGCGCGTGCTGCAGTTCATAGAGCTCTGCAGACCAAATAAGAAATGTGTCGCCGGTGTGCGTAAGCGCACAGCTCCGAGTGCCTCCAGTGATGAAGATTGGGGAAAAAAGTATACGAAAAGCTCGAAGAAAATAGAGAAAATTAAGAAGCCACGAAGCACGGAAGAAAAACGACGTTACTTGCCGCTAGATGGCGCTGATATCATTAGCGCCGAGAAATTGTTAATAAAGTCATCACAAAAAAAAAAGCTTTGCTAGCGAAATAGAAGCTATTACGGGCGGGAGCGCGATAGCAAGAGACAGCCGGTTGAAGCAGTTATCATTGTTCATCGATGAAGAAGGCATTTTGAAAATAAAGTCACGAATAGCGGCGGCAGAAGAGATAAGTGAAGATTTACGAGAACCGGCCGTGCTAGATGGCCGTCACCCATACACCCGCCTCTATATAGAACATGAACACCGGCGTCTTCACCATAGCGGGGTGGAAGCAACTACGAGTGAAATATTACAGAAATTTTGGGTTTTACGGCTTCGCCCCACCGTGCGCGGCATAGTAAAAGGCTGCGCGCTTTGCAGAAGAAGGAGCGCTATCCCGCCACAGCCGCCTACAGGCGACCTGCCGAAGTCCCGGGTCGCGCACCATCAGCGAGCCTTCACCTACGTGGGCCTGGACTTTCTTGGGCCATACAGCGTGACCATCGGGCGGCGCCACGAGAAGAGATACGTGGCGCTTTTCACCTGCCTTACTTCAAGGGCGGTTCACCTGGAGATAGCCGCCAACCTGACTACGGACTCCGCAGTAATGGCACTGCGGCGCATGATGTCGCGCCGCGGGTGCCCCACCGAGGTTTGGAGCGACAACGGCACCAACCTGCGCGGCGCTGATGCAGAGCTGAGGCGCGCCGCACTAGACGCCACTAAAGAAGCAGCAGCCAACTATGCAATCAAATGGAAGTTCATCCCGCCGAGCGCGCCTTTCATGGGAGGCGCATGGGAGCGCATGGTGCGCTCTGTCAAGGCTGCACTGTTCGCCGTGCTGCAACAGCGGCATCCACCAGAAGAGGTACTGCACACACTGCTGGTAGAGGTCGAACACACGCTCAACAGCCGACCTCTCACTCACGTGTCGGTTTCACCAGAAGACCCGGCACCACTGACGCCCAATCACTTCCTGCTGGGCGGACCATCACGCGTGCCTGTCCCGGGCGCGTTCTCCGAAGGCGATACCATCGGCCGCCGCCACTGGCGGCACTCACAACAGCTGGCCAACCACTTCTGGTCACGCTGGGTACGAGAAGCGCTTCCGCTACTCCAAAAGCGGCGGGAGCCTCATGGAAGAGGAGCAGAGCTGCGCGTCGGCGACATCGTCCTCATCGCTGACGGCGCGCTGCCAAGAAATACGTGGCCAACGGGGATCATCGAGGCAGTACACCCTGGAGCAGACGGCGTGGTACGAGTGGCTGACGTACGTACGGCTGCGGGAGTCATGCGAAGACCGGTTAAGAAATTAGTCTGGCTGCACCATATTTAGTATAACACTGCGTGTTATAGGCGGGAGGATGTGCAGCACAGACATGTTTTTATTGTAAATATTAATGTAAATAGATAGTAAGGCAGGATAGAATGTATGTTTCGTTTAGTTCGTAAGTTTTTTGTAATAAATAATGTTCGTTTTAGTCTTTTATTCGCCCTAAGACCTACATACAGCTTTGTTGTATAGAAACAATAAGGCTTTATGTAGCTATGATCTTTGCCTATTAGGCATATTACGAATAAAGCGAGTTCCACGCAGTCGACGACATTACGAGTCGACTCTTGTGAGATAGTATTTATATGCGGGAACTCGCAATTACGAAAATCCGAAAAGTGCAAAATTCTGTATGTAAACAAATGTTTTATGATTGTAAATAGTATGTATAACGTAAGTATAAGCCTTAGGCATATGTTTAGACACTTTTCGGTACCATAAAGATAGTTTACAGGATAGTACGACCTGAAAAGGCGTACAACTCTGTGATTGTAAGAGTTTCCGAGGTCCTGTAAGAACGTACAATGTATATAACACTTTTGTTTGTTATTGTATAAGTTCATTTATGTTAGATCCTTGTATGTAAATAAGAAATAACACATTGTAATTCGTTTTCGGTAGGTCTTAGGGCATTACGTACTTTGTTTTGCATATATCTGTAAAAAGGTAGTACCGTTGCACTCGCTAGAGGGCCACACTAGTTAATTAGAGGTAGAAGAAGCTACCTAAGATAAAATTATAAAGATTAGATTACGAAAAGTAGGATTTTAACAAATCCAGACATTGTGGCGCCACACCCGGCGCCGATTGTCTTTGTAGATTTCCGCCGACCGTCTGGCCGCGCGCTATAAATATCGGAGAGCGCGGCCATACAATCAGTTCCGTTCTAGTAAAGTTACAATTTCGTTACGACTCAATAAGTTTCCCAGACAAGTTCCTGGGCTTTAGTATATATCTATAGGGTACCGGCTTTAGAGTAGGGCAGTGTTAGGGCAAGTAATGGCTCTCCATAGAATAGGTTAAATATTTGCAACGGTGCTAGCTTTATTGCTTTATTTCGTTACAATAAAGCACCTTTGCAAGGAAGTTGTGGTCTCAATTATTTCCCCGGCAGATTCGGCTCGACCAAAGCACTACGGCTGGTGGGGCATCGAAGAGAGAAGAACCAGATTTACAGTCCGCTGGCTCCCCCGGCTGTAGTGCACAATAAAAATAGTCTTAAAATGTTACGGTTGCCCACCCCTGGCCCAGAACCAGTGTACGCCCACAACCAGATTGATCGAATATTGTCCGAAGGTAGTGTCAAGAGTTTTCGCAACCGGCGTGTTTGTATGAAGAGAGTTATGAATGTTCAGGAATCGAGCAAGTCTGCAAGGGTAGTGATATAATATAGAAACGGTTATATTTGCCTTCCCGTAAGGGATCTATTGTAGTGATGGGACTAGAGTATCTTTTTTTCACTCGAGTCACTCGCCAGTAAAAACTGATTCACGCGAGTGCCACTAGAGTGGAGATAAGACTCGAGTGTCTATTTTTCACTCGAGTCACTTGCCAGTCAAAATCAAGGCACTCGCGTGAAGATGAGCCTCGAGTGTCTTTTTTTTCTAGTGAAAAAAAAGACACTCGAGGCTGGTAGGTGAAGGATATGTTTCAGTATTTTTGAGTTGCCTTGGTATTTTCGTAAAATTTAATCTGGTCACAGTTTTCATGGGTCTGCAGTCTGCAATTCTGCATAGGGATGTCGGAAATGCAATAAAGTATCGATACATATCGATATTGATATTTTCAAAAATATCAAAATCGATGTCGATTTTTTTATTTAAAAATATCTATATACCGGTACGATATGAAAGAAAGAGCTAATATCTTTTCATTGTCATTTTAGGTACATTACTAGATAAATACTTATCAATAGACATAATTTTTAATAAATCAAGAATAATGATAAAAAATATTAATTATTTATTAATTAAACCAATACTTATCTGATACAGACATAGCAAAAAACAAAGGGATCTGAGCCCATACAGCTTAGTCAGATACACAATTGAATGAAATTACTGAACTGAACTGACATATGTCACATGTGTTATTGTTCTAAAGACAGAGTTGCTAACTTAAAAATCAACCAAATTAAAAGCTGTTAAGCAGAAAATTGAGTCGATGAAATAAAAACAAAAGAAAATATCGTTTTGATACAATTTGCGATATTGAATATTTGATATTGATGTATCGATATATCGTTACAAAATATATCGCCCAAAAATATCGATATATTCAATCAAAAATATTGATGTATCGATATTTATTCGACAAGCCCAAGGAAGTTACATTCTAACCGGAATGCTTACACCCGCTTCAAAATCGTTCCGAAGAGTACCACGACATGAGTGAAGTGTGTCTCTTTCTACTAAATAAAGCGCCAATCGCCATATATAAGTGTGGCCATGCGTAGTTTGCAAATTACTACTAAGTAATTCTACTAATTTGAGAAACAGTTTTTGCATTGCATAAGTAATTACGTAATAATTAAAATAAGCACATTTTAGAACTCACTATGTTAATTAAAAAACATTTTATGCTAATGTATCTATCGACGTGTATGAATAAAAGGGATTTAACGATTAACGAATATATAAAAATCTACCATCCGAAAGTTTTATTTACACTGGCAATTGCAAGAAAGGGACAACATCCACTCATGTCGTTGTCTTGCTCAGAACGTTTTTCCCCTCTGTCATGTAAGAAACAAATATCAACTTTATTAGGATCGAAATAACGCACATTTTTATTTTTCAAATATTGCTTCGTAGTAATTCCAGGACAAGCCTAACTAGACATGGGCGTTTTCGTATTTATTTGCAAACGGATATTTAATCGATATTCAATTTTCATACCGATATCGAAAATCGTTTTTAGATATCGATATGTCTAGACAAGTGGCATAAACGCTAGGAGAATAAATTACACGAATTGATCTACCCCAAAGTAAGCAAATTATTTGCTTGGGTGTTAGTCGACGATACTAATACATATAATGACGTGTATAAATACAGTTACATTCCTAATAAACACCCAAACTCAGAAATATAAACATCTATGCTCATCACACAAATGTTTGTCCCTGTCGGAAATCGAACCCGAACCCCATCGATTCTTAGGTTCGCTTACCACTCGAACGGCGGGGCGATTAACCTATCTTCGGCTAATCGTGGGTGCACTGATTGTACCTCTGCTTACCGCTTCGGCCATACGGGTGTAAAGATAGTCTTAATCAACTATAAATTTAAATCTCATCATGCCCGGTTCCTTTGCATGGCAGTCAGAGTAAATTGAAGGTCTATAGACTTTCCAGTTCACTGCGATTCACCGGTTTGTCGCTTGGCGGGACGAGTCGTGATCAACTTTGACGCATTTTACCGACTTGATTTCGACTATCGATTATTTCTAGCAATAAAAGGGACCAAAGGTTTTATGTGTTATTTGTAACACATAAAACCATAAAACGTTGCTTTGGCACGGGAGGAGTTAGTAACACACCAGCCGCCAGAATCCGTGTTGCTACTGAGATTTTGGATTATCGAGAAAAACCTTGAAAAAACCTCAATTATAATTTTGAGCGACCTGAAGATAGAATCCGGGCCCTCATGATCTTAGCCGAAGGCTATCCACTTGACCACGAGGCAGACTTGAATATAATATATAATATTTGCGCTATTATTTGTATTTATTTAACAGACGGACGCAATCTGATATATAATATCCACTATAGGCATAGTTTGCGTCCCAGTGTGATTAGTGATTATCGACATCTGTACGTTTTTCTACAATCATAATAATGTTGACGCAAATTAGTAATTATAATATGCATACTAATAATTAACAGAACAGGCGAAATTATCCTATCTGATATCTTTCATTTATTTATATAGACTGATATTAATTTAAAAGTTTTATACACACTCTAAAAGTTAATGTAATACTCACTAAAAGTTTTATATTTATTTATTTATTTACAATAAGTACCTAAATAAAAACTTTAGAACTAAAAAAAGGCAAAGAATTATCATTAAGTAGGGCACGTGTCACCGAGGTCAAGTGCAACTCAGAACAAAACTGTCTAAAAATATAAATCAAAATTCATTCAATACAATTTTTATACCTACAATATAAATTCAGCCTTAATTCTATTCAACGTAAGTCCAGTTCAAAGAATGAATTTTTCCCTGATATCGAGTAGCCGGCGGAAAGCTGCTAACTTATGGACTCTTTGTTGTAACGAAATAAATAGAAACTAGACCTTATTGTTAGCGCGTTAAGATATAGATATTACGCACGCACTATAATTATTAACCAAATGACCAATCACTAGCTGAAGTCACGTAATATTCGCTTCATCACTTTTACGCCAATAAAAAATTAAATGGTAAGACAGAGACAAAGCGAATAAAAGCTATCGATATGTCATATCGCTCGTGATGTGAAGTTTGCGTTTTGTACGTTATTCAATATCGATGTCATGTTGCATTGCGCTTTGGATAAACCATAACTATTAACTTGATGAAGTTTTTGTGAAATCAGTTATGTATATTTAGATATCGATATGGTATGATAATAGACACGTATCCGATATAAGTTACGTTTTGATCTATCGAAACCATGCTTAAGCCTAACCCCTCGTTTACACCAAAAAACATGTTTTATACCTACTTGTTTTATAGGTACAAAACTTGTAGAATACTTGTCAAAACATAAATATTTGTTTTATACATGTATTGCAACTGTCTCAAACATATTTTCGTTTACACTGTGTAGCCAACAAGTCTTTATACAAGTATAAAACCATAGAATAATAACGCATAGAAACCAAGTCGACCCGCACTATATTAAGCCATTTCAAAGAAGCCTGAAAAGGCTTCTTACGCTCGTAGGCCGCTCAGACATGTGACACGTGCTACACAGAGTACAGCTCTCGCAATTTCAAAAATTGTGAGTTACTGTGTGGTGAAAGGTTGTCACCGCGCTTCACAAAAGCGTATTTAGGGTTTAAAGATCCCATTTCACAGATAAGAACTACTTGGCATCGGATATTTTTGTATAAATTCCAAACAAATAAATCGTAAATATCTAAGTTGAACGATATTTAAAATGTTGCCAGCCAAAGAGGAAAATATTCTACCACGTATTTGTTTTTACCTATTTTCATTATAATTAATAACGTGTGTATTACTATTTTATGTGCGATATTACATAGCTTGGACTTTGCTTTTGCATAAAAAATATTTTATAAGTGTTGGGACTTACCATTATACTGGCACAAATATTACAAAACCGTTTGTCAAACCAATATTACAAAGCTTATATTCGTGTATAACTAGCAAAAATCAGAGCTTTTAAGGGCTCGCTAAGTTATATTACCTAGTAATATTCTTAGGAGAGTATTTTTATGCGAATTACATATTTTAATTTATCATGGACTTTATTATGTTCGCATCAAAGGCGTCGTCAGGCTTTGTATCTAGGGAGGCGCAGAAAAATAAAACCAAAATAAAAAATAAAATGTTTCTAAGATAATTTTTTTAGTACTAGCTAATGTATAAGAAAAGTTCTTTAAAATTTTCTTGATTTATTAAAAACACGATTTCTATAATTGTCAATGGTATCTACACAGAACAATTATAAAGGTTATCTACATATTTTACACCATATTTTCTGGTCTACCTAAAATATAGTATCTACCTACCTATAATATGTAGCAACTCAAGATCTATCTCGCGCCACCACTTCGCTCTTGAAGTCTAATATTGATAGAAATCAATTTTTATTTATGGTAACTTTCTTGTAAAAGAGATTTCTAGGAAAAATGAGTATTAAAAATAAAAGTTGATCTTATAAAGAAAATTTAATTTAATTAACCTTCAAAATTTTTAGAATTAATATTGGACTTACCGCAGGCACGAAGAATTGACGGTAGAAACTCAGCGAATAATTTTTTCGAATTTTTCCCTCGGAGAAACTCTCGGGGCTCGATTCCCGAGTCAGGCAAATTAAAAATTCGGTTTTTCAGTTTGCTGATAAAAACAAAGTTGCCCGGGATTGGAAAAGTATCCAGTTGGTGATAGACTGGTCACCTATCACTTTCTGTAATCTGTAAATGGTTGACCTTGCAAGCCATCCCTGAAACTTCCCGCTAAATTAACGTATTTTAAGCTCAAAATAGTAAAAACTATAAGCATATGTTTTTTCAGTATAAACATCTATTTTGATAAAAATGGCAGATTATTGATTTTTGAAAAGCTGTATATTTTGGAAACGATGATCGATTTCGATCTTTCAAATGGAATTCAACTCAATTTATATAACTTTAGCTAAAAAATCGGTAGATTCAAAAATTTCAAAACATTGTCAAAATACATTTTTTTCAAAAATTTTCGTCATTGATAGATCCCAAAAAAATTGACCGATTTTTATCCAATTAACGGTACGTGGCGCAGTTTTTAAAGGAGAAAAGATGATAAGATTTTGAACTCAATCGGTATATTAGCCTGAAAGTTATTTCAAAAATATTAAGTAACTTTGCGCAAAATTGCGCAATAGTAATTTTAATATTTGAAAAGCTGTAACTTTTGAAAATAAGATTCGGTTTTGATTTTTAAAAGGGCATTCGATGTAATTTTTTTAGTATTAAAATATCGTGGAATACCAAAAAATGATTGGTTGAAATATTTCGAAGTTATGTCGAAAAAACACTTTTTTCAAAATTTTCGTCAACGATTAATTACAAACGAATAAACTGATTTTGAGGCAATTTATGTATTAGACGTAATTGTTTCGCCACAATTTTTTTTGGGTTGTTTTCAAAATTTCTCAAAATCTCTTGGGCCCATTTGATTCAAATTTTCAAAAAGTATAACTTAAGCGGAATCCAGTCGAATGCCATCAACCGCGTTTCGATCGGTCCAGGCGTTCAAAACTTATGAGTTGTTGACACACACACGCACACGCGCACGCGCACACCACGCGCACGCACGCACGCACGCACACACACACACACACACACACACATACATATATATATAGACATACTGACGTCATCGCGAAAATAGTCGAAAATGGTTCCTAAGACCACAAAACGTGAACATACGGTGAAAACTCCATTTTTGAAAATCGGAGCAAAATCTATCTACATACGTAGTGGGAAGTTAAAAAGCACAAGTGTTTTAACAGATTAATATAGTATTAAAATGGAGTGAACGAAAATGAATTAAATGAAATAAAACTACCACGCTAAAGCTTAAACCTAAAAGTGCGATATTTTTTCAGTAAAATGTATCACTAAAGGGCACAGATCGTCGCCTAGTTTAGCTTTGTAGCATTTTAACTCGTTAGTTTTATAATAGATGGCGTTAGCAGTAATAAAATTCTAATACAAAATGTATCTTCTATTTTTTTAATGTTTATGAAATAGCATTTTAATGGTAGATAACATATCTAGACATGAATTTAAACCACCACGTCAAATCCTAAACCTAAAAGTGCGATACTTTTCTAGTAAAATGTACCACAAAAGTGCATAAAAAGTCGCCGGGCACAAATCGTCGCCTAGTGTAGCTTTGTAGCAATTTAACTCGTTAGTTTTATAATAGATGGCGTTAGCAGTAATAAAATTTTAATACAAAATGTATTTTCTATTTTTTAGTGTTTATGAAATAGCATTTTAATGGTAGATAACATATTTAGACGTGAATTTAAACCACCACGTCAAAGCTCAAACCTAAAAGTGCAATACTTTTTCAGCAAAATGTACCACAAAAGTGCATAGAAAGTGGCCTAGTGTAGGGCTCGCTTCGCTCGCCCTAATGAGGACGACAAATTGTTCCAACTAGCATTCTAGACGCCGCAGTGATCACCAGAAAAATATTGTAACTGCTAAAAAGACATTTTTTTAAATTTTTCTTATGAAATAATATGCCATGGTACACCATTATTTCGTGTTTTCCTAAGTTTCAAGTAGTTTTATTGGCGATATTTTCGAGTTTTATCGACGAAATAATGTAGGGTAACGTGCCCTAAAATCGGTCTGCGCCAAATGTTGGCCTCCTAATATGTTTATGCTGATAATTAAGTTTCAATTCTACATAGCTTGAAATTTATGTTGCGAATGACGATATTGCTCATACACGACTTAATTAATTTGTGCCGTATACTCCAATGCATTAATTATAGCACGTAGAAGCCAAAAAGTCGCCACAAAGAGCTGTATTGTTTCCGATTCAGCTAAAAACGTTAGAGGAGATTACGCACAGGGATTACGTTTTTCTATTTTTTTTTTTTGAAGAAGAGGCAAACGAGCAGGAGGTGCACCTGATGGTAAGTGATCACCGTCGCCCATGGACATCCACAATACCAGAGGTCTTGCATTTGCGTTGCCGGCCTTTTAAGAATGAGTAAGCTCTTTTCTTGAAGGCCCCCAAGTCGTATCCGTTTGGAAACACCCCTGCCGGTAATTGGTTCCACAACGAAGTAGTTCGAGGCAAAAAGTGTCGAGAGAAACGCACAGTTGTGGATTTCCAGACATCGAGATGGTGAGGATGGAATTTCAAATTTTGACGCGATGTCCGATGATGAAATTCGGCGGCAGGAATTAATCCAACTCGGAACGTCGGAACACTCCCCATGAAAGATACGATGGAAGACACAGTGAACCAACATCTCTGCGCAATGCTAAAGAGTCGAGCCGTTTCGAAATAGCCAGGCCGTCAAGGATTCGAACCGCTCTACGCTGAATGCGATCTAGAGGAAGGAGCTGGTACTGAGGAGCTCCGGCCCAGAGATGAGAACAGTACTCCATGTGGGGCCGAATTTGAGCCTAATAAAGTTGAAGGCGATGGGTCGGCAAGAAGTACCGTCTCGCTCTGCTGAGCACGCCGAGCTTTTTGGAGGCTAGTTTAGCCTTACCTTACAAATGACCGCAAAACTGAACGTAATTCGATATGTCGATTTCCAGAATCCCGATACTAGCTGAGGCTGTCAGGAGAGTATCCCCAAATCGAGGTGACACGACAAAGGGTGTCTTTTTAGCGGAAAACACGCAAAGCTGTGTCTTGTTGGGGTTAAAAGTGACCAGGTTTTGACGACCCCATTCCGAGACATCGGTTAGTCGATTCTCAATTTCGGACACAAGCTTGTTTCGGCTCTCTTCGACATGTTCCCGAGAAATACCGCTTCGGCCGGAATATGTAGCATCACCAGTACTGTCATCTGCATAGCAATGTATGTTGCGAATTCGCATCATGTCATTGATATGCCGAAGGAACAGTGTCGGTGATAGCACGCAGCCTTGTGGAACACCAGCATTGATAAATTTAAGGTCAGAGCACGCACCGTCAACTACGACCTTGATGCTCCGATCAGCCAAAAAACTGGTGATCCACTTGCATAATTTCTCGGGAAGCCCATAGGAAGGCAGCTTTGCCAGAAGCGCTTTGTGCCATACCCTATCAAAGGCCTTCGCTATGTCTAAACTTACTGCGAATGCCTCCCCCTTGGACTCAACTGCTTCCGCCCACCGATGTATTAAGTATACTAGAAGATCACCAGCTGAGCGGCCGCGACGGAAACCGTACTGGCGGCCGCTAATCAGCTGGTGCTCTATATATATAATTTTGGAGAACAAGGGGGTTATGGCTATCGGCCGATAGTTAGACGGATTACAGCGATCTCCATTTTTAGGGATGGGATGCACTAAAGCTGTCTTCCATGAATGTACTACGCCGAGTGAGTAGGAGAGCTGGAATAGGCGTGTCAGTACTGGCGCCAGCTCTGGAGCACATGATTTAAGTACAATCGGTGGGATGCCATCCGGTCCACTCGACTTATGGACGTCCAAGGAAAAAAGTGCTTTACGTACAGAAGACTGCAAGAATTTTAATTCCGTCATAGAACTATAGCACTGCAGGATGGTAGGCGGTGCATTTCCTTGGTCGTCCAGAGTCGAGTTGGCCGCAAATAATGAGCCCAAAAGATCGGCCTTCTCCCTTGCGGTATGGGCCAGGGAGTAATCATCTCCGTGTAAGGGTGGAAGAAAGGGCTGTGAAAATTCCCCAAGACAGCCTCGGCGAGAGACCAGAACGCACGAGTTCCCGAAGGAAGGCGAACTAATTTCTCGCCAATGCCTTGGCGATAGCTTTTTTGAAGAACCTCGAAGCGGAATTGTACTCCTTACGTAACGCGCTGGTTTTTTCACTACGCGATGTCGACGCTACAGCCCAAGCCCGGTAGCATTCCTGCTTTTGGCCTGAAGCCGTTTTGCAGGAGCGACCAAACCAAGGCTGAGACTTACCACCAACTGGTACCGCAGAAAGTGGAATGAAAAGTTCCATGACCTGCAGAACCACATCAGCGATAGAGTCAGCGATGACACTTGGATCATCCAGCGAGAAGCACATCCGCCCCCATGGGTAGGACGCAAAAAAGACCGCATCCCGTCCTAATCTGCTGACCTATAGTGCCAAACGTGACGACAGCCTGCAAAAGGAGGCCGTGATAGGCGCGTAACCGGTACTTTACTCCGGATCAGGTAGTGGTCTGATGTACCAAGAGGGAAGTCCACAGATACCTGATAATTTTCCGGATGGGAGGTCAGCAGAAGGTCCAGCAGTGAAGGCGTATGATCGTCCACATCGGGAACTCGCGTAGGCGTGGTTACTAATTGTGTTAGACCATATGCCAAGGCGAAATCGTGAACAGACCTTCCCGCATGATCGGTAGTGCGTGAACACAGCCATTCGATGTGGTGGGCATTAAAATCACCTAAGATCACGATCTCAGCGGAGGGGGTCTGTTGCAACACGGAATCTACAGCCGTTTGAAGGTGCTCAACGAGCCTGTCGACTTCAGCATTTCCGCTATGGGACCTGTAGAGGCACGCATAGATGCGGGGATGGTCGTCGCAGTCTACACGCAGCCAGAGGATGGATAGGTCCCTATAGCCTTCAAGGCTGCTGAGACGTCGAGAGCAGATATCCTCTCTGACATAAGCACAAACTCCCGCCCGGGGTACAAATGAATGCTCGAATTTGTACCCCGGGTAGGAGAGATATGAGGTATCAGCCGGAGAAGATATCTGCGTCTCAGTTAAAAAGAACAGAGCCGGCTTAGCCGTCTCAAGGTGGTAGTGGACGGCATTTAGGTTTGAGTGAAGACCTCTAATATTAGTATAGTCCACGTTGAGTGTGGTAGGGGGTGCCTTACGATTTCTGTTCGATTTACCCCGAGCAGCGAAGTTTGAGAGCGTAATTGTGCCCCCCCCCCCCAGAGTACGCAGGGCAGCCTGGGCATCCATGATTAGGCTGATTACAAACCCCTGAACATGGATGTCCAGAGGGGGATTCTCTACCGCTTACACTAGTGGTACCCCCCTGGGGTAAACTACTACCTTTAAATTGCGCTTCCATAGTGTTAGGGGGAGGGGGAAAAGGGCCTCCGGGAACCTCACAGACCAAACGAAACGCAACAGCAAAGCTGTTACTTTACGTTGGTTTTAAGTGAGGTAGTGGTATCGCCCCGGTCGTACCGACCCATTCAGCTAAGCATGGCACTCCCACTTTTAATATTTCTATATTCTAAGATCTGAACCAAAACAGTTGCGCACGATAGGTGGTGCTCAAGTAGTGCACAGAGCCAATAGTAGCTTGTCTCAATACAGTAGTCAGAAATATTATGTTTAGCTTAAAACATTTTAACTTTTTAAACTGATTCAAATAAATAATTTGATTAATAAGCATACCTATGCTATTACTTTTTATCTCAAAGTGCTTGCAAATATTGTTCCTGCTTGCCCGCCCATCTGCTAACGTTCAAGCTAGTTTAGCTTTCACTATATATATACATATACACACATACACGCACACAGACATACACATAAAGACACACAAGCATTCGCCAACCAATGTACAAATTTGTAATAACATTTGTATTGTACAATTATATTTTAGTAGATATATTTCAATAATTTATTTAAAGAATTACTTAAATAACTGTTTTTATAACTTCAATAATGTAAACTTGTATTGGCCATATTTTTTATTTATGGTTGGTGCTGGTTGGTTACCGCTGTTTGATTACTGATATATACAAAAATATCTTGAGAACCTCTTTAACATTTCCCTGTAATTCTACTCATTTTACCTCACCGGGATAAAAAATGTAAGTTTTAAGTTTTTTATATGTCTAATAATACTATTGGAAAGAAAGACAATCTTTATTTTAATGAGGTAAAAATATTTTAAATTAGAAATGAAAGCACAAAAACTAAAAAAAAATATAAGGTGAAATAGCTTTGGAATGTCAACTTGAGAACATCTAGAATATTTCTCGGGATTTTAAATAGTTTACGTAACCGAATAAAAATATGAAACTTGAAACTTTTCAAGTTTATACTAAATGACTATTAATGTTATAATCAATACCGTCAATACATTATGGTCTCTATAGGAACCAACGCTAACTTCATCCAAAAACACAATATTTTCACTATTTACCAGTTTTAATACAATACTCTATGGTATTTTATCGTTTTCGAACGAAACATTGTACAGAATAACATCGAATTGGCATTCTTTTTTCAAATACGCTCTTGGGGAAAAATAAAAGAACTTAGTCCGCCATTTTGATTCGTACTGTGTATACATGTTTTGGTTGCAGTTTATGATACAGGTTAATTTAAAAGTGTTTTGGCGTATTAATCAACAATTAAACTTTATTTATTATCAAGATTAGTTCAAGATCTAACAGTTTAGATAATAATTTTTAAAAAACCCGTAAATATCAATTAATAAAACATATTTTTCGTTAACGACCAACTTAATGATACCAGCGCTGTGGGTATGACGGTACCTATTTTTATTTATTTTCGTAAATTTTAGTGTTGGTATCTATGATCTCAAAAAAATCATATGATGTGAATGTGAAATATCCTAAACAATATTTAAAAAATAATTAACATAGCTGTAAAATTGAAAAAGAAATAAATTATTTAAAAATTACGAAAAAAACTACGTATTAATTATGAAAAAAATATATATTAATATTTATGTAAATAAATATTTTTGTACTATAATATATGTTGTTTATTTTTTTCCGTGTGCATATGTTTACCAATTATATAAAAAATATATAAAAAGCATAGGTCATCGATTTACTTTTTGAATTAAAAATCCTCAACTAACAAATAGTCCTATTTTTCTCAAAGTTTCGTGTTACATCTGAATTATTGTGTAGCTTAAGTCATTTAAATTAAACAATTCTCACACCAGTTTATTGCAATGCTCAAGACCTCTTAAAAATATACGCTTTACAGTATCGGATTCAATCCAAGCAACTCATAAATCATTTTTGTGACCACGGTCCACCGGCACGAACTCGGATCGTGTGCGCGAAACGGTCCGTGTTTTTTAGAAAAAAAATGCGAAAATGGCTGGTGGTGTGAGCGGATAGTAGGCTGTTTAATGCATACGTTTATATACATTTCAATATAACATACCGCCCACCCAAGGACTCCTAAGTCCTTTCTTAAACAAAGTAAGTAATCAATAGTATTCATAATACGTGAATATCAATTATATTTAGCAATTTAACAATATCAACTTAGCACTTATTACATATTAATATTTTAATGTTTTATGTAGCTTGGTGGACTGTAAAATGCATATTATTAACAATTAGTTATTATTTATTACTCAAGTACATTATGTAAATTATATATTTTATTACTTTTTACAATAGCAATTATATTTATGTATTTTTAATATTTTAATACAAAAATGAATTTTGTATGGCAATTAATATATTCAATCATATTCCTTATAGTCTTAAATCATATCTTTAAATAAATTTCGCAAAAAGTTATTTGATTTACTAATAGAAAAAACATGTTGCACTAGTAAAGTTTAATTTTTTGTGATATTTTAAGATTTTGGGAAACAACAAAAAACGTGTTATTGAATTAACTAAAAAGACTATTAGTTTACTTAATGTTTGTTATTAAATTAACACGTAGACTAGTAATTTTAAAATTTATTATTTGTTATTAAATAACAAACAGACTATTTGTTAATAATACGTTTTTTGTTGTTTCCCAAAACCATACAAATATCGTATAATGGAACTTGTCAGGAGCAGCGACGACAGTATTATATAATTTGAGTGATTTTTTTGCTAGGTTAAAATGCTTACTAAAAAACCTCTTATTATATTGTAATTAAAAAAAGTAAACGTAAACATTTTGATTGAACAACATATACAATTTGTAAATCATAAGAAAACCGAGACAACCCGCTGAGTTTCCTCCACCGCGCCGGATCTAAATCTAAAATATCGACTAGTCAAAATTAGCTATGAAAAATAAAATATTTCTTGAATTGGTTAAATGTACCTCCATATTTCAATGTAAATAAAATTGGTTTGATAAAATTGCAATTCAATACATAAAATTATTAATGTAAATAATATTAAGAAATATGTTAATAAGTAGTACATACATTATTGAATCACATAGAATGTGACAAGTTTTAAATATTTGCACGCCATACTATGGTAGAATACGCTGGTAGCTTTTGATTATTTTAATAACTTGTAAGACTTATTTTCTTGCAAGTAAATATTTTTTATTTCATTTCAATGAAGCTCAGAATATAATTTTCTTTACTTTATCAGGTCTGAGTAAGATGTCTTATGTTAGCTGTTGTTCAGAATACATCCATTAATCTATAGCAAACGTTTAGCCAATGGCGGCCGACTGGTGTCGACTCCGACTGGTTGTGAGCGGTGATTGGCGGATTTTAGACAGCACAAAAACTAAAAAAAAATATAAGGTTAAATAGCTTTGGAATGTCAACTTGAGAACCTCTAGAATATTTCTCGGGATTTTAAATAGTTTACGTAACCGAATAAAAATATGAAACTTGAAACTTTTCAAGTTTATACTAAATGACTATTAATGTTATAATCAATACCGTCAATACACTATGGTCTCTATAGGAACCAACGCTAACTTCATCCAAAAACACAATATTTTCACTATATACCAGTTTTAATAAGCAGTGTGGTTAGGTAATTTTAATTGTCCTAGAATATTTATGGTTGGTATTGGTGAACGATACACACATACAAAAGTTATTAATGTGTGCAAAGTCAAAATCATATGTAGGCAACGTTCACGACGCTGCTTTAGTCTTTGCCACTACATTACATACTCTTTGGTCTTTGCATATTCTGTGAACACTGCCGCGAGCAAATATTCTACCCGGAATGCTTACACGTACTTCAAAATCGTTCCGAAGAGTACCACGACATGAGTGGAGTGTGTCTCTTTCTACTAAATAAAGCGCCAATCGCCATAACAAGTGTGGCCATGCGTAGTTTGCAAATTACTACTAAGTAATTCTACTAATTTGAGAAACAGTTTTTACATTGCATAAGTAATTACGTAATAATTAAAATAAGCACATCTTAGAACTTACTATGTTAATTACAATACATTTAATGCTAATTTATTTATCGACGTGTATGAATAAAAAGGATTTAACGATTACCGAATATATAAAAATCTACCATTGAGATAGTTTTATTTACACTGGCAATTGCAAGAAAGGGACTACATCCACTCTTGTCGTTGTCTTGCTCAGAACGTTTTTCCCCTCTGTTAAGTAAAAAGCAAATGTCAACTTTATTTGTTACGAATTAAAGTACATTTTTATTTTTCAAATATTGCTTCGTAATAATTCTAGTTATCGTATATAAGTTCCTTGGCCGCGAGTTTATAAATGTGAAAAAGTTTTCAGTTTTTTATTTTAAATATTGTCTTTACATAGGTATATTAAAATCACTGCAGTACATTTAATAATAACAGTTAAATACGTATATATACAGAGTCTGAATATAATGTTTACCTTTTATGATGTGAAATTTGCTGAAATATCAAGTGAAAAAGAGTTCATGCAATTATTTCGAGTAAAATGGCTCGAAATTCATAATAAAGATAATGTATTTCGCTATAAAATAAATAGTGTTCAAGAAAGACTAATAAATGAAAAATATTTACTTCAGGTAAGTTCTTTCAATTTGTTTTTACACATATTGGCAATGAAATTGTAAAAAGAATTGGTGTTTTGGATTTATATTTTTTTTATTGTGCTGCAGGGAATAATAAATGGGCCGCACGAATTTGGGGGTTAAATGGAGTGGTCTAATTCTCGTCAGTATCACTTCCCTTTGCGAAAACGTCTACAACAAAGTTAATAGTCCAAAAACTAGCATAACCTCAAAATGTATGCAATTACCTAAAGTTAGCGTCATGAGAAGCTATAATGTAAACAATCGTTCAGGAGTTCACAACATTAGGTTCAAAAGAAAAAGTTTTTTTTAAATATTTAATAAATTATTAACAAAGGAACTGCAAGCATCTGAAGACAATATTAAAAAGTCTTTGGGATTGAATTAGAAACGGGCCGCACGAATTTGGGGTTGAGGGGGGAGGGGGGAGGGGTCGAGGTCTACTCCCCTCCAGTAAAACTTCCCCTCTACGAAAATGTTTATAAAAAAATTATAGGCCAAAAACTATAGTAGGAGATCCGAACCTAAATCAACCTTCAGGTATCCATTTACCGAATGAAACATTTTTTTATCAAATTTCATACATAGACAAATGCGTCTTGCATGCCTTGCCTATGAAAATATGTTCATGACTATTTTTAATTAAAAAAATATTAATTAATTTTTTTTAATGAGATTCAGCCACTTGTTTACCAATCAAATGTTGATGAATACAAAAGTTTTAAATACATAGAATACGCCTATGAGGTATTGCCTATGATTTTACGTGCATGGCTACCTGGCAAGCAGGTGTAAACAGGTAAGTAAATGTAGGTGACTGCACAAATCAGTTTACCAATCAAAATATATATCAAAATAAAGATTATTTAATAACAAACGCGATCATGTAGTATTGCCTACAATAAACTGTTCATGAAATATTATTGCCAGGATTTAAAGTTTAAAAATCGGAGCAAGTAAAGTTGCACAAGAGAGAAATCCGAGCGTCTTCTTTAGTGTAATAAAAAAGGACGGACCATTGTAGATGCGCGCGACGCTTCGTTGAATAGAAGAGAGTACGCATGCTCTTTTTACATATAGTTGAGAGAGACAGCGTTTTTTTGTTGGAGTAAGTGACAATACATACAAATTTATTCTAAATAATTATTTTATATTTCAATTATAAATATATATATTTATATATAAATGCATATATTTCAATATAAAAACATTTCCTTAGCAACTAATTACATGAAAATTAAACAAATAAAAAAATATTCGAAACATTTATGAGTTATGAAAAATTTTTTTTTTTTTTTTGTTATTTATAAAAAAATTTATAAATATTATTCTACATCTGAATCATCACAAGTTGTATCAAGATCTTCGGACTCAGATAACTCTGAGTTTTTTTCATTTTCTGTCATTTCTAGAACATCGTTTATCTTGAAAGGCGTCTGATCACCAATAAATCCTACTGGTTTCAAATAATCATTCTCTAAAAACCAGCCGCAATTTTCCGGATTCAATTTCACACAATTTGATTCTGTCGCATGAAGCCACATAGAATTGACGTAACAAGTACGCAAAATTTTCTGAGTAAGAGAAGACCAGCATGGCGGTATAATGTTTGAGTCGAAAGAAGATATTTTTTTTAAAAATTGTTCATTGTCTTCCTTGGCAGAGTAAGTTTTTAGGAAAATGCGAACTCTTGCTTCATTGACACTGGTGCACTGCTTGATGCCATAAATATTAGCTGTAAATTCCTGAACAGCGTCCATTTTTTCATTAATAAAAATATCGGCTTCATCAAGTAATGATGCAAAGATTGTTTGGTACCTCTCATTTTTCGAAAATATTTTTAACGGTCTAACTTTACCTTTCTGGTAAAAAGCTGCCGTATAATCGCTTCCGGTAAATGCATGGAAAGCAGGTAAACTTCGACATAGTGTATTTCCCAATTTTTGTGCCAAAGCGGTACAATTGATACAATCGAGGTCTTTCGTATTTTTTTTCTTATTTGTTGAACTGGCCAGCCAAATTTCTGATTCTTTAATTTTATCCATGTTTCCAAGCAAAATAATTAATACATCAGTATCAGAAGATTTAATTAATATCTTTGATCCTGGTGTAATTTTGGAAGCGTGGAAAACCATCCTAGTGTCCGCCTCTTCGTGATGACAATAGTACTCAACCTCCTCAGTTTTGATAACTCGACTTTCCTGCGTTTGATAAGAGTAACAGTAATCCTTAACAGTTATAAATATTGTTTTGTTTTTAATTATTTGTGCCAAATTGTCGTTTTCCCAGTAACTTGATATAAATTGAACTAAGGCCTCTTTGAATCTATAATTCTTTAGACTTTTTAAGAAATCTGTTGGCCTAGTTTGTTGAGGTCCAGATATATTATATGGAATATCAAACTCTTGACGGTTTTGGTGTTCACAATCTTTTATTGATGGTAGTATATACTGGTCAAAAACTAAATGTATTTCTGCTGCATTTGTTGAACAAAGTTTAATAAGTATGGACTCAGCAATTTTGTCGAAAGTCTGAGGCATTGAGGAGCCTATCAAGTATAAATAATAAAAACCATCAATAATTTCAACATCAATAGACGTTGGTTGACCTATTTCAATTTGTGATTTCAAAGATTTTGCTAACGTTGACTTGTCTGTGTTGTTTTTCGCCGTGTTGGTCCCGGCCTCCTTTGTAGAATAGGCCAACTGCCGTTCTGCCAGGCAGGTCGTAAAAGGCGACCGATTGGCTATCGAGTCACTACCATCGTGGCTACTAGGTGGTAGAGTTCTGCATTGTCTCGCCCGGGTCTGGTACCACCGCCTTACCTATTCCTGCCGCAATAGCGTCGGTGCTTGTCGCTGTCGTGTTCCGGTTTGGAGGGTAAGGTAGCCGGTAAACTTATGCATGTGGCATTGGACCTTGCCACAAGATAGCAACGCACCATTAACATCTTTGGTGTCTATAGGCGATGGTTGACTCTTTCCATCAGGAGACCCATCTGCTTGTTTGCTATCTTATGATATAAAAAAAAAAAAAAAGCCAAATCATATGTAACAATAATCTGTTGTTGTTGGCATTTTTCGGCAATTTCCTTAGCCATGGTGAGTGTTTCTTGTACCACCGCATAAGATGTTGGTGAAGAATTAATTGGAGGCAGATATTCAATGTTTTGAATTAGACTCGGATCACTTGACATTGTACAGTTATAGCCCAGCCACATGGGAGCTGAATCTTTGCGGAGTAATGACATTACCCATAATAGATCTTTGTCCGTTGCTATCATTGTTGCTCCTTTGCATTCATCAATCGTATTAACAAATGACTCTTTGGTGAGCAGTTGCATACTTGTCGTCGGTTTCGAATAGTAAGGTCGTATTTCTCGTGAAATTCCAGCAAAACGTCTCCTTTTACGTTGAGGTTCATGAACATCTTGGTTGTCATCAAGTAAAGGAGTTGAAGAAGTCGCAGCTTCAACGTCATCAGGATCTGCAATTTGTTCAAAAGGGAATTGATATATAATACCAACAGTATCATGCATTGTATCTTTTCCAGAACTAGTCTCAACAAAGCGGTCAAAGTTATCAAATGCAACATGAGTACTGCATCCACTTGCTGCAGTGATACCTGTTGGTATTACTGTATTATGTTGAACAGACGTATACGTCATCTCTGTTTCGAGCTCTTCAGCCAAATTATAACCTATTGTATGGCCATATTTATTGAGAATGGTGAGAACTTGACGAGAGTTAGTTATTGATTTTACGGCTAAGCCAAGTGTTAAATTTTTATTAGGCTTACATCTACCATTTGAAACTGCATAGATAATATCACTGCATATCGATGTTATCTTCACCATAGTTTCATCTTGATCTGTGTTGGCAATATCAGGGGGCCTATTGCCTATCTTTGACATTTATAGTGATCAACTGAAATTTGATGAACACTCAAAATTAGTTGGCAACTGACAACAGTGAAAATTGGTATTGCGTATCGCTTTTAGTGGCGGTGACTTTCGTCGCTTTCCAGCGTTCGTTCCAGTGGTTTGTCTTGTCACCGCACTATTTTATCGATATTATGCTTCTAAATAAAAAAGCTAGATAAACGCAAATGCTTATAAGGGTTTATTATGGTCCTTTGTTTTGGTCGGTTTGTATTCTTCAGACTAATGTCAATTGTCAAATGTCATAACAATAAACAAATAACAATAACCTCAAAATAAGTTTAGACTAACAAAATTAACTATTCAGCTTTAAAATTCCTTTGTTGATCCCACTTTCTCCACTTTTATGTTTGTATATAGATTCATGTACATAGTATTAACTCCTAATCCATAATGTTGTAGTTGTGTAAGTTTACTAATCTTTGTGTTTGTTTTGTTTTAGATTCCTCAACTTGTAACTGATATAATCACCGGACAACTCTTTTTATGTGTCTCTCCCATGACTGACTTGATATTGGCAGAATCCGTACTAACTGGATAGCCATCAAACCAATATAATAATAATAAGTTTAGAATGCTCTCTTGAAGCAAATTAATAGTTAAAAGAAATTAAATTGTCGGTCGAATTTGCCAAAAGATACCGAAATGTTACAGTCACTTCTCCGGAGGCTTTCTAACCAGCTAGACTCAATGGCAGAGAGCAAGTTGAGTAATAACTTAATAGTTTAGATCTATTGATTGTCATTGCATTGTATTACTTACCTTTTACATAAAAGTAGTATATAACATCTGCATATAAACAGTAACAAATATGATCTAATTGAAAAACATGAATAATCTGGAATGAAGATATGGGTATAAATCTAGCCAAGAGGTAAATAGCAGAACCCCTAACTTGCTTAAGATATTATATTCATTGATTATAATAGTTTTTAGATTACTGTTAGGACTAAGGCATGATATTGGTATTATTGAAGTTAACAGGTAGTAATGTAAATTTAATATTTAATCAAATGAAAGTGTCTAAAGTGTGCTAAATTTTCTACAACTAGACATGTATGATCCTATCCAATAGCTAGAGCTTTGAGAGGTAATAAAAAAAACATACAAATTTAATTTTTTTATTACTTCAATATTGTCAATATGACAAAATAATTAGACAGTCCGTTTGTCTTTATTTTATAAAAAGAATTGAGAAAAAAACATAAAACCTCATACTGCATGTTAGTAATAAGTGCATAGTTGCACCTCTGACTCGCCCAATGTTTGTGTTGTGTTGTAGCTTACAAAGTTTTTAACCAAAAGTTTTTCTGTTTAAGGTAATCTTCAGAAATTGAATTATGTGCAAACAGAGACAAATGCAACGATAAAGATATGTATAGTGCATCATCAGGGTAACAAATCAATACAATAACCTCAATAATTTAAATAAGGTGTTGATTTGTTACTATCATCAGTAAAAGCGTTAAAATGTGAAACTGGTTGGTGTAAATGAAAATACAAATCATCATGGAGTTTTACCAAGTGCCGATGCTGTTCAGTGTTCAAAGTATAAAGAAATGTGTTTTAAGAGCCTACTTAGGAATAAGTGTGCTGAGCTCATGAAACAGATTATTTGCACATTGTGCACATAAGGAATGTTGAAAAAGATTATTTAAAAGTGTTAAACAAATTGACAATAATGGTAAATGAAAATATTCATATCTTCATTCAGCATTGTGTGGTTATACTGTATACATGTTATATTTAGTACATTAGATAGATGTATAATGCTCATCACACATGGTTAAGATACTATAATATTTGATCTTAAGATACCCTAATATAATATATCTTAATGTATATTTCAAAATATCGCTCACCATACAAATCCACCATCACACACAACTAAGATAATATATATTTTACCTTTAGTATCTTAAGATACCGAACGATATGGAAATATATATTTCATATCTTAAGATACAAAACATAAAATAAATGTTGTTTTTATTTCTGGATATAGGTGATCGCAGTGCCTCATCTATACATATAATAAAATTGTAGGAAAGTCAAAACTACATTGAATATTTTTTTTAAAGAATACTTGAGGCGTGATCTACAATCGATATTGAAGCCAAAAATATAGTTTTTAGAATTTTTGTATGTTTGTATGTATGTCGGGGGTAAACTCAAAAAGTACTGCATGGATTTACTTCAAATTTTGCATGAATATTACTCATAGGTCGGATCAACATATAGGCTACATATTATCACGCTATCATCTACGGGGGAGGTGCAGTGCAGAGTAAACGAAGTCCGCGCGGACAAAGTCGTGGGCAACAGCTAGTAATCTATATATTAATATAATAAATGCAAAACTTTGGATGGATGTTTGTTACTCTATCACGCAAAAACTACGATACGAATTTAATTGTAATTTGGCACACAGGTAGATTATAACTTGGAATAGCACATAGGCTACTTTTATTGTGAAAAAACTAGGTGATCCCGCGGGATTCGCCAAAAACTTTTAAAATGCAATGGGCTGCACGCTGCAGCTAGTGATATTACAAATGCGAAAGTTGGGATGTTAATGTGGGGTGCATCTAGTATTATAATAGTTACTACTGTAAGCAGTGCGGGGTGCTCCCGGCTTCGTGCCGCATCCAGGCAAGAGGGAGAGGGGAGAAAACTACACACGAAAGCTATTGCCTTTTATGTCAAGCTAGCTAGGGCGGACGCCCTTGAACAATCGACATGTCTTTGATGGTTTTTCATTCAAAGTTAACTTTGTTAGGAATGTGCTACTGCAATTTTCATTTTACATTCTATAATAAAATCGTCTGAAGAGCTGTCTAACAAATCAAGAAGTAAGACAGTATCACTCATAGTTAATCAGCTGTATATAGAATTCCTACAAAGAATATGTGAGGCAACGAGGCAGACTCATGATAAAATGAACAAATTTTAATATTATTGTATCTTAGCCACCTTAAGATACTGTATACTTTTATATTAGGGTATCTCAAGATAAAATATCATAGTATCTTAACCGTGTGTGATGAGCGAAACAGTTATAATTGAACTAATTCCTACGTCAAAATAAAGTTGTTTGCATAGCAAAAGACTAGTTTCTCTTTTTATATTATAGGATAACAAACAAGCAAATGACTCTTGGAAGAATTAATCGCCTAGACACCAAAGATGTTAATGGTGTATTACGATCTGTGTGGTCATATAATAAAATAAATTTATATGAATAGATTGTTTCTTTTATTACTATTGTACCTAAGTATTTGTTTTAATATTACCTAATCTAACACAGATTTTCTTTTTTAAAGTAAGGGGGGGAAAAAGGAAAATAAATTTAAAATTGAAGAATTAGAAAAAATAAAGAATTTGCCAGATGATAACTGCCTTTTTTATATTAAAAGATAGCAAACAAGCAAAGGCTCCCCTCATTGAGAGTCAACCATTGCCTATAGACACTAAAGATGATAATGGTGCGTTGCTATTCTTGTGGTGGGGTCTTATACATGTATAACTTTACCAGCTATTTCATCGTCCAAAACAAACAGTGATAAGCAATGACATTATTGTGGCAGGAATAAGTAAGACTGTAATACCAGACCCGGGCGAGACAATGCAAAACTCTGCCACATATTAGCCAAAATTTTCAATTTATAAATTAATATAGGCTATGCTTTATTAGACAGAAAAAAACCCATATCTTCAACTAATATATTCAATTTGCATAAAAGTATGCTAGATCAGTAATGTACCAAATTATTCCTGCACAATAATTTCAATTTTTATGTTAAAGATTTTGTCAGTTGAAACTGTCTGAATTTATCATTTATAATCACAGTATGTGTTATGGTTTAAATATGTCCAAATATACATAAAACCTACTAGCCAGTAAAGCTACATAATAAGTAAACTAGCTATGCTCTCTTGCTAAGTACATAAGTAGCATTCACATTATACTTAAAAGCTGGAAAACATTTTGTATAATGTATTCTAAGTGTAGAAGTTTATTATTATTGAATAAAATTAAATCTTATGGCTGGTTATTTTTCAGCTAAAAAAATTTTACATCTTGTTATAATTATTACAAAACTGTAAAGTTTTTTTAGTAGGTACAAGGTAAAAATAAAAACTGCAAGTTAATGCTTTTTCTTTTCACATAGTCTTTATTAAAAAAAAAAACAATTATATTAAAAATCAAATAAAATCAAATAAAATATTTAAAATGGTATATGCAAGCATCACTGCATCAATATGCTATAGTTAATAGTGCAATGGTTAATCCTCAGACCATTTTTGTTGGCCTGAGTGTTAATCATTAAAAATTGGAAGTATATGGTACAGTAGGTACTTTAAGCTTTAACACAATGATAATTTTTTCTAAGAGAAGCTCTCTTCATGTTCAGAATTAATAATAGCTAGATGTCCTAATTTATTGATAGAGTCATAAGTTCATAAAGGCAACAAAATTAATAATTAAATTTATACAGATAAATTGCTTTTTGATTTGATTACTCTTGAAAGTAATATGTAAGTATACATATTATTTTGATAATTACACTTACTCTAGCACAATTACTTTTAAAATCAAGGGGATTAGAACAATTAATAAGTATTTGCCAGATGATAATTAGCAGAATCCTCCATAAAATAAGCTCATTTCTTTCACTAATAAAACCACTAATTAGTTGGCAAATTTAGCATTTACAAATTCAGTATTGGTTGTGATCACATAGAAAAGAAATTCATATCTTCTTCATCTATGGTTAAAGATCTTAAAAATGTGATATAACAAACCATTTATTTCCATAATTATCAAAAACTCTTGTACAATCCCTTTTTTAAATTAAAGTTCCAACTTAGAAGGATTTGCCAGGTGATAATTACCTCAATTTAGCATCTACCAAATCAGTATCGGTTATTATTTATTAGGTCCATAATAGAAGCTCATTTCTTTCACTAATAAAATCACTTTGCAAGCTTAAAGATGCTAAAGCTTCTACCACTCTCTTACAAGTCGATTTATTTTTCGGCAGAAACAGCATACTGCATAAAACATTATTGTTACCATGTGAAATTATAAGTATTAGTCTTAGATATGTAATTCTAATTTTATTGCAGTATTGTGCTATGACTTATGTATCCTACATTATTTATAATTTACATTAATAACCTTCTAAAAATGGTATTAACAAACTATATATTGTCAATAGTACATTTTCTGTACCTTTCAAACGTCGCCGGTTAATAGTGTTAATCACTATTTCGATCATTAAAAACTACTCTAGACTAGTTGCTTTCAAAACATAAAAGTGATCAACGATTTGACGTCATTCGTTGGTCACTAAGCATACGCAATACCAATTGTCAAACTATCCATACTAAAAGTGTCGTTCCAGTGCACGATAGTGACTTTCGATGACACCAAGTACTTGTGACGTCATTTTCGTTGATCACCCATGTTAGTCAATACGAAATAAGGGAACTGACAGCTAATTGATGTCAACTTTGCACAGTGATTATCACTTTGATTGTCAGTTCAAGATAGGCAATAGGCCCCCAGGTCCTGTAATTAAATTCTTTATAAAATCAAACAATACATGAGGAATTTCACATTCCCCGCGAATCACGTCCTCAGCCGTTAAATTTTTTGGTAGCGGTTTATGATCAATATTTTTAATCACGTGTCTCAAGTGAAACGCTACATCTTGAAATTTGTTTGCATTTTCATTTTCCAAAAATTTGGTAGTATTGGCAATTATTGAAACGTCAAAGTCTGTCTTGTACACTATTTTTTGATATCGTTGACCGGTAGATGCTTCAATTATTATAGTGTCACCAAATTTTTTCAGCAGTTTTTGTTTCAACATCTCGGCTCGATATCCTTCAACGTCAGCAGCTTCAATTTCATTTAGTCCAAATTCAAATAATAAAGCCTTGTATCTTGATAATAATTGTGCTAAGTACATTACTCGATTATTTTCTATTATTTCATCGGTAACAAAATCAGTGAGTGACTGAAAAGCTTGTTTATGAAAATGTCTGCAAGTATGCCAACTACTTTGCTTAGGTTCTTCAAAATTCCGCTTCTCTTTAGTTTGATATACGGCATAACAGGATTTGTGGTAAGCAACAGTTTGATTTTCAAGTTTCGAAAGAATCTCAGAATCATGCACATTTGTTGCCATTTTCTTAATTTGTTCTATAGACTCATCACTTTGCGGAAATATAAGGTTAAGTACTCGCTTCCCACATTTCTTTTGCTTATGATTACAGAATAAACAAGTGATTTGGTCATTAGATCCTGATGCTGATGATGAAGAAGGTATCTGAAACAAATTATAATTTTTTTTTTTTTTTAAGAAAAGTCAACTACTGACAAGTACAGTATCATTAAGAACATATTCATATAAAATGTAAATGTCAGAGTAAAAGAAATTAAAGACAAAAATACTGATATTTGTTAGGCTATTTCAGAGTCTTTTGTAAGCTTTTACAGGTGTTTATAAGAAAGTAATTGAATAACAATAAAAAAGGTATTACCTCGTCTGCATCCATTGAAATAGATGTTATCGCATCAGTATTATTTTCGTCATCTTGAGAAGCTTCTGTATTTAAGTGTTCACTTGAATCCATATGCTCATCAGATGTTGAGGTCCTTGGGAGTATCTGAAAATTTTATTTTATTCATTTAATCAAAATAATTGTATTTTTATAAATTAATTAATTATATATAGCATAAGATTAAATAATTATATACTACATTACATTGAATAATTATATAGTATATTAAATTGAGCATTTTAATATAATTAATTAATGACATAACAAGAATTAATCATTATAATATTTAAAAATTTATGAATAACTATAAAATTTATAATACTTCAATTTATGAAGCATTTTCTTAATTAATTAAAATTTTTATGTACTTCATGATTTTTGACGAAATTTGAATACTCTTCACTATATTTGCTTTTTAAAACACTGACTTTGCTGTAGCAGGCTGAATGATAACCTACAAAATCAAGTAATTCTGATGTTAGTATAACATCATTATATTTAAATTTTTTTTCTTTTCGAAAAGCTAGTTTCAAAACGCAGTTTTTAAATGAATCTTCATTAAATTCAATCACAGACTTTCTTGAACCACATAGAAAACACTTTTTTGCCATTTTTCATTTAATATTTTTAGAAAAAAACACTGTTATAATCAACAACAAACCGAAACACGTGTGCAACGTAGTAACTCAAGAGCGATTCACAACAGAGAAACGCTGTCTCTCTCAACCATATGTAAAAAGAGCATGCGTACTCTCTTCTATTCAACGAAGGCGTCGCGCGCATCTACAATGGTCCGTCCTTTTTTATTACATTAAAGAAGACGCTCGGATTTCTCTCTTGCGCAACTTTACTTGTTCCGATTTTTAAACTTTAAATCCTGGCAATAATATTTCATGAACAGTTTATTGTAGGCAATACTACATGATTGCGTTTGTTATTAAATAATCTTTATTTTGATATATATTTTGATTGGTAAACTGATTTGTGCAGTCACCTACATTTACTTACCTGTTTACACCTGCTTGCCAGGTAGCCATGCACGTAAAATCATAGGCAATACCTCATAGGCGTATTCTATGTATTTAAAACTTTTGTATTCATCAACATTTGATTGGTAAACAAGTGGCTGAATCTCATTAAAAAAAATTAATTAATATTTTTTTAATTAAAAATAGTCATGAACATATTTTCATAGGCAAGGCATGCAAGACGCATTTGTCTATGTATGAAATTTGATAAAAAAAATGTTTCATTCGGTAAATGGATACCTGAAGATCGATTTATGTTCGGATCTTAGACTACTACCCTAACCTAACCTCAAAATGTATGCAAATACTTAAAAACACGTCAAATATCCATCATGAATTATTTTGCACTATTTTTTATGAGATGTTATTAATAAGTATGTTTTGTCTAACTTAAAATGATAATTATTATTTGCCATATTTTAAATATTAATAAAATTAATCCCAAGAAATATGGCACTTCATAAATATATAACATATTTTAGAAAATCATAAAAATTCTTTCATATAACATATTTTTTCATAAATTCACAATACATTTTTTATCTTCATAATTGCAATATTTCTGTAACAAGTTGGATAGGAGTGTGTCGACGGAGCCCAGCTGTGCGGGGCTCCTATTTCTGGATGTGGGTTCTAAAGAGAACCTATCTAACCTACCACAACTATAGCATTGAATGAATTTTTTCTAAGTGACGGTGGGCTTCTGTCCCCTGATCCCCTAGAATGGGGGGGCTCTGCCCCCTTCACCCTCCCGTGCGGGTTGCTTTTTACACGTTTTTATATATATATTTTTAGTTTTTTTTTTTTTTTTTATTGAAGAGGGGGCAAACGAGCAAGAGGTGCACCTGATGGTAAGTGATCACCGCCGCCCATGGACATCTGCAATACCAGAGGTCTTGCAGTTGCGTTGCCGGCCTTTTACGAATGAGTAAGCTCTTTTCTTGAAGGTACCTATGTCGTATCCGTTTGAAAATACCCCCGCCGGTAATTGGTTCCACAACAGAGTAGTGCGAGGTAAAAAGTGTCGGGAGAAACGCACAGTTGTGGATTTCCAGACATCGAGATGGTGAGGATGGAACTTCAAGTTTTGACGCGATGTCCGATGGTGGAATTCGGCGGCAGGAATTAATCCAAACAACTCGTCGGAACACTCTCCATGATATATACGATAAAAGACGCAGAGAGAACCTACATCTCTGCGCAATGCCAAAGAGTCAAGCTGTTTCGAAATGGCCTGGTCGTCAACGATTCGAACCGCTCTACGCTGAATGCGATCAAGAGGAAGAAGAGGAGGAGCTCTGGCCCAGAGATGCGAACAGTACTCTATGTGAGGCCGAACCTGTGCCTTATAAAGTTGAAGGCGATGGACTGGCAAAAAGTACTGTTTGCTCTGCTGAGCACACCAAGCTTTTTGGAGGCAAGTTTAGCCTTGCCTTCCAAATGACCGCGAAACTGAACGTAATTCGATATGTCAAATCCCAGGATTACGACACTAGCTGAGACTGTCAGGAGAGTTATAATATATATATAGTTATATATAGTTATAACCTAACCTAACCTACACAAGTAGTTCACTTATAAAATAAAATAAAATAAAGCAGCCTTTATTTCCGAAATTAGATATACAACTAATCTTAGATGTTACTTGGTATTTAAATTACATTCATAAGAAATCCCTAATTTCGGAGAACCTATTGGCAAAGGCCTCCTCCAATTCTCTCCAGTATATCCTGTCCAAGGCAATCCTAGTCCAGTGTGGGCCCAAAGTCTGTCGTATTTCGTCCTCCCATCTTCTTATTGGTCGGCCCCTCAGCCTCTTACCGTTTCTTGGGTACCAGAGGGTCACTTGCTTGGACCACTTCTCCAAAGTGCTTCGCAGCATATGACCTGTCCATCGCCATTTTTGTTGGTCTATTCTAGAGAGTATGTCAGGTAGTTTTGTTCTTTCCCGGATGATCGAGTTGGGAATTTTATCCTTAATCTTTATACCTAACATACTCCTTTCCATTGCCCTCTGACATACAGCTAGTTTCTCTCTGTGTTGTTTGGTGAGAGCCCAAGTTTCGCAGCCGTAAGTTATACAAGGCAGGATGCATGTATTAAAAGTTTTACTTTTTATTTGTATGTTTAGATCTTCACTTTTCATGATTTCCTTAAGAGACCAGTATTTTCTCCATCCGTTGGCTATCCTCTTGTTTATTTCTTTTGACATTTGGTCAGTGGGAGAAATGATTTGTCCAAGGTAAACATATTCTTCAGTGTATTCTAGTCTAGTCCCATCTAGTTTAAGTTCAATGTGTTCGGAGTTGGTCATCAATTTTGTCTTTTCCAGGTTCGTCTTAAGTCCTACTTCTTGGCTCCTATGTGCAAGCATCTGAATCATAGTTTCAAGTTTTTTTGGGTCTTCTTCAAACAAAACTATGTCATCAGCAAACCTGAGGTTGTTTAGACGTTGTCCATTAATATTTAGGCCAAAACTTTCCCAATCCATTTTCCGAAAGATGCTTTTAAGCACTGCCGAAAATAATTTTGGGGACAACGGGTCTCCCTGTCTGACACCTCTGTTTATTGGAAAGGGATATCCTATTGATTCTAGCTTTATGCAGCTCTTACTTTTGCTATAGATGTTTTTAATGATCTTAATGTAACATTCGCTTATTCCTTGCTCTTCCAGACTCAACCAAATGTATTTATGGATAAGGCTATCAAAAGCTTTAGAGTAGTCAATGAATGCAAGGTAAATAGGTTTTTGGTATTCATTATATTTCTGAAGCAGTTGTTTGACTGTATGGATATGATCGATAGTACAAAAATTTTTTTCTAAATCCGGCTTGCTCGTTCTAGTATAACTTTTGCGAAGACTTTGTATACATTTGATATTAAGCTAATTGGTCTGTAGTTATCAATCTCATCTTTAGCACCTTTCTTGTTAATCAGAATAATATATGAGTTTGTCCATTGATTGGGAATGACACCTGTATACAGAATTTCATTGAATCATCATCATTGAATATTCTTGTTAACACTGTACTTATTTCATCAACAGTACCTCGTAACAGCTCATTAGGTATGTTGTCAGGCCCTGGCGCCTTTTCCAATTTTTGTGAGTTAATAGCTTTTACAACTTCTGATTTCATTATTTCTGGTTCAAATCCTATGTAATATTTCTCATATAAGTAGTTCACTTACTATTTCAGAAAAATGGTTATAAAAAAAACTAGACATTTCCGTGTGGCGGTAGTAGTATCAAGAAAGGGGAAGCCAGCCCCTATCCAACCCACCTCTCAGAAATACAAAAATCGTGTGGCCCGTTTCTAATGCCAACCCAAGTCTTAAGATGTTTCTGTTTCTATGTCTGAATCAGTGACATATATCACTAGGCTGTTTACGGCTTTGTCTATAATGACATTGATTATGGAATAAAAATTATCTTCTTTCTTGATAAAGTGCTCCACACAATGCCTCACATTTTCTGAAGTAATCTGCTGCAGTCACTCTTGTAATAATTTTTATACCTAATCAATTTTAAAACTTGTGTTTCTGCATGCAACATAACCTTTTACGTTGGCCCAAATTAGCTCAATTGGATTGAGCTCACAATGATATGACAGGAGCCTTAATTCTTCATCTTAAATTTTTGTGCGAGCTCATCCACGGCATAACTTTTAAAGTTATCTTTGACAAAAACTTTTTGCAGTAATTCAGATTTAATTTCATTTTGGTTGTAAGAAATATTCTTACTTACAAGCCAATTTTGTATTTCAAGCTTTTTACAGGCAGTAGTAGGTGTTTTTTCAAGACGCCTCGAATGATTCATGATAATCTCCAGTCTTCTTGCATTCAGATATATTTTCACCACCCTCTACAAAACTGTTCTCATTGCCAATATGAGTAATAGGTTCAATATATTATAAACAGATGCTATGCAAATTCCGTTAATAGATGCTATTTTTTTATTTATTTCCGTTTTGTAGGGATATTTAGTAGGTGGCCAATTTTGTTTAAAATACTTATATAGGTTAATTACCATATTTTTCTCATTAGCTGTAAAACTCATCACCTATAAAAAAAATATAATTATGTAGTAAACAAGCTTTTGGTCACGATTTCACCCGTGTTTAATAGATACATCTTAAATAACGAACTTCTATATATATAAAGTTATATACTACACATTAACAAAAAAAATTAACTCCTATGTTAGATTTTTATGAACAACTCACGCTTAACCAAATTGGCAAATTTGTTTCTTAAATAAAAAGTTGATAGATCCTAACATGAATTTGTCATATCAATATCATGTCATATCAGTGTTTGAAACAAACAATTCTTTCTTTTTACTTATTTTATTTTTTAGATTAAGTGTATTACGTACCTTTTGACATTTTTTTCGTGGCGAATTGATTTTCTTAGTAGTAAAACTCATCACCTGTAAAAAATTATAATTATGTAGTAAACAAGCTTTTGGTCACGATTTCGCCCGTGTTTAATAGTTACTTTGTTAATGACGAACTTCATATACCTATGTGTTAAGTTTTCTTCATGAACATTAACTAAAAAATTTAACTCCTATATTAGATTTTTATGAACAACTTACTCTTAACCAAATATTTAAAAATGGCAAATTTGTTTCTTTAACCGCTCATACCACCAGCCATTTTCGCATGTTTTTCTAAATAACACGGACCCTTACGCGCACACGTTCCGAGTTTGTTCCGGTGGACCATGGTCACAAAAATGGTTTATGAGTTGTTTGGATTAGATCCGATACTGCAAAGCATATATTTTTTAAGAGGTCTTGAGCACTACAATACACTGGTGTAAGAATTGTTTAATTTAAATGGCTTAAGCTACAAAATAATTCAGGTGTAACACAACACTGAGAAAAATATGACTCCTTGTTAGTCGAGGATTTTTAATTCTAAAAGTAAATCGATGACCTATGCTTTTTATTTTTTTAATATAATTGGTAAACATATACATACGGAAAAAAAATAAAAAACATATATTATAGTACAAAAATATTTATTTTCATAAATATATATTTTTTTTTTCATAATTAATAGGTAGTTTTTTTCGTAATTTTTAAATAATTTATTTCTTTTTCAATTTTACAGCTATATTATTTTTTTTTAAATATTGTTTAGGAAATTTCACATTCACATCATATGATTTTTTTGATATCATAGATATCAACACTAAAATTTACGAAAATAAATAAAAATAGGTACTGTCACACCCAAAGCGCTGGTATCATCAAGTTGGTCGTTAACGAAATATGTGTTTTATTAATTGATATTTACGGTTTTTTGACACAATTATTATCTAAACTGTTAGATCTTGAACTAATCTTGATTATTAATAAAGTTTACTTGTTGATAAATATGCATAAACACTTTTAAATTAACCTGTATCATAAACTGCAACCAACACATAGCACACTGCATGAATCAAAATGGTGGACTAAGTTCTTTTATTTTTCCCCAAGAGCGTATTTGAAAAAATACTCCCAATTTGATGTTATTCTGTACAATGTTTTGTTCGAAAACGATAAAATACCATAGAGTATTGTATTAAAACTGGTAAATAGTGAAAATATTGTTTTTTGGATGAAGTTAGCGTTGGTCCCTATAGAGACCATAGTGTATTAACGTTATTTAATTTTCTTTATTTTAACGGAACGGAATTTTAACGGAAACGAAATTTTCTCAGAGGTCTCATTAGTTACCAAAGTGAAGTGAGCGGTTAATAAAAAGTTGATAGATCCTCACATGAATTTGTCATATCTCAGTGTTTGAAACAAACAACTCTTTCTTTTTACTTATTATATATTTTAGATAAGTTATTTTATGTACCTTTTGACTTTTTTTCGTGGCGAATTGATTTCCTTAGATATACTGGGTACTGGGTCCATTATATGTAAATAGACAATAGCAAATAACAATAAAATTAAGGCAACAATTAATAAAACTAATAACAATAACCAAGTGATAACGAAACAATAACAAAATTAATAATAACAACCAAAGCCGCGATTTTAACAAAGCAATGAAACAAACTCGTGTGCATTAGAAACTCGAATGACGCGTTTATTTCAAAACGGTTTGCAGTCCCGGTGACCGGTGCGTACCAGTACCAATAAACAAAAACGACAGTGTTTTGTGTCGTTAAATATGATCCGACTAAATTAAATAGATTGTAACTTTCTTATAACCCATCTATACTTTATGTTGATCGAATATGGTCAGTTCATCATTGTCTCGTAGTAAAAATATTAACTTGGTAAAAGATGTTTGTTTACATAATTTATATCTTCTCATGACAGGTACTTTAATTATAAACAATATATCAATCATAATTATTTTTTATGTGAGGTTAATACATAGCTTTTTTTATAATAAGTCTATTTTGTCTACTTTGAAATCCTAATCATCATTTGTCATTTTCACAACAATATATTTTTCACTAGTCCCATAACTAGTCGTGGGCGTTTAAACGATATAGGTTTAAAAAATTAGGCTTTTCAAAATAAGCCTATAAGCGCGCTTACGGATTTAAGCTGTTTTCGTTTAAACGTTGATGTTTAAGATACAAAAATTTAAATACCACATTAGCATGATTGACGAAAAGTAACCTTATTTCAATAACGTTAAAATTCAAAACAAAATATATTAAAGAAATTGACTTCTATACTCTAAGACTCAATATAATTTTTCATTTTAATGGATTAACAACCTTATTACTATTTCTATAAGAAACAATAACAATTTGGATTGGTTATCGTATTAAGCAGCTGACAACGCTCCGTTTTTGGTTGATTAGTACTTTTTACAACGAATTAACAACTTAACGTTTTTTCAACAGTACGCTTTTCGTTGTTGAAGAAATTCGACGAGCTCATCAATTGTTTATTTTACTTAGCGCGCGTACGAACATGACACGAATCCCTTTACAAATTTTCAAAGTAATTTTGTTTATATTAATTATTGAAATTAGGTTATGGATAAAAAAGTGTATATTGTGTTACTATTCATTTCAGATAATCCTAAGCCTAAAAAGTAAGAAGAGAAGTTGATTGATTGATAAAGTATCTCATATATAAAATTCTCGTATTACAATGTAATTTACCATACTCCTCTGAAACGGCTAGACCGATTTTTCTGAAATTTTATATGCATATTCAGTAGGTCTGAAAATCGGCTACTGTTTATTTTTTATATCCTTAAGTGATAAGGGTTGTCCACCCCTAACATTGTTTTTTTTTATTTTTAGGACAAATTTTTTTATTTTTTATAAAGTAGCATTAAAAATACATACAACCCTAATATTCACATTTCTATCATCAACCCCTATTTTTTAATTCAATAATTTATATGGCAAAACAACGTTTGTTGGGTCAGCTAGTATTGTATAATAATTTGTATTGTATTTGATAACACGTCATTTCTATAAGCTAGTAAAAAGTAATAACACTAACAAAACCACAAAACATTGAATGCTTTTTTAGCTCTCGGCTTTAGCGGTCGCCACTAATTCACTTTAATTTTCGTTTTATAATCGACCTTCTCAACGATCAACAACTTTTGTTTAAAAAAGCGTTTAAACGAAAAGCGCTTTTTTAAGCACGCTTAAAAGTATAAGCAAAACGTTTAAACGTGTTAATAATTAAAAGCCGTTTATCACATCTCTACCCATAACACATTTTGATTGTCATAATTGCAATAAAATACTTCCTGTTTCTTAACATGTCAGGTAGGAGCAATTTGATGGAGTCCCGCTACGGGGCTCCTATTTTTGTGTGCAGGATTTCAACTGTGGTGTTAGGTAGATGGGTTGGCATTAGAAACGGGCCACACGTTTTTTTAATTTCTGAGTGGTGGGTTGAATAACTTTTGGCTTCCCCTTTCAAATGGTACTACTCCTACCTTAGTGTGCCTACTAAGGTATTTTGTTTATTTTTAATTATAACAGTATTTATAGCCAGATTATTACAGCAAGCCAAGGAAAATATGGATTTTACATCTTACGTTTTAGAAAACAAGAAAAAATTAAAGAGTATATGTTGAATAGGTTAAATTTATTGGCAATGGCAAAAAAATTTTTTTGCAGTTACAAGGAAGTAGTTGAAAAAATTAAATATAGAATATGGTTTTAAAAAAAATCATAAAATAACACTACTAAGAATAATTTGCAGCAGAGGTGGCAAAGGGGAATGGAACACCCTTTTTCACAATGAGGTGTCATAATTTTAATTAATTGTACTTTTATTTGACTAATAGTTATATTATTATTGGGATCAGGCCCAGAACTCTTGATTTGTGCCAAACAGACACCATTAGAATGCATTTTTTTAACTTCCTGCAAAATATGTAGATAAGGAAGTTTAAAAATCGAGTTTTCACCAGATCTCCACGTTTTGAGATCCTAGGACCCTTTTCTGACTATTTTCATGATGACGTAAACATCTCATAACTTTTGAATGTCTGGACCGATCGAAACGCGTTTGATAGCATTCGATTGGATTCCACTCAACTTAGACTTTCTGAAAATTTGTACCCAACCGGCCCAGGAGATTTTGAGAAATTTTGAGAAAAACCAACAAAAAGTTTTGGTGAAAGGGTATTTTTTTAACATAACTACCAAATTTAAGTACCGATTGAGTACAAAAACTAATCAGATCTATTCCTCAAAATAATACGCCTAATGCATAAATTGCGTAAAAATCAGTTTATCCATTTGGGAGTAATAGTTGACGAAAAATTTAAAAAAAGTGTTTTTCAATATAACTTCGAAATTTTTCAACCAATAACTTTTTGGTATTCTACGATATTTTAGTACTAAAAAACTATGTCAAATGCCATTTCAAAAATCAAAATTGAATCTAATCTTCAAAAGTTACAGCTTTTCGAATATAAAAAATGATGTTGTTTTTAGCAAATTTACTTAGTATTTTTGATATAATTTTCAGGCTAATATACCGATTGACTTAAAAATCATATCAGCTTTCTCCTTAAAAAACTGTGTCAAATAATGATAATTGGATCAAAATCGGTCAATTTGTTTGGGATTTATCAATAATGAAAATTTAAAAAAAATATATTTTTTGTCATTACTTCGAAATTTTTCAACCTTATACCTTAATCGATTATTTAGCTAAAAAAATATTTTAGATCTCAAAAATTAAAGTGCCATTGAAAGATGCCATTCGAAAGATCAAAACCAATCATAAATGTTTCCAAAATATACAATTATTAAAAATCAACATGCTGCCATTTTGAATAAAATAGATGTTTGAACTGAAATTTATCTACGCCTATAGTTTGGATGGCCTGCAGGGTAAACCATTTACATATTTTTTTGTTTATTTTCAGCTAAATTCAGACAGGGGTACAAATAGACGGGCACCTGCACATATTGACAATATGTATCTGCCTTTTGACAAAAATAAGTTTAATTTTACAAAAATATCTTCTGATGAAGTTATGTTTAAGTTTACACAATCTGATGATGCAGGTAATTTTATTTTTATAGCATTTATTTAAAATTAAATAACACATTAGATAAGAGATAACTTTGTTTATCTACATGACTAATGGACAATTGCACTAACATTGTAACCTTAGGAAAATCTTAGTAGTTATCCTACTACTGTCTGTCACATTTTGTCTCAAATGAAAAGAATGTGACAGCATGTTACTAAAGACTGTCCTAAGTTAAGACAAGGTAGGTGGACAATTAGCCATAAATATCCTTGACTTTGCATGATTAAAAAACATTGCTTCCTTTCATATATTTCGGTAAATTAGTCTGTAATTCTTGAATATTGTAGCTTTTCATAGATGAAAGAATTTTGAGATTAGTCCAGTAGTTTTTGACTTTATCCATTTATCCATTACAAACATACAAAAGATTTTTTTTAACATAAATGTAGTATGTAGGTGTCAATGGTGCATTGTGGTGGTAATAGTGTAATGTTATTTGCACAAAATGAGCTATGATTGTTTGATGACTGAATTAACCTATTTGTGCTAGTTCTCTTGTAGTTTTTATTCCTAAGAATCCATACTTCAAATGTGTGATCTCATGCATTTAAATGATGTATATAGTTATTTTAGTTATTTATTAATAAAATTATAATAATTTTTATTAACTTAAATAACAAATGGTGTATATACTACCAGCACACTTTGAAACCTAAACCAAAGCTTTTTAATTACATTTTCTTGTTAATGCTGTAATTAATAATGTTGGTTGGCCTTAATATAAGTCATATGAAAACTAACACTAAATTAAAGTAAGTAATCTTTAAGGTTAGTTCTATTAATATAATCTTAGATTAGGTATTAATTCACGTGTTGCAGATGATATCCATACAGTACTTGTAAATGTTAGTCCAATATCGAAATACCATGCTCTTCTATGCCCAACATTAGAGAAATGCTTACCTCAAGTTGTGACAAAAGAAAGCTTACAGTTGGCAATATGTGTAATGTTAGAGGCTAAAGATCGGTGAGTGAAGGCAAGTACTTAATTTTTTTTTTTTTCTTATTTCATCAACTTAGTCATTTCTTGCTTTATCTCCTATTAGAAATGCATTTTGCCATCATACCTATCATTCCCAGCTTTCAAGAGAGTGGGCACACATGCCACTTTTAGCATCCAAAATGTGCGTTTTAGTGACTGCATCGATGCTGCATCGCGTTTTAGCGATCGAACGCGGCTAGTAGTAGCAGGTAGTGGATTCTACATTGTCTCGCCCGAGTCTGGGACCACCGCCTTACATATTCATACCACAATAGTATCAGTGCTTGTCACTGTCATGGTCCGATTTTGAGGTAAAGGTAGCTGGTAAACTTATGTTTGTGGCGTTACCCCCTGCCATAAGGATACCAATGAACCATTTATATCTTAAGTATCTATAGCCGGTGGTTGTCTATTTCCATCAGGAGAGCCATCTGCTTGTTATGATTTGTAAATTGTAACTATTTTACAGAGACCTCCGAATTGGATTTAACAGTTTATGTGGACTGGCATCAGTAAACCATTTGCATTACCATATGTGCATACTGAATCACAACTTGCCTGTGGAAACTGTGGTAAGTCATTGTTCAATATTTACTCGTATTTTAATCAAAAGCATTTGGTGACCAACTCTTATTGTTAATCATCTTTGGTTCCTGTAGTTGTTACTCCATGCTAATCTGGGCTGGCTTTGAAGAACAGACCTTCAACCGACAACCGTTATCTAGGCTGTTAGTAAAAGGTAAACGATTTGTTAATACTTTTCTGTATTAGGTGGATTCTGTAGTTTGGTTTATTTTTTTGTGATATTATTTAAATCGCCCAGTTCAGATACAGTTAATTAATTTTTGTATAAATAGTAATTATTTAATGCTCAGAAAATACAAATCCACTAATTTAAGCCTCGTGAAACCGTGTAATTTATAAGACATGTGCTAACATGGCCTAATATCATCATTATAGTGTTTTTATTAGGTAGACCAGAGGTTCCCAAACTTTTTCAGCTTGTGGCGCGCTTTAACATTTTGTTTTGGCAACCCACTAGACAAAAAATTTGAAAAATAACACTGAAGTATTGGGCTTTCTGGGACGGGCCGCAATGGACCGGCCTGCAACGCAAAGATCCGCCTAGATCGCTTCCATAAATATTTTCTAGTATATCGCATACAGCGGGGTGCATCGAGGTGGATTTTTGCGCGCCGCATATCGGAGATTGCAATTAGGCTTCGCCCGGCCCGCTACGCCACGTTGCCAGTGTGCTATGGCGAGCGAAATTGCGCGCACGTGTTTTGATCTTGATCCTCAAGCAGATACAAAAAGTAAACTACGGTCATCTAATTGTAAGAATCAGATGGAAATAATATACTTTTTGTGTATAATATTAGGTTTTACACATAAGAATATATTTATTACTGAAGTCTGACATAACTGTTACTGTCACACATATTAACCTTCAAAGACGATCCCACTCAGAAGCATAGGCAATTTTTTTAATTAAAAATCACAGTAAGCCCATTTATACAACTCACAGTTGACTCTGAAACTTTGGCCAAGCAGGTTAATCTAATAATGCACAAATAATTTTAATATAAAACAAGTTCCAAATTAATTATTCTGCAATTAATAACTCGTCTTTTAATTTCATTTTCAGAAATGCAACCATCTCAAAGGTCCTGTTTACTGCTTGGATCAAACATACCCAGTACCTGCATTTTGTTTCGAAGTACCCTCATTTGTCACTAGTGAATTTATAGAAGATATTTTCAAAGTACCAAATTATTTACTGCAGAACTCCATTGCACATAACATATTTTTGACTAGAGGACGTCCAATCAGTGAGAAGTATGACCAAGAACTGGTGCGAGTTATAATTTATCCCAGAAAAAGTAGTTCTGTTAAGGAAATGGGTGCATTCAATGTGGCAACTTTGGAGTTCAGTGGGTGGTTTACGGTTTATGGTAATTGTATATATATATATCTGTTTTTCGTATTTAACTACGCAAAACGTATCTTAAATCAAGTCTTTTCCATCAAATTTAATTTTGAAATGCCTGGTTTTTTTTTTTTAGTGTCAACAGGGAAGAGCTTGACCACGATCTCGCCTGATGGTAAGCTAAGATTTGGCCTAAGATGGAACGCGATTCCCTAGAAGGTACCATTCACTCTTCTCATCAAGATCCCCAGATTGTACTCGTCTGGGAACACAGACTCAGGAAGCATGTTCCAGTCCCTTGTGGTGCCAATATGTAACAATATTTAGAGAAGTTTAACTATGCAATAATAATATGTAAAAATATGCAATAGGCTTGTTAGGTTGCCTGCACAGAAACTGAAAACATTTTTAAGCAACGCTACAATGAAGAATACTAATTTAAGGAGTAATATTTAAAGAAGTTTAACTATTCAATAATATGTAAAAAGTATGCAATAGGTTTGTTAGGTTGCCTCCTCAAAACTGAAAACATTTTTAATTGACACTACAATGAAGAATAACTATTTATGGTACTTTAAACGGTTGTCTTACCTACTCGAAAGCAACGTCTATAAGCTTTACGGTTCTTTAACGATAGAGATAGGATTAGAGACTTTATATCCTTCCATTACGCAAAAAATAGAATAAATTAAAACTGCGTTCCGGGAAAGGTTAGTTTCGTGTATGTAACTGCTTTTGACAGAACAAATAACAATTTTTAATGTATGACTACTGGGGAAAATGTTTCATAGTCAACACTTGATTTCTGCATATAGCCATACTAGACTGATTAAAAAAAACCGACTATTTTTTTTCTTATTAATATTGAAAATATTCTTAGAAATGACGAAAAAAAATCCTGTGAAAGTTTTTTATATTAATATTAAGAGGTGCCGAGTGGAAAATTTCAATTTCCCATTTGATTAACATGGGAATTTTTTTTCTTACTTTGGAATTTTGTAACTCATTAAAAAGTCATCGGATTGGTTGAGTCAGAACATAATAACATGTTATGTAGAGAATTGAACGCTCTATAAAAAAAGGTCTCATATTTTTTTGATATATTTACTTTTTTCAAAAGTTATTTAACGCTAAAGACGAATTGATTCAAAATTTTTACATTTTTCTAATTTTCCGACGTAACCATAAACTTTATGAGAAAATTTAATAGGTCTTTTTTGTAGAACATTCAATTTCCTATAACTTATCTCTCAAAAAATTTAAATTTAGTGCAATGTAAGTTATTTGCAAAAAACTAATTATTTTTTTTAAATTAATTATCATATTAAATAAATAAATTTTTACCTAAAAATTGAATGTTTATTATAATCAAAGCAATTTATATCGTTACACTAAAAAATTTCTATTATTTATTACTTATTTTTGCAAATAAGTAAGATCATGATTTGGAGCAAGAATAGCAGATGGTGAAGAAAACCATGCTTTCATGTAATTTGTAGTAATGAATAAGCATACTTCTCGAAGGCTATTTTTTTCATAATCACTGAGTTTGAACTCGTCTCTAAAAATAAATATTTTCAGACAATAATTGCCTTTGCCATCCAACGAGCATGACTCATAGCTCCTGGGCGCTTGAACGAAACCTTTTCTTTTGGAGTAGCTTCCAAAAAATTAATGAGAGTTCCAAAAATTCTTCATAATCACTTCTTGGATGATATTTCTGAAAAAAAAGTTAAATTTTATACCATAACTTAATTGAAGCTTATAAATTCATTGAAGCATTCACATAAAAAATTTTCGTATAATTTTCAAACGGATACTACACAGAAAAAAAGGTTTACTTGAACCAATAAAAAAATTCTTGAACCATGAAAGTTTGAAGGAAGACCGAAATAATCTTAAATCAAGAGAAAAGTTCTTGGCTTAAGAATTTTTTCTTGGCCGAAAACTTTTTTTTTGGTTCAAGATAATTTCGGTTTTCCTTCAAACATTCTTGGTTCAAGAATTTTTTTCTTTGTTCAACTGTCTTCAGAGAGGAGAGGTATTGAAATGAGCTTAAACCGTACCTGCATGTAATCTTCTATGAAAACTAATATATCATTAGTTTGATCTTTCAAAATTTTAGCAACCATATCATCTTCTGTACCATTCTTGTAATTTAGTTTGTTAATTGCATCCCAAGAAACTTTAAATCTATTAAAGAGTTGCACATTTGGACCCGATTGAGTGGGCCAATATACTTCGAAAACACTCTTCAGAATGATTTCAAATATATGGTGACGACATGGTAACCAAATTAACTCACGGCCTAAGACTTTCTCTAATTCGACGCCTACACCGTGATGAACACCTACAAAAAAAAAATAATCATAAAATTGAAATTAGAGATAAAAGTAAACTATTTTTTTTATTTTAAAATTATTTACGAAAACTTAATCTTTATCATTTCTTGTTTTTTAATACACAGAAAAAAAGGTTTACTTGAGGCAAAAAACAATTGTTTAAAGACTTAATTTGTTTTGGAGTAAAGAAAAAACTTTTTTGAGACAAAGAAATTTTCTTGGCTCAAAAAATTTCTACTTTACCCAAGATATTTTAACTCTTAAAAACATTTTATTGAGCCAAGAAAATTTAGTTCTTTAACCAAGAAATTTTTCTTTCTGTGTAAATATGACTACTTTAATGATCTATTTTACAGATACCACACTAAAAAAATTTCTACTTTACCCAAGATATTTTAACTCTTAAAAACATTTTATTGAGCCAAGAAAATTTAGTTCTTTAACCAAGAAATTTTTCTTTCTGTGTAAATATGACTACTTTAATGATCTATTTTACAGATACCACACTAAAAATGGAAAATGGCAATTCAGATTCAATCAAATTTTTTGAAAAAGTTCATTGTTTACGCAATTCCCTTTCCGATTGTACCCTGTCAGAATGTAAGAATGAGGAATTGATATTTTAATATTATTAGAAAGATTTACTTGTATAAGTAGGGGCGGTATCGAAGGACATTGCTTTTACATAACGACTAACACCCCAATCGTTAAGTGTTGAATAAACAGCTGATGCTTGATCGATTCCAGTTCCAGAACTTATTTTTGGAACTCAAAGCAATTATTCTTCACCAGATGATGTAAGAACAACCGGCAGTCTATCCACGGAATCAGACCCAACAATATCACTAAGGATTTTACCATCCCAATGAACAACGTAGTTATCGTTTAATTTCAAATTTTCTTTTAATTCTTTAGCAATATCCTCTCTTAAAAGTATACGTTTTCGACGAATAGTGCTGTAGCTTAAATTAACATTTTGAAAATCAACTCCAGCATCCTTCAAAGCAGCAGCTAAAATATAAGTAGCATTTCTGCTACTTACATTTGCGCGATCTAACGCAGCAGCAAGTTCTGGTGTCGTAATATTAATTTTCGGAGTCTCTACTGACTGCAAAAGTTCAACTTTAAAATAAGCATTAGTTGACGTTTGACTTATCGTTGATTACGATAACGGTAGACTTTGACTTAGTGTAATGGTACGTGTCTGAAAGCTCGTCAGGATCTGAAATTTATCGTAACATTGCAAGTTTTATTTTATTGATGATGTAGTTTTTTATTTTTTATTTTGAGGTAATTTTGAACATAAATTCTCGACAATTTTCAAAATTTCGGTATGTAAAATAAGTTCAATTTTAAAAAAGTTGTTTTCAGAATTTAAAAAAAAAATTGAAAATAAAAAGAAAACTTTCTTTAAAAAAAATAAAGATACACAGAAAAAGTCGATGTTTTTTATAATAAGAAGAAAAATTAATTGAAAATAGTAATCCTCGAGGAGCTTAAATATTTTTCAAACATTACAAAGAAACAGTAACAACAGCTTTGAATAATTTTGATAAATCTTTTCATCAAGTCATTTATTTAAAAAACTTGTTAAAAAAATTTAAATTAGACTTTGTTTTTTTGATTTTTCTGAGAACTGTATCTGAATTTATAGAAAGTAATTGCATTAATGTATAAAAAAGTTTACTATGAAATGAGATGGATCTGGAAAAAAACTGAAGAAATCTTTTGATATTAATATCTAATTGAAGATCATCAAAATAATGAAAAAATTTATTTGAAAATCAAAGAATTTAAATGAGTGTGACTAAATTCACACTGACATCTGATATCTTCTGATGAGACATCTGATAATTTTTTAATTATTTATACACAATTTATTTTTTATAGAAGAAATAGTATAAGAAAATGCATACGGAAATTTTCACAAGTTTTTACTATGCAATTTTTTAGATTTTTTACAACCATTAAGTTAAAATTAATCTAAAAATTCTTAAAAATTAGCTGTCTGCTGAATTCACCATCATGAATATAAAGTATCATAATATAAATTTGTTATTTTATATTTAGGTTTAATACATACTTTCATCGTCTAGTTTCATAATTTCATTACAATTTTCATTCAAGTCCTGGGGACTTTCATCAAAAAAACCAAGTCGACCTGGCGATCTTTGTGCTTTTAAAAATTCCTTCTGCTCCTCACTAATATTTTTAGTGCATATTTATGAGCAATGTCAAATATCCCTTTTAGCTTAATTTTAAAATAATTTTCTTTTTTAATTTGAGTAGGAGATTTTTTGCGTTGGGAACTACGTTGTAAATTTTTCCATTTTTTAAACATTCCTAAAAGCTTCTGGACTGAATTTTGAGTAGTACAAACCGGGATTTGGGCTTTGTTCCATTGTTCTCCAACTTTATTTACTGACAAAAAAGCACTTTTTTTAAGTCAAATTTTAAAACTTTGTGATAATAAAAAAACAATGCCAAAGTCTCCTTAAAATTAGGAAGTTTGCGCCCAACAATACTGTCTGACAGAACTCCAATTAAATAAACTTCCTTATCCATTGTCCATAACAAATAAATTAATAATGTGTCAGGTGTCGTTAAAAAATTAGTTCAAAATAACACAAAATACGTAATAACAAACAAGTATCAACCAAAGTTAACTTAACGCGTAACACAAGCAAAATATCATACAGATCCAATCTTAGAAAAAAGAATTCTCTAATTATAATAATAATATATTTATTAAAAATTGAAAGAAACTGTGGAAAAAAATAATTGAAAAAAAAAGCGTCCGAAAGCTAAGAATACTTCCTCACTCTAGTACACGTCACTCACAGTATTGAATGCTTTTTTTTATTCAATATAAAAGGGCTTTGTCGCACACGCGAACATGCCGCCCTGGTTGGCAAAATCAAATATATTACAGAAATATATGTATTATGTATATAAAATATGTATTTAGAAATAATATGCAACTGTACTTGATTGAGCTATGTAGCAAATCAGATTGTCAGATCTACTCACATAAGTTATTTTATTAATATAAACAAAGTAAAAATGTTAGGTTAATTTACATTACATACTTCCCCCTTATGTAATTATTAACACTAAATAATATAAATAAAATTTAACTATATGTTAGCACACATGCTTTAGATTACAGCAAGTAATTTTCATTAGGTCTCTCATAAGGAGTCTTCGAATATTTATAATGTTTATTTTTTATTTTTCCTGGCTGTGAGTTATCCGAGGTTCGAGGGATACCCAATATTTCATCCCAATTTTCTGTAGCCGGAATTTCAATAATATCTTGAGAACCCTCATGTTCCTCCACCCCATCATTATCCTCACTGTTAGAAGTATTTTTTTCTGATGGGGAGTTTATGACAAACCTATTATATTCATCCGTTTCCTGAGCCTCTGCTGATATCCTATTAGCTGATCTCTCACTCCCCCCCTCTGATGCTGGTGATCTAGCTTTGATTCTAATTATTTGGTCAATATGACGGTTAACTATAGTACCATTTTCTGTCTCTACCTTATAAGATGCAGGCCCACACTTTTCTATCACCCTTCCAGGTAACCATCTGGGGCCACCTGTATTGTAACAGCGATACATTACTTTCTGCTCTGTAAATGTCTCCCTGTTATTCTTTTTATTGTTATTATCAATTTGATCTTCCATTCTTTTATTTTGTATGTTGTCAGGATGGATAGTGTCCAATAAGGTTCTTAGATTTCTTTTCATTAATAATTCTGCCGGACTCTTATTAGTAGCCGTACAAGGTGTAACTCTTAGGCCTAATAATAAATTTGAAATTTTAAAATCCCATGCTATATTATCCATTTTCTTTAATTTATCTTTAATTGTTTGGACTTTGAATTTATCTTTAATTTATCTTTAATCGCCTCTGTGGTGTAGTGGTCCGGTGTCGGAGTTGACCACAGAGGTCCCGGGTTCGATTCCTGGGTCGGGCAATTCAGAAATGTGTTTTTCAGTTTTCTGATAAAAACAACATTGCCCGGGATTGGAAAGTGCCCGGTTGGCGATAGGCTTGCCACCTATCACATAGTGGGACCAAGTATCTTCGGCTAATCGTGGGTGCACTTGTTGTACCTCTGCCTACCCTTTCGGGGATACAGGCGTGAAGATACTTTTTTTTTTTCATTGTTTGGACCATTCGTTCAGCTAACCCATTTGTGGAGGGGTGGTAGGGAGCTGTTGTGATGTGACGAATGTTGTTTGCTTTCAAAAAACTTTTAATTTCGTTGAAAACAAATGCCGTCCCATTATCAGATACTAAGATTTCACAAAGACCATGTGTAGCAAAAGTTTTTCTTAAAAGTTGTATTACTGTTGCAGAAGTGGTATTGTTGACCATAAACAATTCTGGCCAGCGTGAAAAGGAATCAACAATTATTAAAAAGTATTTATTATGATATGGTCCAGCAAAATCAATATGTAAACGTGACCATGGCCTTGTAGGAGTAATCCATTCATGAGTAGTTTTCTTAGGCATATGTCGATATTCTAAACATTTTGTACAATTACCTATAAGCGACTCAATATCCTCATTTAGGTTTGGCCACCACACATAGCTCCTGGCTAGTGCCTTTGATTGTACAATGCCAGTGTGTGTCTTATGCAATATTTTTAGAGCAACATCACGCAATTTTTCTGGCAGAAAGAACTACTCTGCACCCTAGTAGTATATAGCCTTATTGAAGGGAAAGTTCAGATCTGTGGAGCCAAAATGGACGTAATCTGGTATCTGTTACTCTGGCTGGCCAACCTCTTTGGATGTAACGTGAAACACGTGAAAGTAACTCATCGTGCTTGGTTTCTGATGCAATACATTCTGCATCATAAGGAAAATCGTCAGGTTTTTCTGCCATCAATAAAACGTCATATATATCTTGCTCTTATCTGGTACAGGTTGTGGCCACCGACTCAGACTATCTTCATCACCAATTTCTGAACCTGGCTTGTATATGATTTTATAGTCATGTGCTGAAAGAGCTATAGCTATTCTAGTCAAGCGCGGTGATAACATGTTTGACATAGGCTTTCGAGGATCAAATATTCCTAGTAAAAGCTTGTGATCTGTTAGTATCAGAAAATGTCTTCCCATTAGATAATTATGAAACTTAGTAATACCAAACATTATTGATGTAGCTTCTTTATCTAATTGTGAGTAGCGGCGTTCATGTGAATGTAACGTTCGAGATGCCATAGCTACTGGGAGTTCCTGACCATTTTCAAAACCATGTGACAGTACGGCCCCAACTCCATACTCTGAGTTGTCACAAGTTAAAATCAAAGGCTTTTTTATATCATAGTGAACTAAAGTTAGGTCAAATGTAATTGAGCGTTTAGCTTTATCGAATACTTCTTGTTCCTTTTTGGTCCATGTCCATTGCCGAGATTTGTCTAATAATCTGTGTAATGGTTCTAATAAAGTTGCTTTATGTTTGATAAATCTTTTATAGAAATTATACAAACCAAGGAAAGCTTGTAGCTCCTTTTTATTCTTAGGTTCTGGTGTATTAACAATAGATTCTACTTTACTTCCAGAAGGATGAATTCCATCTGAATCTATTATGAAACCTAAAAATTCAACACGCTTGCTGGTAAATTTACATTTATTTTTATTAAGCCGTAAACCAGCTCTCTTGATGCGCTCCAGCACTGTATCAAGTCTTTGTTCCATTGTAATCTTAGTGTCACCGGACACGATAATATCATCGATTAGTACTGCAACACCAGGTATTCCAGCCAACAAGGACGTCATTAAACGTTGGAAAATTCCAGGGCAAGCTTTTACTCCAAAAGCTAAGCGATGTACTGTATAAAGACCTTTACTAGTATTCAACGTTAATAGCCTAGATGTAGGGCCATCTACCACTACTTGTGTGTACGCTCTCTCCAAACCTAACGTTGTAAAGAACTTTCCACCTGCTATTGTGGCAAAAACTTCATTGGCACTTGGCATTGGAAATGTGTCTGACTCAGTTGCTTCATTGACAGTACTTCGATAGTCTCCACACAATCTGACATCCCCATTCTTTTTAATTATTGGTACAACTGGCGTAGCCCATTGTGAAAATGAAACTGGACGTAGAACTCCCTCACTTACTAGTCTGTCTATTTCTTGTTCTACTCTCTCCTTAATAGCGTATGGAACTGGACGAGCCTTGAGAAATTTTGGCATCGCTCCAGGTTTTAAATTGATTGCCACTGGATGGCCACAGTAGGTACCAAGACCATCCTTAAAAACTTCTTTATGTTTATCTAATATTCTTTCTAATCTTAATGTATCTTCTTCTGATATAAAATTTATGTTAAGATTTATATTTAATAAATTGAGCCAGTCCCGACCCAATAAATTAGGGCCATTGCCATTAGCAACTATTATATGTGATTCATGAATTGTAATCTCTTTATATTGCATTGAGAGTACGATTTGACCAAGTACATTAACTCGTGTTTCATTCCATGTATGTAAAGATACAGAGACGGGTTGTAAAGAGAGAAATGGTGCTTTTTTGTACAATGTATCCCAAGTTTTCTTGTTGATGATTGAATAACTGGCACCTGTATCCACTTGCATGCGAACAGGTATGCCAGCCAAGAACACCTCCACTTCATACTCCACTCGACTTGAACTTTTTAAAGAATAAATCCCATTAAGATGATTGTCTTGTTCTTCTGTATAATTAATGTTATCATTTCTACTTTTTTTCTTTTTTAAACATATTCTCTCTAAATGTCCAATTTTTTTACAATATCGACATGTAGTATTTGCAAACCGACACTGTCCTCCATGCTGGTCACCACAGCGATAACAAAAGCGAATATTTGTTTTAGCTTTAACAGCATTTATATCCATTGGTTCGGTAGAGGATTGCCCATCATAATGTAATTCTGTGTTTAAATTTGAAACTGCCGATTCTTGGATCATCCGTACATCCCTGCAGGCACTTTCAGCTGATTTCATTGCATTTACTACATCTTGATAGCATAACTTGTCGCGTTTTAGTAACTCATACTGAAGTTGTTGATCACGTATGCCACAAACTAAGCGATCACGTAACATTCGTTCTAAATCAACAAAATTGCACCCAGCACTAAGTTTTCGTAATTGGGCTATATAATCTGAAGCTGTTTCATTTCGATTTTGATCACGTTTGTAGAACTTGTATGACACTGATATTTCATTTGGTTTTGGAGAATAATGTTTAGTTAAGATGTTTTCAATTGCCATATAAGTCACTTCCGAAGCATTTCTTGGTGTTTATAATGCCAGAAAAGTCTCGAACACGCGCGAACCACACACCGTGAAAAAATTCGCACGTTTTGCGGCATCTAATATGACGCCATTAGCTTCAAAACAAAATTTTAAGCGTTCCAGATAAATGTCCCAACTATTTGTTTGGGGATCAAATTCTTGAAACTTGATAGCTTTAGTGTCCATTTTAATCACTTTTAGCACTCGTCACCACTATTATGTATATAAAATATGTATTTAGAAATAATATGCAACTGTACTTGATTGAGCTATGTAGCAAATCAGATTGTCAGATCTACCCACATAGTTTATTTTATTAATATAAACAAAGTAAAAATGTTAGGTTAATTTACATGACAATATGATTACAAACCTCAACTTAAAACTAATTCTTAAGGTAAAAAGACAAGTTTTTTGCATGATTCTACAGCGGATCTGCCAGTATTATATTGCATAACAATAAGAATAAATTACTTTATTCAAAAAAGCTCAGCAATTACCTAATTCTTGGAATCACAACAGCGTTGAAGTATATTAAATATAGGTAGAGTGGGGCGAGGTTAAAAGGATTCTTACTTGATATGTATAGTAGAGTCATATTAAATATAAAATAGATAAAAAATGTTTTTATTTGCTTTTGAGAATTGTTCGTCTTGACCTTGAAATGATTTCCAAGAATCGAATAACATAAATCGGCATTATTTGTTAAAAAAAAAAGCTTTTCCATTTATTGATTAAATTGTAATAAACAATCAATTTTTAGGTAAAAACTTTATTTGTTTAATATGATAATTAATTTTTAAGAATAAAAATGACAACTTTTTAAAAAAAATTATAGTTTTTTGCAAATAACTCACGATCTGTAAAAAATTATATTTAAATTTTTTGAGAGATAAGTTATAGGAAATTGAATGTTCTACAAAAAAAACCTATTAAATTTTCTCATAAAGTTGATGGTTGCGTCGGAAAATTAGAAAAATGTAAAAATTTTGAATCAATTCGTCTTTAGCGTTAAATAACTTTTGAAAAAGTAAATATATCAAAAAAATATAAGAGACCTTTTTTGTAGAGCATTCGATTCTCTACAATAATATGTTCTGACTCAATCAATCCGATGACTTGTTAAAGAGTTACAAAATTCCAAAGTAAGAAAAAAAAAATTCCTACGTTAATCAAATGGGAAATTGAAATTTTCCACTCGACACCTCTTAATATTAATATTAAAAGCTCTAACTTTCACAGGATTTTTTTTCGTCATTTCTAACAATATTTTCAATATTAATAAGAAAAAAAAATAGTCGGTTTTTTTTAATCAGTCTAAGCCATACGTTCTCTATACGGAACACTGTTGTCACTATTCACTTTCTTTTTGAAAACCCATGTACGTTTGACTAGAGTCTTACCATTAATCCACGGGAACACATTCATCATTGTCTATAAACGTTTGCAGTTCCTCCTTGATAGTCTTGGTCCACTCCACTTTGTCTGGATTTGACAGGGCTTCTTGAATGGGGACTGGATTCTCACAAAAATCTAAACTTGATTGCACACAGGTGTGCATAGCTAAAATGCTGTGGTGGGCTTCTCTCTTACTTACCGATAAACATTTCTTACTCTGGTTTATTTTTTTCTCTAGAGTCTAGGCTTCTATAACTTAGAATGCAAATTAAACAAAATGTGAAGGTAATCAGATTATGAAGAAATATTTCCAACACTTGAGAGTTCTTTTATTTGTTCTTTAATACCCTCAACATTACTCTCTGATTTATCTGTTGGTTTGAGATATATTTATTTTTTGATTGATGATTAAAATATTCATATGTGACTTAAATTAGGCTTTTAGCTTCGCTTAGTTTATACAGTGTTTAGGTATCTAAGCCCGAGATTATGGATCTATCTAAATCTGCGTCAAACTATAGACAACGAGCTCTCTCAAACTATACTTCTAGTGATGTGTTCCCTTACACCGTTTTGCTTAAAGGTATTAAGCATTTGCCCTTTGGTGCACAATGTCTGCATTCTTTAAAAAACTTCACATATCTTTAAGCCATAGTTTGCTCTAAACGTTTTTATTTTTTATTTCTTAGTAGGTTTTCTATCAATGCTTTAAATACTTTAAAAAGCCTAAATAATTTAAAATGCTTAAAACTTTTAGCTTTAAACAAACAGACGCATAATTATCAATGAATACAAGAAAAATACCTTAATCTACCAATTGATGTTTCCGCATTGGTTCATAAACATCACCGTAGATATGATCCAAGGCATTGCTTCTCAGTTTGTAAACGCAATCTACAAGTATTAGCACAGCAAGCACAATTAAGTTATTCTTTTTGTTGTAAACATAGCAAAGAACAGAAAGCTCGAGTTCTATCGATTCTGCTAGAAGAAAAAAATCCCAATTTTTTTATATAAATTTGGTTTCTTCTTTCTGTTGTCACAATATCTGAAAAAAATTAGTGAATGAAAAACTTTCCGTAAAATAGTCTTTACATTTGGGGGCGATTTAAATTACTTATCATCTATCATTCGAAAGGTCTTTAGAAGGAATTGTGATAGGTAAGAAACAGTGATCAATGAAATAAGACGATTTATGAATTAAAATTTGAATTCTTTTATTTTTATATCATGTTTTTTGTACTCAATAAATGATTATTGAGATATCAAAAATCACTATAATTTAAATATCGCGTAGATGTATCATTACTCAGTTCATCCCTTTGGTAATCTCATCAGTACACCCTTTTGTATGGTGGCTGACCACTACTGACAGACATTAAATCAACATTAGTCTGTTCGTCTGCCATGGTAATCTTATTGATAGGCACTTTTGAGGTTGGTTCTCTTATAGGCATATTTCGAGTGATTCTGGGGTTATTTTCGGCAACATACAGTCCATTTAAAACTGACCTAATTTTTCCTTGGTTTTACTATCCCAAAATGAAACATCAGCTGTAAGTTCAGTTTTCAGAGCCTCGTTGTCACTTGACCAGGCAGCAAACAAATATTGACTTTTTTGTGTCACGTGCAACCGTCCTTGCACCTGAAAATACTAGTTGTGGATTATATTGATTTCCCAAAACACATTCTGTTTAATGGTACATAACGTTACTTTTTTACACCTTCGAGACTTAATCTGTATGCGGTTATTGGGCATTTCAGTACCACGATGGTGCCTCCTGAGACATCATGGGGTGAGGCTCCTAAAAACGGCCAGGTCCTTATCAATATACAGGCCGCATGGCTCAATCATTAGATTTTCTTATTGAGCCAGCTAATTCACTTTTCTTGGTTCCGTAGTGCGTCCATGTTTTATGGACGCAACATATTCCAAATTCGTGCCATATATGATCTTCTTGACCATGTTGGCACATTTTGAGCGTTGTTTTCTTTTTATAACGGTGCTGAATTTCGACGCTAGCAGCTCTATTCACTCACTGCAATCTCTTGCCCGATTGATTTCTGTTGAATTTGGTCTCTTTAGCTGTCTGTTTTTTTAAAGAACGCAAAAAACTTTTTTTTCGTATTACACTGATCGCCGTAATTTGTTTTTTTTTGGTTTCACCAAAACGATAATGGCATTCAACTCAATTTTTGAGATCTAAAATATTGCTTTAGCTAAATAATCGATAGGTTGAAAAATTTCGATACAATGACAAAAATATGTTATTTTTAAATTTCTTCATTGATAAATCCCAAACAAATTGACAGATTTTGATTAAATTAACGGTATTTGACGCAGTTTTTAAAGGAGAAAAGCTGATAAGAATTTTAAGTCAATCGGTGAATTAACTTGAAAGTCTTTGTAGGGGGTTTCTCCCTACTGATGATATGACTGATATAAACACTGATATAAACTGATATATGATAATTTGATAGGCGAGTTTGAGATCCTGCAGCTGATCATATATGATATACGAGAGGAAAATGAAACCCGATTGACTGCTTATTGGTCTCACTGCGTTTATGCAATATTATAAGAAAATAATATAATGTTAGGAAATGCATACTCAGGCAGATGTGACGTACGAGTGTAATGACAAATTAGCTCGTACATCTTGCCAGTCTAAAAGGGAGCAAAACAAGAAGAATTAACAAAATGATACTTAAAAACTAAATAATTAACAATAAAAATATACAAGTTATAAAATGTTTAAAATAATGTTCAATTTTCATTGTTATGTAAGCTATGTTTTATGTTCGCCTCCTTTGTTGAGGTTTGTAATTGACTATAAATAGAGTACGGAAACCCGTACATCCTGCGGGCCCAAAAGGCTAAAAAACTAGGAACACAAGTTTAAAAAAAAAACGCAAAGAATGATAAATGTAAAAAAAAATGTAAAAAATGCTTAAATGTCTATTCATTGACTGCACTTATAGCTGGGATGTCCAATCGCACGAAACTTGGTCGGGTCCTCACAGTTGCAGCAGTCTGTCCTCCTTCCATGATTTCTGCCATCGGGATAGAGAGCGAAGGGGTATTCGTCTGCGCCATATTCCGAACAATTTTATTCTTGCGACATCGTATTGTTATGTAAGTGCAACTTGCAGCAATGATTACTCCTAGTGTGGTGTATGTAAGCGAGTATTGATGGACATCATGCACGCTCAGTGGTGCGTTTTCTTGTTGATTTAGGTCAGAAATCTGTGTTTTCGTATGGCGCCACTCGCTTTCGTGCTCTTCTGGTGTGAACTGCACGAAAACAGAATAATTCATTATAATATTGAGGATTGATACATCCGATAATGGTATCCGGTTTTGGATATTAACGTGACTCAAGTAGCTATTATGACCAAGTATGGAAAATGTGTCACTCTTTATTGTACAACCTTGACCTATTTCTAGTATGCCATTCCGGTCAATGTCCTAATTGTTATTCCAGTGTCGGTGCAAAATATGCGCACTATGTGCAATTCTCACAACATCAGTATAGCCACTTGTTATTGCGATGCAACTTGATCCAGCGCTCGTGGCATGGTGACATCCTTGTACTACACATTGTTTTGTTGTTAATGTTTAAGTTACAAACAGCTGATGATATTCGTAATTCATAAATCGGTTTATCTATAGAGCATAATAAGTCGTTAGTCTGTATGTGAATACAATTTTGTATATCTGATTCTGTCAGAGTGAGAAGCAGGTTTTGTTGTAAGTTGAATGCGATGTAGGGAACAAGAAATTCCACGATGAAGTTTTGCTGCGGGAGGCTTATAACTTTGTCCAGCTCAAAGGATTCCTTGTTAACTTGTGGGATCTTAACCTCAATTAGATATGAGGAGCCTATGTCAGTATTAATCTTCATTAGCTTGTATAACTCCTTATAACATGTTTGTCGGCAGGTAAGGTAAGATCGTTAGGTATGTGTCTATAGATGATGTTCAGTTGCTCTTCCAATTGTTCTGGTGGCAATAAATGTGTATTTATATGACCGTGTGCAAGATCTATAATGGTACTGGTAATATTTTCCTGCATGTTCCGAATATTGGATATGATGATCATAGCAGACATAGACAATGACAATATGTGCAACTCGTTGATTGCTTGCCCCATTTGAGTAGTGGAGACTGCAAACTCCTCCAGGTACTTCTGGACCATGCCAAACTGTTTGTTCATGATACCTCCGTTTCTTTGAGGAATGTTGTATTGAGCTTCGATGATACTGGTCTGATTTTTCAATAGAAGTAAATGGTTTTCGTTTGAAGTGATTTTTGCTATGTCCTTTTCATATTTCCTAGCGAAACGCTTATCCAAAACTCCAAATAACGAGTTCGCTATGTAGCCTACGCCGTTGATTAATCCCTTTTTTGTCTTCTGTGAGATTTGGTCTTTAATATTTTATTATAATGTTCAATTTCCAATAGTTCATGTTCTAATTGAAATATAATACTTTTGTATTGAGTCGGAAGCGTCGTAGTGTCTAGGTACTTTTCCAAGTGGCCGACGTAATTCTGCACGTGACGTAATGCGGACCAGTAGGTACTCATGTTGTAGTAAACAATTAATTTCCATTCATCTCTAATCACGTTCATATCGTGCATTTTATCAAAATAAATGGTTTGATTGTTGTTTAGTGTAGGTATTTTGTATAAACACTGAGCGGGGATGAATAGATACATAAACTCCATCATTGCCATCATAAAGAAGTTTTGTAAGGGTTTTAAATTCAAATTTTTTTCTGCTAGATTTTAATGCTCCGGTTTTCTTGCAACATGGTATTTCTTTATGAAATTTAAATATTGAAATTTTTTTATAATTATATAAATTAACTATGTATTTCACTTGGTGATAGGTATTTGCTTTGTAGACTTTTGCGTGTTCGGATTGTGAAACTTAACACCTAAGCATGTTTTCGTAATGCGGGTGACAGAACTCAGTTTAATAAACAATAAATGATAGAGATGCAAGTTAATTGGAAAACTGTGTGCACACTTTCCTGATACGTCTTACACTCTTTTTGTTCATGTTGGTTAAGTACTCTGCCATCATAAAAAGTAATTAAGAATATTAGTGTTGCTTGTAGGTATTCCATGTAGCGCATTCGGCGGCGTTTTCTTCACACTTCATATGGTGCCAATCCTTGGCAGGAATGATAGCGCGTGATTCGTCGTATTCTGTTTGCGACGATTTCTCCCACTTTGAAATAACTCCATGTAGCTACCCTAAAACTCTAACGAAGTCCTTCCATGCATGTATACTGATTTTTCATGAAGAATAAATGGTATCTAAGACTTTCTTCGTGAGTTGAAATGATAATAATAATTCCAGTCTAGCCTAGCCAATGATACTCGATTTGATATTCTTCGTATGAATAATTTTTATGTTTGCTATAATGAGTCTCGATGTGTTAACATTTATAGTCTGTTATAAATAAATTATACACGCGTGTGCAATTTATTTATAACAGACTATGACAAAATTTGTGTCTCTGAAGTGAATGACTGTTGTGGCCTAGATAATGTGGTATTTGAAAACTAATTATGTTCATAAATTTTTCTTAATTCATTCCATTAATTTTGGATTGATTTTGATAACTTGTCATTCCAGGATAATTTTAATAGATGTTTGTTAAAATAATTTTTTCCTTTGATTGTGAGTGGAGACAGCCAGGTGACAGGGCCAGATCCACTCTCCCTGTTATTTAGGCGGAGACCTGACGACGTCCTTGGTGATGCGCTGAAATAACGCGTACATTTGTAGTAGCGGAGTGTGATTTCATGTAGCATGCTGTCTTGCTCACACATAGAGGGTTGTTCAGTTCTCGCATATTATGTCTTAATGACTCATATTCATACATAAGTGGTTTATAACCATCTGATAATGATATACGTTTTGACCTTTTTCTTTCTAAGTGTGCAAATCTGGCCAAAGCGAGTGATTCTGGAGCCACCTTGTGGCCGATTGGCCACAAGGTGGCTCCAAAATAAGGTGTTGGATTTATGAATGAATATTAATTAAATAAAAATATTGATATATGTTTTCTGAAACACGAATTTATTATTACAAAATAACTATTATTAGAAAAAGAAAGAAATTTCAATTTGCATTAAGATTGCTGCGAAGTAGAAGGTTGAGGAGCGCTGGTCTTGGTGGAGACATGTGACATGTGGAACTGTTTTTGTTTCTGCATGATTTCATCATAATGTGGCTCCATTTGTGATGTTGAAATTTTGAGCAATGAAAAAAAGGTGGTCATCCGAAAGCCTATTACGAAGACATTTTTTTCTTAGCTTCATTATTGAAAACGTTTGTTCGCACAAATAGCTTGTACCAAACATAGCCATTGTTTTTTTGGCGTGGGCAACTATATTTGGATATTGTGTCCTTGATAAGGATTTATAAAATTCCAATTTGCTGGTGTTAAGGAATTGCCGCCCATCGTATTGGGTGCTCCATCCGTGGTTATGTAAAATAATTTGTCCAAAGGCAAATTAAACTTTGAAATACCCTCAAGACAAGAATCGTAAATAATTTTCCTAGTGGTTTTTCCTTTTAAGGATTGTAACCATGCTAATTCTTCGGTTATGTTGAACTCTGAATCAATTCCTCTAATAAAAATCAGCAATTGGGCAGTATCGCTGACGTCTGTGCTCTTGTCCACTATCCGCTCGTCGTATACGGTTGTACAGGGGTATCTATTATATACCCGTGTACAACTGGATGGAAACAAACTGGATCTGGTGGATTCTATTGCATTTTTTGGTATTATTTTAGATAAGAAATTACAATGGGGATTGCACATTAATAACACAGGCCAACAAAATAAATGTCTGTGAAAACTTTTTAAACAAATTTACCTAAATCTTAAATCTATGACTTCCGTTTTGTTATTCTCTGTGAAACGACCAACAGTAATCATTTGTCATATTGATATTCTACGGTCCCTTGTATCCTTTCTCCGTCTCTTTTATATCCTGATGAAACCGTTCCCCTTGCTCTTCACTCACATCACCTAAGTTTTTAGGAAAAAAGGCAAGACGATTGTATAAAAAGTGGACTTTAAGGCTCATCAGGCAACCAAGAGATTTAAACTTGTTTATCATGTTAGCTACGATAAGTTTATAGTTGACGTCTTTGGCTTTACCCAAAAACTTAATCACAACTTCTTTGAATTACATTAAAATAATGTTGCCAACTTCAAAATATTTAAATAGTTAAAAATGTATATTATACATTTTTGTACATAATCTTTTTCTCATAATGAATTGTGATAAATTGGTGGGTGATGCAACCTCTTTTTTATTTTATTTTTTTCTATCAGGACACCAAACTACGCAGAAATTAGTTAACATTATCAAAAAAGTTTCTAGGTTGTTGGTTTGTCTAATGCAGTTAAAAAAAAACAGTAGCAGTCGTGGGACTGCCGATAGAAGTGAAAACGGAACTATTAAGTTGAGAGTAATTAAAACTATATGCAAAACATATTTATTTATTTATTTATTTATTAACACTTTATTGTACACAGAAAATAACATTAATAAGAGAATACAAGCGTAACTATAGTACAATGGGCGAGCTTATCTCTACTTAAAGAGATTTCTTCCAGCCAACCCGTTAAAGGAGAATAAAATAATGAAAGAAAAGAAATGAGTAGACCTAGTGTACAAAAAAAGATACAAATTATATAACTAAACCTAACATATACTTACGATTAAAAAAAAAAAAAAAAGTAGAAAAATATATATACAATACAAGAGATATTTAGACTTCAGCTAGAAAGTGTTCCTTAACTCGTTTTTTAAAGGATACTAAAGTCTGGCAAAGGCGAATCTCACTGGGCAGAGAATTCCATAATTTTACAGCAAGTACTGCGAATGAGTGCGAATAAGCAGCAGAGTTGCTAGGAGGAAAGCGTAACAAGGTTCTAACATTAGAGCGACATGGGGACTCAGGGGAGTGCAAGAAACTAAAGGAATCACGAAGATACTTTGGAGATTGTGGATTGAAAATAATTTTATATAGTAAACAAAGTATATGCATTTTTCTCCGCTGTCTTATTGGAAGCCAGCCAAGCTCAGCCCGAGAACTGGAAACATGATCAAATTTTTTCATACCGTAAATGAAACGGATACAGAGGTTCTGCAATCTCTCAAGCTTGTTTACCAAGTCTTCAGTTGCGTCAAGGTAACAAGAATCAGCATAGTCTATTATAGGGAGAATGAGGGTATGCATTAATAAAATTTTTGTATTAATAGGTAAAAAATTTTGAAGGGGTTTAAGGGAATGAAATGCATGATGTACTTTACGGCTCAAGTTATCTACATGAGAGTTCCAGGAAAAATCGGAATTGAAAATTAATCCCAGATTAGAGGCAGAGGAAGAGAAAGGTATATGTGTATTATTATAGCTTAATGTTGGTATGTCACTGCAGTTAATCAACTTCTTCATAGGTCGGCTTCCAAGAATCAGAGCTTGAGATTTATTTGGGTTAACTACCAGACCAAAAGATTTAGCCCACTTATATATTTCATTCAAATCCTCGTTCATTTCCCTGACAGCTTCTGCTATATTTCCGATACTAAAGTGACGATAGAGCTGGAGATCGTCAGCATAAAGATGAAAATTTGATTTAATTATAGAAGTAATAGTGTTAATAAATGATGAAAATAAAATTGGAGAAAGGACTCCACCTTGCGGCACACCGGCATATAAATCGATCCAGTCAGATTTAAGTTCACCAGATATTACACTTTGCGATCGACCTTGAAGATAAGATCTAAACCAGTCGAGAGCTGATGTAGAAATATTAAGGGAAGCAAGTACTCTTAGTAACACATCAAGGTCTACTGAATTAAAGGCACTGCTAAAATCCAGAAGAACAAGAATAGTAAGCTTTTTGTCATCAATGGCCTGACGGATGTCGTCAGTTACTCGGATTAGAGCAGTGACGGTGCTATGTCCCGGCCGAAAGCCTGACTGGTGAGGGTGAAGAAGAGAATATCTTCTGAGAAAATCATTCAGCTGAGAGTGAGCTATGTGTTCTAATACCTTGGAGAGATATGGTAGAATTGAAATAGGACGAAAATGCGTAGGAGAAGAGGCATTAGGAATTTTTGAAAGTGGGATAATATAAGCCATTTTCCAGGCTGTCGGAAAGGAACTCGATGTAAAGGAAAAATTATAAATATGTGTAAGAATCGGAAGAAGTTCTGGAAGAATAGGAAGGACCATACGCGAGCACACACCGTCACTACCAATAGCTGCAGACGAAATAGAAAGCACATGCTTTTTGACATCTAATTCGTTGATTGGTTTAAAACTAAATTCTGGGCATAGCGGAAGCGCCCTGGAGGCTAAGCTTGCGATAGTAGATGTCTTAGAAATGTTGTCCAGAATTACCGGCGGCGTAGAAAAGTGAGCATTGAGGTCATTTAAATCGACATTACATTCACTAGAAACAGTTGCACGGCCAACGCCGAGGGACCTTAAAAGGTTCCAAACCTTGCCTGAGTCAGAACCAGATGCCACAATAGTATCGTGAATATAACGGCGTTTAGCACGGCGACACAACTGGTTACATCGGTTGCGCAACAATTTATAAGAAGCTAGATTTTCAGCTGTAGGGAACTTTCTATAGTGCTGATTGGCCTTGTCTCTCTTTCTCATGAAATTTTTGATTTCAATATTAATCCAAGGAGCTGGGTCGTGTTTTAGTCTGATTCTTCTCATCGGCGCATGTTTATTAAAAAGTTTTAGAATGATATTGTTGAATTTGTCAATTTTTCCATCAACATCTAGGCACTCAGTCACGGAGGACCAGTCGATTGAGTTGACATCACTTTTCAACAATTCCAAATCAATATTCTTGTAACAGCGACGCATCACATATATCTTTCTCTTCTTCACGGTCTTGAGTTTATATGAAAGAAAAATCAGGTCATGGTAGGAGAAACAAGCAGGAAGTTGACCATGGATACTAACGCGGTCAGGACGTGAAACGATGATTAAATCTAAAAGTGAAGGATTAGCATTTGGAAAATGGTGAGTCGGAGAAAGAGGAAGAACATGAAGATTGACAGAACTAATAATATCGAGTAGCTTATTACTACGATGGTCATTCTTCACGAGACATGTATTAAAATCTCCTAGTAAGATAATGTGTTCGTAAAGAGGGCTGAAATTATTAAGTAAGTTATCTAAAGTGGAAAAATAATCAATGAGTAGAGAAGGACTGTATAACACTGCTAACAGAACTCTGGTGTATCCAACTGTAACTTCAATAAATATGTATTCAGCAGAAGCGCTGTAGGGATTTGGGGATAGTGATAGAATTTTAAAGGAATGCTCCGAGCGAAGGTACAAAGCCACGCCACCCCCACCTTTTCCAATTCTATCATTCCGAATCAGCTTATAGCCAGGTAAAGTGAATTGATATGAAGAAAGAGAAGGCTTGAGAAAAGATTCGGAGATCAAAATGGCGTCGATGGGTGTACCACTGAAAGTTGTGAGAAGATCAGTATAGTGAGCTGGAATGCTTTGCGCGTTAATATGCACCACATTAAAATTTCTAGGAAAAGTAGAAAATATTGAATTAATTTCATCATGCAACGACTGCCCAGAAGAACCATCACTGCCAACACTACAAAAGTCATCATCAGAGGAACATGAGAAATATTTATCATCGATAATATTACTACTATTCATAAGCCAAATAAAATGTATGTATAAAGTATACTACAAATCCTTAATTTTATCTAATAATAATTAAATTAATGTTATAGAAAAGTCAATAATGTTATGCTAGTAAATATACTAATACTAAATACTTAAAATATATAAAATTAATATTATTTAAAGACACACTTATAAATCATCCTTATTGAATGCCAGTGGAAGAAACCCCCAAGTTTACAAATTCATATCATAAAAAAGCAAAATATATCAGACAAACACAATAGGTGCCACAGACGTGACTTCAGTTATACTTCTTATATTAACATAATATATTATTAGGTATGTATTATGAATAAAAAAAAACTATTCGAAAAATATAAAAATATCCACAACTGTGAACTAACTAAACCTAAATAACATTGGCCAAAACTGCTATATTATTCTGTTAGTGAAAAATAATAATTTGATAAAAAAAAACAAAAGCAATACGTATGAATGTCAAGGTGAAATAATGAATGAGTAATAAAACTAATATGTATACGCAAATATGAACTACACTTATATAACATTGGCCAAAATGACTACATTTTGTTAGTGATACATTAAAATACAAAATATATATATATATATATATATATATATATATGTATGAATTTCAACATAAAAATCATGAATAAGTAAAAGAAAAAAATAAATCACTACCACCGCTATTAAAAAAATAGACCAAAGAAAATAGCATAATTCAACGGATTTTTTTTTAACAGTTCCTTCTTCTACTTCGTCGGAAGAATGGCAAATATTAATGAATCCATATTAAAATAAATTTTAGGTATATGTTAACTGTCAGTCCGCAGACGTCAAGTAGACAGACAATCACAATTGTCATTTCATTCAACATCTGAGAAATGTAAGAACTAAGAATGAAATGTAAACAAAAATTACTTATAATGCAAGTAATAATTAAAGGTAATTGAAAAATTATGACAATTTTGCAATAATAAAGAAGGTACTGTGCAAATAATGTGATATTAAAGTAAACCGTGGCAATTCTACACAATAAGATGAGTACTACAAAGCAAAGCAATATGAATAAGATAGAAAGCACACAAAAAACAAACAGCATTGATAATTATTTACGTCTTGACCTTGTAGTCATCACTGGAACTTGTTCTGTGATCTTAGGAATCTCTTGAAGCTTTTCGAGCGTTGGAAATTGTGTAATAGTCTTTAGAAGATATGATCGTAGTTCAATTTTACGGCGACTTTTGTCTGGGAGCAAGATAATTATTTTGCTATCGGAAGTCCAACAATTACTTATACCGAAGTGTTTACGAGCCTCCATAAAGATACGGTGCCGAGATATAGTTAGGAATTCCGAAATAGTAAGACCGGAACCTTTCAACGTAGTTTTGTTACTCCAAACAAGATGACGATGCTGGTATTCGTGAAATCTTACTAGAACAGGTCTCGGCTTACCTCTATTTATCCCCAGACGATGGCATGTCAATATATCTTTATTTGAAATGCTTGGTATACACATCTTGCTGTTAATAGTATTAATAATTGTACCTGAGATATTTTCGTTGGACTCTTCAGGAATACCGTGAAACAATATTACTTTTCTTCTTATATAGGCTTCGTGGCGGTCTAGCCCTAGTGAAAGAAGTTCCATTTGTGATTTCATTAGGGAAAACATTTTCCAGACTGATGCTTTAAATTCGGAGAAGTCCTGTGCCAAAGAAGTGACATCTATCTGCTTCTCAGGAGTATTAGGTCTAAGTTTTTGGAGTTTTTCATCATAATCATTCATCCTACTCTCAAACATCTTCATAATTTCACCAAAGTTAGCGACTGATTGGGAGGATAGATCCATTACTGATATATAAAGTAAAATGAGGGAGAAATTAATTGAGAAAAGGCTTAGGAGTATTATAAATGTGCCAAAATTACTTAATACATAGGTAAGTAATTAATTAATTAATTTATATACTAAAAAAGTTAGGAGCAAAGAAAAACACTTGCTATTATTCTAAGTCTACCCGAAAAAAAAAATCTATAGATATAGATATCTAATCTATAGGTATAGCTATAGATATACTATTATCATTAGCATGTCGGTGACGCGAACCGAGGATTTTACCCTCTACCAAAACGCTAAACGCGCCTAAAGAAGTTTTCACTTCAAAAAAATGAGACAGTTAACTGATGTCGACATAGGAAGAATTGTATACTTCTGCATCTTAACTAACTTTTTTATGGGGCAATAAACTTTTTTACAATAAACTTCCCGAAACTATATAAGATCTACCAGTCAATAAATGTAAAAAATGCGTGAAAACAAAACTGTGTATAAAAAGAGTATTATAAAATCTCAGATAATTTAGATGACAAACAAGCCTGGGATTAATTGCTCCTCATATAAATCTCATTTATACTTTTTACAATTTTTTAATATTGTGATTTTCTGAAAAAAAATTATACGAAAAAAAGACAAGCCCGCTGAGTTTCTATCGCCGGATCTTCTCAGTATGTGGCCGAGTTTCCAATCCGGTAGTAGTTTTAAAAAATATTGAAGTGTCAAAATAACTTGTAAAAAGTTTAATTGAATAAAGTTCTTCTGATCTCTGATAACATAACTAAACGATGGCGGCTTCCTCATTTGCTATGAAGTTGTTTTGTCTATAACCTAAACTCATTCGAAATTAAAAAAGTAATAAATTTTGAAAGTGGTTATAGGTAAAGTTCTGTAATGTTTCGATCGGGTTTTGATACCACCTTGTTAGTGCTGCAATAGCGTCGTAATTTGTCGCTGCCGTGTTCCGGTTTGGAAGGGTTTGGTAGCCGGTAAACTAAACATGTAGTTCGACTCCGTCACTTAAACACGGATGGCAACACATCATTAACATCTTTAATGTCTATAGTCAATTGTCACCTTTTACCGTCTATTTGTTTGAAATAAAATGTTAGGAACAGGTCAATATCTTTTTTCATATCATAAGATAGCAAGCAAGCTGATGGGTGTCCTGATGGAAAGAGTCGAACGTCATAGTCGAACGAAGAGTCGAACGCACCCATTAACATCATTACCAAAGATGTTAATGGGTGCGTTGCTATCTCGTGGCGAGATTTAAATGCCACGTGCATAAGTTTTACGACTACCTTACCCTCCAAAAGGGAACACGACAGCGACAAACACTGACGCTATTGCGGCAGGAATAGATAAGGCGGTGGTACCAGACCCGGGCGAGACAATGCAAAACTCTACCACTTAATAAATACCTTATATCACGGATTACTGTATTCTTCTCTCTTCCACTACAGTTTTAATATTTTTTCATTTCAGATGCAAAAGATTATGAAAATCTTCGTCTGGAAGATTTGGAAAACGAATTACGCAAATGGAAATTTGATACTTTTAATGAGTTATGTGAAGAAATTAAATCATTGTATAAAAGTTAATTTTAAGAATATTAAAAGCAATATGGTCATAGTTCTAGATTTTAATTTATCAAATTCAAATAAATAAAGGGTTTAAGATACAGAAAATGGGAAGTTGGTTGTTACAATTATTTACTTTCAAATTATTATCAAAGCATGCATCTCTTCATTAATCCTCGGCGCACGTGGTATTTTCTTACGAACAAATTGTAAAGGTGCATGTTTATCAAAAATTCGGAAATGAAAAACAATCTTATTCCTATCAACCGTATCGTTAAGACGATCTTAACGATAAGGTACCAGTCTCTTGTAAGAGTCTGGAAGAAGTTTTTGTCGATTCATACGAGCACAGTTACGTTGGAGAGATAGTTTTGGTCTAAACTTGAGGGTTTTTATTTTATTAGAGGCTGTCCAAACGAGCGCAGTTATGTCAGAGAAATATTTTTGTTCTAAATTTTGGGGGTTTAATTGTATAAATGTATATATGAGATCGTGGTGAGAGAGCATTTAGGGGCTGTTAGCCGTCCGTGAATGGAGACATGCCAATAAAACCTTCAATGTAAAAATCAGATCTACCAAGAACTCAGAATTAGGCGTGTGGTACATGGAAGCCAGTTTTAATATTTTATTTATTTTCAACATTTGTAGAATATAAGTTATATGGGAAATATTTCTAGCCATAACATCGACACGAAGCAAACAAGTATTGAAATTCTCCGTGAGATTGTTTATTTCATGTAATAATGATAATGTTTATTTCATAGTAACCAAGTAGATAGATCTCCTGATAAAAAGAAACAACCATCAGCAATAGACACCAAAGATTTTAATGATCCTGTTGCTATCCGTTTGATATGATGGTAATGCCACGTGCATAAGTTTACTGGCTATCTTACCCTTCAATCCAGAACGCTATTGCGACAGAAATAAGTTAGGTGGTGGTGCTAAAACTAAGGTGAGACGTTTCAGAACTCTACCACCTAGTAGTCATAATAGTAGCTCGTAGTGAAGTGGTTTAACGAAGTATGGTAGACTTTTGCCTGGAAGAGTGGCATATGCTTTATTTTTCAAAGGAGGCCCTGACTAACTTGGGAAATAATGATCGTACATAGGCACATGTGTTTCCAGCAACTCCTTAAAGTAATCAAAAACAATTGGGCGTATGTAGACCATAATACCACATAACGAAGAAACGGTACAACAACCAACGATAATTTCAAAAATATTTGCATGAAATTTGGAGTAAGGAGATGGAGCCTATCGCGAAAATTTTTGAAAAAGTGTATTTTCAAAATATTTCGCCTTACGTCCGCTCAAGAGTCAACCGATGTTAATGCATGCGGCATTCGACGCAGTTTTTGAAGAAAAGGGCTAATGTTTTTGAATCAACCGGTATATTATGTAAAAGTTATTTTGAAACAAAAACATTGTTTGAACGCCCTTTTTAGAGGTTTTTAAAGTTGTTTAATATCTACTTGACCAAATTGGTTTAAATTTTCGAATGCCGTCACCCTATATGTCAAACCGATCAAATGTTATGATACCCTTAAAAGTCATTATGAGGACACCCTTAATAAGAAACGTTGGCGCTCATTTTAAGGTAAGGCTAAACTAGCCTCCAAAAGGTGTGCTCAGCAGAGCGAGACAGTACTTCTTGCCGGCCCATCGTCTTCAACTTTTATAAGGCACAGATTCGGCCTCAAATGGAGTACTATTCTTATCTCTGGGCCGGAGCTCTCCAGTACCAACTTCTTCCTCTTGATCGCATTCAGCGTAGAGCGGTTCGAATCATTGACAACCAGACTATTTCGAAACAGTTTGACTCTGACATTGCGCAGAGATGTAGGTTCACTCTACGTCTTTTACCGTATTTAGAATAGGGCGTGTTCCGACGAGTTGTTTGGATTAATTCCTGCCGCCGAATTCTATGTTACATCGCGTCAAAATTTCAAAATCCATCTTCACCATCTTGATGTCTGAAAATAACAACTGTGCGAATCTCCCGACACTTTTTGCCTCGCACTACTCTGTTGTGGAATCAATTACCGGCAGGAGTGTTTCCGAACGGATACGACTTAGGGACCTTCAAGAAAAGAGCTTACTAACTAATTCTCAAAAGGCCGGCAACGCAACTGCAAGACCTCTGGTAATGCGGATGTCCATGAGCGGCGGTGATCACTTAAAGGAGAAGAAGGAGACGGCTGTTGGATAGTATATAAAACGCGTAATTTTGTGTATATACCTATATTTTATATTCTATCGTATCTTTCATGGAGAGTGTTCCGACGAGTTATTTGGACTAATTCCTGCCGCCGAATTCCATCATCGGACATCGCGACAAAATTTGAAATTCCATCCTCACCATCTCGATGTCTGGAAATCCACAACTGTGCGTTTCTTTCGACACTTTTTGCCTCGCACTACTTTGTTGTGGAACCAATTACCGGCGGGGGTGTTTCCAAACGGTTACGACTTGGGGGCCTTCAAGAAAAGAGCTTACTCATTCTTAAAAGGCCGGCAACGCAACTGCAAGACCTCTGGTATTGTGGATGTCCATGGGCGGCGGTGATCACTTACCATCAGGTGCACCTCCTGCTCGTTTGCCCCCTCTTCTATAAAAAAAAAAAAAACTACCTTCTACATACATATTTTTTATATTATTAGATAACAAACGAGTAGATGACTCTCCTAATGAATAGAGAACCCTTCGCCTATAGACACCAAAAATGTTAATGTTGCGTTACTATCCGTATGGTGAGATGGCAATACCACATGCATAAGTCTACCGACTACCTAACCCTCCAATCCGGAACACGACAATGACAAGCTTTAACGCGGTAAGGCGGTGGGAGCGAAATGTTGCAGAACTTTACCACCTAGTAATCACGATGGCAATGACACGTATAGCCAATTGGTCGCCTTTTACGACCTGCCTACCAGAACGGCAGTCGGTCTGTTCTTCAAAGGAGCCCGGACCACCACGGGGAAATATAAGCATCATCAAAAGATAATGATTATTTTTTCTCCATGTTGGGCAGAAGCATTTTTACATGTTCTTTCGTAAGTTTTTTCATTCATTTTGTTTCGCAATGTCATTTACCTACTACTGTAATAATATTACTAAAAATAAAGTATATAATTATAAATATTACTAAAAATAAAATAAATAATAAAGTGCTTTCCATATAAACTCAAAATGAACATGAAAAGAGCTTTATTTCACATTCCTTTTCCATCTTGGAAACGGCTCTAAAAATTTGAATGAATTGTTGACAATGAAATATGAATGATATGAGAAATAAAAAAAATTAAATTGCCAGTAGTCTTGTTATTTTTCTGTGACTACATTTTATTTAAAAAAAAAAATTTAAAATTGACATAAAATCATACCTAGTAGAATTACCTACACCAAAATAAGAGATTGGCGTGAGGAATATTAAAATCCTCGGCATTTTCGTTTTAAATAATCATAAATAAACCAGGTCGTAAAAGTCGACCGATTGGTTATTCGAGTCACTACTATCGTGGCGTAAGTGGTAGAGTTCTGCATTGTCTCGCTCGGGTCTGGTACCACCGCCTTACCTATTGCTGCCACTATTGAGTAAGTGCTTGTCACTATCGTGTTCCGGTTTGGAGGGTAAGGTAACCGTTAAACTTATACATGTGGCATTAGACCTCGCCACAAGATAGCAACGCACCATTAGTGTCTAGGCAATGGTTGACTCTTTCCATCAGGAGACCCATCTGCTTGTTTGCTATCTTATGATATAAAAGAAACCATGCTGATCAACTGCCCTAGCGCTAGGCATATGGTCATGGGCGTACCCAGGTTCTGGGTCAGTGGTAGGAAAGGGGGGGGGGCAACCGTTACATTTTAAGACTATATTTTTATACTTTTATCTACAACAGTAGAGGTAAATAAATTTCAAGGGGGGCAGCTGCCCCTCCCCCTTCGGTACGCCCATGCATATGGTATAAGTCTAGTATCTTCACGCCCGTATCCCCGAAGGGGTAGGCAGAGGTACAACAAGTGCACCCACGATTAGGCGAAGATACTTGGCCCCACAATGTGATAGGTGGCCAGCCTATCGCCAACCGGGCACTTTCCAATCCCGGGCAATGTTGTTTTTATCGGAAAACTGAAAAAACACATTTTATAATTGCCCGACCCAGGAATCGAAACCCGGGACCTCATGCGGTCAACTCCGACACCGGACCACTAGACTAGGTGCTAGAGTTTTTCTACATGCCGCCATGTCGCATGTTTTGACACGTCACTGTCGTGTACCGGTTCGCAGAGTAAGGTAGGCGGTACACCTATGCATTTGGAATTCCATCTTGCCACGTGGATAGCGACTCATCATTAAAATCCCTGGTGTCTACATGCGATGATTATCTCTAGGTCAAGATAATTATCTGCTTGTTTGCTATCTAATGGTGTAAAAACATGTCTTAAGATATGTTACGGCGATAGTTGTCTCTTCATCAGCTTGTTTGCTATGTTTTAAAAAGTCCTAGTTCCTCGGATGACCGCGCCAGGTTAATAAACCTTGCGTGATAAGATGATAGCCGTTATCAGATAAAATGCATCGTTCAGGATCACTACCCACCCTGCAATCCCAAACTGTTGGATTGTGATGAACCGATCTAACGAAATATAGTGGCATTCAGTTCATTCTGCCTGTCCTGCAAGGAAACCAGGCTGATAAAACGTTAATGTAAAAATTTAATAGTATTTGTCGCATGTTATTGTGTAAAAGAAGTTCTTAGATTTTTTTATCATCTTTGTAAATTGTAACGGGCGTAAGTGTACATAATAATAATTTTCTTTTATCAATAGCAATTAGATTCGACCATTAAATCATAAACTGCCAATTTTTCAGAAATATTTCTAATATTTTGCATGTTTTATTTAATAAATACGTGATTATATCAGCATATGTGTCATAACTGAAGTATCTGGTTATATCGAAGAGTTCAAGGTTCAAGATATAATTTTTCATACGATTCTCAAATGCAACAAAAGCATAAAATCCTAAGCGCCCTATTTATTGTATTCAGTAAGCCGAGCGTCGTCCGACGAGTAGTTTTGTGTTTATCAAACAAAATGAAACTAATTATAATAGTGTTTACGTTTTTTGTAATAATACAATACAGTGATTGCCGCCACATTGACTGGTTTCCGCACAACTTAGTAGAATCGTTCACGAATAAAACATCTCAATTTACGGATTATGTCAAGGCCAGAGGTCGTAGTATTAAACAATTCTACGTAGACAACGTGCGAAATAGGATACATTCATATCTTGGTTGGGAAAATACGTCTTCATCAAAAGAAGCCACAGAGAGATCAAAAAGAATCGAAAGAAAATTTCAGGATTATGTTGATATTGCCGAAGCTGAAGAACGAAAGGTTTTCGATGCTATTGCCCCGGACAGCATTGATTTCTCTTGTAATGATAAAGATCCAAGTATTCACATGTCTACGCCGCAGTTAATCGCTTCACATGGATATACTTCTGAATCTCATACAATAGTTACAGAAGATGGCTATATCCTCACAGTACACAGAATACCTTTCGCAAAAAATAGTACAAATAGAAGCAGTCCTCGTAAAACCGTTTTATTACATCACGGTTTACTTGGAAGTTCAGCTGATTGGATCATCCCTGGACCAGAAAAGGGACTCGCTTATATTTTATCTGACTCTGGTTACGATGTTTGGATAGCAAATGTCAGAGGAAATACGTACTCTCGAGCTCATATTAGTTTAGATCCTGATTCATTCCAATTCTGGAATTTCACATTCCATGAAGTCAGTCAATATGATTTACCTGCTGTCATTGATTATATAATGGACATTAAAGGATGGGATGTTAAAATCGATTATATTGGGCATTCTATGGGGACAACTGTCCTTTTCGCTCTGCTCTCTACTAAAACACAATATAATAAGATTTTAAGAGCAGGATTTGCTCTAGCACCTGTTGCCTATATGACGGACATAAAGAGTCCTATTAATCTATTAGCAAAATATAGTGATAATTTGGAATATATGTTGAAACTTCTGGGTGCAAATGAGTTTTTACCACAAAATGCAGTTATGAGGTGGCTATCGAAACACGCGTGTGAGATTAATCATATCGAAGAAGCTATTTGTGAAAATTCCTTGTTTGTTTTATGTGGACACGATGACAAACAATTTAATAGAACATTGTTACCTATGATTTTAAATCATGTACCAGCTGGTGCATCTACAAAGACATTAATTCATTACGCTCAAGAAATAAGAAGTGCTGGACGATTCCAACAATTTGATTATGGCCCTGAGGGAAATATGAGACATTATGGTTTTATTACACCTCCTCAATATCCATTGCATAAAATTACTCTTCCCATTGCTCTGTTTAGTGCTGAAAATGACTGGTTAGCGAGTGATGTTGATGTTACAAACTTATATGTCAAATTAGTAAATCCAATTGAACATTACATTGTGCCACTTAAAGAGTTCAATCATGTTGACTTCATGTGGGCGATTGATGCTCGCAAACTCGTTTTTGAGAAATTGCTGCAGTTGTTGGAAGAAGGAGTAAGCAAGTCTTATTTCATTAGTGACGTAACGAATGAATTATTTGAAGATCTTGAGTAGGTAATTTTTACGCTCATTATCATTTTGAATATCAAGTGTCGTTGAAGTTTGCAAAAAGTAGATAGAATCTTCTAACCTTTAAGTCTCTAACCTTTAACCTCTAAAGTAAGAAATATACAAGTTTATACAAAATTTCAAATTGCGCGATATGTTTTTTAAAGATAGTAAACAAAACGTGTGATTCATCTAATGACTAGTGATCATTATCACCTCCAAAACCAAAGATTACGTTGTAATGCTCGTTTTTCGTTCATTTTAGATCAGAATTATCTTAAACTAGCTGACCTGCATAGCTTCGCCCACGAATAATTTTACATATCGTCAATATAGTTTTTAATACAAACTTTCATCCCCCAATACAGGCCCTTAGGGGCTGATTTTTGAAATAAAATCTTATGTTTTATCCTAGTTCTTCAACTATCTGTATTTCTGATTTCATCAAAATTGATTAAATGGTTTAGCCGTGTAAGCGTAACAGACAGGCAGATTTTCGCATTTACAACATTAGTACGGATACCTATCAAACTCGGCAGTAGGTACTGACGTCGGATTTGTGGTTACGACTGGCTGAGTCAAATGGAAAACAACGTTGATATAAACTTGTTTTTATTCAAACCATTCTTCGGTTGTATATTTTAACTTAATGAATAATGCAATTTTTACTCGACACCCCGCACCGCCGCGGCAGGCGGAAAAGGTTTACATTTGCTTGTATGTAGTTCTTCAATACGTACAATAGAAACACCTAACACAGCCTGAGTTTTAGGTAAATAGTAAAAGGCTAAGGTATGTCCATCGTTACTACTAAGTGCTAGAGTTTTGCATGTGGCATTGCCATCTCGCCACACGGATAGCAACGAACTCATAAGATCTTTGTTGTCTACATGTTTGCTATGTCATGACATAAAAATACTTATCTAGTGTGCCAGTTCTATCGCAATGGTATCCATTGCTAGATTTTAGTCACAAATATAGGTCATCTACTATATGAAATCATAGTACTTTGTTTAGACCATCAGTTAATTTTTTGTCTTGAAGTATAGCTAATGTACAGTAAATCCTGGTAAGATCTAGTAATATTAATAATTGGAGGCGATTATAAAAGGTGTTTGGGAAAAAAGTGAGCACAATTAAAAAGCAAAATCTATTTCTGTGCGATGGAAAAAACGTTTATATACCTAAGTCTGTTTTTATCCGAACTTTATAACCATGTGTTTCAATTGCATATTTTAGTTTTGACCGCCCCGTTGGTCGAGTGGTTAGCGACCCTGACGCAATCGACGAGGTTCGGATTCGATCCCCGACGGGGACAAGCATTTGTATGATGAGCATAAATGTTTGTATTTCCGGGTATGTGTGTTTATTATATTCCAGTATTTATATATGTATTTCTGTGTATTAGAATCGTTGACTAACACCCATAACAAGCAAATAATTTGCTTACTTTGGGGGTAAGATCAGTAAGTGTAATTTGTTCTGTGAATACTTTTATTTTTTTATTTATATTTCATATTGATGATTTTTATACTTTACAACCTAAGATAGTAAACAATCAGATGGTTCTCCTGATGGAAATAGAAAACCATCGCCTATGGACACCAAAGATATTAATTATGCATTGCTAGCTTTGTGGCGAGGTCTTTATACCACATGCATAAGTTTACCGGCTACTTGTCACTTTCGTGTTCCAAAGCGTAACATTACAGTGAGGACCACTGACGCTATCGCGACAGGAAGAGATAAGATGGTGGCACCAGACCCGGGCTAGACAGTGCAGAACTCTACCACCTCGTAGCCACGACGGTTGTGACGTGCATAGCAAATCGTTCGCCTCTAACGAACTGCCTGACAAAACGGCAGATGGTCTACTCTTCAAAAGGAGTCCGGAACAACACGGGGGAACAACAAGACGGTTCTTACTCGACATCACGCACTTTTTTCGTCGCGCGTTTTATTCAATTTATTTTATTTTGTGTTTTTTTTTTGGGCGTAGGGAAAATTTGATTTTAAATTACGATATCGTGTAATATCATGCTAATATTAAAATTATTTTAGTAGGGTTTAACTCAAGATAAATATACAATAGCCAATTTTTGATTATGCAAATAAGCGAAACACCTTTTATAATCTTGTATGTTGTAAAGTAATAAATGTAGATTCTAGAATAAGTTAGATTTAGAATTCTTGCCATTTGTAAATATTTAAAATAAACGATTGTTGATGACAAATATATATTTTTTATTGTTAGTACGCATTTATATCATCAATAGTTTAGTGGAAGCAGTATTGATGGTGCATAGTCCCCGTATGCATGGCGTAGTTTCATTCATTGGCGTATTCAGTCATTGGCGTACCCGCAGCGGGACAAGATGGGGCGTCTGTCCCACTCTTGTTACTGCATCAAAGTTAAAAATCTATTATTATTATTATTATATTATCTTATATTATTATGTAATACGTGAAAGAATAACTTTGGATTCTTTTTTTAAACAATTGCACGAAAGGTGCAAGATGAAGTTTGGTAAAATTAAAGTTTACATTGCGGAGGACTGCAGAAACTTAATGTTTTTAAATAAAAAGCATCAGGAATATATTAAATTAATAAAAACAAACCTTACACACATGAGCGTACCCAGGTTCTGGGCCAAGGAGGGGCAACTGCAACATTTTAAGACTATATTTTTGTCTTATTATATTTTTGTCTGCAACAGTAAGGAGTTCAACAAACTCTAAGGGAGCAGCTGCCCCTTCCTGACCCCCCCCCCCCCCTTGTCGGTACGCCCATGCTTACACACACTATATTCATGTGACATACATGATCGTTACACACATGTATATCATTTTTTTTACGGCTAAAGTCAATTGTCAAACTTTAAAATAGATCTTGTTTTTAGTCTATGGTCGAATTTCGGTCACAGCTGATCGCTAGTTTGAATAATAAATAAATAAAATTATCCATTTATTAGTAAAATTAAATGTTGCCCCGCGAAATAATGTAACTATACTAGCGATAGCCTGTGGCCGAAATTCGACCATAGACTAAACATAAAATCTCTTTTAAGTTTGACAACACATTATAGCCATAAAAAAGATAATATGTGTGTATATTATCATGTATGTCACATGTATGTAGTGTGAGTAATGTTTACTTTTATCAATTTAATATATTTTATAGGATTTTAATTAATACATTGGATGTTTGCAATCCCTCGCAATGTAAACTTTGGCTGTGCCAAATTTCATACTCCACCGTTTGCGCAATTGTCTTAAAAAGGGGTCCAAAGTATTTTCTTGACAGTCAGTAATACCTAATAGTCGACCCGTTTAGCCAATCATTCGCTTTTTACGAACTGCCTGGCAGTTAGAAACACCACTGTTTTATCAGTCATAATACGAGCGATTTATATTTCATTTACAAATCCTGCACAACATTCACTTTTAATAATTTCCTAACGCAGTAAAACTACAGCAACTGACTTCTCATTCCCCATAGCTCCAGAGTACCCTGCATCAGATCTATAAGTAGTCCATGTGCTATTCCAGGTCATCATCTACCTGTGTGCCAAATTTCATCCAAACTTCAGCCAAGGTTCAGCCACTTTTGCGTGGCTGAACCTTGCGTGAACTTTTGCGTGAGCTAACTCAAAGCTATCTATCTTACAAACACATGTTCGCACTTCTTCACACAGTATATAATATTTTAAGGCAGTAAGGCCGCAGTAACCGTCTTCCGGAACTCCTCAAGAGATCTTCAAAAAATTAAAACGGAAACACACGTGAAGTACATCTTCTCAAACAAAAAAACAATTTTTAAAATAGGTTCACACACAACTGAGTTTGGAGGTAACAAACATTAAAAAAACATACAGCCGAAACATACTTCCTCTTTTGTGAGCTCGGTTAAAAAACGCTTCCACTGCGCGCTGTATGTTTACCTATATACCTATTTTAAATTAAGCAACGGATTTTAATGCGGTTTTATCAAAATAGGCACATAGTGATTAATGAGAAAGGTTTATTTGTTTAATATATGCCCCGATGAACACTCCGTCGGTTGAGTGGTTAGCGAACCTGATTATGCATCAATGGGGGTCGGGACAAACATTTCTGTGATGAGCATAGATATTTGTATTTCTGGGTTTGGGTGTTTGTTAAATCTATTTGAGCTATTATATATGTATCTCTATGTATTCATATCGTTGACAGACACCCTGATCCTATAAGCAAATAAATTGCTTATTTTGCGGTTAGATCAATTCGTGAAGTTTGATAGTGATATTTTTTTAAATAAGCATATAAGTCGAGAATTTCAAAGATTTGCCATAAACACATATTATTGTGCGCTTACATTACACACCCACGAAGCCGGTGCGAGTCAATAGTATAATATTGTATTAATAACTAGCTGTTGCCAGCGACTTCGTCCGCGCGGAGTTCGTTTACTCCGCACTGCCTCTCCCCCGTAGGTGACAGCGTGATAATATGTAGCCTATATGTTGACTCGACCTATTTGTAATATTCATACAAAATTTGAAGTAAATCCATGCAGTACTTTTTGAGTTTACCCCGACATACATACAGACAAACAGATAAACAGACCAACAGATAAACAGACCAACAGATAAACAGACCAACAGATAAACAGACCAACAGATAAACAGACAAACAGACAAAAATTCTAAAAACTATATTTTTAGCTTCGATATCGATTGTAGATCACGCCCCAAGTATTCTTTAAAAAAATATTCAATGTACAGTTTTGACTTTGCTACGATTTTATTATAGGTATGTATAGATATAGATTGGCTAATTGTGCTATCAGATGAACCGGTGATAAATAATAGAAATACACATTATCGTTAAATGTTCTATTTACAAGTTCAACGGTTAATATGACTCACTGTTTATACTAAATATTGCGATTTTAATCAATGACTCATGAATCTATTGTGTACACATTTTAATCGTGTTGCTAGTAAATTGTAACATTACAATTATTGTAAACCTCGCAACCAAGTCGACCATATTTATACATACATATCTTCACGCCCAATCTCTTACAAGGTAGGCAGAGGGAAATATTGTCATAGACCACACAAATACTAATAGACATTATGTTGGGCGAGGAACAGTTTCTATAAGTTACTTCGAAATAAAGTACCTAAAATTGAAAACAAACTATCGATTAGGTGCCCAAATTAACAACATTGTAAATTTCAAAAATAGTATTGAAAGTCATCGTTTCTAAAATACCTATACAGCTTTTCAAAAATCAATATACTTAGGGGGCGTCCATAAATTACGTGAGTTGTTTTTTTAAATTTTCTGTCCCTCCCTCCCCCTTGGTGAGATGTCATGAGATTTTATTCAATCCCCTCCCCCCAACCCCCAATCTCACGTCAGATTTTTCAAAAAGTTTCTTAAATATGTAAACGCGTTTGTTATTGTAGAAAAAAAAATGCTTCGTATTTTTATTTGCTACTAGTTAAGACTGTATAACGTCGAAGTATGGATCAAATTATTTTGTTTCGAACGAATTATTGAATGATCTTAATCGTATTACGATTAAGATCATTCACTAATTCGTTCCGGTAATGGACCAAAATAGTATATTTTATTTTGTTTCAATCAGAAAAAAATTGCGTGATATTTGCCGAGCACCCCCTCACCTCTCCAACGTAAGATTAGATGAGATGAGATTTGCCGAGCACCCCTCTCTCTCACCCCTCTCACGTAATTTGTGGACGACCTTTACCAGTAGTTTAGTTTTTCAATCTAATTTATATGAATATAATTTGTATCTTTCGGCCTTATGTCGGCCGGAGGCCGACTACAGGCTCTTGTATCAAAATGAGTGCTCTAGTCTCGACTGCTGTTATTTCTTAATAACAAATAGAAATATCGTCAAAATTGCAAGGGGTAATGTCCTGTTGTTTTATTTTGCTGCAGAAGAGAAGTAAAAGCCATTGGGGGATTATTTATGGTCAAAACCATATTCCCGTGCATGGTCTTCTATAAGGTTTTTAGCTAAATCGGAGACAATACTGCTCTGCGTGACGACTCGTTGGCTTCTACGTGCTATAACGTTGGAGTATATGACACAAATTGGTTAAGTCGTGTGTTTTTTGTAAAACTATATAGAATTTAAACTTAATTATCAGCATAAACATGTTAGGTGGCCGACATTATGCAACGGCCGACTTTAGGGCACGTTACCCTACTGTCATTTTTAAGAAACTAGATTTTTCGGTTCGGGAGTTAACTTTGACGAAAAAAGTTGAAAAAGTGTTTTTTGACATAACTTCGAGATATTTTAAGCAATCATTTTTCGACCTTCTACAATATTTTAGTAGGTACTTAAAAATTAAAATTGAATCAAGTTTTCAAAAGTTACAGATTTTCAAATACATTTTAATATTTTGTTGTTTACAGCAAATCTTTAATAATATACCGGTTGATTTAAAAATCTTATCAGCTTTTCTTATTAAAAAACTGCGTCAAAAACCGTAAATTGGTTCAAAATCGGTCGATTTATTTTGGCTTTCACAAAAATTTTTGAATAAAAATGTGTTTTGAAATGATTTCGTCATTTTTAACCCATAGATTACAATAGCTGAGAAAATATTTTACAACTCAAAACTTGCGTTGAATGCTATTCAAAAGATCAAAATGATCTATCATCTTTTCAAAAATATACATCTTTTCAAAAATTAAATTACTCATTGATATAAAAAACCCAAGATACACAATCAGTGTTCCAAAAACGTCCTGTAAAAATGAGTGCACGATTTTAAATTGTGCGCTCATTTCAAATAGAATCGCGTCGATCGGGATACTGCCAATTTTATTATTTTTTGTAAATTGCGTTGTAAAAACAACTATAAAATCTTGCGCTTAAGGTTAGATATGCAAAGACATATATTTTCGCCGTATCTATAACTACTTATGTAACAAGATAAAATTAAAAATTTCAAAAACTCCCCGACAAATCCTTAGACCGCCATTATGCTATGTATTGTTACGTACTTCGGGTTCGTAATTGTAAGAAAACACCACTTATATTAAAACCGTGTATTTAAAATACAAATACACAAGACAATTACACAATGTAATACTCAAATACTCTGATTAACACTAGTCACTAACTGTATTATCCCTAAGCTTAACCGACTACACTATAAAACACTTCTCGCTTCGCACAGGTCGTTTCAAGTATCGCTCTCGATCGCTTTATAAAAACTGCCTTAAATTCGTCAACACATCTCTATTTATACCCAGGGCAATGTTCTAAAACAAACGCGAATGTTCGTCAATCATCTCGTAAATAATAGATAATTATTGTAATCAACTTATGATTAACAAGTTATGACTCATTAATCCTAGTACACGCTACTTTCAACCTTATGCCCTATACCACAAAGTTCATTATGAGCTTAGACCAACCATTTGCTTGTCAATAGGAGTAGATATCTCTTTCTTTTATTTCTAGATCTCTCCAGCGTTCCAACTCTACACGTTTCTAAATTATTCGTAACACTACCCCCCTCTTAGTTATGTTCGTCCCGAACATCATTACTTCCATTATAGATGGCTAATCGATCAACATGAACAATTTTCATAGTCCCTCTTGGTTGCTTCTGCACTCGGTAGGTTACGTCATTGATCCGTGTGATTACTTTGTATGGCCCATCTCATCGTTGCTGTAACTCAGGTGATTTTCCATTTCGTCGAACCAGATTATGTAACCAAACAAGAGATCCTTCCTGAAAACCACGATGATTGGCGTTTCGGTCGTATCTGGTCTTCATCCATTGACTTGATTCTAATGCATTTTCACTTATTAACGAGTGTATATCTCGTAACCTCTCACGAATGTCTTCAACATATTCCGGTACACTTATTTGGGTCTCTTCATTCGGCAGCGGACTTCCAGTCATTAAGTCTGCTGGTATACGTAACTGTCTGCCGAAGTTAGCGTAGGCTGGCGTTATTTTTATGCTTTCGTGTTCCGCTGTTCGGTAAGCTAGTAAGAACAGTGGTATGTATTTATCTCAGTCTTTTTGGTGATCTCCTACCAGCTTGGCTAAGTGTCGTTCCAAAGTTTGGTTAAACCGTTCAATCATTCCATCTGATTGGGGGTGATAAGGTGTGGTTCTTGTTTTGTACACTCCCAATAATTTACACATTTCCTGAAATACATTAGATTCAAAGTTTCTGCCTTGGTCTGAATGAATCTCCAGCGGAACACCGAATCTGCATATCATCTCACTGACCAATTTCTCAGCAACAGTCGTGGCTTCCTGATTGGGAATTGCAAACACCTCCGGCCATTTCGTGAAGTAATCCATCACGACCATAAAATACTTGTTTCCGTTATCTGTCCTAGGAAATGACCCAGCCACATCAATCGCTTTCCTTTCCCAGGGTGTATAATCTAAGGTTGCCTCGACTTCTGACTTGCGGACCTTTTACTGCTGCTGTACTGTACATTTTCGGCACCAATTCTCGACATCTTCTCGGCAATTCAACCAGTAAAAATGCTCTCGTACCTTTACCAATGTTCGTCGTACTCCGATGTCCCCCAGAAACCCTATCATGCAACTCACGTAGTACGTCCTGGATTAGATTTCTTGGCACTACCAACTGCAGGTGATATTCTCTTCCTAATGGCTTTTCACATTTGCGGTATAGTAAACCGTTTTGCAACAAAATACTTTCCCACTACGCCCAATAACTTTTCGTAATGGCGCTGAATGGAGCCAGCTCATGCCATTCGGGTTTTCCCGTGTCTTGCTTCATCCAATCTATTAGAGGCCGCAAATCTATATCTCCATACTGGACCCCACGTATCTCATCAGTTTCCCATCTGTTATCTGTAGGCTTAGCTCGCAGTACTTGAACCCTTTCCTTCGTCTCCATCCTTACACGATGTTTACAATCTTCCGTACAAGGTCGTCGTGATAATGCATCTGCATTCGAGTGAGTCCTTCCACTGCGGCGTTCTATGTTGAAGTCAAACTCTTGTAATTGCTCAATCCAGCGAGCTACTTGGCCTTCCGGGTCTTTGAATTGTAACAACCACTTCAAAGCCGCATGGTCGGTACGCAGCTTGAAGGGTCGCCCAATCAGATACTTGAAGTGTCGAAGAGTCTTTACTACTGCCAATAGTTCTCTTCTAGTAACGCAATAGTTTCGTTCCGGCCGCGACAATGATTTGCTGAAGTAGGCTATCACAACTTCTTGATCACCTTGCTTCTGTGATAAGATACCACCAATGGCAGTGTTACTTGCATCTGTGTCTACGATGAACTGCCCTTTCCGATCAGGATAGCCCAAAATTGGTGACTCACACAACCGCTTTTTAAGTTCATCGAAAGCTTGTAGACACATGTCATTCCAATCGAAACTCTTCCTTTTCTTCAGTGAGTCTATGCAGCGGTTTTGCTATTTCAGCAAATCCCTTCACAAAACGTCTATAGTAAGAGCATAGTCCTAAAAATGCGCGAATTTTGGTCTTGTCTCTGGGTGTTGTCCACTTCTGTACTGCACTAACCTTTTAAGGGTCTGTCTGTACGCCGTTTTGTGATATCACATGACCCAGATAGTTGACTTCCTTCCGAAATAAGTGACACTTTTTTGGGTTCAACTTGAGCCCTGCAGCCTGTATTTTATTAAAAATCCTTTTCAGTTGGTACATATGATGCTGAAAATCTTTTCCTATGACTATTACATCATCTAAATACACTAAGCAGGCATCGCCTACAAGTCCTGCTAGAACACAAACCATTAATCTTTCAAAAGTCGCCGGCGCATTGCCTAATCCAAACGGTATCACTTTAAATTGCCATAATCCTTGTCCTGTGGAGAATGCTGTCTTCTCTTTATCATTAGGGCTAAGTTCAACCTGCCAGTACCCAGATTTTAAATCTAAAGTTGAGAACCTAGACATGCCTGCCAGAGTGTCCAAAGTGTCATCTATTCGTGGCAATGGGTAGCTGTCTTTTTTGGTGACTTCATTGAGCCGACGATAGTCGATGCAGAAACGTGTAGACCCATCTTTCTTCCTAACCAACACTACATGAGGGCACCATGGACTAGAAGATTGCTCCATAACTCCGTTCCTTCTCATTTCATCTATCATCTCCTGTACCTCCTTTTCTTTAGCTATTGGGACACGTCTAGCTTTCTGCTTTATAGGCTGCGCGTTTTCAGTGTCAATCTTATGTTTCACTATAGATGTTCTGCCTATATCTCTATCAGTCTTAGAGAAAATGTTGGCATAACGTGAAAGCAGATCCTTAGCTTGCTGCCGTTGTGACGCGGCAAGGTAGCTGCGCTTGTTCACCAAATCCTTGAGTACCCCCTCCCCCTCTCCCTCTCCCCTCACCTCCCCATCCCCCTCACCCTGTTAATACCACCCTGAGTTAATACCCCAATTACGTGTATAATAGTGGTAATATTATACACGTCATTGTTTTACTCTCTGGTCACTCCAATTTACCCGAAATCAATGTAACCAGATTCAGTACTTTAATATTTTTTCAGTATATTTTATATTTTTTTAAATGTCAGTATTTTTGTAGGTATACTGCTGGAAGTCATATTTTTGATTAGAAATCGTAGTAACACAAATAAAAAATTGTAATAACACCATAATCATCATTTTAGCGATCCTTGTGATAATTCTTGTTTGGGGAATTTCCCAGTTTTAGTCTAAATTTTATGTAGTAGCAAAGATCAGTAAGTTGCAGATATGAAATTACTGGAGCAGCCTCGCTGTTGTGATAATATAGTAAAATATACAAAAATTATCAATTAATTTATTATATTCAAAACAATTTCTAATTGTATGAATTCTTATAAGCCATAAAATACTTAATGGCTTATAAGAATAATTATAAGCCACAAAATACTTTTGCATATAAAAAACAAAATAAATAGTTTATTCAAGAGGATTGATTTTCAGCTTGACACTTTACTTAATCTTTGAGGTTGTTCTCAGGTTCATTCGGAAATTTCTCCAAGTCAGTATGTATGTTTTTTATTTATATATACATAGCGGGAGTTTTGTTTTGTGATTAATTTAATTGACGCACCTAACCGGACACAGCTTTAGCTTTTAACAAAGCTATTTGGCGAAGTGGCGACATATTCCTGAATTTTCTTCGTGGCTTTCACGTTAAAAAATGACGATTCCGTTACCTTTTGTACAGCACGTAGTGCTAAACTTCAAAGGACATTAGCATCTATAAAATAAGGACATCGTAAATCGAACATGACAATATATAGAGGACAGTGATTGTTAGGCCCAATTTATTTGATAATTTATAATTGGGGTACCAAAGTCAGGATTTTAAGAGATAGTTTGTAAAATAAATGATCTTGGGTTTGTTGTTTCTTTCTCAATGTAGACTCTAATGTGACTCATATTCTATTGAAAGATATGCACTTTAAGTATCCAAGTAGGCTAAGAATTATTTAAAAAACTGACAAATATTAGGACATAAAAACAAATACTTAGTTTTGCAGAAGATTTCACATTTTTAAATGAGTTGATCGGATTGTTGAATCTGGAACTGAAATCACTTTAGCATTTTTAAATCAAAATTTCTGGATACTTAAATTTCATGACCAACATAGATACTGCCATATATTTAGAATTTAATAGATAAAAATGTGTAGAATCTTTCTCATATTGCAATTAACTGACCAAAAAATACTTAATACCCTAAAATTTGATCGTGATGCAAGTAATTTGATACTACACTCACCCCTTTATTGCAAACATTTATGGGTAGAAGTGAGGAAATTTTCTAGTGGTGATAGCATATTAAAATACAAAAATTAATTTTCTTTTGCTCTTAGTAAATAACAGCTATGTGACCGCATATTTTTATAGATAAATTTAATAAAAGCGGACCATCGAAACTAATTTATATAATGTATGAGAAATTTTAATAGCATTTTTTAACAAAAAAATGCTATTGTGGGTTATCCATAAGAGATAGACATATACCATCGCGGAGTTTTCTGTAGACCTTTTCAAGGTGTACAAATACTTAGTACATTATTTTGATAAATCTCGTAGGGTTTAGCCTGCGTTTGCAATGTAAGCGGAAAAAAATATAATTATTTACGACATGACATCAGAAAACTCAAAAATTGCAGTATTTCTCTACTATATATTGAATGTTATTATACATATAAACCTTCCTCTTTAATCACTCTATCTATTTAAAAAAACCGCATCATAATCCGATGCGTAGTTTTGAAGATTTAAGCATACATAGGGACATAGGGACAGACAGAGAAAGCGACATTGTTTTATACTATGTAGTGATGGAATGGATGCCGGTCGGAGTGGGGGGGTGTTAGGTTTTTTCGTTACGGAATTTCTGGATTCGGTCTCCACGCTCAAGGCCCGCGATAAAAGCTATGCAATAGCTTAAAAATAAGCCTGAATTGCCATAATAAGACCATAAATTCATTTTAAAAAAATAGGTACCTAAATCTGTAAATACACCAATGTTAAACCAAATGAAAGATATGATATTTCAGTATTTCTTTTGAGGTGCTTCGGTATTTTCGTTAAATTTAATCTGGTCACACTGTCTGAAATGTGAATCGAGTTCACGCTTCACATCTTACGTAGTATTGTATACTCTTTGCTTCACAGATTTAAATTTTGATTATGAATGACGTATCCAATCTAATTAAATAATAAATTGTATATTGGTTTACGGAATAACATAAATATTTATGATGGCTTTAAGTAACAGTTCGAAATATAAATTACTAATTACTGGAATTGTAGGGTTTATAGGTTTGACACTCTATCCAGTGGCGATAAGTCCTATGCTAGATCCTTCAGAATATAGTAAGATTTAACAGAATAAAGTGTAATTTGTTATCTTTGTCATGAATATTATACCTACTGCTTCTTATGTTATAGAAAAGATACAGAAGATAACTAGGAAAGATATTAAGCAAGAAGATATACAGCCTGGCAGTAAGTAACCTTCCTTACGTTTTACGTTACGTTACTTAAATTTTTTATTTAGCGAAAAATAACGTTGCCTAAAAGAAATTTTCCTTTTCAGATATGAAAGTCTGGTCAGATCCATTTGGACGTAAAAAACCGGACAGTGAGTGATGAATGATTAGAAAATTTAGGTATTGTTGTTAAAAATATGTCAGTAGGATTTTTGTATATTGTAAATAATTTATTTAAATGTTAAAATAAATAAAAACACTGTAATAAAGATTTTTTTATTGTGGATTTGCAAATTTAAAATTATAGCTCCACACAAAGCATCGTATATAGTATGGAGTAATTTTTTCACAACTGCCATTAGAAAAAATAAATCTAAACATATTTACAAATGTGCCTATTATAGCCAAAACTCCTAACTCCAACATCATAAGAGTACTAAGCACATTAGCATAATATGTACAAAACACAAGCAGGCTTGACTTGTCAAATGTGAAGAAACAATTTAAAAAGTCATAATAATGTGCTTACTACTTTTGATAACCTTATATATTATGTGAACACTATTACAATTTTAAATATAAACTATAAAATTCTTAAGCCATATTTATTCAAATATATTTACATGGTTATACACAGTCAAAATTAATGTCAATTTAAAACCTTATAGTAGGTTATATAGATAATATTACATAATCTTATCACAATAAATTTTAACAACACACATTGACAAAATGAGCCTAAATATTTAAATGCTAATATGCATTTTTATAAATTGGCTGTCTAAAATATAACAAAATAAAAATATAATATACAAAATAGTATGATACATTTAATATTTTACATTAAGCTCTGCAACATTTTTTGTTGCAAATGAACTAATATTTCAATGTAAAAATAAACCACCAGTTATCAAAAGCTAATATCACAAAAATTGAAAAATGAGTTGAAGGAAAATAAGTTCTGGTATATTTATAACATAGTTTTGAAATGGCTGTAGTAATATATCGACGCGTCCTATGTAAGTTGTTGTAACTTAAAATATGCGATTTTTGTTTTATTTATGAAAACGACTCCATTTTTATAGATATCTTAATAACACAAAGAATAAATCGAATCGAACTTCTAATAAAATATTTTTAAAGATATCTTAATAACACAAAGAATAAAAATGAAATTTCTAATAAAAGTTTGATTTATCTAATAGAAATTTTATTTTTATTCTTCGTGTTATTGAAATATTTATAAAACGGAGTCATTCTCATAAATAAAACAAAAATCGTATTTTTAAGTTACGACAACTTATGTAGGACCTGTTGATATTTTGTTTTACATCTTAGATGACAAGTATTGTGCTTACTTTATATATGATGTACCTGCGCCACTTATATTTTCAGTACAAGAATATTACTCTTAAAAATATGTGGTAATGATTATCTAAATAAATATTAAGTCATTTGTTTTCAACAATTAATCACAAAACGGAATTTAAAACTAGAAAGAAACAAAATTTAAAAAACTAATAAACTAGGATTCTTGTGCTTTTTAGGACTAATATCAAGTCAAACAAATATAGATACACTTAATATTTCAGTACAAACGTCTCACACTAATGAAAGGAAAAAATATATCTTCATAATATTTATAAAACCTGAAATTTAAGTAAATAGACACACATGTTAGGATTTACATGTTATGTTTAGCAAACTATAATTATAGATGAAGCTCACATAGCTAATTAAAATCAAATATAATAATAATGTTTATTTAATGGTATTTAGCTAAAATAAGTAAGTATCATTGTATTATGGATGTTAAATGTAAGGTATGAATGTATATTATGCATAAACTTTAAAAAACTGACTGGTTATCATTATTCTTTTTTGTTTATATTTAAAAGAAATGCATAAAAAACTAGCATTAGTACCGTTTATTAATATAAAGATGAAACTAAATTGAAGCTAAAAACAAATAAGCAATGGTCATCTGTTAAGAAAACAGATTGTTTTTTATGATATAAAAAATACGAAACTTTAAATATTAAGTATATGTAATATAAGCCAAATGAGTATTTAATAATACATGTTGTATCTAGATATGGACCTAGACACTAGATTTCCATGTGGGTTATAAAATATTTATACAGCACTAAACTACCGAGTTGTTAAGTGTTATTATATTATCCAATATCTAGATTCCTATAATTTATTTGTACTGTAAAATTTCTTTATTTTAATTTTAAATTGCCTTTTCCTCTTTGGCTATAGATAATTAATATTACTTCAAATATGAGCAAAAATATTTTTCGTTGCACTCATTTAAAGTGAAAACTAAAAATTACATAGTGTAGGGTTTTAAATTTTATAAAAAAATAAGTTTTTAAAATGTTTTCGTAATATAATTGTACAAAAAATTTGCTTAATTATAGACCATATTTCTGTTTAGTTAAATTACTTATGAACAGTTATTTTAATGCGTAATATAGAGGTGTTGTATTACATCCAATGTATCTAATACTTTACAAAACTTGAACAAAATATCAATTATAAGGGTTATATATACAGTGCAATACCAAAGAATTGGAGTTTCAGGGATGGTTGAAGAAATTCTCAACAATACTTCATACTTAATAATAACTCATAAGGTTTATTTCAAACCATACATATTACAAATGTGAAAGTTAGTATATTTAAATGTTGTTACTTGATCATGCAGAAATAGCTGGAATGATATGAATGAAATTTGGTATACAGGTAGTTGATGAGCTGGAATAGCATATAGGATATTTTTTATCCCAGAAAATTAGTTGTTCTTGGGGGATTCACCAAAACATTTTTATAACGCAGAGGGCTGCAGGGTGCAGTTAGCAATAACATTTTTTGATAAGATTACAAAACACATATTTTTTTTACAGATCACTGCCTAGTTTATGAACTATCATTCCATGGAAAGCAACAAAAAGCTTTTTGATGATACAGATTATTCTAGAAGCCCATTCACCCTTGCTAAATATATATGATTAGACTGTTTAAAGAAAACCAACTTAGGTAGAAGATTCTTATTTTATCTGGGAATCTCATGATTACAAAATCTGCTAATGGGATTTAAATTTGCCATATACATAATTGTCGCCTCTGTGGTCTAGTGTCTGTGTCGGTGTTGACCACATGAGGTCCTGGGATTGATTCCCGGATCGGGTATTTCAAATATGTGTATTTGCTGTTTTCTGATACAATGTTGCTCAGGGTTGGAAAATGCCTTGGCGATTGGATTACCACTGATCACATTGTGGGCCTAAGTATCTTTAGCAAATTGTGGGTGCACTGGTTGTACCCTCAGCCAACCTTCTCTTCAAGGATACGAGGGTAAAGATACTCTTCAACTTAATATATGCTTAGTTGCTAAAAACTGAAAGTTGATCTTCGCATTTGGTTAGTTTCTTTAAGTGTTATTTTAAATATGATTGTATGTCCATGCTAATATTAAAAATGCGAAAGGAACTATGCCTGTCTGCTCTTTTTCACACCTGAACCGATTTGGATGAAATTAAGTACAAAGATAGTTTGAGACCAGAGAAAGGAGATATGATAGTTTTTATAAGAATAAGCTGTTGTTGGTAAAATAAAATAGTGAAAATTGTAATTCACCAACCATCCTTGACTGGCCAATATGGGCCAACAGTACAGATGCAGATACATTACATGTTACAGCGCTAAATAAGACGAAAAATAAGCATATTTTATAATATAGTTTTTGGACTGATAAAAATGAATACAAATACCTTAATATATATAAACTACGTGTCACATTGTTTGTCCGCTTTGAACCCCCAAACTACTAAACCAATATCAATGAAATTTAGTAGATCCATACTGTTTGGTCGAGCTTAAAATATAGGATAGTTTTTATTTCAATTGACACCCCCTCCCTCCTCAAGTACCCCATTTAAATATTCAATACAAATAATTTCTATGGCAAATCAATGTTTGCTGGGTCAGCTAGTGTTATATACATGAAGGTTCTAAATGCTTAGTAACTGAAATAGAAATTCATATAGTGCATATTTTGCTATATAAACATCTTACTATCAAAATAGTTTCTAAAATATTTAAAAATATATTATGATTTCTATAAACTTTTGATAACTGAGCCAAATATTAAGGAAACATTTTGCTCTTCTATATTTCTCAAAAAATAAACTCCAGGGATATACTGTGCGTTCCAACTGAGAATAGGACTGTCAGGACGACATATTATATTTTGCAAAAATTTCATAAGTGATGAGTAAGGTGTGCAAAAAAATTCTAACAAAGAAATACTTTAAAAAATATTTTAATTCTAATTGGCATATTTTTATTTAGATTCCCATCAGATCATATTACCATGTATTAAAATAAGGTGTAAAATAAGTAACACGACTTTTTGTCAACATTACTAATTTCACACTTGTGTTATGAATATGATAATAAGCGCGATCCTATTCTCAGATGAAACGCATATACTTATTTAAATAAGATATGGATCTAAACAATTTTTGAAATTCGTAATTTCAAACTTGTTTGGACCTACCTAAAACTTTGCATAAAATAACCTGCATATTGGACTAAGAAAATGAGTTTGTATCAATCTATTTAAGTCCAATGCAAAGTAAGTAAGTAAGCTGTCCAAATGCACAGTAATATAGGAATATTATATAAAAATTTAGTTGTGAAACTCAAGGATTGAGAGATTGCATGTTCACAAGTGGACTTACGGAGGCATATCACTTTAGGATATATTTCATCACAATGCCAATTTATCCAAAACGTCAAACTACACAAGAAAGTTATGTACTTATATTGCTTTTTTCCATTATAGCAATAAACGTTTATAAATTGTAACTTTTAACCCATCAAAACCACAAACCAGTTTTCTGAAACTGGCTACAATTTGTTCAGATAGATTAAAAAGCTTTGGAACTCTTAACATCAAGTGATTATATGTATAGCTGTCTACCAACAAACATCTATTACGCGGTTTGATATGTTTAATGCAACTTCTATGACAATGCATCATACAACATTAGTCCTGGCTGAATAGGGAATGCTAGCTAGCCAGGCAATTTAAAATCTTATTATTTTATTAACTTCAGTTATTAAGTGAACAATAAGAGGAGATAAAGGCCATTTGGGTTCATACGGTACTGCAATTTGATCTACAATATATATAAATGATATATACATATTTCAATATTTTTCTGTTAATTTGTAACGTTTTAGCATCAAACACAAACCCAATAAAAAGCAAATAAACATGCCAAAATATGACAGACAAAATATATGAATTCCAGAAATATTTCGACATACCTACATAAAGGAAAAACTTGCGTATCTATATATTCAATATCTACGGTCATATGCATTGGAATGTGAATTAAATTAGTTTTTAATCAAAACAAATCAAATATATTTTGTAAGACACATTCGTTTAGCTAAAAAAACTATGATTTGTAAAGCACTGCTTAATCTTTAATAAAATGTTGTCCTGTTCTTAAAATACACTATTGAAACTCTTCGTCATCCCCTACCTGTGAAATAAAAGTAAATTGAAATAAACCAAGTAAAGGAATGACAGTCCAGTGCGTTTTCGAGGTAAATTTAAATTTTAAATCGCGAAGTTTTTCATATATGCACATCATAGTGGATGTAATAAAATATTTCCTGTAAGTAAATAAGCACGAAGTAATGTAAATTACTAGTTTGAAAGAAATATTAGCGTTTTTATGACGTAGATGCTGTTTTAAGTGACTTTGTTCCCACGATCCACACAGATTACTCGCTTGTACTTTGTCCAACGCAGTTAGAAATTAAATGTCCACGTATTAGGCTAGTTGACTTTTATTAGGTATACTAACCAAAAAAACTTTTTTAGTATTGTATAAACTTCGCGTTTCAAAATTTAAATTTACCTCAAGAACGCACTGGACTGTCATAGCTTCTTGAATGACATCACTACGTAATCATACATAAATTACGTAGGTACTTTGAGGTTATTAAGAAAATGCCAAATAAAATCAACATTCCACCATGGTGTGATGTAACACTATCACGTGAAGTTATATCCTAAAAATATTATTAATCTTTATCTTTTAAAATAAATAGGTTTTTGTCATCTCCACATTATATAATTAATCATTAGAAACTACAGTATATCCGATTTATTCTTAATGCAAAATCCTATGTAGTGGTTCAAGCAATCTACAAATGCGAAGAAATAATAAAAAATGGCAAAAAATGAATAAAAATATCGTGTACTCTATATACAGTGTGTAAAGAAAACCCTGTCCGATACAAAAGAGGCATATAGGTTGATTAAAGGCATTACTGGAAAAAATATTAAAATTACTATTTCTGAAAATAAAAAAGATATCGTTTTTTTAATATTCGTATTTTTAATTATATCTCCCTAGAGTTAAGCAAATATTTTACAACACCTTGTCGCTGTTGTTTCATTGCTTCGCTTTGGGGATTTTCGCACAAACACCGTGCGAAGGCGCGGTGTTCGTTTTTCGGCTTTTTACAAACGAACGTTAAACACGCCGCACACGCGCCGCGTATTCTTCGGTAACATTCGACTCTTTGATAAGAGAATTTATTTATTTGTAGGTGTTGTCATACTTAATGTATGAAAATACCATTTAGGATTACTTTTTTATTTGGAAAAGTAATGAATTAATATCCATAAAATAATTACAAATATGTAACCGTATTAGGGTACTAAATAACACCTTTAATTATCAGACAGGGTGTTCTTTATACACTGTATAAGTTTCAACACTTCTCAAATGGACTTCGGTCCTCAGGCAGTACACCTTGCCTGGCTGGGAAGATCTTCTTTTTCCCTTTCCTTGTCCTTGTGTGACGTAATCAATCTCCACAGTTATGACGTCATCCTGACAAAAAATTGGCCCGCTGGTTCCATCACTATGTCCCTTTAGCGGCACGGACCAGCGGCGCCACGCCTATTACTATTATTTAAGAGTAAACTCACCTGTAAGAAGTATTCAAATTCAGTGCGATGGCAGTTACCTCCAGCGGCAGAAAATGAGAATTTATGAAAAGTACCATCTTCATAAATTACTGAAACAAAAATCTTATTTAAGCTCAAGCTAAATTGTTTTCTCTGCGAAACTAATGAGATAGACTTTCATTCATACATTTAGTTTGTCTAACATATTGCTAGGTTCGCCTCGGAAACGCGTTTCGCAGCAGTAAGGCCATAGAATAGTGGCTGTCGCACCAAAACATACCGTGTTTCTCACTCGCGGCGGTGGTGGCGCACACGCGGCCGTCACACACATTCACGCACAAAGTGTCACTCACTCACGGCGTTGTCGGCGCGCAGTCCGCAGAGCGCCCGCGTGGTTTGACGGGCGCCGCGGTGGTGGCGCACACGCTCTCCCACGCGGCCGTCACACACACACACACACAGTGTCACTCATCCACGGCGCTGTCGGCGCGCAGTCCGCAGAGCGCCCGCGTGGGAGTGACGGGCGCCGCGGTGGTGGCGCACACGCTCTCCCACGCGGCCGTCACACACACACACACACACACAGTGTCACTCACCCACGGCGCTGTCGGCGCGCAGTCCGCAGAGCGCCCGCGTGGGAGTGACGGGCGCCGCGGTGGTGGCGCACACGCGCTCCCACGCGGCCGTCACACACACACACACACACACAGTGTCACTCACCCACGGCGCTTTCGGCGCGCAGTCCGCAGAGCGCCCGCGTGGGAGTGACGGGCGCCGCGGTGGTGGCGCACACGCGCTCCCACGCGGCCGTCACACACACACATACACACACAGTGTCACTCACCCACGGCGCTGTCGGCGCGCAGTCCGCAGAGCGCCCGCGTGGGAGTGACGGGCGCCGCGGTGGTGGCGCACACGCGCTCCCACGCGGCCGTCACACACACACACACACACAGTGTCACTCACCCACGGCGCTGTCGGCGCGCAGTCCGCAGAGCGCCCGCGTGGGAGTGACGGGCGCCGCGGTGGTGGCGCACACGCGCTCCCACGCGGCGCGCCACACCCATACATGAAGAGTGCCCTTGTCAGACACGCAGCACACCGCTGATCCCGCTACGTTGAAGTTGATGCTAACACACATATAAAAGTATAGCAATACGTGTAAGAGTACCAAACATCTAGTCCCGGGTTTAGTGCTATAGTCTTTCCTGCTTCAATAGCTTAAGCGCTTTATTACTCCGGATTACGGTTTAGAGGGCAAAGGGGTAAAATTGTGATGTGACATTATCATTTTCATAGGGATGGAATGGCAGGCAGTTTCAAGTTGATTTCAACCGAAAAAAAGTAGTTCATTTAGTGCAATACTTTTTAAGTGGCGTAATTATTTTAAAACATTAGGAGCTTCATAGTTTTTAAAGTAAAATAAACTTATATATAATAAACTATATACTTATATATAATAAATTATATATAATAAACTATATAGTAAAATAAACACTACCTAAAATATATTAATTATAAGATCTCCTCTACCTAAAGGTTGTCTGGCAGAGATCGCTCTTTAGCGATAAGACCGCCTTTGTGTACCCACTATATATACATAATTATTAGCTATAGTATTTTACATAATAAAGAGTATTCATTCATTCATTCATTTATTTGATATTTCGCAATAATATTACTAAACTAGAACGCTTTATAGAAATAATATCAATTGTAAACAACGGTTTAATGAGTTACAATACTCGATGTTTATTTGATAAATGTCATAGATGACAAGTGCTTTTTTGGGGGGTCACAAAATGCAAAGGCGTAGCATCATTCGGCCGTATAAATGACGTCATTTGGCACTTACGTCTATTTAGAATGCGTAGAAGTTTAAGAATTAAAATAAATATCAAAATGAACGAATTTTGAGAAAATAAAAAATAGGGGTATTCTATTTTCCAATCTTGTTTAAGTTAAAAATATTATGTAAGGGTGTTAAAAAAATGAAATGTTGTCAATTAGCAAAAAATATTCTACACGCCGAATGTCATGTAATGTCATTTTCTAACAATACGTATAAGTTGCACTTGATAACATTGTTAGTTATGTATATTCTATATCAGTTTTACATATCTCCGAGTAATAAAACAACTAAAAATCACTTACCAATAAACATCAGCGTAATCTGACCCTCGACGTAATTCATGCATCAACATCTTTGTCGTAGCATCCCACAACCGTATGATAGTGCCGCGTTCCGAAGCCGTGGCAACTCTTGACCCGTTGCTAGCTATACTAATGCAGACTAGACCGGTTTGGTGGCAGCCTACTACCGCCGGTGAACTTGATTGAGCACCTTTGACAGCTCGCGAAACATCCTAAGCATATATAACGATTAAAAAAACCAAGTTATTTTTATAGGACAACAAAGAATTGAGTACATAACAATCAGACAATTCTCCTGATAGAAGATTAAACCAGAAAGCGAGAGTAATACGCACCGGTAAGGAGGACCAACTTATATAGGGGGAAGGAGTAGAAGTGTATATTTGTTTACTAAAAATAAAATTTCAAATACCTACCAGAATGGCGCTGGCGTTGGATAAACTACAATACGAACGAAGCTGTTGTAGACGGAGTGAAGTATGCTAAGCATAAGTAGCATAAGTATTTAACAGCGCTTGTGCTATTTTAACAGTTTACTGGATACGTATTTAAAAAGCGCGTTTACTGCTTTCTTTCTAAAAATCTTTCCGTTATAGTAGCGCGACCACTTTTAAATTCTTTTTGATGAACATTCTATTCACAGAGTTGGTCTCTCTACCTCTGTATTCCATGAAGAAAAAGTAAGGCGATGGTAACAAAACTTTGCGAGATGATGCAGAAATCTATCATCCTATATTGAAGATGGCAGTGACATGTTTAGCCAAATCGTAGCCTTTTTTACAAATTCCTTCGTTGGAAGGCAGATAGCAAAAGGACAAGATCCAATATAAGATGATTATATTTCTAACCAAAGATATACAGCCAATAACGAACGTGTTTTCAAGGGACGAAAACTTTTTGATTTTTACAATTAAAATAATTTTGTCCCATAACGCTTTACGACTTTCTGTGTAAAATAATACAGATTTAATGCAAGAGTGAGAGGTTATTTCACTTCTTACTCTTGTGTGTCTGAATCTGACCTGACGTAGGTTTCGCATCGACATCATTTACGTAAGGCGCGCGCTTATCAGCTGATAGATGACTGAACTACAGGCTAACAGCTGTAACAGTTATTTAATTATGGCTATTATTGATTCTAATTTCCCATCACACTGCCAGGCCTAGGCATGTCTAATTTAGTGTTGAAATGGTATCATGATACCTATTATCCACTGAATCTTTAAATAATGTGTAAGGTATGATTTTTTTATATTATAAGATAACAAACAAATCGAGATGGGTCTTCTGATGTTCTAATTATTATTAGATAATTTTTGTACCTAATAACTTTTATTTTAGAGTTTTAACTTTTAATCTAGAATTAGCTTATATTCGGCTCTGTGGTCTAGTGGTCCAATGTCGGTGTTAACCACACGAGGCCCGTTTTCGATTCTGAGTGGGCAATTCAAAAATGCTTTTTTTTAGTTTTCTGACAAAAACAATGTTGCCCGGGATTAGATACGTGCCCGGTTGGCGATAGGTTTGCCACCTATCACATTGTGGGAGATTTTCGGCTAATCATGCCTAGCTCTTCGGGGATACGGGCGTGAAGATACTACTAATAAAAAAATAAACCGACTTCAATATCTGTCTATTATGCCTACATCACTGAACCGATTTTGATGGAACTTGAACTGGGAATAGTTCAAGTAAATTAGAACTTATAAACATTGTGTTATAACTTATAAACACGTGTTCTCAAGCACTAAAATAAGATTGATTTTGTACATCAACTAATAAATGAATTATTCAAATAATAGTCGTCCGAGAAATAAATGAAAATATTACAGGTAGGTAAGTTATAATATCATCAAAGTCGCGCGGCGTGAAAGACCATCAAAGGCCGGAGGCGCGCAATGTTGGTGAATAATGCGCATACGCGAGGCATTCGGACATTATTGACGAATGACAATGCGCGCACGAGGCACGAGAATCGGAATACTTAGGTATTCATTCATTCATTCATTACTCTTCTCTTCAGTCTACTCACTGCTGAATGCCGCCTGTTGTTGATGTCACTTCGGTCTAAGTAACATATCGTATGAACTTACGAGTGACGTGCGTAAACATTTCCGAATTTGGATTTTGATATTTAACAAATCAAAAGTATATTACAATAATGTTATGCAGTCCATAATATAATTTTGTGGCTTCATTATGAGTTTGTGGTTTTGTTTATTCTAACATATTTTAATATATGCTATCCAATGAAGTAAATGTAAGCGAAACTCGCATTTAAATATATTAATAATGTTAGCCTGATTAAAGCAGGTACGTTCAAAAACTAATTGATGTAGATTGGCTAATTTTGTACTATTGGTACATTGGTATATTTATTTTATCTAATTAATAATTAATTTTTACAGGGAAGATTCAAATTTTTAATTACGCCTAATTGAATGTTATCTTACATTATCTTATCGTTATCTTACATTAATTAATACAAAATAACTATATTTTTTCTATATCATAGCATAGATAGCGGAAACGAGCAGATGGCTCCCCTGTCCGCTGATGGCAGAAGACAAACATCGCCAACCAAAGATGTTAATTATGTGGAACATGCTTAATTTCACAGGCCCTTCAAAACGAAGACTATAGTCAAATGGCATGGACGCTATTTTTGCAGGAATACGAGTAAGCAAGGCGATGGTTGCGGTATCTGGGCGAATGTTGCAGAACCTCTGCTACCTAGTAGTTACGATGATAGTAAAATGTTTGGCTAATATCCTTTTACGAACTGCCAGATGGAAGGAGAGAATGTCTATTCTAAAAAGAGTCTTAGGCCAACACTAAGCAACCACTAATTTGTAATCTGTAACTGAATTAATGGTATTTAAATTTTAAATACATGCATTTCCCTTTTTTAAAGATAACAGTGATAATATTATGATACTAAACAAATCATGGTAAAGTATGATGGGAAATTAGGATCATTAATAGCCATTATTAAATAATAATTATTACAGCTGTTAGTCTGTAGTTCAGTCACCTTTCGTCACTGCATATTTTAAAGTTTGTGAAAATTGGTCATTACTTGTCCTAATCTTGTCCCAACTAGCCCTGCCTAAGCACAGATGTTTGAACTCGAAGAGTTGAAAAAATTTGGGATTGGGAATAATTTTTGTGTTGACACAAATTTAACTTTTGAAATGATGCACTTTTTGAACGCGACTATCAATTTCGGTTCGGTTTGCATTCAACGCAGTGTTTAAGCTCTAAAAATACCAATTAATTATAAAATCGATTGGTTGAAAAATGACAAAAAACACCTTTTCACATTTTTCGTTCGTCAATAAATCCCGAGCGGATCAACCAATTTCAATTAAATGCAATTCAAAAACGCAGTTTTTAAGGACAAGTGTTGATTAAATTTTTGAATCAATCGGTGTTTTTGTAAGAAAAACTTTGTTTACGCGACTTTTGAGTTTAAGGCGCAGTGTTAGTTCAACATTCACAAAACTCGGTTTTTAACGCTCGAGTACGAGAAAACCCAAGGAAAATATTCCACGCAAAAAATACAGAGCGTAGAAAAAGTTCTAAAGAAAAATTTTAACTGAATAGAATATTAAATATCTGTTTAATATTTTCAATAAAAAATCATAATTTGCTTCATAAAAATAAACTTTGGCGTCGATATTCTCTGTATTTTCTGCGGTAACAACAACTTTTTAAATAAAAATATGGTTTTATTAAAACTTTAACCAGACAAATATTGAATTCAATGCGTATATTCTAAGTTATCTAAAGAAATCCCGCAAATTAAATGTTTATTTGCAGTCTAATTACAGCTTTAATAAAATATTTTTGTTTGCTTTGCTTTGCAATTGTCAACCTTAACGTGTGGTAAATATAAAATTAGATTACGCGGTAATATGCAGTTGTGTGAGTAAAACCAACGTTTTTAAATCGTAGTCATACCCGCCTTAAGGTATTTTTTGAATTTCTCAAAATCTACCGGGTCGAATTAGTTCAATTTAAAAATATTAACTTCAAATAGTTCAAATAATTATTAATAAATTTTACGAAAGTCTAAGTTCAGTGAAATTGTTCAAAAGTTACAAGAGGTTTATAAACACTCCCCATACATACATACAAATATTTTTTTTTATATCATAAGATAGCAAACAAGCAGATGGGTCTCCTGATGGAAAGAGTCAACCATCGCCTATAGACACCAAAGGTGTTAATGGTGCGTTGCTATCTTGTGGCGAGGGCTAATGCCACATGCATAAGTTTACCGGCTACCTTACCCTCCAAACCGGAAAACGACAGCGACAAGTATTGAGGCTATTGCGGCAGGAATAGGTAAGGCAAGGCGGTGGTACCAGACCCGGGCGAGACAATGCAGAACTCTACCACCCAGTAGCCACGATAGTAGTGACTCGCATAGCCAATCGGTCGCCTCTTACAACCAGCCTGGCAGAACAGAGTTGGTCTATTCTTCAAAGGAGCCCGGAACCAACACTTGGTAAAAACATACAAACATACTGATGATATCGTAAAAGTAAGTAAGTATCATCATGCCCGGATCTCTTTTGGAGTAGGCACAGGAAACCGAACGTCTATAGATTTTTCGGTTCACCACGATTCACCGATTTGTCGGTAAGCGGGGTGAGTGGTAATCCCCATCGCAAATATTGACATTATTATTCGACTAGATAGAAGTTTTAATAACTAATTACCAGTATTTGCATAGAACCAAGCCTATGCGCGGGTGCAGCGAGTATTGCAACATTGGGGTCTTGAGATATCGCACATAGCGGTCGCGCTGTCGCCGACGTTCGAATCAATGCCACTCGTGTCAGGGTTGGCAGTGACAGCACCTGGATCGAAGACGACAATACTACCGCTACCCTGAAATAAAGCACCAGTGTACACCCCCTCGTGAAATCACTTATAGATAAAATGTACCTACTTCTATAGATTCTTTGTTAATAAAATTTAATGATCATAAACAAAACTTTCATTATAGTATTATGTGAACCTAAATCCACACCAAAAATAGTGCCCAGGACAACTTAATGTGCTTTTCAAAGCATTAATAATGAGCGGTGATTACTTACTTAATTATTAATCGACAAAGGGGAAAATACGAAATTAAACCTTGGGCGCTTTTATTTCTCGCCCACCGTCGCCTCTTCAACACGTTTAATTACAATAGATAGGGATTCCTCAATAGGGTGACACCACGGAATAAATGGATAAGCTTTTCAAGACAATTTCTTAGTTTGTCAATGTAACTTGCATTTACACACAGAAATACAGAGTTATATTACTTACCGATGAAATAAAATCAGTTCAAGGGTAATTTTTAAACCTTGTCATCTCATTGAGTACGATAAAACAGTACAACATGGTCACTAATACTACCTACGCCGCTGTTTGCATACCATATTATGGTAGAATATGCTGGTACCAATCAATAATTTGTAATAACTTGTAAGACCCATATTCTTGCAAATAAAGATTATTTTTTGCAAAGTAGGCAGAGAGAAACAAGTGCCAAGTATTATTTGCGCAGACTACCCTTATTTCTATTCATTTAAAAACTGTCATATCTAGATCAAATTGGTCGGGACTAATAGGAACATTCAAAATTGTCTAAAACCGACGTACTTGTAAGTTATAAAACTTCCTTGGCTAAGTATGAAATTGGTCTTCTCTGGCTAAGTATGGGTTTGATATTAAGAAATACATATACAATCGTTTTTAATGCTTTATTCCACCCTCGGACAATACTCTAGCATTTGTTAATAGTAAATTACTCGTTCAACACACAACAAACAACACACGTTCGTACAAGTCCTTACGCGGTACTTGAAGATGACTTTATAACTTATAGCAGGAAAAAGTAAAGCGGAGGTATGACACCCGGGCGAGACGTTGCAGAGCTCTACCAGTGGCGTAGCGAGTAGGGGCAGCCCGCATCGGACGAACGTGAAAAACTGTAATTTAAAAGTCCTATTGATAAAGTTTTTTAAAGCTGATCCGCGTAACTTCGTACGCGAGTAGATTATCATGTCGTCGATATAGTTTTTTTATACAATCTTACATCCCCTCAGTGGTTGATTTTTTGTTAGCCAATGTTTGACCCTGAATCTTAAAATATCTCCATGTTTCATTAAAATTGGTACAGCAATTATAATACGAGTTTGGAAGAATGGCCAAATAAGTAAAAAAAAAAATAAAAAAGTAAGCGATGTTCATCCTAAGACTACAGTATGCTATGTGAAATTTCATCACAATCGGCCTAGCGGTTTGGCCGTGATAACGTCACACACAGACAGACAGAGTTACTTTCGCATTTATAATATTAGTATGGATAAAACAAAAAGAATGTACTTAGGACCAACGACTTAATGTGTTTTCCAAAGCACGGATAGTGAACGTGACTAGGTGACTAGTTACAGTATGAGATAATACAAATTCGAATGTTGCACGGCTTTTACCACTATCGATTCTTTAACGCGCCTTATTGTCACCACAGCGAGGGTGACATCATAATGACCGCACCGGGTGACACTCATACTAGCTACGCTACTGTAGTAGTCATGATGGTTGTGACATATTTGACCACCAATTCTGATTCAAATCATTAATATAGATAAGAAATAAACGTAGACAAAGAGACTGCTCAGAGCAATCAATGAGCATTCATAGGAAACTAATTACTATAAATTTAGATCATACATTTGAAATCATCAAGTTTTAACACATTTAGATACCAGGTATATTTATTTATTTATTCAGAAAACCAACAGCGTTACATTATTACAATAAACAATATAGGTACATTTCATATTTGTAAGGCTAATAACAGGTTCCCCTTGAATTATATAATTATATAACTAGTGCAGATTTTAGGGTTTCGATATGTTTAATGAGAGTATGAAAAAATTGTCAAAACAAAACAAAGTACTTAAGGAAAAAGAAAATTATGTGTGATTGATACATTTCTGTACAATTCTATTTTTAAACATATGCTTAGTTAATAAATGAAATATGTCAATATCTCCAAAGTAGGTGTTATATGTGCGCGCAATAATAATAAAAATATAGCATGTATATTGTATTTAGGATTTATAAAGAACTTGTCTTGAGTCGCAATAAAATCAAAAGGTTAATTAGCTATTGTGAGTAGGTATATTAATATGATTCATCGTAATAGATGTAATTAGTAATTTACTGTTTTATTGTTTAACACGAGTCTCGCTTATCATTGCATACCTTAACAAATTTACAAGAAAATATATATAAGAAATGTTCCAGAATTAATTTCTAGTCCTTATTTTATTTTAAATTTTTTATTAAAGGAATGATTAAATAAATTAATAAATAAATAAATATTCACGGGACAAATTACACTTACTGATCTAACCCCAAAGTAAGCAAATTATTTGCTTGTGTTATGGATGTTAGTCAACGATAACTATACATAAAAATACATCGGGACATCGGGGATCGAACCCGAGCCCCGCCGATTGCCTAGTCAGCGTCGCTAACCACTCGATGGCTCGTGGCTGGACTGACTCGAACGACGAATGGCTCGACAAATCGGGCCTGTTAGAGGGAACTGAGTTAATGTGAATTTAGGTTGTAGTTTATTAACATTAGGTAAGGTGTGTTATTATTAACATACCATCTGGATTTGATCAATTTTTAATAATGCTTTTGTAAAGTCATCCCTACGTCACCTATTCATATTTGCTCGATAGCCTGATAACGGTACTGCCTGTTCCAAGCGTCTTTCCATGTAACCTCAGAACAAAGGTGAGTGCGCATTAGCGATTAGCGGGACTTAGACAATTATTACTCAAGTATGAATAAAGATCCGTTAGATGGATTTATGTTAAATTACGTGTACAGCAGAGATTCTTAAAATAAATTTTAAGAAGTTTGCGAGATCGACCACATTATTATATATTTACAATACATTATCATTTCTTATATGTATGTGTGTCTATATTGTAAGGAACGAAGCAATTGTTTTGAGGATGTTCTTGGTGTTATCGAGAGCTCAGAGTCTGGTTGTAGTTGCTCTGGTAGATTGAACATGTAGAGCTGTCGGTCCCAGCTAGGTTAGCCATTTGCCAGTTCTTGATTTAAGGAGAACCAGCATCAAAAATACGGGATTTAGATTTTATTTAACTTAAACTTAAACACTTAAAGAGGCATTATGTTAGAACAATTAATATTTAAATCTATATTTCTTGTCACAGAACACAGCTTCTGAAGGACCGTCATTTTGTTAAACAAATGTATAAAAAGTTATAATATCCCGCACAGTGTGTGCGTCACCGCCTGATGAGGAACAGACGAACGAATTAATTCAAGAGACAACCCTTAATGTGGGCATTAATTGACCAAATTTTAAGTTAAACTCTGGCTGAGCACTCTGCTCGTTCTCTAGTCCCGGTGACACTGTTGCGGACCGTAAGGCCACCAGTCATTAAAAAAAAATAACGAATTCACGGTCAAACAACCGCGGCGTCACACTCGCCAATCTAGACGGAATTTGTAAAAATACGGGAGCTTTATTTACTCCATATTCAATTTTACTAATTACGGATTTTAAATTATTGTAGCGTGAAAAATAAGGTAACTCGTAAAATACGGGCCATTTGACTACCTTAGTCCCAGCTATCACAAGAAACATGGAAATGAGCATTCATTTCGCCAACTGGCAAAATGGAGAATTGTGGTAAGTGGTAACACCGTGTTGGTCCGGGCTCCCATTGAAGAATAAACCATCTGCCGTTCTGCCAGCAGTTCGCAAGAGGCGAACGATTGACTGTGCGAGTCACAATCACCGCGGCTATTAGGTGGTAGAGTTCTGAATTGTTTCGCCCGGGTCCGGTACTACCACCTTACCTATTCCTGCCGTAATAGCATCAGTACTTGTCGTGTTGCAGTTTATTTACATTACAACATTACCATCCAGCCACACGGATAGCAACGCACCATTAACATGTTTGATGTTTATAGGCGATTGTAGTAAACTTTCCATTAGGAGAGTGATCTGTTTGTTTGCTATATTTTATCTATCTAACCAAGCGGCTTATACCGCACTTAGGCACACTACGGGGGCATTGTGCGCAAAGGTATAGTGGCTATTCCTGCCACCCTAATTCGTTCCAGAGATCCAGTACCATAGAAGATTGCTCAAATAGCTTCTTGTATGTTTCATTTCCTTTAAAGAACTGGGTCCACATATATTTAAATTCCTCGCACTCAGATAACACGTGGTGATGAGTTTCATCATGGTCCAGGAGGCACTCTCTACATAGCGGACAGTACGTTATTCCTATAGCGTGCATGTCTTTATTCATATGGCAATGGCCCGTTATACTAGTTAGACTACATATCTTTCTTAACTCTACCCTTGGTAGTTTAAGTAACTTTTTGGTCAGTTGGGTATTATGTTCAGGAAATGCTCGTTTAGTTTGCCGATAACTGGTTAGCATTTTATTTTGGTATTTTCTTTTATCTCAATTTCTGCCATCTTAAAAAGTATCGTCACACCCAGTTTCCTTGTGGGGTAGGCAGAGTAGGGATGTTCCGATACCAATAACATATCGATACCCACTCGTTTAAGTAGTACTTAAATAATTTTTCATATGGGTACCCTTAAAGTTTCGATACTTACTCCTATCGATACATTTTTATTTTTATGGAGTCTTATACAGCGTGTATGTTTTCATTTTTTGTGGGAAATGCAAAAGAACAAGGGCGAGATACATAGTTTTTGTAGTAATTACCTTAAAGTTTAATATATTTCGTAAAATTCTGTACATACGCCTTAACTTATCCGTATTTAATAAATATTTTTTAAACTTGGGGAATGGTAGTAAATAAAGTTGGAATTTAGGTAAGGTTAACATTAACATTCAGTTCTCTCCTTAGTAGTCTGTGTTTAGGTGTTTATCTTGTCATTGGGTGTCTTTAGTATAACTACTAATCTCAGAAATCTAAGTTAGATTGGCAAAATTCTGAGCTAAGATTTTGCCAAGACACTTATTAGATACCTAAAATGATAAAAATAAATTAGCTTTAAACTATTCTTCAGAACAAAAACAGGGAGAATTTATATTTCATACTTTTAATTAAAATTATGATAAATAAACTTATTGCTGTTAATGTTAATGCAAATTTATTAATAGTTTTATGCAATGGTAACACTTAAATATGATGATAGAAGTCAATCAAATTAAAGTCTCAATATTATTTTTGTGATTGTTCCTAGCGATATATTATTTTATTAAATTAAAAAACGTAAAAAATTGTTCTAGTTTAACTTATATTTGTCATTCCGAAAGACACACAAGGGATGTAAAAAACTAAAACCGCTTGTGCTCTTTGCGTTTTATGATTTTCTTCTTGTTCACGCAATGTAAAGCGTACGTTGCGCCGACTTGTTGCGACCGCGGTACTCTTTAATTAGTTTATTTTGCGCGGCATGTGGCGCTTAATAAAAAAAAGTTAACTTAATAATAATTAAATTTGCTATTGTCCGCAAACTGTTCTATTTGTCTTCCGCGATAGCACCAAAAAGAAAGACATATTTCTTTTTAGTGCCATCGCGGAAGACACATAGTTCGCGGATAATAGAAAATTTAATTAAGTTCACCTTTTTAATAATGGATTTCCGTAAAGTAACGCGTATACACAGAGACGCATAATATATTTGCGCTTTTGTGTATTTCCTTAAATATTACTATAAATTTTTTTAGAAAACGCACTGCAGAGTATTACAATTAATCAAATTATACAAAGTTTATATATATATATATATATATATATATATATATATATATATATATATATACACGTACTTTACGGCCCGTATAAAAAAGTAAAAGTTTCTTGAGGGCGATTGATAGTCTCTTTTCTTTAACCAGTTTAGCAGTTCTTAGTTTACCCGCCATGTGTGTGAGAGAAAGAGATAAAGAGAGAAATTCTGTGGCCTTAGATCAGAAAGTGATAATTAGAAAAAATAATTTTACATATATTATGCACAATGCATATGTATTATTATGATCATGATGATGTAATATTCTGTTTTTTAACTTATCTTAAAATGTTCATAGACTGTAGAAGAGTACAGTGTTGATGGAGATATGTCTATCTGATCAGACGATCCGTTTTTCGCAATGCTAATTGTATTATTAACATTGTTTAGCAAAAAGTGCACTTATCATAGTCTGACCAATGACCACAGAATTGTTATATAGCCCTGGCACAGAAGAGGATTTTCACTCTGCCTGCCTTGAATCTTGATAACTAGGAAAGGTGCATTCAGAAATCAAAAATTGTAAAATACATTCTTTCAGTTTGATTCGATTCGATACCAACTACCTTCATTATGATAGGTACTAGTAAGTATTGCAAGATTTAAATTGATGCTTGTAAGTACTTGGTATAAAAACGAAAGTATCGAGTACATACTCCCATTTACTTGTATCGGAACGACCCTAAGGCAGAGTAAACCAAACATCTACAGATATTTGATTTCATCACGATTCGCAGGTTCGTCGGTTGGCGAGATAGTGGTGATCCTCACTTACTGCCTTGTTAATGATTATCGACTATTTCTAGCGGTAACTGAGACCGACAGCTTTACGTACTTATTCGAGGCGTGGAAGTAGGTATACACCACACCGCCAGGCTCCGAGCTGCTACTGCGATTTTTGATTTGCGAGAAAAACCTCGAAAAACCCTCAAAGACACTTTTGCCCAAGCTGAAGATTGATCCCAGGACCTCATAATCTAAGCCAAATAAGCTAACGCCTAGACCACGAGTCAGTAAAATTCGCTTATTTTATGAATGAATATTAAAACATGGCATTAATTGCCTTAATGATGCTTATGGAAGCGAAATAGTTAGATAGTACAGTTATGAATGTAAGTATTGTGAAAAAGTATTTATACAAAATATTAGATTGAAATAGAGTAGGTATTATCAAGCATTAACAACAAAGAATGTAGAACATAATAGATCAACTTACTTGTCCCGTCTAGCTTTTAGTGCTCTTATTGGTGACTTGAAGATCACTTCAGCTCTGAAGGCACGCTGTTTATCATCCAGCAGCATAAGACTGCATGGCTTTCGTGCGCGTACTACTAGCAGCCAATTTGTACGGAACACCATTTCACATAGCGATACCTCCCCCAACTCCTCCCGACCTGAAATATAAAGTTTATACATTTTTGTGTTTATGATTGTCTGAATATGTCAAAATATGCAAAAAATAATTTTTGCAATAAAAAATGTGTTTTCTATGTAAGAATACAAAGTGTTTAATACAAATTACAACAATTTTTGTTTAATACAATTAGTTATACTAAACACCCCGTAGACTTAGAGTAATAAGAGCATAGAAGTTAACATATGCTTATTTGTTGAAATTCAAAAGGTAGACGAGTTGAAAGTTAGATATTTTTCGTATGAATGCAATACTTACTGTAGTGTGATTTTTCTACCAATGGTTCAACATTGTATATGCGCAGGCCTGATGTTAGGCAGCAAGTGAAGCAGCCTGAAAATTAGAAAACATATTCAAACTATGTAATTAATTTAAGCAGAAAACATGCTTAGATCGGATTGTTAGAGATATGTTGTTTGTTAGAAATTATTGTACTGTCATTGCTGGCGAATTTGGATTCTATTTGTTTTTATTTCAGGATTTAAAAAAAAATCTACTTCATTAGTAAAGTGACAATTGGCTTGTGGGTGAGCAGTGCACTCAAAATAGAATTTGGTTAAGTTTCTAACGTTTATTTTAGTGACATTCTTAACCAGCTGGGTTACAGCATGAACAGAATATTTTATACCAGAACGCAAATTTAAAAATTGTGCATACTTTTAAATCTTTTTCTGACAACATTTGCATGTTGAGTATCTGGGGAATGAGATAATTTGATTATTATGCATTTGATAGGTACTCAAAATAATAAATTGAAATAACTGTCAAAATTTTTTCCATTTTAAGATTACCTTCTAAGATGATTCTATCCATCAAACATAGGCTAAAGGTACAAAAAATAATTACATACATACCTATCTTCATGCCAGAACCCGTAGGCAGAGAGAACCGAGTGCCATACAATACAATCCTTGCAGACTTGTTTCACTTCATCCACATTCATTACTCTTTTCATACAAACACTCTGGTTGTGAAGATTCTTGACACCGCCTTAGAACAGTACTTAGTCTGATCATGGTACATCAGTCATGGTCTTCCCCAGTACCTACATTTAACGCCCGGTTTCGCAGTAACGGTCGTTGGATCAACTGCTTAAGTTCATTTCGAAAAAACCTACATCCTTCCACATTCGCATTGTACATCTGCTTTGTTAATGTTCAATCAATCATTCTTTATACATGTCCGAACCAACAAAAAAATTATTAGTTATTTAAAAACTCCAATTTCCAAATTGTCTAGGATCATTAATAAAAAACCTGAATGTTTAGTTATAGTCAAAATAATCTTGAAAATTCTAGGTTTAGGCTTGATTTTGTAAATAGCTCGTTCAAAAATAAAGAATATTAATGGCACTTTCCTACAAATAAAAATATATTTTTAATTGTTTTTTCATGTGGCTTTGTATTAAACAAATGTAATACATATACTGGGTGTTAGAGTTCTGCATTGTCTCGCCCTGGTAAGGTACCACCGCCTTACCTATTCCTGCTGCAATAGAGTCAATGATTGTTACTGTCATATTCTGATTTTGAGGAAAGGTAGCCGGTAAACTTATGCATGTGGCATTAGACCTTGTCACAAGATAGCAACGCAACATTAACATCTTTGGTGTCTATAGGCGATGGCTGACTCTTTCCATCAGGAGACTCATCTGCTTATTTGCTACCTTATTAAAAAAAGTAATTTGTATGGCAAAACAATGTTTGCATAGTCAGCTAGTAATTTATAAATGCATACAATTATTGTATATACATTGTCTACAGATATTATATTTGTTAATAGTTTGTTGCAATCATTTGAAGTAAAGTTAAAATGTACAGAAACTAAAGCACCACTCATTTCCATTTGGAATTATAATATACATGTAATTTTAGGTCACCTTATAAAATATATAACTTACTAGTGACCATAGACATACTTAATTTGACAATGAAATCTCTTAAAGAACACGGGCAAGATTTCATACATCGTTTTTTTGTTATTATTTTAAAGGTTAATATATTCCTTAAGATTCTATATCAACTCCTTAATGTATCCACATTTAATAAATATTTTTTTAACTTGGGGAATAGTACCTAAATAAAGTTGGAATTTAGGTAAGGTTAACGTAAACAATCAGTTCTCTCCTTAACTAGTAGTCTGTGGTTAGGTATTTATCTTGTCATTGGGTGTCTTCAGTACAACAGCTGCTAATCTCAGATATCTAAGTCAGATTGACAGAATTCTGAGCTAAGATTTTGTGAAGACACTTTATGCGTACTTAAAAGAAGAAAAAATAAATAAGCATTAACTATTCTTTAATACAAAACAGGGAGATTTTTTTTTTGAAATATAAGATGAAAATTATGATATATAAACTTATTACTGTTTTAATAAAAATCTAAATTAAGTTTTATACAATGGTAACACTTAAATATGATGATAGAATTCAATCAAATTAAAGTCTCAATATTTTTTGTATGATTGTTCCTTGCGATATATTTAATTTAATTGATTTAAAAATCATAGAAAATTATTCTAGTTTATCTAATATTCAATACTCCGAAAGACACTCAAGGGATATACAAAACTAAAATGGCCTGTGTTCTTTGACAACCGATTTTAGCCGTACAGAAAATAGTTTAGTATGCATGTGTGTATAATGTCATGTATGTCACATGAATATAGTGTGTGTAATGTTTATTTTTATTAATTTAATATATTTCTAATCCATTTTATTGAAAAATATCAAGTTTCTGCAGTCCTCCGCAATGTGAATTTAACTGTGCCAAATGTTTTAAAAAACCAATTGTCTTAAAAAGGGGTTCAGTTTTTCCTTCATATATTCATAAATAGATAAGAATTAAAATTTTATAATTTAATAGTTGGCAATAGTCTAGCAGTATCTTGCAATATATACTCATTACTCAATACTTAGATAGAGTGGCCACCTGTCATAACAAGAGGTAATACTAGGGGTTAAAGGTAAATGTACTAATTGACCTATTTCTCCTGCTTTAAATATGTATTAGTATAATTTCTAAACTATCAAAAAATCTTATACCTATAATATAATCCTTTTGTATAAACTTATTTTTAAGATTTACAATTAAGCTAAATAAATAAAATATGATCATTGCATATTTTTAGGATATCAAAGATCTTCAAAATTATAACACAGTTTCTTGAAATGTCATACAAACACACACTTCTAACCTGACTCTGGCTCAGTACTTGATACTCCTCCCACAACCCCGTAGGGTGCCACGCAGTGGTTGTGCAAGGCATGTAGCAGTAGTAACACGCAAATACACCCACAATAAAAGCAGAGGTCTGCTTTTAATGTGTGTGTATTTGCATGTTAAAATTGAAAATAAACCTATTTGCACACTGTATTTTGCACAGTGATAGGGAGTAAGAGTTTTACTCGTTTTAAGCTATACTCCTCGAGCGAGCAGTTCTGAACGCACAGATACTATACTCATTCATGAGATATTTGTCCGTCTAACTAGCGTGCTCCTACTCCGAGTAAGAGCGAACAGCAGTCTTGTTAAGATACTCTATTTAGGATACTCGTTTGGGGCGCTCAGTCAACGAGCCGAGTGGCAGTGAAAATTCGTCAGCCGGAGGTTTAAAGGTGCAATCAAATTATTTATATTATTAATTAATTAAAAACAATTTTACGTACAAAATAACTATCATTCCCAATAGAAAAAAGAATGAGCAATTTTTTGGCACTTATTACAATTAAAATAAGTCCTCACAATTAGAGATAATCGGGAATTAAATTTTAATTTTTTAATTACGATTAATTAATTAATTATTAATTATAGCAGTGGAGCAATTGTATATATCGAAAGAGCAATTCATGAGCAATTTTTTGGCATTTAGTTTTTGAAAAAAAATTAATATTCGGCGCCAAATTGGTTACGGTTTTCTTTCTGTACACAATATACATAAGGGCTACTTACCAGGGCTACCTAAAATCATTTCTAAATTAGTGTAGATAAAGTAGTGTACGCTGTATAATGGTTAATGCAGAGAGACAAATTTTTGTCAAATGGTGGCAGGAGTATCTTGGCTATCCTCGGAGAGTGAATCGCTCCTTTTACGAGTAAGTTCTAAACGAGTCTTCTGACAATACTCTTCAGTCAGTTACTCGGAGTAGGAGAAATATACTAAAGAGCAAGTCTATTTCGCTCCGACTCGGAGTTAGATCTATGTATACTACTACTATAGAGTATTTGGAAATCTATACTCTCGTGCACGATACTCTTTTGACGAGTAACTCTCAATAAGAGCGGTCAGTTTTCGAAAATGAGTGGCTCTTAAGGAGTACTCCCTATCCCTGATTTTGCATAAATGTCAATAGAGCCAGGTGTCATATTAATCCATTCAAGTCATAGATTAACTAGTTAAGATTAATGCGTAACATTTAAAATTACTGCATATTGTCTAACTATAACTCATTTGATTATAGTACAGTAATAGTAAACAAGCAATAATACTTTCATACAAATGTTAGAATGTGAATATCTTTCTGTCTCTATATATCTATCTGCCTATCTGTCTGTTTATTTATATGTCTATCTATCAGGCTGTCTACCTGTCTGTCTATCTGTCTATCTGTCCGTCTATCTGTTTATCTGCCAATCTATATGTCTGTCTATATATCTGTCTATATGCTTATTTATCTATCTGTCTATCTATCTGTTTGTCTGTCTATCTGTCTGTATGTCTGTTTATCTATCTGTCTACCTTTCTATATATCTGCATGTTTATCTGTCTGTCTACCTATCTGTCTATCTATCTATATGTATGATTATCTATCTGCCTATCTGTTTGTCTATCTGTCTGTCTATCTACATGTCTATCTATCTGTCTGTCTATCTGTCTGTTTATCTGTCTGTCTATCTATCTGTATCTATCTGTTTGTCTATCTGTATGTCTATCTATATGTCTATCTATCTGTCTATATGTCTATTTATCTGTCTACCTGTCTATCAGTCTATCGACAGTCAGTAAATCAGAAAGGTAATTTAAAGAATGTTATATATATATTAGGTATAATATATCAATCACTATGAAACATTATAAATACAATTCTCGTTTATGAATCTCAAGCTGGAAATTGAATAGGCAACACATGTTATTATAAAAAACTAGATTATAACACAATTATATTATTTAATCTAAAAAAAAATTACCCTACATTATACATTTGCTAGAAATAAAATCTTTAATCCAAAACTATCAATATTCTTAAGGGTCAAATGACACAATGTATATGCATGTAAGGTATATATGTGTAAATTTTCATAAATTTTAACACCTACTGTTTTCATTATTGTAAAGGTTAATAGGTGTCTGTATTCGCTTTAGAATCACAAGCACTGAGTCATATTGGGATGTTTATTTCATGACAAAGAAAATATAGCAAGACCGAAGTGGTACAGTCATGCTTTTATGTCAAATTTTAACAGAGTAAAAAATTAATTTAATGACATAAAAAGAAGTTAGTATTGATACTATTAATATGCTGTTTGTAAAATATAGCTTACAACCCTCATTATAAATAAAGACCTGTACAACAATAAGTCAATGCCAAAGTAAACGTGGGTGCTCGACTAAAAATATAAACAACACGTGGTGGTTTAGCAAAACATTCAATGCGTGGCGATTGTAAGTTCGCTACGCAATAATACTAATCTGTAAGTGCCAAATAAAGTAGGTTCATCTAGTTCATTCGAATACGATTACTTCCATGCAAACTTATGGCATTGCTGTTTGAATAATAACAATAACGAGAACAAAGAACTCAGGTTGACGAACTAGGAAGTAAAGCAGAATCATACATACCTTGATCCTGGTTAAATCCCAGGCTCGTGATACCGCTGCTCCTCCGGCGCGCCATGATATTTCAAAAGCAGCGTTATCATAACCTTTTATTTCGTTTTTTATAAATATCTTCATAAGCCATGTTCACTTCAAAAATTTAAATACGCACATTTGTTGTTACATGTTCCCTGTGTATGATACACAGCTGATTTAATGACTGTTGACAGAAAAACAATCAGTGTTGCAAGTAACAATATGGTGTTTCTATATTAGAAAAATGTGGATAAAATATAAAAATCTATAAAAGATTTTGGAATTTAGTTTTTTTTATACAATAAATAAATAAAAAAGAAAGCTATTGCATAGCATTTTAAGCTATTGCACAGCTTCTATCGCGGGCTTTGAGTGTGGAGACCGAATCCAGAAATTCCGTAACGAAAAAACCTAACCACAACCTAACACCCCCCACTCCGACCGGCACAGCGGTGATACTTTTTAGTTTTTCCATCTATCGATAAATACCAGAACTTTTAATGACTTTTTGAAATATCACGCTTGTCTCTTTAGTTCAGCAACCCGCCTTTAGATGGCATTGGTTGTATTGGAAAACTACCGTAATCAGCTATTTGTGAGAAAGTATATAGGTGTATAGATATTTATCATCTACGTACAACAGTGAATATCTGTACTCGTATAATTTGTGTACAAAGTGTTTTAAATATGAATAAACAAAGTGCATTTATTAAATATTCCTGAAGAACCGACATGTATTGAAAGATAATAAAAATATTTTGAACAATATTAACATCTCATTTATTTAATAAAAGAAAAAAAATGTTTTTTTATCGGTCATCACGCTCAAAATGTAACTTGAATTAATATCAAAGAAAAAAAATACTGCATAGATAAAATAAATATATGATTGTAATTGCATAAGTTGATAAAAATGCTATGCAATAGCTTTACCGCGGCAGTCTCCGAGTGCCACACGTCTTTTTTAGGGGGTGTTAGGTTTTTTTCGTTACGGAATTTCTGGATTCGGTCTCCACGCTCAAGGCCCGCGATAGAAGCTATGCAATAGCTTAAAATTCTTATTTGTGACTAAGTTTCAGATCGTAAATTGTTACAATTAAAACTTTCAATAAAATCAGATTAATAATTATTGAATACGATGCAGGACAGAAAACATCCATAGCCTTTTTTAAATGTTTTTCAATACTTATATATTTTTAAATAGATTCTCGTGCGAGTCATAAAAAAAATTAAATAGATACTAATTAATTGCAACATATCATAAATATTGTCAAAATAAAAAAATAAAAACTTCAAAATGTTTTTATCTTCCCTCATTGAAGAAATTCTATTACAGATCAAATTTCTGGCTTCCAAAGCGATTCTAAATTATGTAGGGTGTCAGTTAGCAAAAATAGTTATAATAAATTTAAAAAATATAAACGTTATAAACTAGTGTAAGTATGAGCTTAAATTCTACAATGACAATTACTAGACAGAAAATGTTTGTAAATGCTATAATTTCGATTTCAGAAAAATGGATTTCAATACCACAACTAATAATGATTACCATTGGCCTTTTCCCAAGCCAGTCGTAGGAAAGTGAGTAAAAACACGTGTAGGTACTTATATGTAGCATTTAGTATAGTGTAATCATAGGAGTCGGGTGGAAAAAACATCTATGGTAAAAAATAACTAGCTATATTATTCATCGTGTAAAAGCCTATGTTATTCATCATATAAAAGAAAATAATTTTCAGTATGGGTTTAATGAGCTATTGCTCGTATTTCAAAGAGCTTTATTAAGAATTTTTGAACTCGTGGACTAGACTACCAGTCGAAGGTACGCCCATATTTTGAACTTGACACATCAAATGATTTAATAACTTCTCTACATTCGTCTTTACTTTAGATTTAATTTATTTTTTATAAGGGGCAATCCATGAATTACGTTACATGTTAAGGGTGAGGGAGGGGGTCGACGAAGTGTGAGATTATGTGATAAGGGGAAGGGAGGGGGTCCCAAATTTTGTGACATCACATTTTTTCAAAATATAATATTTTATATCTAAGTATTGCAACACTAACTTTGAAAAGCTACTTGTACAAATAAAAAAAAATCGAATGAGATTATTATTCCAAATAATTACAAACGGCTGCACTCACGTTTTTTATCAGAGTAGGTTCCGACTAGTTTCGGACCTATATGAGGTCCTTCTTCAGGTTGAGTTTGACGTTCACTCGGTAACGACCCGTCTCGAACTGCGGGTCGACGCTCGAAGTGCACTTTTTAATAATTTAGTTTATAATGTCTCACGAAAGTTTTAATAATGTTATCATTATTCCAATGTAAAATTGTAAAATATGTGACATCACATGTAAAATTGTAAAATATGTGGGGGGAGTCTCACAGCTGTGACAATGACGGGGGAGGGGTCAAAAAATCATAAAATTCGTTTGACGTAATTTATGGTTACCCCCTAACATCAAATGTGATCGACGTTACATCGATTGATGAGTTTTTTACATGATAGTAAACTAAGTTTAGGTAACATCTAGTCATCAAAATGATAGCGACATGCCGACGTCCTTCATTCGCCTTTTATGAACTTTTATATCCAGGATGCAATTAATTAAAAAAAATTTTTTTTTTAAAATGTGTCCCGAAAGTAAAAGAAAATATTTGGATTAGGTACCTACTTGATTGTGTTTCAAAACTTCATCATGTTGGCTCTTACGGTGACGATAAAGACTTGGAGAAAACTTTTCCTACGTGTTGGTCCTGGGTTCTTTTGAAGAATAGGCTAACTGCAATCCTGCCAGGCAGGTCGTAATAGGCGATCGATTGGCTATGTGAGTGATTACCATCATAGCTACTAGGTATGTGGTAGAATTCTGCAATGGCTCCCCCGGGTCTGGAATCACCGCCTCACCTATTCCTGCCACAATAGCGTCAGTGCTAGTCATTGTCGTGTCCCGGTTTGAACGGTAAGGTAGTCTGTAAACTTATGCATGTTGCATTAGTCCTCGCCACAAGACAGCAACGCACCATTAACATCTTTGGTGTCTATAGGCGATGGTTATCTATTTCCATCAGGAGACCCAACTTCTTGTTTGTTATCATATAATAAGTTGTGTCCACAGTACCTACCATTTGTAGCCTTTTGATATTAATATTTTTGTAGAAATTGTTCTACATGTTTACAACATCCTTACAAATCCGATTTATTTAAGTGTAAAAGTTTGAAAATTTAATAAAAAATATGCTTTCTGTGTATATTGATTCAAATTTCAAAACGGGTACAAAGATGCCAAAACTTATATTTCTACTATACTTCACTGGGCCATATGTGTGTAATTACAGAGCATGTGAACCTCCAACTCCAGACTCAAAGCCGACCGTTAGACTTCCACCTGTAGTTCCATACTGCCACTGCGATGTCCACTCATACTCTCCGAAGATAGAACAGTACAAAAAGCTGCTTGAAAAGGAGCAGAAACTTTGTGCTGATTATGAACAGCTGAGGAAAACGGTAAAAGATTTTAGATCTGTACACAGTAAAATTATGAATGTTTACGTTTTAGAGGAACTTACAAAAGTATATATTGTATTATCTGTGTTAGAAGTACCTACTACTTCGCCAATACTATTAATTTAATATCTACTCTATGTTATCGTGATATTCAACTTCGTTTGTATTTGGTGGATTTGACTATTATAATGAAGGAGCGAATTTCTTCAAATAAACGGTAATAAGTTTATAAAACAATGAACTAGTTAGCAGATAACTTATACCATATATAACACACGTACGTAATTCTAATATGTATTTAAATGTGAGACGTGGATTTCTAATATTGATGACTTGAGTTCATTCTGGTGATGCTTTAGAGTTCTAGTAGGTAGCGTTGAGATGTTTGATCACAAATACTTAAATATTTTGGTCTTTGATGATACATGAGTAGGTATTGTATTTGATTGCGCTGCATCTATGGAATGGCTACAATCTTCATTATCGCTCTAATGCAAAGGTTCGCATTATCAGTTGTCACGATCAATATGGCCAACCACTTCGCTGTATAAAATTTTCGAGCTTCTATAAGTTTTCTATCGCGAATAAATTCATCTCGCCTTCACATCGGTGCTCGTAGCAAGTTGAAGCGAGATAGACTAATATCGATGGAGTGCGAGCGAGATAGATTATGCCTTAGGTAGGTACTAGGTAGTGTTAGGCATTTCATAAAAGACTAATACGTGTCATTAACGTCGTGATTCGTGACTGCTATACTAGGCAGTAAAGTTCTGCAACGTCTCGTTCGGGTTTTTGATACTCCGCTTTACGCATTGCTGCTGCAATAGCGCTGGTGCTTGTCACGTCGTATTCCGGTTTGGAGGGCAAAGTATCCAGTTAACTTATGCATTTGGCATTCCATGCCTCTGTTATACAAATAGCAACGCAACATTAACATCTCTGTTGTTCGTAGGCGATAGTTGTCTGTTTTTTTCAGCACAGCCATTAATGTGTTTGCTAACCTATTATATAAAAAAATGGTACATAATATAATGAGAACTTTGTTTCCATCGGGTGTCCAGAGACTAGTGGCCAATTGCACCAACATTGTCTTAGTTTAGGAAATTCCTAAGTAGTATACTGTCACTTCTTTTCTTAAACTAGCAAAAAGCAGAGCTTTGTAAGGGCTCGCAAAGTTATACTATCTAGTGATATTGTTATAAAAGTATTTTTATGAGAATTACATCTTTTAATGTAAGGACTTTATTTATAATTATCTAACCTAAAAAACTCAGCGTATTTTCACCTAAACATTACATTTGCATCAAAGGCCCGCGTCGTCAGGCTTTGGACTAGGAATATTTGGTTTTTGTTTGTTGATATTTTCATGGAAAAATATGTATTAAAAATGAAGGTTGATCTTATAAAAAACACATTTTTTATAATTTTGCTGAAATAATTGTTTCTTTTTCTAAAATCAGGAAGTTCCTGGTTTTACGTCGATTTACGAAATCAACATCAAAAAATGTTTTATTTAAATAAACCTTCAAAATTTTTGGACTACGCAGGTGCGAAGAATTGACAGTAGACACTCAGCGAATACATTTTTCGAATTTTTCTCTCAGAGAAACCCTCGGAGTTCGATTCCAGAGTCAGGCAAATGAAAAAATGTGTTTTTTCAGTTTTCTGATAAAACAACTTTGCCCGGGATTGGAAAAGTGCCCTACTGGCGATAGGCTGACCACCTATCACATTGTGGGACTTAAGTATCTTCAGCTAACTGTGGATGCACACGTTGTACTTCTGCCTACCTCTTCGGAGATACGGGCGTAAATATACCTTTTTTTAGCTTTTTACCCTCGCCCTCGGGCTAAGATTGGGAATTGATCTCAATACAATATAAATCAATTAATACATCTGTACTGTTTCTCAATAAGCATATTGTGAAACTCTCTAACGCTCTATTTACTCTTATTTTGCATTCTCCTTTCAATCTAACCGTTAGATGTTGTTTTGTTTTTAGTTTAAACTTGTAATTGCCCTGATGATGCTTATATAAGCGAAACCCGTCGGATAATATTTATAAAAGTTTATTGTGAAACAGTACAAGTGTTATCGATATAAAATATTGTATGAACCAATCATCTACCTTCGAACCGTGTTAGCGATGCAAGTCTCAGTTTTAATACATTATAATTTTAGTTAAGTACTTCATTATTCTTTTTGACATCAATATTCGTAAAAACAATTATTCAAGTTCGATATTATAAAAAATATCTTTTATCATATTCTATTTGACTATACAAAGGTAAGAACGCTTATGTTTAATACATATTTGTTTTCAATAAACATTAACAGCTATATATTATAATTAACCGTGTTAGCAGTGCAAGTCTCATCTACCTTGCTCCTACCAAATAAGTTAAATACAAATACATATATAGATATCACGGTTCCAAGATGTGGGATCTCACAAAAATAAAACTCCAAGCTTTAATACTTTGCCATCACTTTATTATAAAATGCAATATCTCACAGAAATAAAATAGAAATTTATACTTCACTGTTTCTTTACTTGCAATTCTTACGTGTTAACGTTACAAAAATCAGAACTACATTGAATCAAAATCTACATTCTTACTCGTGTTGTCCTTTAGTCACCAGAGCTCTGATTGGTCAGTTTATTGAACAATCACGTGAATATCCGATAGTATTAAAGTAGTCTATTGAGCAATATTTTCATGACCTAACGTATATTCAACTCACACATTAGTTAATTATATTTATAAATATAATCCAATATATGAGTTACTAGTCTAGTAGGAATCTAAAACTTGCCACATGTCATTACACTAGGCCACTTTCTATGCACTTTTGTGGTATCTGTTACTGAAAAAGTATCGCATTTTGAGGATTGAGCTTTGACGTGATAGTTTAAATTCATGTCTTGATATGATCTACCATTAAAATACCATTTTATAAACATTAAAAAAAATAGAAGATACACGTTGTATTAGAATTTTATTACTACCAATGCCATCTATTATAAGACTAAAGAGTTAAAATGCTAACGAGTTAAAATACTGCTTTGGCGAGGTAGATTTCAATTCATTTAATTCATTTTCATTCACTCCATTTTAATACAATATTAATCTATCATATAAGGAAGTTACTGATTTTGCTCCGATTTTTTAGGTCCTTAAAACTTTTTCGACTGTTTTAGAGATGACGTCAGTGAGTCTGTATATATATATATATATATATATATATATATATATATATATATATATATATATATATATATATATATATATATATATATATATATATATATATATACATATAGTGTGTGTGTGTGTATGTAAACATTTCATAACTTTTGAACGGTTGGACCGATCGAAACGCGGTTGATGGTATTCGATTGGATTCCACTCAAGTTAGATTCCTGAAAATTTGAACCAAATTAATATAACTTCCAGATTAATGTACCGATTGAGTATAAAAACTAATTAGCTCTATTCTTAAAAAAATTACGTCTAATGCATAAATTGAATCAAATCGATTTATCTGTTTGTAAGTAATCGTTGACGAAAAGAACACGGGCCCTTTTAGTTTTGAACATCCCTTGTGTGTCTTTGGGAGTGACAAATATTAAATTAAGTGGAATAATTTTATACGTTTTTTAAATCAATAAAACAAAATATATGTCTAGAAATAATTATATAAAAAATATAAAGACTTTGATTGACTTCTGCTATCTTAAATGTTATCATTGTACAAATACAAAACATTTTATTTCATGTACTTTAAATATAAATAAGTTAATATACAATCATATTTATTACATATAATTACCAAATTAAAATGCTCACTGTTTTATACAAAGGAATAGTTTAAAGCAAATAGCTTTCTTTATTATTTTACAGCAATTACTATCGACATTCGTGTCTGAGAGTTCCTCTGACAACAGTAGGTGTAATCTATGGTAAATGGTTATTGGGTATGTCAAGTGTCACACGTCATTATTTTGCATCTGACAAGTGACAATTTGTCATTTGTCAATAAGAATCGTAACCACAGAGTATAACGAGAGCACTAAATGTTTACGTTAATCTAACCTAAATTCCAGCTTTATCTTTGTGTAACTATTATTCCCCAAGATTAAAAAATATATAATAAATGTGGATAAGTTGAAGAGTTAATATCGAATCTTACGGAATATATGAAACTTTAAGGTGATTCGTAAAATAAATGATGTATGTAGTCTTACCCGTGTTCTTTTGAAAGTGTTTTTTCGACATAACTTCAAAATATTTCAAACAATCGTTTTTTAGTATTCCACAATATTTTAGTACTAAAAAAATTACGTCGAATGCCCATATAAAAATCATTTATTTTCAGATTTACAGCTTTTCAAATATTAAAATTACGTCGTTTTTAGCAAACTTACTTAATATTTTTGAAATAATATCCAAGCTAATATACCGATTGACTTCAAAATCTTACTAGCTTTTCTTCTTTAAAAACTGCCGTTGCCGTCAATTACCGTTAATTTGAAAAAAATCGTTCAATTTATTTGGGATCTATCAATGACGAACATTTTTGAAAAAAATGTTTTTTGACATTGCTTCGAAATTTTTGAACCTACCGATTATTTAGCTAAAGAAATAGTTAAATTGAGTTAAATGCCATTTGAATTTGACCATTTGCTATTTGATCATCGTTTCCAAAATATACAGTTTTTCAAAAATCAATATACTGCAATTTTTATCAATGTATACTGCATGTATGATTGTTTCGTTGGTTCATTCGTAAGTGTTTTCTTGCTGTTTTTTGTGACTTAGCAGTTGAGACATTTCAATATTTCTTAGACCTGAAAAAATCTATGATTATAGTTTTTACTCTTTTGAGCTTAAAATACCTTAATTTAGCGGGAAGTTTCAGGGATGGCCTGCAAGGTCAACCGTTTACAGATTTTTCACAATATGATTATTGTGAAACAGTAGAAGTGTATTAATTGATTAATATCGTATTGAGATCAATTTTCAATCATAGCCCGAGGGTAAAAAGCTAAAAAAAGGTATATTCATACCCGTATTTCCGAAGAAGTAGGCAGAGGTAGGTACAACGTGTGCATCCGCGATAAGCCGAAGATACGTCTTAGTCCCACGACGTGGTAGGTGACCAACCTATCACCAATCGGGCACTTCTCCAATTCCGGGCAACGTTGTTTTTGTTAGAAAACTGAAAAAACACATTTTTGATTCGTCTGGCTCGGGAATCGAAATCCGAGGATTTCTCTGAAAGAAAAATTCGAAAAATTTATTCGCACCGTTTCAACCGACAATTCTTCGTGTCTGCGGTAAGTCTATTCTATAGTCTATTAATCCTAAAAATTTTGAAGGTTAATTAAATAAAACATTTTTTGATTTTGAAAATCGATGTGAAACCAGGATTTCCCGATTTTAGAATAAAAAATATTTATCTTAGCGAAATGTTAAAAATGTGTTTTTCTTTATTAGATCAACTTTAATTTTCGATACCCATGTTTCCTTGAAAACTCTTTTACAAGAAAGCTACCATATATAAAAATTGATTTCTATCAATATTAGACTTAAGAGCGAAGTGGTGGCGCGAGATGGATCTTAAGTTGCTACATATTATAGGTAGACCGTACAATATTATAGGTAGACCAGAAAATATGATGTAAAATTTTAGTAGATAATCTTTTTATTTGTTGTGTGTAGATAACATTGATAATAATAAAAATCGTGTTTTTAATAAATCAAGAAAATTTTAAAGAATTTTTCTTATATTTAGTCCTACAAACTGCGACTCCAAACGGGAAGACGACAGCGACAAGCACGGACGCTATTGTGGCAGGAATAGGTAAAGCGGTGGTACCTGACCCGGGCGAGACAATGCAGAACTCTACCACCTAGTAGCCACGATAGTAGTGACTCGCCTAGCCAATCAGTCGCCTTTTACGACCTGCCTGGCAGAACGGCAGTTGGGCTATTCTTCAAAGGAGGCCGGGACCAACACGGCGAACGTAGTAAATATGCAAATGCCATTTTGTTTCAATACATCCACATAAGAAATTTTGCCGTAGTGTAAATTGTTTTTACGGTATATTAAAAAAGTTCTTCACGCCCGTGTCCCCGAAGAAGTCGGCAGAGGTATAACCAGTTCAGCCCCAATCAGCCGAAGATACTTATGGCCGGTTTCCGAAACGCAAATTAATTTTAACAAGTAATTAATCTGTGTTTGCATTGACATATTATTACTATATGTCAATGTGTGTTTGACATAATTTTTATAAGCAAATGATCTGTTGGCGAGGTATTTTGACGCGCGCCAAAATTCTGTAGAAAGTAGGCGGGCGCGGCACGATATGTTCTGAAACCGCTAGGAAACGGTTTAGTTTTTGGATAAATAAATACAGGACTTCAGCTGAAAACCAAAATTTGGTACATTCTTTTTGTATTTAAAACTAAATATCACCATACAAAAATCATGTGGAAAATTAGAAATATTATGCACAAATTACTTGTTTTAGATATTTTTAGCTTGTTTTCGGAATTTTACATGATCGAGTAAAATACATTCTATGTAATGAGTTAGTATATTGCTTAGATAATATCTTCAGGTATAACAAGTAATTTTTGTAAAACCTTTATTTAACAATCAATACATAAAAATGTGATTAAGCAACTAGTTTTTTCCGTTAGTCTCGATGCCTCGTCTTAAACACAGGTTGATTGCTTGTTAAAATTCATTTGCGTTTCGGAAACCGGCCGTTAGTCCCACAATGTGATAGGTGGCAAGCCTGTCGCTAACCGGGCACTTATAAAATGCACATATTCTAATTGCCCGACCCGGAAATCTAACCCGGATATCAAACCACAGTATACTGGAGACTAACCACAGTGATATTCGAGCAACGCACACATTGACTTCTGTTAGTCTCTGAGTATTCTGTGAACAAACTATTTTAAAAATATCTATTAATAATATTTTTTTATAAATACTTCATTTTTCACTACTATGAACGTAAGTTCATATTTATAGTGTTATTTTGATTTATAAATCTACTCAAAACAGCTTGATTGAGATAAAAAAACGATATTAATTAATATTATAAATGCGAAAGTTAAAAGTTTGGTTGTTTGTATGGATGGACGTTTGTTACTCAATCACGCAAAAACAACTAAACGGATTTGAATGAAATTTGGCACACAGGTAGATGATGACCTAAAATAGCACATAGGCTACTGTTTATCTCGGAAAAAATAGGTGATTCTGCGGAATTCGCTAAAAATTTTATAATACAGAGAGCTGCACGCTGCAGCTAGTTAAATATAATTATTGTGAAATTCCGTCATAGTAAATACGCACTTCCACTTATATTATTTATCCCCCGTGTTGGTCCAGGCTCCCTTTGAAGAATAGAACATCCACTGTTTCTGCTAGGTAATAGGGAATATGCAGGTATTTTTTGTATTTTTTTTATTCAATATTCACTTCATTTTGATATAGAAAAAAAAAATAAACATAGCTGTAAGAGTAGTAATTATTTTTTCATAAAATCTTAAAAATATTGGTTTAATTTGACAAGTTCAAACGCTCCTATTTCTCGCGCGCTTGAGGCGTGACGTTATAGGGCACTTCCTGTCAGTTTATTGTTTGCATTGAGAGTTAGTTTGATAGTTAACAAATGGCAGTGGAATTACTGATGACTGACAGGACATGCCCTATGACGTCACGTTTCATTTCGAACAATGGTGGGACATTTTACAAATCTGAATTTCGCTCGTAAATTTTTCACTTTTTGATTTATGTTTTAAATAATTAAATACATATTAAATTAGAAAATAACGAATTGAGTGTAATACTAGGACCTTAAAAGCTCAGGAAAAAAAATCAGGCCATTTTATTTTTTATGCATATTCCCCATTCGTAAGATGCGAACGATTGACGGCAGTTGGTCTATTCTTCAAAGTAGCTTAAATCAACACGGGGAAATTTTATGTTAAATGATGTTTTGGCGATAAATAATCTTTGTTTTTTCTAGATGGTTGACGTGACGAACGATATCTTAGACCATCCATGTGACGATCTGGATAGCAAAATGATTACCATGTATCAAGCCACGTACAAAAAACGATGTAAGTATAAAATACTATATGCAATATTTTATCACTTCATACACTTGTACTGTTTCACAAGAAGGCAATAATTACACTTTATTTGTAACTGGTTTCACTCAAGCCCGCCAACGACATAGCTATAATATACATATTAATATAATTAATTGCTTGGCATATTTCGATATGTTGTCTATATAAATTTTCGAATGACCGCATATTATGCAGCTATAATACTTATACAGTGTGTAAAGAAAACCCTGTCGGATAATTAAAGGTGTTATTTGGCACCGTAATACGGTTACATACGTGTAATTATTTTATGGATATTAATTAATTAGTTTTCCCAATAAAAAAGTAATCTTAAATGGTATTTTCATCATTAAGTACGACAACACCTACAAATGAGTAAATTCTACTATCAAAGAATGCAGCGCAAGTCGTATGCTACCGAAAGTCACGCGGCGCGGCGTGTTTAAAATTCCTTTATAAAAAGCCGAAAAACGAATACCGTTTTTGTGCGAAAGCCGCCAAAACGAAACAATGAAACAAGCAGCGACAAAGTGTTGTCATTTTTAGAATATTTGCTTAACTTTTTATTTTTTAAAATAAAGTAATTTAAATTTTTTTCCAGTAATGCCTTTAATCAACTTATATGCTTCTTTCGGATCGGACAGGGTTTTCTTTACACACTGTTTATTTATATGACGTCACCAAAATATGTCGACATATATATCTCGATATATTTTGGCATATATATATTTTGAATGCAGGCCGAATGAGGGCATAGCTATTCTATAATATATATCTCGATATAATGGGCTTAAAGCTCAGCATCATCAGGGTATTTACAATTATGTAAATATTAAATAACTGTAAATACCGTGATGATTCTTGTGTAAGCCAAACCGGTTCGCGGTTGGAAATAAATTAGAATTGTGTAATTGTGAAATAGTACAAGTGTATTAAGTGATAAAATATTGCATTACTGTACTAACTCACAATTAGCCAACCGTATTAAATCCGAATCGGTAGACTTAGTTCACCTGGGGCAAATCACAAGGGTAAATTAGATGCTACCCTTGTGATTTGCCCCACCTGTGTGAATTAATCACACCTGCCCAATACGTCAAACTCTCGATCGGGTAGACTTGGGTTAAGAAGGCACAGGTCTCCATAAACTCAGAGCTTTTCGAATCGGTATATTGTAATTTGTAATTCAACTGGGTTCATTAAGTTGACGGTTCCTAGAATTTATACGCCTGCGTTAAATAGGCACAGCTCTCCATAAACTCAAAGCTTCGATCCGGTTTATTTACTTCACCAGGACAAGTAAAACACATAGTATGTACTAAATGTGTTATGGTAAATAGTAATTTTTTGTATTACTATCTGACATCCGAAACTTCGTTTTCGAAACCTAGAAAATAATTTAGGTACGAAAGCTACCTATACTACCTACCTATCTGACGTTTTTGCTTATACATATATAGACATAAGATATTTTTATATATTTTAGTTAATAACCTAAATACAGTTCTTACATATAAAGAACTTGCAGTTACTCGTATTTAGTTCGCGTGACTTCATGCTCAGTCGGGAAAAAAGTAGCCTATTTAGGTTCTCCTGGATTTACGATCAAACCGTCTAGGAACCGTGCAGGTACTTAATGCACCCAGGTGAATTCGAAGTTTTGAGTTTATGGAGAACTGTGCCTACTTAACCCAAGTGTATAAAGTCTAGGAACCGTGCAGGTACTTAATACACCCGGGTGAATTAGTATACCGGTTCGAAGCTTTGAGTTTATGGAGAACTGTGCCTACTTAACCCAAGTGTATAAAGTCTAGGAACCGTGCAGGTACTTAATGCACCCAGGTGAATTCGAAGCTTTGAGTTTATGGAGAACTGTGCCTACTTAACCCAAGTGTATAAAGTCTAGGAACCGTGCAGGTACTTAATGCACCCAGGTGAATTCGAAGCTTTGAGTTTATGGAGAACTGTGCCTACTTAACCCAAGTGTATAAAGTCTAGGAACCGTGCAGGTACTTAATACACCCAGGTGAATTAGTATACCGGTTCAAAGCTTTGAGTTTATAGAGAACTGTGCTTACTTAACCCAGGTGCGTAAAGTCTAGAAACCTTGTTGATACTTAATGCACCCAGGTGAATTATGTCTAACCGATCGAGGGTTTGACGTAATGGAAAGCTGTGATTAATTCACCCAGGCGCATTAAGTCTACCGTGCGTAGCTCTTAATTCACCCGGGTGATTTGCCCCAAGTGAATTAAGTATAGTGACTCTTAAATCCCACAATGTGACAGGTACAACTTATCAGCAAATCGGTAGATGTTGTACCGTACAGTACCGTATGTAGCAGGTTTTTTTTTATATCATAAGATAGCAAACAAGCAGATGGGTCTCCTGATGGAAAGAGTCAACCATCGCCTATAGACACCAAAGATGTTAATGATGCGTTGCTATCTTGTGGCGAGGTCTAATAGCACATGCATAAGTTTACCGGCTACCTTACCTCGAAACCGGAACACGACAGCGACAAGCACTGACGCTATTGCGGCAGGAATAGGTAAGGCGGTGGTACCAGACCCGGGCGAGACAATGCAGAACTCTACCACCTAGTAGCCACGATGGTAGAGAGTCGATAGCCAATCGGTCGCCTTTTACGACCTGCCTGGCAGAACGGCAGTTGGCCTATTCTTCAAAGGAGGCCGGGACCAACACGGCGAAAGAATAGATATTCATAACATTACAGACAAGTATTTTTATATTATAAGATAGCAAACAAGCAGATGGCTCTCCTGATGGAAAGAGAAACCATCGCCTATAGGCACCAAATGGTGCGTTGCTATCTGTGTGGCGGGATGGCAATACCACATGCATAAGTCTACCGGCTAGCTTACCCTCCAAACTGGAATGTGACAGTGACAAGCATTGATGCTATTTTGGCAGGAATAAATAAGGCGGTGGTATTGATACCACCGCCTTATACCGCCTTATACCCGAGCGAGACGTTGCGGAACTGCCACCTAGAATCTAGATATATAAGATAGATAAGGTGGTGGTTACATACCTAGGCTAGATAAATAAGGTGGTGGTTACACATTGTACTATTAACTAATGTAAAATTGTTTATTATCAAATACTTGGAAAAAATGGGCAGCAAAACTATTTTTCTATGTGTTTTGTTGGAATTACGCATACGCACACGTACACGCATAGACAAACTCATATTTATAACACACGTAGTAAGATTAGGTACATACATACAATGTCAGTAGGTATAATTATCACCAAGGCGATCATCACAGTACGTATGTTGGATGCCCGAAGTCATGGTTAAGGTCAATAATAAACGATAATTCATTGTACAAATTATCATTGAACTTATGCCATTGATAGGTAGGTAGGTAAGTATATAAAAAAAACAGGTGAATAAACCCATGGGCTTCGAACTTGATAAAAACAAATCGAACGTGATAAAAAATTGTAGGTGCATTGTGTTCTATGGTTTTTTTATCTATTCCAACAAGCAGGAAATTCTGTGTTAGTCTATACTTATTATTTTTATGTATCTATGCTCACTGACTTTTTTTATCAGCTTTTATATATTGGCGACTATAAAAGATTACATGAAAAACATTTTTTTAATGGCAAATTTTGTGACATCACATTTTTTCAAAATATAATATTTTATATCTAAATTTAAAAAGCTACCTGTATAAATAAAAAAATAATCGAATTAGATCATTATTGCAATGTAAAATTGTAAAATACGTGACATCGCACTAGGTGGATGGGGGAGGGTCTCACAAATGTGACCAGTTGTGGCAAGAACGGGAAGGGGTCAAAAATCATGAATTTCTTGTGACGTAATTTATTGATGGCCCCTAAGCAGTGCGAATGTATTTAATATAAAATATTGCATTGAAAATAGCGTTTCACGTAGCGCAGACGACAAAGAGTATAGAATATTATAGTTTTTTTGGACTCACGATTATAGTGACACGTAAAGCTAATCGGTCGGTTACGACCTGCCTGGCAGAAAAGCAGTTGATCTATTCTTCAAAGGAGTCCGGACTAATTCGGGGATATTATATTTTATTTATTTATTTAATACTTTATTGTACACTTATTGAAGAATACACACTTAAAAGGATAACAAAATTGCACAAAAGGTGAGCTTATCTCTACTGGCGGAGATTTCGTCCAGCTAACCCGAAATGTGGAGTATGGATTAATAAATGGGAAGGCATAGTGCACAACAAATAAAATAATACATAGATGTGTTTGCACACATACACATACACTAAACATGAAACACACATGAAACACATACATAATATTAAAGGAAATCACACAATACAACTTAGCAGTATAATACATACTGTTACGAATTATCTAGAAACGTGTAGAGTTGAAACGCTGGAGAGATCTAGAAATAAAAGAAAGAGATAGCTACTCCTATTGACAAACAAATAGTTGATCTAAACTATACCATAATGAACTTTGTGGTATACGGCATAAGGTTGAAAGTAGCGTGTACTGGTATTTATGAGTCATAACTTGTAAGTTGTTTACAATAATAAGAAGTGATTCATTGTTTCCCGATACATTTAGATTTTTCTGGATCCAGGTTGAACTTTAGAACCCTAGGTATAAATAGAGATGTGTTTATAAATGATAAACATAGCAGTTTTTATAAAGCGATCGAGAGCGGGAGTGACCCGTGCAAAGCGAGAAGTGTTTTATTGTGTAGTTGGTTAAGTTTGGAGCTAGTACAGTGAATGACTAGTGTTATTCATAGTATTTAAGTATTACATTATGTTGTGTTGTGTGTATTTGTATCGTAAATACACGGATTTAATATAAGTGGTGTTTTCTTACAATTACGAACCCGAAGTACGTACCAATACGTATAACTAGTTAAATGAGTTCATCGTTACAGATGAAATACACATTTATAATTGTGATCAGTACTTTCGTGTTTCTAATTATTTTTGTGTTATAGAACTCAGGCTTTAGGGGAGGTCGCAGGTTCAAATTCCGCGTGTCAATATTTTTCTTTGTTGTTTTTAAAGTTTTTCAAGTGTCTCTAGTACTTACACAACGATTTGCCCGTGTATTTGGTACCACCGCCTTACACCTCAATGCTTGTCGTTGTCCTGTTCTGGTTTGGAGTGTAAGGTAGCAGATAAACTTAGCAACTGCGAGGTATTCATGAATACTCACTCACCTATAATACCTCACTACATAAATAACCACGCACCATTAATGCAATTAACACACCAAAAGGGCATTAAGTTCGTTTTATGAATGAAAATATATATTTTAGGTGTATAATGAAATTAGAATAAATAAATAACATCTTTGGTGTCTATGGCCGATGGTTGTTTCTTTTCATCAGGAGAGCTATCCGTTTGTTAGTTATCTTATAAAATAAAAAATAGCACTATATGAATCGTTGTTCTAGCTTTACATAGATCCTATATAAATCTAGCATAGCATAAATCCCTGTTTCAGTTTTATATAAATTAAGCATTAATAAATCGCTGTTCCAGCTTTCCCAGTATCAGACTACAGAACAATCATGGCTGCATCACAATCTAGCGCTCCAATTCCTATGGAAAGTCATCGCATCGGTATGTTAAGGTGCTACAAGGATCCTACCCACTTCACAGAAAAACCACCAACCGTTAGACCAACGATTAACCCACCTGGTCCTGTCCATACCGGAGTAGCACCACAGGCAGTCCAGACGTGGTTTTCGGAGTTTCCAGGAAGATCAGAATACATGGATACATACTCCGCTTCAGCTAAGGCGTGTTGGAGATCTATGCAGAGGTACAAAGAGCCAATGCCTTCGACGAGACGACGGGCTGATGATACTTGTGTGTAAATTGTATTGCGAAGGCTTGAAATGTAATGTCGACTTCACATTAAATAAGGGAAGATAAAAATATGTTTTTGTAAAGTACATCTTCTGTAACCTTATAGGCAGTAGTGGATCCAGAGGAGGTACTAGGGGGCTCAGGCCCTCCTAAAACTTGAAAATTTGGTAATTACCTTGATATAGTCTAACCTCAATTTTTACACCAAACAATAATTCACTGAATCAAGACCTCCTAAACAAATATTCTGGATACGCCACTGGATTTCGGTTTAAACGTACGACGTCTAGGTTTAAATGTCATATTGGTCCAGACCTCCTTTAAAGAATAGACCATTTTGTAATTCTGCCTGGCAGTTGGTAAGAGGCAAAAAATAGGCTATACATATCACTACCATCGAGACTACCTATTCCTGCTGCAATAACTTTAATGCTTCAATGCTTTCAATGCTTGTTATGCTGGACTGGACTGCTCGGGATGATAGACGCAAATGCGGCATTTGCGTTTATTGTCCCGAAGATATATGCGCGCTAAGCACACGCAGTTCGGAATGTATCCGAAAATAGCCGATAATAGCCGGTGATTTCTGCATTTATCGTGTCATTGCACGAAGCTTTGTGACGATGGATACAAGTGCAGCTCCAATATTACTGTCGTGTTTTTGTCGTGTTAAACGTTAAGTATACAAGTGCTCAACAATTTTCCAAAAATATCCCTTAAAGGGGGAAAAGGAGGTCGTAAAGGTTATGTACAAAACAATTTAAGTGCATATTAACGTCATATATGAAAACTTATGTAGTAAGTAGTGTGTACAAAAATGAATTGTTGGAAATTAAAACCCAAATAGTTAAAAAGGCGGAGGAAAGTTTATACTCGCATGAAATTAAAATACTTATGATCAGAATTACACGAAAATTTATGTTAATGCTTGTCATCTTCATCATCTCATTAAACTTTCCGCCGTGTTGGTCCCGGCCTCCTTTGTAGAATAGGCCAACTGCCGTTCTGCCAGGCAGGTCGTAAAAGGCGACCGATTGGCTATCGAGTCACTACCATCGTGGCTACTAGGTGGTAGAGTTCTGCATTGTCTCGCCCGGGTCTGGTACCACCGCCTTACCTATTCCTGCCGCAATAGCGTCAGTGCTTGTCGCTGTCGTGTTCCGGTTTGGAGGGTAAGGTAGCCGGTAAACTTATGCATGTGGCATTAGACCTCGCCACAAGATAGCAACGCACCATTAACATCTTTGGTGTCTATAGGCGATGGTTGACTCTTTCCATCAGGAGACCCATCTGCTTGTTTGCTATCTTATGATATAAAAAAAAAAAAAAAAAACTATTTTCTGCTGGACATAGACCTCTCCAATGGCACGTCATAGCTCGATACACTTTGCGTACCTAAGTCGTTACTCCACCTAGTTGGAGGACCTACTTCCTACACTACGCTTGCCAAGGCGTACTCTCCACTCCAGAACACTATTCATCAAAATATTTTTTTAAGTAAACATGTCTTTATTAATTTAAAAAAAAACTTAAAGGGCTAATAGGATATTTTTTATATCATAAGATAAAAAACAAGCGGATTACTCACTGGATGGAAAAAGACATTTATCACCTATTGACACCAAAGGTGGGAATGGTGCGTTGCTATCTTATGACGGGTTCTTATAGCTACTTGCATGAGTTTAGCGGCTACTTGACCTTCAAACCCGAATACGACAGTGACAAGCACTGACGCTATTGCGGCAGGTTTTTATATTTTATTTTAATAACAGTAATGTACAGAGTTTCTTATAATATATATATATATATATATATATATATATATATATATATATATATATATATATATATATATATATATATATATATATATATATATATATATATATATATATATATATATATATATATATATATATATATATATATATATATATATATATATATATATATATATATATATATATATATATATATATAATATATTGTGCATCAGCCGGTGATAGCAGACCAGGCGGTGAGACAATGTAAAACTCTAATACCAAGTAGCTACGATGGCAGTACCTCGCATAGCCAATCCTTACGAATTTAAAAAAAAAGTTACGAACTGCCGTATAGAACGGCAGATGGTATATTCTTCAATGGAGCCACGACGGGGGACGGGGTAAAGTTTATATGGAAAAAATGCTAGCACACATTTACGTTATTTAAGAAACCTTTATACAAAATTTCATACCTTTGGATTCAGAACAGTTTCATTTCCTCGAAGTTCATTAAAATTTTGCTAGATGGCGTTGTAGGTAGGTGTCATCTCTAACCCCACACATCTCGATCTAACATGCTGGTTGTTTCCTTTACGCTGTTTGATGTTGATTAGGTACCACGCGGACGAAGCCGCAGGAAAAACTTAGTTATTTATATAATTACATTAAAAATTCAAAATTTCATCTTCACTATCTCGATGTCTAGAAATCAACAACCATCCAAATACTTTGTCCTGCACTACTGCTTTGTGATGCCAATGGTAATGTGATCGCAAAGGTTGTGCAGTTGTCCATGGTTGGTGGTTACCACGAAAATATGTAAAACCATTTTATCGTTTGATAATTCTAACAGATTGTTTTATCATCAAACCACCCTCCTGCTTCATGTGCATCATTTGCAGAGCAAAACATAAAAAGAACTGATGATATTTGGGTGAGAATCTTGCAGTATCATTTCAAGGTTATAAATTATAATGGTATTGAAGTTATAATGTTGTTAAAGTTATAATACCAAATTTCATATCGATCAGCCCTGTATTTGTACGAGGTTGCTGAATTCCTTTTATCAAGTTGAATCAGTCAATCATTTATTACAGAAAATGTGCTCTTGTGTGTGAAAAGAGGTGATGATCTTGAAAAGGCTGAAAAGATTTTATTGAATATTTTCTAAGAACCTTCTCAACAGACAGACAGCAGGGGGATAGCTACCGCCGCATCAGCTGTATCAGTGATACGGGGTCCCCAGGCTACAGAGGCCCCTAACGTGTGTAGGCAAAAATTAGTCAAATGTTATCTACAATGTCACTTAATCTCGTGCTTAAAAATTTCCTAAGGACTTCGATGGGATAGGAACGGCTTTTAAACTTGTCACTATTGTCTATAGAGACATAAATTTTAGAAAACTGAAATCGTCTTCAGCTATAGATGATTTAATAAATCAATTTGTCGAAAAAAGGCAATAAAAGCGTATATTTAATTTGAATTGTTTCTCAATTTGCTAGCTCAATTTCTAGGAGGAAGTGTAATCAATAATTAATATTCATTTAAATATAATATGTAATTCAAGAATTTTTGTTTCTTTTGTGAGAAATGTTTACCCCTTTTTTTAGTATCGATAGGAAAGCGGTTGACCACGATCTCGCCTGATGGTAAGCTAAGATGCGGCCTAAGATGGAACGCGCTTACCTAGAAGGTACTTGTTCACTCTTCTCTTGAAGATCCCTAGGTTGTACTCGTCGGGCACACATACTCAGGAAGTATATTCCAGTCATTTGCGGTTTGGATTAAAAATGTCGAGTCGAACCGCTTTGTCCGGGTACGTGGAACATCCACCATGTGGCGATGCCTAGTATCTTTGCGCTTTGACGATCGATAGAAAAACGGGGATGACGGAATTAAGTCGTGCAATTCCGCAGCGCACTTTCCAAAGTGTATCCGATAGAAGACCGATAGACTAGCCACTCTGCGGCTATAAACGAGGTCCTGGAGTATTTTGCCTAACAGATCATCGTTGTTTATGAGCCTCTTGGCACGCCTCTCTATCGCCTCATGCGTCTCTAGCTGGTATTTGGCGGATCCATCTTAGAAGTGAGAATAGTATTCCATGCACAAAAGGACTTGTGCTTGATAAGCCCTTCATTTGGGCTCCTCAACTAATTTTGATACAGGGCCCTTCGAAGGCACTCTACGCCACTAACAGGCTTTCGATTTTAATAAAACCGAAACCAAATCTGACCATCGGATACGATGACAAAGACAGACACGCAGGTACCCCCACAGGTTCCAGTTTTTGCGTAACATCAAGACACATTGTAAAATCAACATGAAAAAAGGGGCAAATGAGCAGAAGGCTCACCTGATGATAAATGATTACCACCGCCCACGGACAACTACAGCACCATAGGTCTTGCAGCTACGTTGCCGGCCTTTTAAAAAGAAGTATATTCTTTTCTTGAAGGTCATATCGTTCGGAAACACCCTCGCCAGTAATTATTCCACAGAGGAGTAGTGCGTGGTAGAAAGTGCCTAGAAAATCGCACGGTTGTGGATTTCTAGACACCGAGGTGTCTAGAAATCCACAACCGTGCGATTTTTTAGGTGAGGATGGAACTTCAATTATTTAATTTATTAGTTTTACACTTTAACACAAAATACATCTTTTTGAAATTAATGTAAAACAAAGTATAAAACACGAAAAAAGGGCGAAATTATCTATAAAAGACATGTCCATCAGCAGACCCGAGCAGCGAGAATGCACAAATAAACGTAGAACTCACTGTACAAGTGCGTAACTAGGATTACATTATACAAGAAATAAAAATATAAAAAAGTTGCATTAAACTATGCCTTGTGTCTTTCAAATTATCATGAAAGTTTCCTTCACTGTTTTCTTAAATAGGTATATGAAACGATGTACTATTGCAAATATTTGAAGGAAGGGTTCCACGGTTTGACAGAGTTGAAAAAGAAGGAATTACTGTAATAATTAGAAGTTTCCGAAGGAAATTTTAATATACCCCTAATTTGAGATCTCCGACCAGAGTCAAAGGAATATAGAAAATTAAGTCGCTCGCGGAGGTATCCGGGTGAAATATTATTAAACAATATATAATAATCCACCTGGGATATAAGTTCTTGCGTTTACGAATAGGAAGCCACTTAAATTGTATTTTGAAGGAAGTGACATGGTCATACTTTTTAAGCCCGAAAACGAAGCGTATATATTTTGTAAACGTTCGAGTTTATTGAGACCTTCTTCTCCTTCTTAAGTTATATTTGGATAGCATATATCCGGGTACTCAAATTAGAGGAAAATAAGAGACTGAACTAAGGATATTTTAGTTTTACGAGGGAGATATCTTTGTAAACATTTCAGCAAGTTATGACAAATTATTTCACACTTCACATATATGAGCTGACCAGGAAAAATTTATCACTAATGATGAGTCCCAAATTTTTAGTTGTCCTGCTAAACGGAATGATACTGTTAATGGAATAATGAATGGGTGTTATTTATATTTTTTAGTATAAAAAGTTATGCATGACTACAGCACGTTGCCCATTCTTGAATACGTATAAGATCATCATTCACATCATTCATCATCATCACCATAAGATCATCATTCACATCATTCGCTTCAGTGACACTAGAAGCTGGAAAATGGCAATATAGTTGTAGATCGTCAGCACATAAATGATAATTTTAGAAGATTACGCCGTGTTGGTCCCGGCTTCCTTTGAAGAATAGGCCAACTGCCGTTCTGCCAGGCAGGTCGTAAAAGGCGACCGATTGGCTATCGAGTCACTACCATCGTGGCTACTAGGTGGTAGAGTTCTGCATTGTCTCGCCCGGGTCTGGTACCACCGCCTTACTTATTCCTGCCGCAATAGCGTCAGTGCTTGTCGCTGTCGTGTTCCGGTTTGGAGGGTAAGGTAGCCGGTAAACTTATGCATGTGGCATTAGACCTCGCGACAAGATAGCAACGCACCATTAACATCTTTGGTGTCTATAGGCGATGGTTGACTCTTTCCATCAGGAGACCCATCTGCTTGTTTGCTATCTTATGACATAAAAAAAAGTTACTACATTAATAAAAGCGGAAAATAGACGAGGAGACAGAACACCACCCTGAGAAATGCCAGAAGTCATCTTCCGGTACTCAGATGAAACATTGTCAAGGCGAACACACTGAGATCAGCCTTAACCATTTTTCAACATGTTTCGATATTATATCAAGCAATTGTACACTGGACTATTTGCATACAATAATATCAACACGCATCCGCAGATAATTGAAAAAGATAACGCCATTTAAAATAACAGATAAAATATTTACAAGTGTTTAATTTAATGTTTTTATTTACAAGTCTGGGCGACTTGTAAATAAAAACATTAAGCCTTATTTTTTTATTATTAAGCCTACCTTTAAGCTGTTTAAGTCATTTATTTTTCCCGTGTTGATTCGGCTGTCTTTTTGAAGAATAGAGCAACCGCCTTACTGCTAGGCTTCTTGTGAAAGGCGAGGGAATGTAATACCTGTCACAGACATCGTGACTTCTATCTAGGTGGTAAAATTCTTAACTATCTCGACCGGGATACCACCGCCCAGCCTATTCCTGTCGCAATAGCGTCGGTACCTTACCCTTCAAACTGGTACTGTGTTCCAGTTTTGAGAGTAAAGCAGCCGGAAAAATTAAGAGTGTGGTATTCCAACTCTGCCACAAGGTTCGCAACGCAATATTACATCTTTAGTGTCTATAGGCGATGTTCGTCTCTTTCAGGAGAACTATCTGCTTGTTTGCTATCTTATGATATAAAAATTCTAAGGTGTAAAAAAAATATTTTACAGGTCGTAATTCGTCAGCTGTGACCTTAGGTGGTAAAAATGTGTTCCGTGACATATTTAAAACTTATTATTTTATTGTTACGTATTTCAGGTTCGTAATTGTAAGAAAACACCACTTATATTAAATCCGTGTATTTATAATACAGATACACAAAACAACACAACGTTATACTCAAATACTTTGATTAACACTGGTCACTCACTGTACTATCACTGAACTTAACCGACTACGCAATAAAACACTTCTCACTTCGCACGTGTCGCTTCAAGTATCCCTCTCGATCGCTTTATAAAAACTGCCCTGTATTTGTCAACACATCTCTATTTATACCCAGGGTAAAGTTCTACCTGGATCTAGAAAAATCTAAATGTATCGGGAAACAATGAATCATTTCTTATCACTTCTTACTGTAAACAAGTTATGACTCATAAATCCTAGTACACGCTACTTTCAACCTTATGCCCTATACCACAAAGTTCATTATGGTATAGCTTAGAACAAATATTTGTTTGTCAATAGGAGTAGCTATCTCTTTCTTTTATTTCTAGATCTCTTCAGCGTTCCAACTCTACACGTTTCTAGATTATTCGTAACATTATTATAACGTCATGATTACACAATAAGTTACGTCTGTTAGAAAAGTATTCTAGAAAATGTCTCGTAATTACGAAAACTTGAGTTTTTTTGTTGAAACAAACATCAACGGCATCATAGTCGTTTATACGTCATGCTAATTTGCGGTTTATATTTGTGAAGGAGCAGCGACCTATAGTACCAATTACACCATTCGTAGTTAGGATATTTTATCACTTCCCGATGATCCTATCAAAGTGGTGGTTACCATCTCCTCCCCGTGTTGGTCTCGGGCTCCTTTGAAGAATAGATCAACTGCCGTTCTGCAAGGCAGGTCGTAAAAGGCGACCGATTGGCTACGCGTGTCACTACCATCGTGACTACTAGGTGGTAGAGTTCTGCACTGTCTCGCCCGGGTCTGGTACCACCGCCTTATCTATTCCTGCACACACACATGCACACATCGCCGCTTCCGGTCTTGGTGACTCTTTCGACCCATTTGAAATGTCTCGCAACTCTTCTTCATAATAAAGTCAAAACAAAACAAAAAGAAGAGATTATGTTTAGAGAATACACATGTAAGCGCAAGATTTATGATGGATTATTTGTAACAGAGATGTAAGGCTCGAACAAATGTGCCGGGTATCCTATGGTTCAAAAGGACGTTCGTTGGTGATGCTACTGATATGTTGACGTTATCATGATAGACATAGCGAAAACGGTTGCATCGTATCCAGGCGAGTTGTCGCAAGATTATCACCTTGTAGAGATGACGGTAGGCAGTAGATACGGTAGATGACACTAGCTCAGTGTCATCTTTTATAATTTGCAAGTAGGTAAGGCAGCCGGTAAACTTATGCATGTGGCATTAGACCTCGCCACAAGATAGCAACGCACCATTAACAACTTTGGTGTCTATAGGCAACGGTTGACTCTCCATCAGCAGACCCATCTGCTTGTTTGCTATCTTATAATATAAAAAAAGTCAAGTATCCGTCCAAACTAACACCATTATAACGATTCGGTTCGTATGGAAGAGTTTACAGCATAAATCTTTCTCTTTCCTCCTCTTCCTCATCTCAAACTCTAGGGTAGTCTGAAAAATTTCCAACCAGAGAAAACACGCAGATGGGTTTTCTGATGGAAAGAGTCAACCATCGCCTATAGACACCAAATATGTTAATGGTGCGTTACTATCTTGTAGCGAGGTCTAATGGCACATGAATAAGTTTACCGACTACTTTAACCTCCAAACCGGAACACGACAGTGACAAGCATTGACGCTATGTCGGCAGGAATAGGAAAGGCGGTGGTACCAGACCCGGGCGAGACAATGCAGAACTCTACCACGTAGTAGTCACAATGGTAGTGACTCGCTTAGCCAATCAGTCGCCTTTTATGATCTGCCTGGCAGAACGGCTGTTGGCCTATTCTCCAAAGGAGCCCGGGATCAACACGGGGAAAACGGGGGAATAATTGTCCACGAAGGTGTTTGCCTCTTCATTTGACGAAAATCTCAGTCCTCCAAGCGCAATTTTTAGGGGAATAAAAAGAAGTCAATACTCAATACCTACTTTATTGCATCATATATTAAACATTTTTAAGTTATTCTAGGACCAACATATGTACCCTGATAGGGTGTAGCCTTAGCAATACAGAGGCGGACCGATTCAATTTTCTAAATAAAATTCTTATTAAAATTTATCGTTCAAAAATTCATTTAAAGTGTAGTAACATTTATTTATCAATAGGTTTTTAACAACACGTAGAAATGTTTTATCATTTTCTTCCGATTTTAATTTTTCGGATAAAAGTCGCTTGGGGCTAAATTTGGTTAGTAAAGTAGTTAGTAAACCGTAATTCATGGATTTTCACCATGGTTTAGGTGTGAGACGGTGCGTCGCCTTGGTGAAAGAGATTTTTTTCTGCCTTTAGCTTGTTAAGTAATTATGTGTAGTATGCTCCTGTAATGGTTTTTACATTTTGAAGATACTCACTTTCCCAGCCGAAAAAAACAGTTTTTGCTTTTTTTGGACAGAATCTGCAGTAATTATATTGTGTATCCAAGTTTCATCTACAGTGATTAATCGGCGCCAAAACCCTAAAACGGTATTTCAATATAATATAACACGTGTGCGAATATTTGCAAATTATTTTCTGAAGTGTTTTTTTTCTGATAAAAAGAGAGTAATTGATGATAAACATCGATGTTAATGATGCGATACCAATTACCGTTTATGTATTAAGGCTGTAATTGCAACTTTTAACGATTTACCTTACAAGAATAAGAGCTTCGGACTTTTAAGAGTTTACTTTTCCTCGAAGACCGCAATGCACATACAAAACCCCTAGTATTGCTGTTGTTCATGGGCTCTTGGGCAACAATGATCACTTACCATCAAGGTGAGTCTCTGGGCCATTTGTCTCCAATTTTATAAAGAAAAAACAATTAATAATACTAGTGCGGCAGGATAATGAAAAGCGACGATGCCATATCCGAGTGAACCGTTACAGAATTCTATCAAGTTAAATTCTACTGTTAAGTTCTTGCAAGTTAAATAATGCCAAGCTAAATTCCACCTCGCCACAAGATAGCAACGCACCATTAACATCTTTGGTGTCTATAAGCGATCGTTGACTCTTTTAAATCAGGAGACTCATCTGCTTGTTTGCTATCTTATGATATATGAAAAAAAAAACAGTCAATTCTGCGTTAGCAGTTACCATGTCACATTTAGCTTCATCCGCTTTTTACGAACTTTATGGCAGAAAAGTCAATGACAGGTTGGACCGGTACGGGGAAACCATGGTACTGTATATAATTCATCCGTGAGGAAACTTACCACAAAGAAAAGTACGATTCTATAAGTCACAAAGTTACTTATTTATGTATTTGTAAAATAATTACCACGTATTGGGCTGGGCTCCCTTTTACGAATAGACCATCTGCCAATATGTCAAACAGTTCGTAAGAGGCGAATGATGCGAGTGCCTACTACGTGGTAGAGTTTTGTATTGTCTCGCCCGGTTTATGATACTACCACCTTATGTATATATACCAGAAGCTATAGCATCAGTGTTTGTCAGTGTCGTATTTCGGTTTGGAGGGTAAAGTAGGCGGTACTTGAACTTATGCGTGTGCCATTGAGACCTCACCACAAGGATATCAATGCACCATTGTTATCCTTGGTGTCTATAGGCAATGGTTTGGGGCCGTTCAAATATTACGCAAACAGTTTTTTTACCATTATTGACTCCCCCCTCCCCAATGTCAGCAAATGTAAGCAAATCACTTACCCACCCCTCCCCCCTTGCTTACGTAAACATTTGTAAATTTATTTTTTAATCTGTTCCTCAGATTTGTGTTTGATTCATGAGTAGCAGTTTTTATTAGTAGCAGTAGGTAAAATAAGAGTTTAACGCAAGCATTTAATGTAGCAAGCAGTAAATATATAGAAAACTCGAAAAGTAAAAAAAAAATAATTTTGCTGCCGTAATCACCATCTAGGTGGTCTAGTCATCCCCCTCCTCCTTATCATCAAAAATAAGCAAAGAGAAGACCCCTTCCACCCCCCTTTAGTGCTTACGTAATACTTGAATGGCCCCTTTTATCTTTTCATTAGAAGAGCTATCTGCAGTCTGCTTGTTTACTATTTTATGGTATAAAAAAAGATTGTACTTTATAAAAGTTATGATGTTACATTCAGTTGAGACATAGTCAAATACTTTTTTATTGTTTTCAAAAAAAAATCTAAGTATATGAGAATAAAAAGTTCTTTCAAGGTATTATCGTTAAACATATAATATATATATTAATTATATTTACCTTTATTAAGATGATATCAGACCCGAGGGTGATGCAATAAAACAAATAAATTACATAACATTTTATTTCATAAAATCACAGCTTATTTTGTCCAAAGTTATCTTTTTGTTCCGGATACGGTGTATACATGTGGTCTGTGGAATACGATGTCGGGTGTATCGCAACTTTGCGGAATTATATAAATTATTTATACATTATTTTATAATTATTATATTGTCAATTACTTATCTGAGTAAATTCAGAACATGGTAAAGTGGAATGATTACACAAGACCTCTATATGTCTGAAGAAAACTTACAAGCTGAGATTGTCGTCATTGGTAAATATTTAAGATTAAATTAAACCTTTCTCAGCGAAATTTCTCTTATACAATAAACTTATTTCGGCTGAAAATATTATAATACATCATTAGAATGACATATAGGTACATTTGGGGTTTTGATGTGTGTTCACATGAAGTGACTAATGTCTTATAAATATGTAAAAAAAATCTGTAAACGGTTGACGCTGCAGGCCAACCCTGAAACTTCCCACTAAATTAAGGTATTGCAAGCTAGAAAGAGTAAAAACAATATACAAACATAGATTTATTCAGTTAAAACATATATTTTGTTAAAAATGGCAGTATTAAAATTTTTGAAAGCTATGTATTTTTGAAATGATGATCGATTTTGATCTTTCGAATAGCATTCAACTCAATTTTTAAGACCTAGAATATTGCTTTAGCTAAATAATCGATAGGTTGAAATATTTCGAAGCTTTTTAAGTCAATCGATGTATTAGCCTGAATTTTATTTCAAAAATATTAAGTTTGCTAAAACTAACGTAATTTTAATATTTGAAAAGCTGTAACTTTTGAAAATTAGATTCGATTTTGATTTTTGAAATAGCATTCGACGTAGTTTTTTTAGTACTAAAATATCGTTGAATACCAAAAAAGGCTTGTTTGACATCAGACTTTTAGGAATAGAGCTGATAAGATTTTGTACTCAATCAATACATTAATCTGGATGTTATATTAAAAAATACTGTTTCGCCAGATTTTTTTGGGGTTTTCCAAAATTTCTCAAAATCTCCAGGGCCGACTTGGTTTAAATTTTCAGGAAATTAAGTTGAGCGGAATCCAGTCAATTGATATCAACCGTGTTTTAATCGGCTAAGCCGTTCATAAGTCACGACATGTTTACATACACACATACACACAAAAATACACATACACACACATATACAGACATACTGACGTCATCATTAAAATGGTCGGTGAAAACTCGACTTTCGAAAATCGGAGCAGAATTGGTAACTTCCTTATCTACATACGTAGCGGGAAGTTAGAAATTATTTTTGAAACAGCCGAATATGGTGTCTTAAAATTATTTTTTTTATAAAAATAAAGTAATTAATATGTTCGTTTAGATTTTCAGATTTGTTGATATTAAACTCATTATTCGGAACTCTATTTTTACGTCGAATGTTTTTTGAACAAATATAAGACATGGATTAGCTCTGTATGGTACATCATCGCTCTACATGCTTCTGGCATAGGAACAGTTCAAAAAAATTGTTTGAATTGCTTCGAATCAGTAGTAAGTAACAGTTCCATGCAAATTACAAACGTTATTGGCGTGAATAATATTATGTCAAAATTCAAATTTGCAACCCGACAATTAATCATTTACTGTAAATTCAAAATGGTGCAGATTTTAGAGCACCAACCCACATTAATTTGTGGGGATTTTTCAACAAGACCTTTTTAAATGGACCTTTAGACTTAATAATAATTAACAAATTAAGTTATTGCCTAGAATATCAGTAAAAGGTTATAAAAATTAAATTTATTTATTTTTTCTTTAAATTATGGATTTCCGCAAAGTAATCCGCAAAAGTCAATAAATTTGTCTTCATTTTAACAAAGCCATGAACCTTTTACCACAATTTGTCCAAACCTATTAATTCTTATCACTATACATACCAAAATAAATAGATTTTACTAAAATTAAAAAAGTTTAACAATTATACATTAATCCTGGCTGCCCAGAGCTGCGTGTTTAGTTTTTTTGTGAATAAGTTTATTAGTTGAATAGTAAAATTTCCGTAGAATTGATGTAGGTATGATTACTATTTGGATGAGGATTGTGTATGCATAACTTTTTTTGCTTAAAGAAATAACGAAAGTACACACACAATGCAAAACAATGTAGTGTTTATTATTTATTAATATTGGTAACTATTCCGAAAACGCTATTTTGTTTCAATTGTATTAGAATTCATAAAATACTTAAACACGTGGCTGGTGGGTACTCTACTTAGAGTAATTATATATCAAATAGAGTTCTAAAGGAAAACATTAAAAATTTTATTTAGAAAATTAGAAAATAAAAAAAGTGTTTTATCTGTTAATGCTGGTGAAATGAATGACAAAGGAATTGTATTCCTTCTATAACCGCATTATACAATTTTGTATTAAAATTAAAAACTACATAAATTAATAATGAAACTTAGTTTGTACATGCACTACACAATTCAGTCATTGTATGAAAATTTTACTGTAACATATGACGCTACATTCTAAGTAAAATTATATGTATTTACTTCATTATAATATACCCAAACGATCATATTTAATTTTTAGAATTAATGAGAAATTAAAATCGGAAGCGATCATTCAGCAGGAAAGCTTCTGCCACGTCCGCTAGACACAAAAAATTTAATACTTTGGCTTACGTTATCAACCATTAATAATAATAATTATGATAATTACTAATACAATAAATATAACAGTAACTATTCTATATTATTATACCTAGTCTTATAATAATATTATACAACTAGCAATTTGCAGTCATTATGTGACTGCCGAGTATATTGCACTCTTTAGCCTTTCAATTACATAACTTAATGAATGAATAATATAACCTGTATATATGAGAGAAAATTTGTTACAAATATATCTATTAAAAATATATTTTATAGTTAAATCTGGTATCATCAGAAAGATCTATTCCAATTAAAAATTTGAAACATTTTGGTCTATTGTGAAAACTTGATATAAATAAATAACCTGACGCCAAAAATATATGAAACCATCAAAAGTTACCAATTTAGGTTAAAGCTTTTCAGATGATAGCAAATTTAACAATAAAAATCCATTTTATCATATCATAGACAGTGAGTAACAAGAATTGCGACCGAATCAAAATAGCCCTAGACACATAACATATATAGTCTAACCGATGCCCTGGAGGTAGATAAAAAAAAGAAATAATTCTAATTATAAAAAATAATAAGAAAGCGAGTCGTCGTAAGACGCCTGGAATATGTGAAACATCTAAACCATTTTGTCTAAAAATATGTTTAAAACGACTTTTCCATAGGTAATTTGAAGTTCCACCTTCACCATCTCTATGTCTAGAAATCCACCACTGTGCTAAATATAGAATATATTAATATATATTATTTTTCATTGATCATCAATACATTAATTTATACAATGTCTTTAATTCGGCTGTTGTAGTGCATTCGGCTGTAATAGATGGCGCGGAAACAAGAGAGAAGCTGCAGTTACTTGTGGCGATATCTCACTAGGCCGACAGCCAATTTCAGCTGCCATATTAGATGTTTCACATCAAAATATCGTATGCTCTAATTTAGTACTAACTTGAAGTAATTCTCTCTTAAATTAAGCCAATATTTAAAAATTATGTATGTATATTTCATGATAGATATATAATATATGATTGGATTAACCTAGCAAGTAATGTTCTGTCGATCGGACAGGGCTAATGTCACTGACTGTAGAGATATCGAAGACAATGTTACATTATTCAATTAATTATATAGATAATTATAACTATGCTATAGGTATGTAGTAATGAGGTAACTGTACTTCGTGTAATCATTTGTAACGTTTCTTCTCGTATTTACAGCATTGTCCACATCTCCAGGTTTATCCTTCAGTGTTATGATATACGCTGTAGCACTATGACATAGTACTAATAGGCATAGTAAAATTATCTGAAATGGAGATAGCATTTTATTATAATCACGTTCAGAGAAATCGCATTTAATCACGTTCTTATACATACATCTTAAATAAAAGTATGTCAACAATGTATTTATTTTAATAATGTCTATACGATTAATAACAAAGATAATAGTGAACATATTGCGTCGTCCAAATAATAATATAAAGAGAAAAAACATGTATATCACAGGATAGCAGATGTCTTTCGCTAAGGAAAAATACAACTATGCATCAAAGATGACAATGACTAGTAGCAGATTATAATGCGAGATGCATAAGTTTACCAGCTACCTTATTCTCCTAAAATACGATAACGACAAACACCGATACCGTATTGACAGGAATATTTACTTAATTTTTAGATATTAGGTACATTAGATAGATATAGATAGATTTTTTAACCACACAGGAAATATGTACAAGGTTTTTTGAAAGACGTAACTTTTCAGACACAAAATATGGGCATAGAAGTGTGTTGCGATATGTAGGGAAAGGACGTAATATCAAATTTTGGAGAGACGTTACAGAACTCTATCACCCAGTTAGTCATCATGATGGTATGTATGGACATTGGACACGTTTAGTCTTCTTCTGCCTTTTACGAGATGCCTGACATCAGCATAATCTTATCCTCGTTATCCATACTATACTTAATATTATAAATGCGAAAGTAACTCTGTCTGTCTGTCTGTCTGTTACGCTTTCACGGCCAAACCACTGAACCGATTTGGATAAAATTTGGTACAAATATAGTTTGAGACCCAAGAAAGGACATAGGATAGTTCTTATCCCGGAAATCCCACGAGAACGGGAACTATGCGGGTTTTTATTTTAGAATTTTTTCCACGCGAAAAAAGTAGCGGGCACAGCTAGTATTAAATATGTTACAGATAAACATCGACACTATGCTGGCTGGAATACTTCATTGTTACTATCGATAGATTTAAAAATTAGATAGATGTAGGTAAGTTTTTATATCATGGGGTAGAAAATCAGAACCGGTTTTGCCTTTTACGGCATTTTCAGGCATCAAACTTTGAAGATGCCATAAAAGGTAAAGCCGTGATTTGAGTCCCCGTGTTGGTCCCAGGCTCCTTTGAAGAATAGTCCAACTGCCGTTCTGCCAGGCAGGTCGTAAAAGGCGACCGATTGGCTATGCAAGTCACTACCATCGTGGCTACTAGGTGGTAGAGTTCTGCATTGTCCCGCCCGTGTCTGTTACCACCGCCTTACCTATTACTGCCGTAATAGAGTCAGTGCTTGTAACTGTCGTGTTACGGTTCGGAGGGTAAGGTAGCCGGTAAACTTATGTGTGTGGCATTAGACCTTGCCACAAGATAGCAACGCACCATTAACATCTTTAGTGTCTATAGGCGATGGTTGACTCTCCAACAGGAAACCCATCTGCTTGTTTGCTATTTTTGCCTTTTGCTTTGATATAAAAAAGAATATTAATTTATAAAATCACATAATTATACATGAAAAACGATTAATAATTTTAGTTCAAGGCTACAAAGAGCTATATGACTTGCTAGATCCACGTTCTATTATCAATGAAGGAGAGATAACATTTAGAAAGAAATACAGAAGTGAGCTACGTTGCGATGCGGTCTGCTCAGCTCCGCCCCGCTGCGGCCTGTTCTAACGGGCTAGCATTTAACGTTGCCATGCGGTCTGAGATTCTTCTGAAGATAAACAAACTGTCTACCAATCAGGCAGTTCTTAAAAGGCGAACGATTGGCCACACATGTCACTACCATCAGCTACCCTTATGTTAGAATGTTCCACCAGATTCACAGGTTTTTTTTTTTTATATCATAAGATAGCAAACAAGCAAATGGGTCTCCTGATGGAAAGAGTCAACCATCGCCTATAGACACCAAAGATGTTAATGGTGCGTTGCTATCTTGTGGCGAGGTCTAATGCCACATGCATAAGTTTACCGGCTACCTTACCCTCCCACCCGGAACACGACAGCGAAAAGCACTGACGCTATTGCGGCAGGAATAGGTAAGGCGGTGGTACCAGACCCGGGCGAGACAATGCAGAACTCTACCACCTAGTAGCCACGATGGTAGTGACTCGATAGCCAAGACAGGCAGGTCGCCTTTTACGACCTGCCTGGCAGAACGGCAGTTGGCCTATTCTACAAAGGAGGCCGGGACCAACACGGCGAAAAGTTTCTCAGAATTGTCCCGTATTGTATATTCACGGGACAAATTACACTTACTGATCTAACCCCAAAGTAAGCAAATTATTTGTTTGTGTTATGGGTGTTAGTCAATGATACTTATACGTAGAATTACATATATAAATACTTTTACATACATATTAAACACCCAAACCCCGAAATACAAACATTTATGCTTATCACATAATTGCTTGTCCGCGTCGGGGATCGAACCCGAGCCCCGTCGATTGCGTAGTCAGAGTCGCTAACCACTCGACCAACGGGGCGGTCAAATATACTAATGCACAAACGTTTTATATACACAAATATTGTGAAAATGTAAGAAAAATATTTGATGGAAAAATAAGTTAGCTACAGCAAAAGTATGCAGAATAATCTCTTTAGTTATGGAAAAATTGATAAAAACGTGTAGGAAGGGAAAAAACTATAGAGCAGAATCATACCTTTAGCGCCATCTGTATTTGTAAGTAGAAAGTATTTTATTGTGCCCACTTTATACCTTGAAACAATATTTATATTATATTATTTCAAAGTATGACATGGTAAATTACATTTATTCTCTGTCTCTATTTAAACTATATAACAAAGTACTCTGTGGCTACCATTGAGACTAGTAGGTGGTACAATTTCGTAACGTTCCCCGGGTTTGATACCACCTTAGCTTTTGCTGCCGCAAAGGTGTATTATCTGTCACCGCCGTCTTTCGGTGTGAAGGGTAAAGAAACCGGTAAACTAGTGACTTAGATCATCACTACATTTAGAACAGCTTGATACGACAGCATGATAGAAGCTGGTAAACTAGTGACTTAGATCATCACTACATTTAGGACAGCTTGATACGACAGCATGATAGGAATGAATTTCTTTAAAGTTTCACTGAATCTTAGCCAAATAGTGATTATTTAATCGTTTCTTAAAACAGTATAAGTTTTGTGCTTTTCTAATATTTACTGGTAGTAGAGTTTTAGTCCCTTAACAACAAATGAAACATTATAAAATTTAGTCTTCTGAACAGGCATTTACAAAAGTAGATTTTTAGATGGACGGCTGTCTTTATAAGGAGAATTAAGAGACGTAAATTTACTCTTAAGGAACAATGGCAATGTGTTTATAGGTACTACTTCAGTGAATTTTTTCACAAGTCAAAACCAACCGTTTAGCCGTCAGAGTTGACTCTAACAAAAATAGCATTTAAAGCTTAATTTTTCACAAACAAAAAAAAAATGATCCCTTAATCGAAAAATGTTTTCATAAACCCGCAATATTTTTTGAATACCTATCCAATGATACCCACACTTTGGGGTACTCGAGAAATAAACATCCCCACTTTGCGTGTATAGGAGGTTATTATCTAAAAACATAATTTTCTATATTTTATTTTACCACTATATTGGATTGGTTAATATGTACTGTTGGGTTCGTTTTTAATAGTAGACAGTTTGACGTACATAGATGTTTATTCTTTCATTATTACAGCAGAATGACCCGAGTAGGCCGATACAAGGTATTTTATAGTATCACAAGTTTTACAATAATTAAAAGTAGGGTAGATTGCAAAATGTCAACTTCAAACAGATCAGTTCAGATGGCACCACTTCCAAGTTTATAATTTGATATAACGATTCCACGATGTTGCGGAAGTGGCGCCACTGTAGTGCAGCATTTTGATAACAAATTCTAATATCTATTATGCGAGATAAACGAATATTAATATTACATTCAAGCATTATTTACAATATTATTTATATTACAAATAAATATACCTAACATTACGTTCGAAAGAAATTACAGCTTTCTAGTACGAATAATTTCTGAGCTAGGCTGCGCACGGATGGACGGTCATGGTCATAAAAAGAGTTCCTAGTTGACTTCGGAACCCTAAGAAGGGGAAAACCCTAACGCGCTAGCTCAGTGGAAGTACGTCCCATAAAAAAGTACCTAAGAAGGGGAGTTTCCTCTTTTTAACCCATAAGGGTCTTGACGTTAATAATGTATGTACGTTTTTACCGTTCTATCGCAAAATATTTCGTAGTAACACCTATTCATTTCTTAGCACTAAACTAACTAGGCAGTCGAGAATTGATATTAATTTGTTGATCCAATAATTTCCGGAAATGATGCGTCACGTGCCGGACTAAATAAACTTTTAACTACATTGAGGTCGTACTATCGCAAAATATTTGAAAACAACAATACGCTGTTAACATAGTTAATATAATTGATTATTATAACTAACTAATGGTTACCATGATTCAACTAGCATTTTTTTATAATATACCAAAAAAACAAGCATATAAGCTGTCGATGATAACCGTCTACGTACAATGGCTAACAAAAACTCTGTTTGACCCGAAAAATGTATATCTGTAGTTAGGCCTATAGTCAAAATAATAATAAAATGATTCTAATAAAAATATTATGGTATTTTAAAATATTTGTAGTTACCCTTAATTTCCCTAAAATTTAGCGAATATTTTAAACTGGACAATACTACGTTGATCAGCGGCCTTTGATTTAGTATTCACCTACGTATCTGCCGATAAGTTTTGATCGACCTTTTTTGCCAAGGTAATATTTTCAAATATAATTAAAGATTAATTATTTTGACCAAGGAAAATTTATCTACATACGTGATACTATATCTTGTTACTTAGTACTTTTCATTAATTTTCTATTCCTCAGAATGATAAAGAAGACGCTCTTTTTCTTTACATAATTACGAACGTTTTCCACGAGTGTGAAATTAATGCACAAGACATTATATAATTATCATAAACAACTTCAGTAAGTAGAATGTCGCTATTAATTCCTTGAATTTCGCGCAACAGATATATTATGACGGAAATACTCACTAAACGACCCAAAATTAACAATGATTCAGCGACTTAGCGACGCATGATAACTATCCATTCACTTTTATTTCTATCTTTCTGTTATTTCAATGTTCTAATTTTGGAATTAATTCAATAACTCTCTATTTATAGTACTTTTTGAATCTTTTTTTTATATTTTAACCTTAAACATTTCGACAATTATTGTTTCAAACAGCTTTAGAAGTTTAGAACTGCTTGATCTTTTGCTTTTATTTTAATGTTATAATTTCGAAATTAATGCAAAAATTCGGTATTCTATTCATTTAGCCCCGATTTTAGAAAATCGCGTTTTCACCAGATCTCCACGTTTTGAGATCCTAGGAACCTTTTTTGACTATTTTACGGTGACGACGGTATGTCTGTATTTAAACAGGTCATTTAAAATAATTATATATTCAAGATGAATATATAAAAAGTTAATGATAAATATTTTTTCACCAATTTGCAATTATACTGCGATAACCGACATCTTATTCTTTTATTTTTCTGAAATACTGTATTCATATTTTATCAAGTTAATCCACATGCTATAAATATAACCTAATATTAGTGTGTCGCTATCAAAGCAAAGAAGCCACTTCAGTATATTTCCGTGGTTTTTGTAGTGACAAAGAGATATATTAAGACGGAAGCAATCTAAATCAGGGCTTTTCAAGTCATATATGTTTTCAAGACATAAAATTATTTTATAGAATGACATATATATACATACAATACATAGCTATTTAAACCAAAAATATATGTCGAATGCTTACTCTATATTTTTAAACGTTGAATGAACAAACTGCGTCCATGATTCAATATATTTGTAACAATAACAAAAAAGAACAATGTTTTTTACAACATCAGGAATTTGTTTATTTATTTATTTTATTTAATACTTTATTGTACACAATTAAAAGAGAAGTAGTACATAGAGAATTATTAAAAAAAAATTTGAGTTAGTTTCAATATATTATACTTTCAATTTCAACTGTGGACATTTGGTGAAATTCCATTATTAATTGAAAAAAAAAACCACTAAATAATTCACTTTTACATTTATTTCATGATACACATTCATGTAGTTTTGGTAAATTAATCAACAGGTTTCGAGTTTTAAAGAATTCAGAAGGCAATATAATTCACTGACAATTTTCGATGTTGTATACATTACATGTAATTCACGAACCACTTTCAGAATTCAAAAGAAATTATGTAACGTCCTAAAGATAATTAAAAAATTCAGCCCAGTTAATGGTGGGCCACGTGCAATGTAGGGTTCCGTAGTAGCCAGTCACAAAAATATGAACTAAGAACACGTCTTGTTTATTGTTTAAACTATAAACATTTGATTTAAGTTAATGCCAATGACAGATATATCCACAATACAGGCTCATCGCTTATAATAATTTCTCCAAGTAAGTACATTTTATAAGTTGATCGACTATTATTCGGTAACTTGTAAACCCTACTTAGCCTTAATAGCTTTTCTTTTAACTTAATTGTAGATATTATTACCGAGATATTTTCACACATCCGAAATCAATCGTTTAGTTGGCAGATTAAGCAATGAAATTGGCACTTTACAGCTTAATATTTCCCAAAGACTACCTAATCAAACTATGTTATTCTATTCCTACAATATTCTTAAAAAACTATTCAACGATACCCTACATAAATCAATAAATAAAATAAATAATAAGATACGCGAAAAAATAAACATCCACACTTTACATGCAGGGGCGATATCCTACGAGAATATTTTTCAAAATTTTAATTTGCCACTTTATTGGCGTGATAAATATGTATATTCATGACAAATTAAAGTTTTCTAGTACCTAGGATCTTTGAACTACGCTGCGGACAGACGGACGGATGGATGAACATTGCGAAACTATACTCAAAAGTAAGTGTATTAGTGTACCGAGTAAGAATCACATGCACATAACCCCCATGTTAAATGCGGCCCGCTAGACATAGTTTGGACAGGCCTAGTCTAAATGACTCAAAATTAACGATGATTCAGCGAGCCAACGACGCATGGTGGTCAACCATTCACTTTTGTTTCAATCTTTTTTTATTCCAACGTACCAAATTAGAAATTATTTAAATTAACACAATTAAAGTGAAGAACTTGTTATTTCTTTGTGTCTGAAACGTTCCATCTTACTTTAATATTGGCTTTTACCAAACTTATTCCTTATATCATACGATAGCAAACAAGAAGATAAATGTAATAATCTCTCTTGATAAATATAATAATCTACGTCTTTAGGAAGCAAAGTTTTTACTAATGGGGTGAATATATAATACATGTATTTGATGTTACATTTGGCTATTTTGTCTAAGTGCGTGTGTGCAAAACTTTGCCACCATCAATAAATGCAGCAAATGCAAATAATGCAGGATAGCACCTTTGTGGTGTACACAGTTTTAGAGTCTAATCGATATCTATACTCTATACAAATAAATTAAATTGGAGTGTCTGTTCGTAATATTAACATAACCGTTTTTTACTAAATGCGTATGAATGTATACACGATACATATACCAAAACAGCTTTTTTTTACAATTTTTGTCTGTTTGTCTATTTGTTTGTTCCAGCAAATCTCTGGGACGGCTGCACCGATTTTGACAGGACTTTCACTGGCAGATAGCTGATGTGAGAGGGAGTAACTTAGGCTACTTTTTTTCGAAATTTTTTCACGCGGACGAAGTCGCGAGCTCAGCTAGTAAGAAACGCACGGTTAAAGTTTACATTGATGGAGCCTGCAGAAACCTAATATCTTTGCTTGCATGTGAATTGAGTGAGCACCGTCCAAATTAAATTATAAATATGCTAGCTATTTAGTAAAAGCTCTCAAACAATTGTTAAATTAATCTCGCAATTTGTAAAAAAAACATAAAAGAAGATAATAAGACACTTTATGTGTGCTCACTCAATCCTCACAGAGGATCGCCCAAATCTATGAATAGAACAGAATAGAATACAGATCTCCCAGTTAAGTATTTAAAATTTTACAAGTAATTTTATATGCTCGCTCAATCCACACACTTTCAAAAGTCCGATTTCCTATGCATCAGATGTGGGCTGAAATGTTATATTATATATTACACATCTAAGCTTTATAAAGAGCTATGTCGGTAAAATACTTAAAAAATCGCTAATATGGCACATTTTAGTAAGTGATAAAAATTAATATCTTTAATTCCGTAGATATGTGTTACAAAATCTTTGCATCCATACTTCCATACTAATATTATAAATGCGAAAGTCTGTCTGTCTGTCTGTCTATTTGTTACGTTTTCACGGCTAAACCGCTGGACCGATTTTCATGAAATTTGCCATGGCTATAGTTGAAGATCCGGGAAAAATGCGGCTCCCTGGAGGGCTGAAATAGGGGATGAAATTTTTATTAAAAGCTATTTGGATGACTTACTAATATACTCGCAGGCGAAGCTGCGCGGGTCAGCTAGTATTTTTATATAAAGATTTTGTACAACTAGCTAGCTACAATTTATTATAGGTATTCGTTTTAAATAATAGTAGGTATCTATTTTTAATGTTTTTATAAGTCGTCCCCAGTTCTTATAAGTTGCTGTGTTCCTTTTTTAATGATGATCTGGTTAGATTTAAGTCTTGTTATTTTTTGTAATATTTTAATAAGTGGTAGAGTTTTGAAACGTCTCACTCGGGTCTAGTACTCTAATACTACCGCCTTGCTTATTCCTGCCGCAATAGCGTCAGTGATTATCACTATCGTGCCTCAGTTTCCAGAGTAAAGTAGCCGGTAAACTAATACATGTGGCACTAACACTCCGCCACACGGAAAACGACGCATCTATAACATTTATTCAATATACGTGGTTTTATTTTTTCATCAAGATATTGTATATCTAATCTGTTATCTTCTGGAATTCTAAAGTACACATGCATCAAGTTCAAAAAATAATGTCTTCAAAATAAGAAAAAAGTATTATTTTTGCTATTTAAAGGCGATGATTGCCTCTTTCTATAAGTAGAGCTATCTGCTTTTCTGTTATCCTACATGTTATATAAAAAAGCAACAAACACATATTCAAACATTTGTATCTATATCACTACATAGTATAAAACGAAGTCGCTTTCTCTGTCTGTCTCTATGTCCCTATGTCCATATGTATGCTTAAATCTTTAAAACTACGCAACAGATTTTGATGCGGTTTTTTTAATAGATAGATTGATTCGTGAGGAAGGTTTTAGTATATAAACCTTTCCGATATTTCCACGGGAACAAAAGCTACGCGGGTGAAACCGCGGTCAGATCGCTAGTTAATAAAAGATGACAAAACTTTTGTTTAGGAGGCGAGATGAAAAATAGACTAATAAATTGTTATTGTTTCTTACAATAACTACGTCAGAAGACAACACAGATAATGCAACAGTATGACGACTAGGTACCATCCATAAACATCAAGTCGATAGTCGTGACCACAAATTAACCTGGTTACGTCTTTCAAGTTAATTTCTTAGGTTATCAGTTATCAGTTTAGCTTGGATTTACACCCAGTTATACAAAGTTATAGTCCTACCGAAGAAATGAAATCATTCTAGTATTTTTTTAACCTTAGCTCTTTATTCGACCTGATTAAATAGCGCAACATGACATATTTTATTCTTTAACCGATGAAAAAACGGAGGTTAGCAGTTTGATAAATAAGTAATACAAGCTGCAGCGTGCATCCCGCGCCATTATAAAAGTTATTGATGAATCCCGCGGTAACAAATCAATTTTCCGGGTTAAAAAGTAGCCTATGTGCTATTCCAGATCATCATCTACGTGTGTTTTAAATTTTATTTAAATGAGTTCAGTAGTTTTTGCGTGATTGAGTAACAAACATCCATCCATTCATCCAAACATTCAAACTTTCGTATTTATAATATTAATAATTAATATAGATTGTTGGAATTGGATAATATTTGAGCATGATAATATTTTTAGGCGTTCAAGCACATGCACTAAATTTCGTGTGTATTTGTGAGCATTTGATCATCTTTGGTATTTATTGGCGATAGTTTCTCTTTCCATCAGGAGATGTGGTTGTTTGCTACTTAATAATATAAAGAAATAATTGGCCAAGCGTATCGACTACTAGGTGATAGAGTTGTTTTATCCTGCAATATTTCGTGATAGCTTTGTATTTCGCCAATTGAATAATCTTCTTATTTCTTAATTTAAATTTTTAACTTCGATTTGATGACTAGGATAGGGCAGATTTCCCAACCTCAACCATTGTATACATATGTACACAATGATTAAGGTGGGAAAAATTAAGGTGGGGTTATGTATACAATGCCCACAAAGTAGAGTTTAGATATGTCTCCCCCGGAGTCGCTGTTTTAGCCAAGCAATTCAGTAAACTTATGCATATGGCATTACTGCCTTGCCTATAGTTATCGGTCCCGCTGGACGTATGTTTTGCGACCCTACTACAATTCCGTGGGATCTAATTTGATTCCCGACAGGGAAAATTATTTGTTTGATGAGCATAAATGTTTGTATGGATTTCTAGGTTTCAGTTTATATATATATATATATATATATATATATATATATATATATATATATATATATATATATATATATATATATATATCTATATATATATTTATATATATATATATTTATATATATATATATTTATATTTATATATATATATATATATATATTTATATATATATATATATATATATATATATATATATATATATATATATATTTATATATATATATATATATATATATATATATATATATATATATATATATATATATATATATATATATATATATATATATATATATATATATATATATATATATTATAAACTAGCTTTGACCGCGACTTCGCCCGCGTTTATATAAGAAATGAAAGTAGCCTAAATTACTCCTTATTACATCCACTATCTGCCATTGAAAGTCACGTCAAAATCGGTCCAGCCGTTTCAGATATTAGCCGGCACAAACGACCAGACAAAAAATGAAAAAATGTTATTTTGGTATATGGACCGTGTATACATCCATAATATTCATTTAGTAAAAAACAGTTATTTTAATATTAAAAATAGACACTCCCAAGAAAACCAATTGTCCAAATGTTTATACACCAATTCTTAAAATAACCCAATGACTAATTGGTAGTTATCAACTGCGATTGATACCATGGTCAGGGGGCTCTACCCCGAAACCATTTTCTCACTCCCAACCAAAGGGCCTGTGAGAAAACTATGCGATTACAGACACTCCAATTTTATTTATTTGTATGTGTAGATTTTTAAGGATAGATAGATATATAGATAGATGTTACTCAGTCTAATTTTTAGTATGAACTTCGAAATAAAATTGGTATATAAAACACTTTCCTGTTCAATAGCTACGTTATGAACAAATTTCAAATCAAGCCATTGATTAGTTTTGGAGTTTTGTGTACACAAACACACGGAAGCTAAATTTTTATATATATACAGATTATATAACTACTATTGAATAATTAAAAGTATACTTACAATTCTCAGCCTCATTATAGTCAGATTTATCACAAATTAGACAATAGAGCAATTTGTTTATAACTATGAAACAATCGAAGCGCTGTTTCGAAACACGCACATCGCAACAACCGTCTTCTCCGGCACTGTTGTTAAAAGTGACAGTTTATTTAAATAGTTTACAGTACGCTAATATCGTGCAGTTTAAAAAGGTATAATTTATAAATCAAACTATTACTTCATGCCTTTGAGACACTTATCTCTGCGTTGATTTTAGCTACACGTGTATAAACGTGTAGCTAAAATAATATATTATATAGCACGTAATAACGTGCTATTCTACAGCAGTAATTTTTAAACTGGATCTTGTCTTTTCTTTTATAACAAACAAGCAGATGGGTCTCTTGATGGAAAGAGTTAACCATGGCTTATAGACACCAAAGAAGTTAATGGTGCGCTGTTATCTTGTGGCGAAGCCTTATCCCTATGCATAAGTTTACCAGCTACCTTACCCTCCAAACCAAAACACGACAGCGACAAGCACTGACGCTATTTCAGCAGAAATAGGTAAGGACTAAGGCGGTGGTACCAGACCCGGACGAGACAATGCAGAACTCTACCACCTAGTAGCCACGATGGTAGTGACTCGATAGCCAATCGGTCGACTTTTACAACATGCCTGGCAGAATGGCAGTTGGCCTTTTCTTCAAAGGAGGCCGGGGCCCGGGACCAACACGGCGTAATATGAAATTTTATAGATTGCAGAACTGCAGAACTCTACCACCTAGTAAACTAAGATCTCGAACTAGACACGGGATTAATTCAGTGGAAAATTAAATTGGGTTCCACAAAATAATTTATAATTGGTCATTAAATAATTCCTTAGTTAATTCATTAAAATAAGCATGTAATATGATTAATTATACTTACTAGGTGACCAGTGCAGAGTATCACCCACGAGTAATAACATATTAAGGTGATAATTTCATTCAATATTTCAAACCCTATTGTCGCACTTTAGATGTCGATTTTTGGAAATAAAAGTAGTTTGACGCCATCTCTTAAAATATTTCCGTGCCAAATTTGATCAAAATCGGTTTAGCGGTCTAGCAGTGAAAGCGTAACAGACAGACAGAATGACAGACAGACCGATTTCGCATTTATAATAATTAGTACGGATTAGTTGAACCGCGCAGCTTTGTTCGTGAGTAGAGTAATCAATAATGTCATAAATATTACATTTCATGCAAACCTTCATTTCCTATTTCAGGTCCTTAGGTGTTATAGGAAGGATACAGGTAGAGAAAAAAGTAGTAAATCAAAACATCAGTTTTGATTTACGTGAAAAAACTCTTTGTTTACAAATAGCATAGTTGAAAGATCTCATTCTTGGCCAAAGTTGTTATCACTGAGGTCGTTAGGGCAGATGGCGGGACAGTTACTACGTAGCCCGGACATGAACGTACACTTATACACACGGTATAATGTATAGTATCTTTAGCCAATAGATACATGTATAGACGGCATACGAGCAAGTAACTACTAGGTGGTAGTTGCGTAAGGTCTCGCCTGGGTATTTGGTACCGCCACCTTACCTATTCCTGCCGCAATAACGTTAATGCCTGTTGTTGTCGTATTTTGGTTTAGAGCAGCGTTTCCCATTTGCCGGGTCGCGACCGGTACCGGGTCACCAAAATAAAATACATTATTTTAAAAATACTACCTACAATCGATCGACTATTGATAGATTTTTGGTTATCTTGTCGTTAAGAATATACAAAATTAGCTCATCAAGCATACATATATACATACCTACAGATACATATATATCTTCACGCCAAATCCCTTATGGGGTAGGCAGAGAGAACCGAGTGCTATACGTCACGATCCTTGCAGCTTATCAAGCAAAACCTAAATTTTTATTGCCTTTTGTCACAACTTATAAATGTGAAACTGGGCTTTTAACGCTAGTTTACCTTAAAAATAAAAAAAAGAAACCGATTTGAAGTGAAACCAAGCCGTAGGATAAAACTTTCGTATGTTTCTGCGAACTTGGATTCTTTAGTAAAAAATAAGCAGAAACTCCATACTTCGCACTAGCATTTAGTGCCTAAATAGGCGATATCAGTGTGTAGTAGGTAGGTACTAATAAAACCTTTTTACTATTAATAAATGTGTATTATTTTACCTAATGGTACCATCTTGAGCTTAAAAGTAAGTATTATGTGGGTCATGAAGGGGTAGTGTGAAATTACCGGGCCATGGCAGAATAATATTTGGGAATTACTGGTTTAGAGGATAAAGTAGCCAGTAGACTTATGCATGTTGCATTGTCATCCCGACACACCGATAATCATGCGTGGTTATCAGTACGCCATTCATATTTTTAATGGCGCGCCATTAATATTTTTGATGAAGTCTATAGGCGATGGTTTCCATCAGGAGAGCCATCAACTTGTTTGCTTTATTATGACATAAAAAAAGATGACATATCCCTGTTATGATTTTTTTTTGCGGGCTGAGGGGATCGATGTGCAACAATGAATAATGACAAGAAATGCAAGAAGACTCTTTGCAATTTTTTTTATAAGATAGTTAACAAGCAGATGGATCTCCTGATGGAAAGAGTCAACTATTGCCTATAGACACCAAAGATGTTAATGGTGCGTTGCTATCTTGTGGTGAGGTCTAATGCATCATGTATAAGTTTACCGGCTACGTTAGCCTCCAAACCGGAACACGATCACTATCACTACAAGCACTGATGCTATTGCGGTAGAAATAGGTAAGGTGATGGTACCAGACCCGGGCGAGACAATGCAGAACTCAACCAACCAGTAATATGCATTTATTTTTAATCACCCAGTAAACTTAAATTCTTTCAATTCATTTAGATTGCAATCAATCAAATAATAATAATCAAAATATTTTATATTGTATACACTTTTAGGGTTCCGTGCCTAAAAAACGGGACACTTATAGTAGGTATTCACTTCGTTGACCATCTGTGTGTCTGTCAAGATCTTTTTTCTCAGAAATATGTAAAGGTATCAAGTCCAAATTTATATCAAATACTCGAATCTATGGTTCTTCTTAGCTGTGAATAAATCAAACTTGTAAGTCAACGCAATTAAAACATTAAAAAATATTTAAATTTAAAGATACAAAATTTAAAGGTGTATCAAAACCTTTACTTTCCATTGCTAGGTTAACTAAAAAATTATGAAATTTGGTAAGAAGCAATGCCTTACAGCACATGTAAAAGGAAACATCCGAAAACATCACCAAAGAAACGTGATCAAAAGATATGACCATTTATGTCGTATATTTGGTGATTTTTGGGATTTCAAAAGAGAATCAAAATCGATATCGTAATTCCCGTTGTCAAAAATCAAAAAACGCGATGAAAATATATGTCCGTTTGCTTGAAACCTGTGTGTGTGTGTGTATGTGTGTGTGCGTGCGTGCGTGCGTGCGAGCGTGCGTGCGTGCGTGCGTGCGTGCGTGCGTGCGTGCGTGCGTGCGGTCGGGCGGCCGGGCGCTCGGGCAGGCGGGCAGGCGGGCGTGCGTGCGTGCTTGCGTGCGTGCGTGCGTGCGTGCGCGCGTGCGCGTGCGCGTGTGCGTGCGCGTGCGCGTGCGCGTGTGCGTGTGCATGTGCCTGTGCGTGTGTGTGTGTATGAAAAATCTCATAACTTTTGAACGGTTGGACCGATCGAAATGCGGTTGATGCCATTCCATTGGATTCCGCTCAACGTAGATTTCTTGAAAATTTGAACCTATTCTATTCAGGAGATTTTGAGAAATTTTGAAAAACACAAAAAGTTTTTGGAAAAATAGTATTTTTTTAATGACTTCCAGATTTATATACCGATTGAGTACAAAAAATAGTCAACTCCATTCATCAACAAACTACGCTTAATCCATAAATTGCATTAAAATCGGTTTATCCGTTTGGGAGTAAGTGTTGACGAGTGTATTTTTTCGACATAGTATCGAAATTTTTCAACCAATAATTTTTTGCTATTCTACGATATTTTAGTACTAAAAAACTACGTCAAATGCTGTTTCAAAAATCAAAATCTAATCTAATTCTCAAAACTTATAGCTTTTCAAATATTAAAATTACGTTGTTTTTATCAAACTTACTTATTTTTTTTAAATAACTTTCAAGCTAATTGACCGTTTGAGATTGATTGACCGATCAAAATCGGTCAGTTTCTTTGTTATTTATCAATGAAGAAAATTAAAAATAAAATTCTTTTTGACATAGCATGGAAATTTTTCAACCTACCGATTAATTAGCTAAAGCAATATTTTAGACCTCAAAAATTAAGTTGAATGCCGTCATCGTTTTCAAAATATACAGCTTTTCAAAAATTAATATACTGTCATTTTTAATAAAATAGATGTTTGAACTGAAAAATCTATGCTTATATTTTTTACTCTTTTGAGCTTAAAATACCTTAATTTAGTGGGAAGTTTTAGGGATGGCCTGTAGGGTCAACTATTTACATATTTTTTAATTTGGTCAACGGGAAGTTCCTTATAGTAATAGATATAGAGTTCATTTTGAAATCGCAAAATATGCGACATAAATGGTTATATATTTTAATCAGATCTTTTTACAGCTGAGAGAGACTGTATATTTGAGAATTTGATATAAATGACAACTCGATAACTTTACGCGTTCCTGAGAAAAAGGGTCTTGACAGACAGACAGACGGATGGAAGTGATCCTATAAGGGTTCTGTTTTTTCCAAGTGAGGTACGGAACCCTAACAAATATAAATGGAATTCCTTCGGTATTCTTCGCATCAGGCATTCAACCTCCTCGTTAACTTGCCCTTTTATAACTGTTTTTTTTTTAATTAAGCAATTTTTATCTATATAAACTTTACACATTTTACTTCACACGTCTAGGTAATTGTTTTCGCCACAGCCACAGACAGGATTACAAAATTATTAACCGGGAAACAAAATTACCACCTCGTAAAATAGGTTTCAATGTAATCTACAGATTATATATTACATTATTGTATCCCGTTCACACAATGTATATAATTTATCCGAGCATTCACCAGTATTGTATACTCTTTGGCGTTCACAATACTTTAATGTCAAAATAAACTGCACATATTTTCATGTCAAAATTAACGGTAAATAATATCAAAATTATCAAGTCACATTAATTAAAATATTTAAAAAATAAATAGCTAATAATGATTCAACTAAAACTGTAAAAAATGATAAATAAAGTTTTAATGTTGATTCTGTGTGTCTTTAACATCCATCCTGGCCAAAGATGCAGACTAAACAGTCGTGCGCATTTTGGGGAACCTCTCCCTGTTATGATCCGTAATGAAAAGTTATTAGAACCTACCGATGATCAAGGAAACGTGGATTTACGGCAAGGAGACGTAATTACATTAAGTTGTGAACCATCAGGATATATTCATCATCCAAGTTCTATACGCCAAGTCGAAACCGCGGATATAACATGTGAAGGAGACATCAATTTTAAAAATGATGATTGGCTTAATGGTACTGCTCAATTTTATTTATTTAGATGCATTGATCCACCTAATTATGTAAGTCGCAGAACGGATCGATCTTGCTATGGAAATAACTATATTTTTGAGGTAGGTTATAGAGTTCAAAATCGTTTTTATCCTCTATACGAATCATGCTTTGATGAAAGATATTTGAATGCGATATATTCTAAATATACCCAGAAACCATATAATGCTATGTACCAAACTAGAGTTGATAGACCTTACTTTATAGATGATAATAACTTCTATGGGAGAATTCCAGTCCATAAACTGTTTTCTCCACCAGGCCAAAAAAGTGCTGTCGCTAGACTAGTTGGCTCAGTCGTTGAGCGTTATTTCACATACGACCAGCATCTTTCTAGAGGACATCTTGCCGCTAAAACAGATTTTGTGTTTGCGTTTGGAGAACGAGCTTCATTCCACTATGTAAATTGCGCACCGCAATGGACAGGATTTAATGGAGGCAATTGGAATACATTAGAAGTGGATCTCAGAAATCATATACACAATGCTGGCTATAATACTATTATATACACTGGTACATATGGTGTAAGTCAGCTATTTGACGCTCATGGAATAAGGGTAGACATCCACCTAGATACAGATATGAATAATAATCCAGTAATACCAGTACCTAAATATTATTACAAAGTTGTTTTTGAAGTAAATTCGAAACGGGGGATTGCTTTTGTAGGAATTAATAATCCATATTATACAGCAGACGAAGCTAGAAGTCACTTCTTTTGTCGTGATGTTTGCCGTAATAATACACAGTTTCGATGGTTGTCATGGTATCCCGATGACCCCGCCAAGGGCTATACATTCTGCTGTACTGTTGAAGACTTTACAAATACGGTACGGCATTTACCTCACTTCGAAGTAGCAGGACTCCTTACATGAATTGATAGTATTTCTAAGTGAAACATGGTATCTTGTATTTTATATATTATGAAGTCTATGGTTTACAAAGATAATAATATTTATAACCTAACATTTAAAATTACCTTATTTTATCTATTGTATGAGTAAGATTTATGCAACGGCTTCTAAATTGTTTAATTTACCCAGTCGTCTGTGGTATATAAGCGCCTTTATTGTGTTAAAAGCAATAAATCAAAACAAGCAGATTGCTTTCCTGATGGAATTTAAGAGACTACCATCTCCTAAAGACACCAAATGTGTTAAAGGTGTGTTGCTATCCGTGTAGCGAAGTCTTAATGTCACTTTGCATAAGTTTAGCGGCTATCTCGTTGGCTTTAGGCGTTAAGGGTAGCCTAAGTACATTTTTTGTGCATAAATATAAATATAATGTGATCACGCTCGGCCCGGTAGGCAGAGTAGATAAACCGAATGTCTATACATTTTGCAGTTCACCAAGATTCACCGGCTTATGAGTTCGCAAGATGCGTGGTGATCGCCGTTTTTTACCGACTTGATAACGATTATCGACTATTTCTAGTGATAACCCTGGACCGACGTCTTGAAGTGCTCATCCGAGGCATAAGTTTGGTGTAATATTACCCGCCAGACTCCGAGGTGTTAATAAAATTTTGGATTCTGGAGAAAAACCGGGTCTGGGTCGATATATAAGAACCAGTACGGTCTGTTACGAGTAATAGCGTGTAAATACCATTGTGCCTCAGGTGCGCCTGAAACTGTAGTAGGCCTTTGTCACGGATCAAACTGGATACGCCTTTAAAAGCAATATTTTAAGTTGTCAGCTTAGCTTGAAAATAAAAATAAAACAGCCCAGAAATACAGAACCATAGAAAGAAGATGATGAAATAAAATCGTTCGGCGCGATAAAATAGCATAACATGGTATATTTCAATTTTTTCAATATACGGGCTGTTAGTGTAAACGCCATTATCCTTGAAACCAGTGGTTTGGTTTCACTTCTAAACGGCGAAAGAAAAAGATATTGAATTCACGTTTTAGAAGCAATGAACTCGTGCTTTTCCGAGTTCGTTGCTTCTAAAACGTAAATTCAATGAAAAAAAAATTTGAAGTCTAAATTTTTCCTCAACATTATTTCACTCTATACAAGTGCACAGCAAAGTGGACGGAGCTCGGGAAACACCGCTTAATCAGACACCGCAAGCCACGCGTACATAATATCCACGAATTTACGGACGGTGTTGGACAGAAACTTTCTTATATTTTTGAAAGGAAATAACGTTTTTTTATTTTTAAAATCACATAAACATATTTATAATTAAGTCAACTGCCTACAGTTTTAGTGACAACGGTGTTTATCCTTACACCCTGTATATTTCAAGCGAAACACTTACAAGTAGGTATTAGGTATATAGGTATATAATATAAACGGCTACATGTTCCCCGTTCAGCACCGTGTCTATTAGTATTTGTGTGATGGGCAAGCTACAGCGTTACAATATAGGTATATAAAATGCTACAATGAGTTCACTATCTATCGTCTCTATTATTATCAACTGCTACACCAGCGATTAGTGTTGCCATTTAAACCTAAGAGAACTAGTTTGATGATATCTATTTATTCCGACAGTCCCTTAAGGGTTGAAAAAAAATATTTAAATCCGGATCTTCAACTACATGCTTGCTAAATTTCATTTCAATTTTTTTAAAATTCAAATTTATCATAAAAATAGACTTTCGCATTAATAGTATTAGCACAATGTAAAAAAGTATACAGGGCGGTCCAGACCACCCGACTAGGCTGATGACTGTGGAGAGTTAAAAAAAATGAAAACGAAAAAACACGTGTTCATTATTTTTTGAAACTTTATCCAACCATGCCAAAAACAACCCCCACCCCTAATCCCCTAGGGGTATGGGGTGCAACTTTAAAAAGTCAAATGGAAACCCCTACTTTTCATTGTAGATTTCGATCTGTGAGTTGGAAATTTCGCCATCTACTAAAAATCAATAAAATTTTTTAGATAAAATGTTTGTTACTTGATTTTTTAAAGTTGCACCTCCTACCCTTATGAGGGGGTTTAGGTCGGGGGTTTGTATTTGGCATGGTTGGATAGAGTTTCAAAAATTATGAACACGTGTTTTTTTGTTTCAATTTTTTTTGAAACTGTCCCCAGTAATCAGCATGGACGGGTGGTCTGGGACGCCTTCTTGTTAGAGATGTCTAATTTTATATATATATATATATATATATATATATATATATATATATATATATATATATATATATATATATATATATATATATATATATATATATATATATATATATATATATTATATATATTATATTTATATATATATATATATATATATATATATATATATATTATATATATTATATTTATATATATATATATATATATATATATATATATATATATATATATATAATTTTTTTTTTTTCTCGAATGTGTTATTTTATCGAAAATGTGTTTTTTCATTTAAGTATTAGTACAGGCGATGGAGAAATTTTTCCTGACCTAAATTGCAGAAGTATATTTTATGGATAGTTTCAGTATGACATATTGAATGTAAATGCCCAAAATACATACAAAAAGGGCTGGAAGTGCCGCGAAAAACCTTTTAAGAAAGTTTTTTAAAATAAAAAATCTGTAACACGGTTGACCCCGCAGACCATCCCTGAACTACCTCCTACCTACCTCAAATACAATTTTAAATATTGCTGTCATCTTCTGAAATCTCACCCTCTTTTTCTAACACAGCTGTATAAAAAGAGATGGCGAGCCCTCATAAAATGAGATATAGCATGATATAACGTATTTGTTTCAATTAATACGAGTACTAGCTCCACCTATACGGAATATGACACATTCTAGTCATTAATTAATTATTATGCTATTGTGTGACGGATACATGAGCTTTATGATAATTAGGTTATTGCATAATGAAGCACTGGTCTGAAATATTAGTATGGACATCGATTTACTCGTCAGTCCCTAGTCATAAGCAGTATGAGACTTTCTATGTCATTAATTGTCTATTGTTCGACGGGCACTTGAGTTTTATGATAACTGGGTAAAAAAGTACCTTCACGCCCGTATCCCGGTAGAGGTTGGCAGAGGTACAACAAGTGCATCCAAGATTAGCCGAATATACTTAGTCCCACAATGTGATAGGTGGCATAAGCCTATCGCCAATTGAGAACCAGTCTATCCCGGGCAACGTTGAATTTATCAGAAAACTGTAAAAGGACATTTTTGAATTGCCCGACCTGGAAATTGAACCTGGAACCTTTTGTGGTCAACACCGACACTGGACAACTAGACCACAGAGGCGATATCTAGGTAATTAGAATTATCTAAGCTAAACTAGAATTATCTGAATTATCTAAGCCAAAGCCACAGCATTTTAGACCTGTGCCTTATTAGAAGCACAGGTCTGAAATGGCATCGCTTAGGCGATTCGTGTTTTGCGATATCGCTCAACGAGAAGATTCTTGTTTTGCCTACCACTTCGTTAAATCGTGAATATTCTGTCACGATTAAGTTCATCTCTCGTTTTTGGAAGGAAGGAAAAAAAGAAAGGAAAAGACTAGGTACACTAAATAGGCTATGCAAAATCTTTATTCCTGATGAAATGAAGCAATTTTAACATTGACGGTAGTTTTTAAAATAAAAGTACTACCATAGAACAAATCTATACAAATAAATAAAATTGGAGTGTCTGTATTATTAAAATTTCCGGTTTTAACTAAGTGCATATGGATGTATACACGGTACATATACCAAAATAACACTTTTTACGATTTTTGTCTGTCTGTCTGTTTGTTCCGGCTAATCTCTGGAACAAGTGGACCGATTTTGACGGAACTTCCCGAAACTATAAGAGATCTACCAGTCAATAAATTTAAAAAATGTGTTAAAACAAAACAGTGTAAAAAAGGATATAAAATCTCAGATTATTTAGAAGACAAATAATCCTGGGATTAATTGCTCCTCATACCGATTTCACATATATTTTTTGTAATATTGTGATATTGTAAAAAAAATAGATTATATGAAAAATACTAGCCCGCTGAGTTTCTTCTACCGGATCTTCTCAGTGTGTGGCCGCGTTTCCGATCCGGTAGTAGTTTTTAAAAAATATGTTGACGTGTAAAAATAACTTGTAAAAAGTTTTATCGAATAAAGTACTTCTGATTTCTGATTTTACAACTAGTTCATTTTATTTTACACTAGCTGTACCTTTGAGATCATTAATTTGCAATTATAAAATTTTTTGGTAAATTCTACGGGAACAACAAATTTTTCGGGGATAAATATTATTCTATGTGCTATTTCAGGTTATTCACGGTTATTGTATATATGTGTTCAAATTTTATCCAAATCGGTACAACTGTTTTTGCGCGATTGAACAACAAGAACAAACATTCATATATCCAAACATTTAAACTTTCGCATTTATTTTATAAGTTATATATAAAATTCTCGTGTCACAATGTTAGTTACCATACTCCTCCGAAACGGCTTGACCGATTTTGTTTGAAATTTTATATGCATAATCAGTAGGTCTGAGATTCAGCTACTATCTATTTTTCATACCCCTAAATGATAAGGATTGTCCACCTCTAACATTTTTTTTTTATAATGTGGCATTAAAAATACATACAACCCTACATTTTCTCCCTTCTACCATCGACCGTATTTTTAAAATAATCCATACTAATATTATAAATGCGAAAGTAACTCTGTCTGTCTGTCTGTTTGTCTGTCTGTCTGTCTGTCTGTTACGCTTTCACGACCAAACCACTGAACCGATTTGGATAAAATTTGGTACAAATATAATTTGAGACCCAAGAAAGGACATAGGATAGTTCTTATCCCGATAATCCCACGGGAACGGGAACTATACGGGTTTTTATTTTAGAATTTTTTCCAAGCGTACGAAGTCGCGGGCACAGCTAGTAATTTATATGGCAAAACAACGTTTGTCGGGTCAGCTAGTATTAATATAGATTAATATAGAAATAATACATTATGTATTTACTTTAATAGCAATACAATATGTGTTACATTTTACAAACAGTTAATGACAACACTCTTTCTTACTTGATGATCTCTGCCTATCTCACTTACTATATAATAATAAATAAATAAATGATAAATATTCACGGAACAAATTACACTTACTGATCTAACCCCAAAGTAAGCAAATTATTTGCTTGTGTTATGGGTGTTAGTCAACGATACTAATACATAGAAATACATATATAAATACTTTTACATACATAATAAACACCTAAACTCGGAAATACAAGCATTTATGCTCGTCATTCGATTGCGTAGTCAGGGTTGCTTACCAGTCGACCAACGGGGCGGTCAAATAATTATACCTAATATACAAAACAAGGTACACTAGGGATAGTGTGTTTTTTTTATTTCACAAGATAGCAAACAACTCCAACAAAATAACAAAAAATGGTTCTCTTGATCCAAAGGGAAACCATTGCCTATAGACACTAAAGATGTTAATGGTGCGTTGCTATCTGTGTGGCGGAATGACAATGTCACATGCATAAGTGTACCCGCTACCTTACCCTCCAAACTGGAACACGACAATGACAAACATTGACGCTTTTGTGGCAGGAATATGTAAAACGGTGGTACCATATACCGTGAAACGTTGTGGAACTCTACCGCCTAGTAGTCACGATGGTAGTGACACGAATAGCCAATAGGTAGCCTTTTACGACCTGCCTGGCAGAACGGTAGTTGGTCCCTTCATCTTCAAATTCAAATTTCTTTGAATTTGAAGAAGAAGGGATTCTTCAAATAAAAATTCTTCAAAGGAGCCTGGACCAACGCGGGGAAAATTAAAAAAAAAGTACCTGATTCTTTTCATACAGTAACTATTCGGATATGGTCGGGTAATGAGGACCTTTTGCAAATAAATAATTAAAAATATTTCTATTTTAAGAAAAATAGGAAGTGCTGTACCATTTTGAAATTTCTATTAAACGAACCATTTCTAAGATTTCGAAGTCACCTTGGAACTCTCGTTGTTTCGCCATCCGTTCGTCTGTCCGTTTGTCCGTTCGCAGTTTAGCTGAGAGGTTCCTAGAAAGAAAGCTGTAATTTTTTAGCATGAATATACATACTCTACTCGTATTAGTGATGCCAAAAAAGTGATAGAATAAAATTTTGAAAAATATTTATTAGGGTACCTCCCCTATACAAAAAGTGTGGATATCTTTTGTGTACCCTTTAGTGAGGGATATCGTTGGGTAGATTTTTTAAAATGTTGCAGGTTTGTATAAAACAAATTTTTTTTTTGATTTAGAGATCCGTTCGTGAAATATTAAAATTTATAGTGCTAATTTTTGGTACAGCCAAATGTTCCCCCCTCTGCCAGCTAAACCATTGGTATGGACATGTGAAAAAGTTTACACAAGTAGAGTAGTACATGTATATAATGAAATTTAAAGGAAAACTATCATGCCTAAGTAGACTTTCCAAGTTCACGAGTAAAATGGACCAACTCATAAAACGTACTAGGAAAATTTTTAATATGCGGTGAAGTTATAGTGCGGAAATATCACATATTTAAAGTATCTTCACGCCCATATCCCCGAAGGGGTGGGCAGAGGTACAACAAGTGCACCCACGATTAGCCGAAGATACTTAGTCCCACAAATGTGATAGGTGGCAAGCCTATCGCCAACCGGGCAATATATATTATATATTGCCCGGTTGGTTATAGTATGAAGCCCGCTTCTTAGTCCGCATTATTGTGATGGGCAACTATAAAACCCTACATTGTACGTGGTTTGTCATACAATTCGCCGATTTTTATAAATAACTTGCTCAGGCTAGAATACCGTATGGTTTATAAACGATGAAGTGACAAAGTTCATTGACAATTGACTGATGTATTTTGACTATGATTCAATTAAATTTTTTCACAATTACTTTTATTAAATACATAATTTACAGTATGTAAAGTATAAAAGTAATTTATCGGCTTTTTAAACACAATCAATAGCGTAGTTACTAAGGATTTCGGAAGGAAGGAAGGAAATAAATTTGTAATCATGGTACCTAAAGATGTCTAAAGTGTCTAGAGATAAATTTGTAATCATGGTACCCAAAGTGTCTAGAGTGTCGATATTTAGCATTTTCAAAAATGTTCCTAATATTTCCGAACAATGTAACCAAACCAAGATTTTTTATTATTTTTACCAAAGCTGGTATAGCTTAGATTTTCGCCCCGTGTCAACTCAAAATTGAGTTTTGGGATATTCTTTATATAAATTATGGAATATTTTAAAAACCACCAAATCCAAAAATGCAAACATGTCTGCTTCGGGATTGCTGTCGGGTGTCAAGCCAGATTTCAAATTCAAATGAGCTATGTTATTTTGGAATTTTTTAGAAGAATAGACCACTTACTTATATGCCAGGCATTTCGTAAAAGGTAGATAATGGGCTGAACGTATTACTACCATCGTAACTGCTAAATCAATGGAGCAACGTCTTACCTAGTTTTAGTACTACGAACTTGAACGTCTTCAAGAGCGTCGGTACTTGTCAATATCGTGTCGTGCTTTGGAGGGTAACAAGTAGGCGTTGAACTTTTGCAATCCTTAATCAGATCTTTACCAATGTTAGTAAGACAGATCATTGCAATAAGCCGAGGTTCCTTCTTATCACACAGTTTGGAGTGTCGATGTTAGGAGTAGAGGTGTGGTGTATTTTTTCAAATAAACTATTTTATGATAGCGCGTTATAGACTATAAACTATATTTTTCTACGCTTTACGATGAGTATAGATAGCGCGCTATTATATAACGCTATGCGTTATATCATCCACCAGAACTCTAGTTAGGAGAAAAATAATTTATTATAGTCACAAAATAATGAAATGTAACGCAGTAAAACTGTCGCAAACGACTTCCAACTTACTGTATCTTTTGAATCCTGAATCAGACCTTTACCAATGTTAGCCAGACTTAGATCATTGCAGTGAACCTAGGTTCTATTTTATGACACAGTTTGAATGCAGGTTTTAAAAGACAAAGTTGCATAATATTTTATTACAATAACATAATAATTAAGGAACATAAAACCGCAACAAACGGCTTTCAATTTATTGTATCTCTAATATCCTGAATCAGATATTCGCCAATGTTAGTCAGAATTCGCCAATGTTAACAAGAATTCGCCAAGCCAAAATTTAATAAGCCAAGGTTCTATCCTATGACAAAGTTTTTAGTGCCAGTGTTTGTAAAACAACACAACAATTTAAACTTTTAAAAGTTGGTTGAAATGCAAACACAACTATACCTACTTTCCCTACATCTACATTTGTTACCATTAACTGTATTTATAAACAAACAAATTTTGTCCAAATAATGTGTATATTATACGGTATGCTTATGGATTATATCTAAGTAATTATACTATTATATAACAAACATTTTAAAGTGGGGATCATAAAAAGATACCTTCGAAAGAAAGAAATTTGAGTTTAAATTATAATTGACAAAGCGTCAGCTGGCAAGGTTCGGTAAATTAATAAATTAATTTCACATACATTATCCAAATCATTTAATATTATTCAGAAAAGCCGAACGAGAATTCATTTGCAAATTCACTCATTACTTAATGTAACGTAACATCATTTCTTAATATGTTTGTGATATATATTTCAATATTTAACGTTCAACGTCAGGTCAAGATGGTCTGTTAGTTATTGGTTGTGTGATTGTCCTAGTAAAATCTTGTGTATTGCGTGTTTTAGAGATGGGATCTTTATGGGTAAGTTTAATTTATTTGTAGTTTTTATTTTATTTGTAAGTAACAAAATGATATCTCGTTTTATTTAATAATTATTTATTATTTATTACCGTTAGGTATTATGTTTATTAGTAGTGTTATGTTTATGTGATGACTTTTAGAATTTCTGAATTTGAGTTTTTATTAATATTCTTAAATATTTATATACGTAATGGTATATACTTATAATAATCTATACATATAATAAAATCGTAGGAAAGTCAAAACTGTACATTGAATATTTTTTTAAAGAATACTTGGGGTGTGATCTACAATCGATATCGAAGCTAAAAATATAGTTATTAGAATTTTTGTCTATCTGATTGTCTGTTTGTCTGTATGTATGTCCGGGGTAAACTCGAAAAGTACTGCATGCATTTACTTTAAATTTTGCATGAATATTACTAACAGGTCGGGTCAACATATAGGCTATATATTATCACGCTATCACCTACGGGGGGGTAGCAGTGCGGAGTAAACGAAGTCCGCGCGGACGAAGTTGCGGGCAAAAGTTAGTAATAAATAATAATATATAAATATAAAAAAAAATAATAATAATAAATATTCACAGGACAAATTACACTTACTGATCTAACCCCAAAGTAAGCAAATTGTTTGCTTGTGTTATGGGTGTTAGTCAACGATATTAATACATAGTTTTACATAGTTTGTTTATGCTCATCACACAAATACTTATCCCCGTCGGGGATCGAACCCGAGCCCCGTCGATTGTGTAGTCAGGGTCGCTAACCACTCGACCAACGAGCCGACCGTTATACATGTATAATTATCTAATATAATTAATTATCTAACTAACACGTACATCATAATGAAATATTTTGCTTTTGGAGGTTCATTTCATGAATTTTTAAGCGATATTTACTTACCTGTTTATTTATATTTATACTAGTAATCATTTAAAAATAAGAACAAAATTAAATTTAAGAAAATTAATTTATATTATAATCATTGTTGTGTGTGTCAACAAAAACCCTGCTCGACCCGAAAGAGGGGTATAGTGGGTCAATGACTATTGAAAATTAAATAATATATAAATATTATTGTATTTTAAAATGATTCAAAATTAAGTTATTTTCCCTTTCATTAAACAAATATTTTGAAATGTATTTATCAATGTCTATAAAATAATTACACATAATTATATATATGATCGTAGGTATTTATGTGGCTGCTGAAAAATCCTTTGAGGATCTGATAAGGGTTTTGTTACTAACTCTGTATACACAGTGCCGGAAACGGCATTCACTTAATTGATACAGCTCCTTGGGAATATTTTATAGGCTGTACACAGAAAAAATATTATCCTAAGAAACTCAGTAGTTAGGACACAGGATATTTTTTTTCGATTTCATAATTTTTACACACGCTTTATATTTTGTTTACTTAACGTTTCGTTGTCATTTTTTCAATAACAATTTAGTACTATGCTAGTAATATCAATGAAGTTTTAATTATCTAACTAACAATCTAGTACCACACAAGTACTAAGTCCTACTAGTGTGGTACTAAATACGTACGTCGTAAGTACGTGTTATCGTAAAAGTGATAAAAGATGGAATCGTATCATCGTGATACACTATTATATATTAGTAAACAAATATTGCAAAGGCGAAATCAGAAATCAGAAGTAGGTACTTCTTATTCAATAAATCTTTTTACAAGTTATTTTGATGCGTCAACATTTTTTTTGTTTTGGTGGTGTTTAAAGTTTTGTATGTGTATGATATAGGTTATAACGAATAAGGGCGGCTTGTATGAAAATGCTTAAATGCATTTAGTCCCTTAAACATGTTTAGCAAATGTCAAAACAAAACGCCTTAAATGTTGTCACTTTAAACATATTTAGTGACTTAAAATGATTTAAGCATTTTGGTGCAAGTCGCCCTAAGTATGTTTGTATATTATATATATTATTATTCGTATTTTAAACAAAAACAATTATTTTATTATTGTTGAGTATTTATATGGACTATTGAAAGTTGTGTATATATTTAAAGTGATTGTGTCAACGACACATTGGGTAACTTCTTTTTCATGGGTTCTTCTCGTATCGCTACACATACATGTGTAGCGTTTCTAACCCTGTAAAATTGTTGCCCCATTAAAAGTGACTGTCAAGGTTTATTTCATTAAAAAAATCCCATTTGTGATAAAAATTGTAGCTTTCTTCACTTCTGAACATAAGCGTTAAACATGAAAAATTTCAAACATTTCCGTGCATGTTATTTTGCTTAAATAGGGATCCAAAATATTTGCTCTACTTTTATATATATATATATATATATATATATATATATATATATATATATAGCTATTGCACATAATACTTTAAAAGAAAGGTTTGTTTTTGTTTGTGATAGATAAATTTTGAATCTCTCAATCCGATTTAAATAAATTACGCTTCTTTATCAGCGCAAAACGTAAACTCTATTTAATTCAAGAGAAAGGACGAGGTTATCAATTTGGCTGTATATGCTTTTGTTTGTTATCACAGAAGTCGGTCATTTTTTTAATAATAATAAATGTTTATTATTCAGAAAATTACATAATCAGACTAAAATCTATAATTACTAGGTTTTCTTAGATATTTATAATATTACGTGTGCCTGAACTAGGAAAACCTGTGTTTCAGACTGAAAGAGCAAGTATACTTTATAACTAATAATATTTTATCATTTATACTACAATTAAACATATTATAACTTATACAAAAAAATATACATGTAAATAGGTAAAGTCTACTCTAACCTTATTAACAAATTCTCTGTCTCTTCGTACGACATTTATAAACCGATTTTGGAAATTCTTTTTTTGTTTAAGAGGATAAACTTCCCGTGTAGTCATTTTAATTTGGCGAAGATCTAATACAGTGCTCCGGAAGTATGGGAAACGAAAAGTCAGTTGCTGCAGTTTTACTGCGTTTAAAAAATATTATTATTTAAATTACCTATTTGTTACATTTATTTTTGAGAAATGTGTTTAAAAACTAATATTCCAAAATTCAACAGTACACACTCTGAGAAAATACACACATGCGTACGTAATGGTCCTAGGTTTAGACAGAGTATATTTCAAACATAATTTACGTGTTACTTTTTTAATCTGTTTAATTCTATAATACATTTTTTATTTATTATTTTTATGTGCTTTGTAAACTAGGGTAGATCCATCGAATATGTATTTAATAAATTTACTAATTAAAACAAAGGAAAGTCTTGACTCTAGAGAATAATTTAAACGGTGTAAAATTGGAACTACGGACTTCACATCTGCTGTACCCATAGATCTACACCAAATTATATGAGACCATGTATTCATACTAATATTATAAATGTGAAAGGAAATCTGTTTGTCTGTTTCTTCTTCACGCCTAACCGATTTGAATGAAATTTAGTATAAAGATATTTTGAGACTCATAAAAGGACATAATATAATGGTTTTATCCCGGAAATCAAATGGAGACTGGAACTATGCGGGTAAAACCCGGCGTTGTTTATCTTTTAAACTACGGTAATTTATATAAATTTTTACACACGGACAAAGTCGCGGGCACAGCTAGTATTGCATAAACTCCCAAACAAAATATAATTTCCAAATTGGATAATGAATGAGTTCTGTGGTATACAAAATATTTCTATATCAAAAAATATATTTTTATAACAAGAATTGGTATAGAAATTAGAAGTCATGTTCCGTGGGCTTAGACCATCGATAAAATAATGGCAGATAAAAATTGCCAAAACAGAATTACAATAATTTAAAATGCGAACGTGGTAATGTTAAGGTGTGAGACTGACCTACATTGAAGTAGGTATCACGATGAAAACATCCTGAAATGATGAAACTTCTTTGTATAGAATTGTGAATTTAAAAAAGCAAGTTAAGTTTTTATAACAGTTTGTATGAATATTGATGTAAGGAGCTTGGTGCCTGCCCTACATATCTATCTACCTACTCTGTAAGAGATTTAACTTGAAGAAATATGTGTGTGTATGTGTATGTGTGATATAGAACAGGTTCCACTGCAGTGGAAACTTCTAGTTGCGCATTTTACAGCAAATATAACTATGGATGCTTAAAATTTATTTAATAATTTTGATATTATTAAATATTAACTAAATTATTAAAACGGCTAAAACGAGTTGGCATTCCCTCTCTGTCTCTCACGGGACACGAGATGGGAACTTATCCCACACAACCAGATGGAATATTTCGTGTTGCCTACTAGTCGAAATTTACATCGATTAAACTTAAATTCAGCCTTTTTATTTACTTAGTTAATTTTCTCCCACAAAAGAATTACTAATTTATTTATTAAATTTTATGTTATTATAAAAATTATTTTTATTGCAGATTATATTTGCTGGTGTTCTTATTATAAATATATATGAAATTCGAACAGATGTGGCTGATATTGATACTACGACAAATAATAATGAATTAACAACTGAACATTCTACAACTACGATTCATAATAGACGTAATGTACGATTATTTCCAAAAATAAGTAAAAAGTTTGTCGTTACACTAAGCCCACCAATCAGAAGGCCATACAGTCCTACATCAAAAAAACGTTTGGTATCAAATATAATGTTGAAACAAAATATTAATGATTCTTCAAGAGATTTTAAGATTACAAGACCGCCAATTATGAAGGCAAGAAAATTTACTGTGAATGATTACAACTCTAACATACCAGTTAATACTAAAAAACGCATTTTAATCAAAAAGAGACACGAAATAACAAATAATATCAAAGGTAAAAGTGTTGCTGATTTACAATCTTCAGAAGAAGTTATATCAAGTAGCACCGATAACTTAACTTTAACTGCGTCTGCTTCATCTAAGTTATCAAGAGAACACCACTCCTACAACGAAATAAAAATATTTGATGAAAGTGATGAAGTAAATACAATGCCATCGATATTTTTGGAAGATGGCAGCAGTAGTGAAGAATCAAACGAAACCAAAGGAGTCGAAAGAAATAAAAAAAATAAAAGTAACCTCAAGAGAATCACATACAAAAGAAAATCAACAACAACTAAATATGAATTATCTGATGAAGAAGTTGCGGATAGAAATGAATTTTTATTTGTAGGTAGTCATATTAAAAACATAAAGCCAGTTACAAATGTTACATAAGTCGAACAAGCGACAACAAACCTGTCCCCATTTATGAGAAGAATCCACGCTTAAAAAGGTAACTAAACAACGCCATGATTAATACAAAATTAAATACAAATTATATTAAGCTATATAATTTTCACGTACGTAATAGAAACAGTAGCAAAATAAATTATTGTTTTAACTTGATTACAATAAAAGCAGTTGTTTATAACATAAATTCAGTTTCTTATACTACATACCATGTTTTATTTTTAATCTGATCATAAATAAAATTTATATTCACTGCGGAGAAAACGCTATCTCACGTAATATACCCAATGATCTTAATTCGTAAACAAATTTATTCAATAGATTAGATTAATGATTTCGTATTTTAATAATAACTCAGTTAATATACACTTAACTATCATTTTTTAATTTAATTAAAGTCCAGGTTTCTTTATCTCTTAGTTTTTACTTTACCAGAATTTTGGACAAAGAGATTGCTGTTCTCTATAGTGTCATGCAAGAACGAAAAGACGGCTGACATCTTCAAATAAGTATTAAGTAATCTATATTAATATTATAAATGCGAAAGCTGGATGTTTGGATGTATGAATATTTGTTACTCAATCAGGCAAAAACGGCTTAACCGATTTGGATGAAATTTAGCACACAGGTAGATGATGACTTGGAATAGCAGATAAGATACTTTTAAACCCGCAAAAATAAGTTGTTCCCGTGAGATTAAAGAAAATTTTTTATAATGCAGTAGGCTGTAGGTTGCAGCAGTTTTAATATGGTTGTTTACTAGACCTTGTTAGAACATCAAGATTAATGTGGTTAAAATGAGAGCTTTATGAAAAATCAGCGGTGTATCACTCATGGATCACGTTTGTAATATTGAAGGGAACGAGAAATTGGGTTTGAAAGACATTATCGTTGTAAAAATAAGACAAGACATGGTCCGTCGATTCCAACATGTTGGAGAAATAGTAGACAAAAGATTAATAAAACAGATAAAGGTACGATGCGAATATGGATTGACCGTACGCACCTAGGGGACTCAGGTCTGAAGTACTATGATATGATTGGTGCTGACCGAATGTGGTGTCAAGACTATTTGAAACCGGTGTGTTTGCATGAAGAAAGCCTTCATAGCTTTCTTCATGCAAACACACCGGTTTATAGAATGCAGGCATCGTCTGTTTGGGTCGTGATGTATGGCACTCAATTTTCTCTACTTACTTCGTAAAGGATATGGCGTGAAGATATGTATATATTTTTGGTTATCATCACAGCACATGTATTCAGAATACTTTTTTTATATATCATTCGATATCAAACAGGCAAATGGCTGTCCTGATTTAAGGAAAAATCATCGCCTGTAAACACCGAAAATGTTAATGATGCGTTGCTATCCTCGTAGCGGAATGACAATATCACATGCATAAGTCTTTTTTATGTCATAAGATAGCAAAAAGCATACAGCTCTCCTGATGGAAATATGTTAATGGTGTATTTCTCTCCTAGTGAGGAAGTCTTAATGCCACATTCATAAGTTTACCCATTATCTTACCCTCCAAATCCGAACACGACAGTGACAAGCAGTGACGCTATTGCGGTTGGAATAAGTAAGGCGGTGGTACCAGACACAGGCGAGACGATGCAAAACTCGACCATCTAGTTGCCACGATGTTAGTGACTCGTAAAGCCAATCGTTTGCCTCTTACGAACTGCCTGGTAGAACGGCCGATGGTCTATTCTTTAAAGAAGCCCGGACCAATACGGGAGGAAAAGTCTACCGAGAGTAAGGTTACTCTCCTAACCGGAATACGAAAATGACAAGCATTGACGATATTGTGGCAGGGATAGATAAGGCGGTGGAAAAAAAATACCCAGATTTTACGAAACTATACTACCTAGTTTCCTGAACTATAAATGAGTACTACATACTTATCTACATTTTCCAGGTTCAATTCTTTAATTACGGTTATTTATTTTTTTTGTATACCTTGATAGCAAATAAGCAGATGCCTCTCTTTATGAAAAGAGACAATCGTCGTCTATAGACCCCTAAGATCATCAGATAAATTATCAAATATCAAATATTAGATAAATATCAGATCGATCGAGTACTGTCCGAAGGTGGTGTCAAGAGTCTTCGCAACCGGCGTGTATGTATGAAGAGAGTGATGAATGTGGAGGAAGCGAGACAAGCCTGCAAGGATCGTGATGTATGGCACTCGGTTCTCTCTGCCTACCCCGTAAGGGATCTGGCGTGAAGATATGTAGACCCCTAAGATGTTAATGGTACGTTGCTATCCTAGTGACGGGGTCTTAATACCACATGCGTAAGTTTTCCGACTACCCTACCCACTAAAGCGGAATACGGCGGTAACAACGGTGACGCTAATACGGTAGAAATAGGCGGTGGTACCAGACCCGAGTGTAACAATGCAGAACTCTACCACCTAGTAGCCACGATGGTAGTGCTCTCATATCCAATCGTTCTGCTTGGCAGAATGACAGATTGTCTATTTATCAAAGGGAGCCCGAACTAACACGGGGAAATTTCAAAATTTCAATTTTAAAACATTTTCAATATCTCCTGTGAAAACTAGATTCTCATAAAGTAAAACCTGAATCTGTTACGATACAATAAGTACCTATTTATCATGCATACGACAATATATATTAATAGGGAAGCCCAAGAGTGATTTTGGGATTGACTCACTTAGCAGATTGGCAGATTAACATAAGGGATACCTCGCATTCTGTTTATTGCAAACAGAATGCGAAGTATCAAAATGCAAATTTAAGCTCCAGAGTCGGGCATCTATGGCAGTAAAAAAATCCAAGAACTTTGGCTTGTGGAAATTGTCAAATTAGATTTTTTTCGTTATTCTTAGATAATTTCCTTCATTATAGAAGAAAATTCAGACGTGCTCGAGAATATCAAGACAACGTTCTGTGAGACTGTGTGACACCCCTACTCCCTTACGCTACGCTAAAATCTTAAGTTTTTCTAAATTTTAGCTCGCAACTAACCCAGCATACCTTAATCTGACGCGCTTTAGTTTTTCTATGTGACTGTTATTTTACTCGCCTCTGTGGTCTAGTGGTCCGGTTGCGGAGTTGACCACATGAGGTCTTGGGTTTGATTCCTGGATCGGGCAACTCAAAAATGTGTTTTTTCTCAATTTTCTGATAAAAACAACATTGCCCGGGATTGGAAAGTGCCCGGTTGGCGATAGGTTTGCCACCTATCACATTGTGGGACCGAGTATCTTCGGCTAATCGTAGGTGTACCTGTTGTACCTCTGCCTACCTCTACAGGGATACGGGCGTGAAGATACTTGTTATTTTACTATTTTTCTAACCACCTAATCTATAAAATCCAACAGGGCCCTAAAAGGCTCAAGTAAATTCCCCATTTAATATCTTAGGCTACATTGTACTGTACCGTAATTAAAATTTTCATATTTGACCGCCCCGTTGGTCGATTGGTTAGCGACCCTGACTGCCCAATCGACGGGGCTCGGGTTCGATCCCCGACGGGGACAAGTATTTGTGTAATGAGCATAAATGTTTGTATTTCCGGGTTTGGGTAGTTATTAAATGCATTCTAGTGTTTATATATGTATTTCTATGTGCTAGTGATCGCCTGTGGCTGAAATTCTACCATAGACTAAACATTAAAATCTCTTATAAGTTTGACAATTGACTTTAGTTAGTAAAAAAAATATCATACATGTGTGTATATTATCTATCACGTATGTCACACGAATGTAGTGTGTGTAATGTTTATTTTTATTAATTTAATATATTTCTAATGCATTTTATTATCACGTATTAATATGTCTTGTAGTAAGTACGTAGTAATATGATACTAATATTAATATATCACATATTAATATTAGTATCGTTGACTAACACCCATAACACAAGCAAATAATTTGCTTACTTTAGGGTTAGATCAGTAAGTGTAATTTGTCCCGTAAATATTTATTATTATTATTTATATTATATGTGTTACAGTCAAAACTCTTAACCGGTCAAAAGTACTTTTAACTGAAAAAAACAGTCAAAAGTAGTTTTGACTGAAAATTATAGGTCAATAGTAGTTTTGACTGGAAATTAATGGTCAAGAGTACTTTTGACTGTCATTATTAGTCAAAACTATTTTCGATCGCAAGAGCATCAGTCAAAACTATTGTCAACGGTTTAAATGTTTAAAACAGTTATTTACTAAGCAATTGTTTACTAGAACATAATATAATTAATACAAAGAAAACGACGGCGTCAAAATATTTTTCTAACCGAAATTGAATTATTATATTCTTTGCTTAAATTTAAAATATAATACAAATTAAAAAATCGAAATACTATTCAATGCAGTAAGCACAATCAGAACTCGCAAAATTATGCGTAATATGTTTGTCTTAGTATTTAGACATTAGTTCAAAGATCACATCATCATCAGCAAAGATCTCACAATCAAACTACATAAAAATTGATAAATTGTTATTTGTTACTTAGTTATCAAATATTTTTGATGACTATCTTTTATATCTTCTTAGGTAGGTAAAATTCTTTGTAAAAATTGTTCTTTCTTTTCTTGGTTACTCTTTTTTTAAAATATTAATTATATGTTACACAATACCAGGTTTTATAAAAGTTTATAAATGAACTTTTTGTTATTTTAGTTGATTAAGCACTATTTTTTAAGAGTTTTGGCTGATAAGTATCGGTCAAAACTACTTCTGAGTAATTCAGACAGTCAAAACTACTTTTGACCAATTCCTTTGGGCAAAACTAGTTTTGACTTTAATTTAAGTCAAAAGTACTTTTGACTAACCTGTCCAGTCAAAACTACTTTTGACTGTTTTTTCAGTCAAAAGTACTTTTGACCGGTTAAGAGTTTTGACTGCAACATATGTATATCTTGTAACTAATTACTCAGTGCTTTTTCGGTGTAAATTTGTATTTAATTCTCTAATCAAGTCGTAGTTTGAGAAACTGGTAAATATTAAAGTTAATTTCCTAGACTCCAGATCTCCGCTGCCGTAGGATATTATATAATTAAATTAATGTTAACTGGTTTTCTATTTTTTTTTATTGATTCGTACTAATATTTTTGAAAGGATACATCAAAAAACTTTAATTTATAAATCGGTTAAAACAATTTTTTTTACATTAATGTCTAAAAAATAATAATCATCGCATTTCGCTTTAAGAGTTTTTTGCTTAAATGTTGCCAATAGGTACGAAGTATTTAAAGCTCGAAGCTCTTCCATCTACGCATCCATCGCGGGGCATCATTTATATCAAATCAAAGTAATTAAAATAAAAAGAACATATCAATATCATAAATCTAACATTATATAATTTGAATTTTTGATTTTACATTCTAATTGCTGAGAAATATGGATTTCAAATTGAAAGTTATGTAAACGTCAGTTAGTAGTGTTATTAGAATGGTTCTAAAACCATTCTAATAACACTTCTCTAAACTTGTTAATGAATGATTATCGCCTCTGTGGTCTAGTGGTCCGATGTCGTTTCATTTCGATTCTCGGGTCGGACAATTTAAGAAATGTGTTTTTCCAGTTTTCTAATAAAAACAACGGTGCCCAGCATTGGATAAGTGCCCGGTTTGCGATAGGTTATCCGGCCGGTTATATATCTTCGGCTATTCGTGGGTTCACTGTTTGTACCTCTGCCTACCTCTTCGAGGATACGGACGTAAGGATACTTTAATAAACGACGATTAGAATAAAACCAGTTTCATCATAAGTTTTGTAGTTTTGCAACGTCTTATCTATTGTAGGTATCTCACTACCGGCATATTTTAATGAAATTAAAATTTATCGCGAAAACCCTCTTGCCCTAATAATATCACACCGTGATAATATCTACATTACATACATACTCTGTGGTTTATACGAAAATGATAACATCAAGATGAAGTTTTACCACGGCGTGACGTAACGCTACCAGATTTGTTCATTGTCACGTTTTTTTGCCTTAGTGTCTATTTTTGGCAAATTTATATCTAAGTCTAAAAATATTATTGATTCTTATCTTTTATAGGATACATTTTTGTTTTTGTTATCTCTATAACATATTTAATTATTAAAAACTACAATATAAACGATTTAGTCTTAGTAAATACCAGCCTAATAGTTAAAAAATTCAATTGTGTGAGTAAATTAATGTTATAATGAAAGGTGAGCTGTTAATTTCCATCTCTGTTTCACTTGTTACGCAGTCCGGATTTCGAGATTTTATGGCACACTTGCTTTATTACTGAATGTCAGTGGAACGTATTATGAATATTAATTATTGTGTTTTCATATGATGGTATAGTTAGGAAAACATTGCCATTAATAATAATGACAAATTATCATGATATATGTTGCTACAGACTTTCATGTTTTTAACGATTCACGGGTTTGTTGATTGGCGAGAATGGTTATTCTTATATTATACTAAATTTATCCTAGGCGATAAGCTGTAATAGTCGTGTTTTTTTTAAATTACTGAATAGCAAACGAGCAGATAGTTTTTTTATGATCGAAGAGTAGCCTTTGTCTATTAGAACTACAGATGTTGCCAGTATACCTACTTACAAAAGTATACCGGCTAACTTACCATCAAAAACTGAACACAAAGGTAGCAGGCAATGACGCTAATGCGACAGGAATAGGTGAATTAAACAAGAATGAAACCCAGAAAATTTGTTATAGAACTCTACAATTTAATAGTTAATACTGTAAAGTACATATTATGTACATATTTAGGATTTGTTTGCCATTTGCGTACTGCTGACCGTGTACTGTATACGAGGCACTAGTAAATCATGGTAAGTTTAAAAGATCGTTTAAAGTCGTCACTCCACTTTATCTCACCTACAAGAGGATCGTCGTAGTGATTATTTATTTACGTATTCGACGTTGTAAAATGCATAAATGCATAACATGTATGATATCGTCGTCGTCAAGTGGAATATCTGCTATGTAAAAAAGTATATCTTTGAGATACATAGCAGTTTCTAATTGACAATATTATGGCTGATGCATATAGCATATATTTTTTAACAATCACAGTTCAGTATTATACACTGAATGTTTAGAATTTTATATGAAAATTTGGTAAGTAAACTAGTCATAATAGTGAAGATGTAGAAATTTCCCATAAGTGCACATAGCAGGTATTAAATTGACAACGACGATATGTAGAAATATGTACAACGTTAAACAGCATCAACTTAACTCATAGAACATTTAGGCAATATTTTTTTAAAAAGTTAAAGAAAATGGACAAAGGTTAAAATGTATCTCTAATTCACTATGAACCGTGAAAAACTTTTGAAAAAATGGTTCTATCAAAACATTTAAGGCTTTTTTAGAGAATTCAATTTTCTATAACAGTATGTTGTAAGTTCCTCTGTACGATGTGTTGTCCCTAATATACATGTATGAAATTGCAAAAATTCATTTTTTACTGTGTTATTTTAATGTAAATTAATCCATACTAATATTATAAATGCGAAAGTAACTCTGTCTGTCTGTCTGTCTGTCTGTCTGTCTGTCTGTTACGCTTTCACGCTTAAACCACTGGACCGATTTTGATGAAATTTGGCATAAACATAGATAAGACGTCGAGAACGGACATAGGCTACTTTTTATCGCGGGAAAATATTTCGTTCCCACAGGAAATAAAATTAATCGAAAGATATCGGAGCATAAAGCGTAACGTAGAACACATTAACTAGATGGCGCTGCACGAAAATACATCGCGCTAACGTATTGAAACACATATACATATAATTAAATCGTTGAATTTAGAATTATCTTTATTATGATACTAGCTGTGCCCGCGACTTCGTTCGCGTGGAAAAAATTCTAAAATAAAAACCCGCACAGATCCCGTTCTCATGGAATTTCCGGGATATTCAGTGGTTTGGCCGTGAAAGCGTAACAGACAGAGTTACTTTCGCCTTTATAATATTAGTATGGATGATATGATATGATACGAGTATTTTAACGTTTGTTTGTTCATTGAATGCGCTAAATGCTAATTCCTGGAACTACAAGTCGGATTGAAAAAAAAATTATGTGTATGTTTAATGATAGCTACATTCATGAGGATTACGTTACAATTATTCTTAGCGTAGTTAAAATATCGATATTTGTAAAATAAGTCGGAAGAAAAAGCGGTATCGAACGGCTGTATCCACGTGCGCTTGCTGGCGTAATGCTTACGTACACGTAAGTACAATGTACTACAAATATATTGGTTTTTAGTAGATGCACAAAAAAGTCCACGACACTATATATATATATATATATATATATATATATATATATATATATATATATATATATATATATATATATATATATATATATATATATATATATATATATATATCTTATAACAACACAATAAGGAATTTTGAGTCGAAAAATTATAGAAAATTAATAGGTGAATTTTAACCCTTATCATATAACGAAAAGTACTTCATCAACACGAAGATCTTAGGAAGACAAACTTTGGCTCTTATACCACGTTATTTAGATGCATAGTTTAAAAAAAATGTAAAACGAAAATAACTCAACATACCTAGGTACTATCTAGGTATTAACCGAAAGGCTGTGTGCAGTGTGCACGATGCGGCGCACTACTCTGACCGCCGAACGAGAACCGAACATTGCCGAGAAGAGCCGAACTGTGAGAGCGTTGGCTTTACTATATTTTTTAAAGTTCCATACTCAAAGTTTAAAACGGGACCCCATTACTAAGACACCACTGTCCGTCCGTGCGTTTGTACGTCTATCTATCTGTCCGTCACCAGGCTGTATCTCATGAACCATGATAGTTGAAATTTTCACAGATGATGTAGGTATTTATGTTGCCTTTTATTTATGTATAATAACTAAAACTAAAAAAAGAATAAAATAAATATTTAAGGGTGACCACCATACAACAAACGTGTTTTTTTGCATAAACTCCCTTTTGCATTTGCATAAAATCACTTTAAAAATAAATAATTAAAATAAAATAAATATTAAGAAGGCTCCCATTCAACAAACGTGATTGTTTGCCGTTTTTTTATAGATTATGGTACGGAACCCTTAATGCGCAAGTTCGACTCGCAATTAGCCGGTTTTTTTAAGGTACATGAGTGGAATCATATACCTTTAACCTCTGCGGCCCGCGCGGAGTAGACATGTGACCGGCTCCTTTCGCAATAGACTTCTTTGATACGGAACGTTGGATTTTCCTTCTTTGAAAAAAATCACTTTACTTTGTAGTAGTTGAATATTTGATCTATTTTGTGTATTTTAATATTATTAAATCTTGCTTTAAATCTTCCCCATTGTGGAAAACTGTTTAATTTTTGAAGCTGTAGGTATACCAACATAAGCAATCATTTAGGTAGAAGAAGCACAAATTTTCCAAACAAGATCATATTGATTGGTTAGTGGTTACTTAGGGAAAAATCCTGAATCAGGCTACAAAAAAATTTTACATAGGTAAAGACCTTCGTGAAATCGTAACCAACATTAAAGACTTGATATTTAAAGTGTACCCGGAATTCGGATATGATAGATTTATCAAAAAAAAAATCAATTGATGTGTGTAAGGGCAATTTTATCTGCAAGAAATGCAAGCGTTGACGCCATCTATACAAATAAATAAAATTGGGGTGTCTGTTTGTAATATTAAAATAACCGTTTTTACTAAATGCATATGGATGTATACACGGTACGTATACCAAAATAACATTGTTTAGAATTTTTGTCTGTGTCTGTTTGTTCCGGCTAATCTCTGGAACGACTGGACCGATTTTGACGGGACTTTCACTGAAAGATAGCTGATATGATAGCGAGTACCTTAGGCTATTTTTTTTTAATTTTTCCACGCGGACGAAGTCGCGGGCTCAGCTAGTAATTAATAAATAAATAAATATCGCTGGAAAATTACACGAATTGATCTAACCAAATTGATCTAAGCAAATTATTTGCTTGTAGTATAGGTGTCAGTCAACAATACTAATGTTTGTCTCTGTCGGGAAAACCCGAGCGCTATTGATGCGGAGTCAGGTTCGCTAACCACTCCACCAACGTGGTGGGGGGGGGGGGAACAGAAACTAACTTAAAATTAATATAACATTTTCTTATATAAATATTATATATACATAAAATTAATATAATATATAACAAAATATAGTTTTGAATAAAAGCTATGCGATTACGAAATATTTATATGGAGTAGTGAAAGCGTTTGGATATGGCAGGCAAATTCTATAATTTGTCTGTATAGATTCGGCGGCATTAGATTACAAAGATGAATACCCTCTTGTGGGCCGGGTATTAGAACACTTGAACTGGGTTTTTAAAAATAGATCATCTGCCAGGCAATTTGTATGAGGCGACCGATTGGCTATACGAGTCACTACCATCGTGGTTACTAGATAGTAGAGTTCTGCATAGTTTAGCCCGGATCTGGTAACACCGCTTTACCTATTCCAGCTTCAACAGCGTCAGTGCTTGTCACTATCGTGTGCCGCTTTAAAAAGTAAGGTATAAATTACATGGCACTATCATCCCGGCACGCGGATAGTAATGCACCATTAACATCTTTGATGTCTACAGGTGATGGTTGTCTGGTTGGATGTTTTTTTATTATTTTCCCTAGTTGTGTTTGTTAATTGTTTGACCGCTACAAAGTATTTACGTTTATAAAATAACGACACTTATCATATATAAATTGACTGCGACATATACAATTAAATTAATAGTGTGAACGCTACTTTATAGTTACAAAATATTTTAAATTCACATCTAGGACCATAAAACAATCATGTCTACGTGTATCACAATAATAATTTCGTAATATGTAAAGATGGGTTTAGTATCAGTTTGACCGAGAAACCGAATGTCGAATATAACGCAATTCGATATCTTAAACTTATTTTAATGAACACAAAACTAAAGAGTTAGTTAATCGGTTTAGTAAAAGCAGTTGTGCGTCGTTAAAACAAGCTCGATGCGGTAACGGAAACAAGCGGTAGGAATACATAAAGCATTGATTACAAATTCAGATAAGACGTTGTGGAACTCTACTACTACATATATGATTTCTGTGTATACTACCTAGTAGTCACGATAAGTCAATTTGTGTGTTTAGATTAACTGCTAACCTAAGATATTTGACTAAGATAGACAGACATGGCATAATAAACAAAATTTTATTCTGAGCACAATTGCTCAGAATTTCGAATGTTCGATATGCTCAGAATTGATTTTTCAGACCGAAACTGCTCAAAAGCTCAGCCAGTTTCGTTCTGGACCTGGAGGCAATACTTCCAATACCTACTTGAAACAAGACTTTGAATACTGCTGTCATCTTCAGAGGTCTTACCCTCTATTACTAACACAGCTGTATAAAAAGAGATGTCAAGACCTCATAAACTTAAGACGAATGTGTAGGTATGTTTGTATAAAAATATATATGTATTTTATGTCTTAGTAAGTATATGTATGTAAAATTATTAAAAAATTAAAAATAAATTAACATAAAAATTTAAAAAGAAAATTAAATTATTATTTAGTTTATGCGTACGTATTTATGTATGTAATACGTTTAGGTATTTATTTATGTATATGTATGTATGTATATAAATATTGTAATATGGATGTATGTGTATTATAATATATATTAATTTCATGTAATCTATGTTGCTCAGTGGCATCTTCACAGCTAAGTACATTCTGTTGGCCCAAAGGTTGATTGGTGGATAAAGCCAACAGGCATTAAGTTCGCCTTTTGTGCGAAAATGTATATTTTTGGGGTACAATAAAGTTTAAATAAATAAACTGAGATATAACGTAATGTCAAGTGATTAATACGAGTGCTAGCTCCACCTTTACCTAATGTAGGTATTAGGTAAAGGTGGAGCTAGTACTCGTATTCATGGTCCGGGACACACTTTTTATCTTTAACCGTCAAATCCTAATTAAATGGTACAATTGTACATGGCGCCTTAACTTCCATTATATTTTTAAAAAAGTTCATTATATTTATAAAAAAAGTATCATCACACCCGGTTCCTTTGCGGGATAGGCAAAGTAAACTGAACGTCTATAAACTCTCCAGGTCACCACGATAAACCGACTTTTGTCGGTTATTGCAATCTAATGTGACATTTTTTATATATAATTTAACTATATATAAAATATAAAATAATAATATGTCGGAATATTTATAAGTATCTATAAAGCGCCTTAACAAAATCTTAGCGCAGAATTCTGATAATAGTGCCAAATGTGCGTCATATAAAGTCTCGCTTTGCAGGCTGTAGACGCGTGTGACACTACAGATCAGCGGATTGGGACGGGATGCGGTCCTTCTTTGCATCCTACCCATGGGCACAGGTATGCTTCTCGCTGGATGATCAAAGTGCTGTTGCTGACTCTGTCGCTAATGTGGTGCTACAGGGTATGGAACTTTTTATTCCATCCTCTGTGTTGCCCATCGGCGGCAAGTCCCAGCCCTGGTTTGGTCGCCAATGCAAATTGGCTTTATGTCATAAGCAAGAGTGCTACGAAGCCTGGGCCAGTGCATCAGCGGCTTGTGGTGGAAAAACCAGCTTACTCAGAAAGAAGTACAGTTTTGCGTCTAGGTCCTTCAAAAGAGTCATTGCAAAGGCAAAGTCGGAGCATATTAACAGAATTGGCAAGAAATCAGTTCGCCTTCCCTCGGGAACACGTGCGTTCTTGTCCCTTGCCAAAGCTGTTTTAGGGAATTTCTGTAAGCCTTCCCTTCCATCTCTGCACAATAATAATGGCTTTTTGGCCCACACTGCAAAAGAAAAAACCGATCTTTTGGGCTCACTTTTTGCAAGGAACTCGACTTTGGATGACCATGAAAATACACCACCAACTATCTCAGAATGTGATAGTACAATGCCAGAGGTTAAATTTCTTCAAACCTCTATTCGAAAAGCTTTAGTTTCTCTGGATATCCATAAGTTGAGTGGGCCTGACGCTATTCCACCAATCGTGTTAAGAACGTGTGCTCCCGAGTTGGCACCGATGTTGACGTGACTTTTCCGGCTCTCATATAATTCAGGCGTCGTACCAAATTCCTGGAAGACAGCTTTAGTGCACCCAATACCCAAGAAAGGCGATCGTTAAGATCCGTCCAATTACCGGCCCATAGCTATCACCTCCTTGTTCTCAAAGATAATGGAATCCATTGTCAACTGCCAGCTCTTAAGGTACCTAGAAGAGCATCTGCTGATAAGTGACCGTCAGTATGGTTTCCGTCGCGGTCGTTCAGCAGGTGACCTTTTGGTCTACCTTATTCATAGATGGGCGAAGGCAGTTGAGACCAAGGGGAAAGCGCTAGGTGTTAGTTTGGATATAGCGAAAGCCTTTGATAGGGTGTGGCACAAAGCACTTCTTGCGAAAATTCCATCTTATGGACTTCCCGATAAATTACGCAACTGGATCACCAGTTTTTTGACAGATAGTAGCATTAAGGTTGTCGACAGTGTATGCTCAGACCCAAAATCTGTCAATGCTGGTCTTCCCGTAGGCTGCGTGCTATCTCCTACTTTGTTTCTTCCGCATATCAATGCAGACAGTACAGGAGATGCTGTATATTCCGGCCGCGCTAACTTTTCTCGAGAACATGTTGACGAGTGCTGGAAAAAACTTGTGTCTGAAGTTGAGAATTTATTGAACAAAGTCTCGGAATGGGTCGACTAAATTTAGTCCAATACAACCCAAGGAAGACACAAGTTTCTGCGTTTACCGCCAAGAAAACACCTTTTGCCGTATCCCCTCGTTTTGAGAATACTCCGCACAGTCAGCATTGGAATTCTTGGTATCGACATATCGAGTAACGTCCAGTTTCGTGATCATTTGGAAGGTAAAGCAAAGCTGGCGTCAAAAAAATTGGTGTTCTGAACAGGTCGAAACAGTACTTCACACCAGCCGACCGTTTGCGACTATACAAGTCGCAAGTCAGGCCTCATATGGAGTACTGTTCTTATCTTTGAGCAGGGGCTCCGCAGTACCAGCTCCTTCGTCTTGACCGCATAGAGCGTAGAGCATCTCGTATTGTCGATGACCGGGCTCTTTCCGATCGGCTTGATCCTTTGACTTTGCGAAGAGATGTTGGTACTCTCTGCATCTTCTATCGCTATTACTACGGGGAGTGTTCCGAGGAGTTGTTCGGCTTAATACCACCCGCTGATTTCCACCATCGGACATCACGCCATAATTCTAAATTCCACCCTCACCATTTGGATGTCTGCAAGTCTACTACAGTGCGATTTTCAAGACATTTTTTGCCCCGCACGACTGCTCTGTGGAATCAATTACCAGCGGATGTGTTTCCAAACCGATACGACTTAGAGGCCTTCAAGAAAAGAGCGTATTTATTCCTTAAAGGCCGGCAACGTACCTGCAGTATCTCCGGTGTTGCAGCTGTTCATGGGCGGCGGTGATCACTTACCATCAGGTGAGCCTCTTGCCCGTTTTCCCCCTATTCCATAAACAAAAAAACCATAAATACGAGATTGTATAAACTAGCACCAAAACACGAAGGAACTCGTGCTTGCAACTTCACTCGCCATAGCACACTGGCGACGAGGCGTAGCGGGTAGCGGCGAGTGAGACCACATCGTATTTACCAAAATCTTCCACCCCAAGCGCCTCGCTACTACGGTGATAGTTTATACAAAAAGTTTAAGGGATCTAATAAGCAGATTTTTGCGATGCAGCCGGCGTGTTGCGGCCCATCTCAGTGTGCTCAATCCTTTAAATCACAAATATCTATGTATTAGACGAATTATTACATAGACGAACTATGACTCAGCTGTATCCTAGACTATATTAAAATCCCTTCTAGGTTTGACGACAGAATTTCACCATTAACAAAATATCTAGTAGGTACTTAACTATGTATGTGTGTGTGCCAAACGAATGATAGATAGTGTGTGTGTAATGTTTTTTACGAGTATTAATTCAATATTAACTTTCTGCATTTCTCTATAAGCTTTAACTTTGCCAAATATCAACCCTCAGTACGTGCTATTTTCTTAAAAAGAGGCACAAAGTTTACGCTTTACTTGTCTTATATAAATTTCTATTTACATTTTGATGATTATTATATTAACACACGTCGCTGAACACGCAGACAGTACTTACAAAAATCGTAATAAAGGACAATTATCTAAATAGGAAAGCTAAAAAATTGGTTATAGACTTCCGTCCACTACGAATGAATCGGATATATTGTAGTTTTTAAAGATTAGTTATGATACAGAGCTAGATAACAAAAAACTAAAATCGTAGGTGCACATGTTGTATCTCTGCCTACGTTTTCGGGGATACAGGCGTGAAGATACTTTGAAAAACTAAAATATTTTTTATGAAAAATAAAATATATTTTTAGCATATACTTTTATGCATCTTTAGGGTGTTTTTAGTTTTTTTCTTATATTATAAGATAAACGAGCAGATGGGTCTCCTGATGGAGTCAACCATCACCTATAGACACCAAAATGTTAATGGTGCGTTGCTATCTTGTGACGAGGTATAATGCCACATGCATAAACTTACCCGCTACCTCGCCCTCCAAACCAGAATGCGACAGTGACAAGCAATGACGATATTGCGGCAGGAATAAGATAAAGGCGATGGTACCAGACCCGGGCGAGATATTGCAGAACTTTACCACCTAGTACCCACGATGGTAGTGAGTCAATCGGTCGCCTTTTACGACTTCATTTTTATCCGACACAGAAAACAAAACGCATGGATATAATTTCAATTACGTAAAATTCGAACTAAAATATTTTAGTGCCTTCAACCAATAAAAAGTAATCGGAAAAAATGTACTTATAGTGACAGATAACATAATATTTACAAATACACTACATAGTACATACTATAGTTAAAATAGGTAAATGTAAAATGACGTACTGCCTGCTTTATAGAGTTCATTCACAAGACTCGGTGCATCGGTTTCATGAATTTAGTGGGATATTTTTAAACGAATATTTTTATACTACCTTGTAATACTTTTACTATAATAATTAAACAGCACTTTCAATTCAACAATAATAATAAATGTTTATTGTACACCGTAAAGGACACGTACCAAAGAAAATAAATAATAAGATGTTATATAATTTGGCTGTCTTATCGCCTCAAGTGACCTCTTCTAGATAACCGGCAGATTAAGGATTTCCTGCAAAAGAAGCAGAAACATGCAGGTTGGTGATATATAAATTACAGTTAACATAGATACATAAACATAGATAAAAAGATACTTAGATACATAAACGTAGATACATAAATAACACATAATATATATTTAATTGACTGTATATTGGAGTTACGAACGCAATGAGGTCTGTGCGGAATTTATTTTACAGCAAATTAATACTACTGCGTTCCGAAACCCTTACTTCTGTAATTTTTGTGAATGAACAAACTAAAATTTTCACGTTATTAACTGACTAGTGTTTGCTCCAGAGTTTTTAATACGATCATCGATCATCTTATCAATATGATCGGCCGGCAACTCGTAGGTAAAATATGTGTACATATTTATGCCGTTATAATAATTATGCCGAAACATATATCTCGTTTTTTTTCTCTAGTTTGTAGATAGATAGATAGATTACTCTTAACTTTTAGGCTAATAGAACGTAGATAGAAAAACAGTTAATTTACTTGGTTATGTTGTAGGTTAGTGTATGCAAATAGTTTATTTAAATATAATATGAATTGTTATTTTTATTGTGAAGTAGCGGCTAGTGTTAATGTATAAAAGTATCTTCATACTTTATTTATTTATTTAGTATTTATATTTTATATGCGAGACAAGTGCAAGCTTGCGGACAAACCGGGATATGGTTTTTGCAAAGCTAGTTGTTACCATTTATGTTATATTTGTTTAAATAAATTTAAAAAAAATGCTAGAAAAAGTAATAGGTACAGTGTACAAATCTTGGCCAGGGCGTCAGTATATTATATAAGATAGCAACGCACCATTAACGCCTTTGGTATCTATAGACGATGGTTGACTCTTTCCATCAGGAGACCCATCTGCTTGTTTCCTATCTTATAATATAAAAAAATATCAGGAATGCAATATATACACTATGAACTAATTAATAAGTTGATTTACATTTGGCAGTATTTTGAGTGGCTGTGCCCACAATCTTTTTTAAAAACTGGATCCGCGCCTGAACTGTACTTACTCCGACATTGTTTAAAAAATAGAAAACAAAAATTTTTATTAAAATTGTTTATTTTCGTTACCCAAACTTACATTTACATACAAATAACATGTACATCCTTATACTAAGTAAATCGTAATGGCAATATCTCTCCATATATAATAATCTCCTGTGATCACACTATAACTAAAATTAAATTATAAATAGATAAGCTAGGGGCAAGTTTAAGTGGTAACCTTTACACTATGCTTTCGAGTCAGTCAGGCGTCTGAATTCTGAATTTATCCCAATTATCACGTCTTTTTAAGACATTTAAATGCCGTCGGTCCTTGCTTCGTTAACGATAGCTATTAAGACTTATCAGCCTTAAAATTTTGGCAGTAGGTTAACCACTTACCTACTTAAAATGTCAGGTGATGGGCAAGTGCTAAAAAGTATTTACTCATTCTCTCTCACTCCATTATTGAAATTATAGTTTTGTTGAAGAGCTCAGCAACGTGCCTTGAGCTCCAACAGAGGATTATATCCTTTATTTGGTTGAAATATTAGTCAACTAAAGATTGCTTTTCAATTTCTTGTCTACTATAAAATTTTAAATAATTGTCTCTTGACATTTAAAAAATACACGGTTCTGTTCACGTCCCAGTAGTCGGGTATTATATCAATAATTGATGTCTTGTACCATTTAAATTTCAAAATTCAATTTCACTTAATTTTTTTCAAAATAACGTAGATGCAAAATTCTGAACATTGCAAAAATAAATTGGGACGATTGTTTAAAGACGCCATCGTTGGTCTTATTTTATTGTTAATCAAAATAAAGATCAGACAAAAATAATTGGACCATCAATCGTAAGCAAAAAACCCTGGACACAAAGTTGAGATCGAACTGATCATTGTTAAATAAAAACTGGATTTATTTATTTACACAGAAAACAGATAAAAAAATTAGAAATTTAAAAGACGACGTCGATCGTTACTTTAAACTTTGTTAATATTTATATTTACTACAACAAATGGGTCAAATCTGTAAAAAAACAAATAAAAATTACTTAAAAATTCAGCATCAAATGAGCGCATGTGGAAACTGGCTCTTACATTTTGAACGTTAATAGTTACTTTTACATAATCTGTGGTAACAAAACGAAATTGGGAATGTTCCTGACAAATGTCTAAACTCAAACTTCTAACAAAATTAATAGATGGCGTAACTAAGATTTTGCCAGGACGCTCTATAGATAGTATGTCTTTAGACCAACGGAATGCTTACACGCGCTTCAAAATCGTTCCGAAGAGTACCACGACATGAGTGGAGTGTGTCTCTTTCTACTAAATAAAGCGCCAATCGCCACATATAAGTGTCGCCATGCGTAGTTTGCAAATTACTACTAAGTAATTCTACTAATTTGAGAAACAGTTTTTACATTGCATAAGTAATTACGTAATAATTAAAATAAGCACATTTAAGAACTCACTATGTTAATTACAATACATTTTATGCTAATGTATCTATCGACGTGTATGAATAAAAAGGATTTAACGATTACTGAATATGTAAAAATCTACCATCTAGATAGTTTTATTTACACTGGCAATTGCACGAAAGGGACAACATCCACTCTTGTCGTTGTCTTGCTCAGAACGTTTTTCCCCTCTGTTATGTAAGAAACAAATGTCAACTTTATTTGTTACGCAATAAAGTACATTTTTATTTTTCAAATATTGCTTCGTAACAATTCCAGTTATGGTATATAAGTTCCTTGCTTTAGACATAATCCAATGCCGCCATTTTACTTTGTAAGTTCAGGCACCTTTGCATATTCTGACAGTTTTTCTATAGGTTTTGACAGTTACTTAGATGCTCAGAATAAATTTTTTTTTACTCTAACAAGTCTAAGTTTTATAGATAGTCAGACAGACTTAAGACTTTAAAGCAGACACGTTAGCACAGAAACACCCAATCTTATTAATAGATGTAACATTTACAAAGTTGTCGTTTATGAATGAAATTGTATAGATGTGGGGATCGCTTTGCACACGACAAAATAAATTATATTTGAACGTTATACGTTCATGAAATATGCCGATAACTGTAATGTGTATTTGAGCGTAAATACTTAAAATCTTTCTGACCCTGCAACTGACATTTAAAGACCACTTGTCAAAAAATGATACCTAGTTCATATTGCAACAAATAATATAATAGGCACAGATAAATAAGCAGTTTTGAAGAAGAGTCGTTGGTTATTTTTTAATGGTGTCACGCAACAATGTACAATGCTCACGTTGATTTCCGCCCATTACAGTATTAAATCTAAGTAAATTTGCCTGACTTATACTACAAACTTGTTTACTAATAAGACCCTGTAAGTTTAATGTACGATCAACGTCAATTACATTCTGTTACTTGTACTTGTTAATAATTTGACACAATTTTGGGCTATTTCTTGAGACCGAAGACGTCGTTAAGCGGTGTATATGGCGATCTTGTCGGAATTACGTTGTATGCAAATGAGGGCTGTGCATCTGCACGGAGTATTACCACACCTGTATCAAGAAAAAAATGTTAAAGTCATATAATCAAAATCTTGACTGAGTAAATAATTTATTTTTATTAGTACGTAGCAACTTTTTCACTCATTAAGGTTAGAAAATTTGAAGATCATAAAAACATAAATACACGTGATCTTTAAAAAGGTAAAGTCCTTTAAAATACAAAAATATCCCTACAATTACAGATCACGGGTTTTTATGTATTTGTCTGGGTTTTTAGTGAAAACGCGGACGTTTTAAGAATACAAAATTTAATTTAAAAACATTTGTCTAACAACCAGCGTAGCTCATAAATGGCAAACAAAAGGTATTTCTTTAGTATCGTGACTATTAGTAGAGTTTTGCCAGGACGATCTATAGATACTTAGTACCTACGTCTTTAGACATAATCCAATGCCGCCATTTTACTTTGTAAGTTCAGGCACCTTTGCATATTCTGACAGTTTTTCTATAGGGTTTGACAGTTACTTAGATGCTCAGAATAAAATTCTACGACAGTTCTACGACAATTAGCTCGATTACAGTAACGACACCGTACCTATTGTTATCATAAAGTCAGTGCTTGTTAGTGATCTTTTGTTTATCATAATACAACAAACAAGCAGATAGGTCTCCAGATAGAAAGAGAAACCATCGCTTATACACACCAAAAATGTTAATGGTGCGTTGCTATCTTGTCTCGAGGTCTAATGCCCCATGCATAAGTTTACCGGCTACCTCACCCTCCAAACATGAACACTATAATGACCAATATTAACGCTATTGCGGCAGGAATAGGTAAGGCGGTGGTACCAAATACCCGGGCGAGACGTTGCGGATGTCTACCACCTAGTAGTCACGATGGTAGTGACACGCTTAGCCAATCAGTTGCCTTTTATGACCTGCCTGGTAGAACGGCAGTTGGGCTATTATTCAAAGGAACCCAGACCAACGCGAGAAAAAACTAAAGTAATAAATTAAACATATGTCTATCAGCCAACCTAGTTCATAAATGGCAAGCAAAATGGTAAGTATATCTATACATATACTAAAATCGTAAGAAAGTCATGTATGTCCGGGGTAAACACAAAAAGTACTGCATGGTATTACTTCAAATTTTGCATGTATATTACTAATAGGTCGGGGCTACATATTATCACGCTATAACATATGGGGGAGGTGCTGCGCAGAGTAAACGAAGTCCATGCGGACGAAGTCGCTGGCGACAGCTAGTCTTTAATAAACCAGTGTTGAGGTTCACCAAGCTTCAACAAATACTGAGTTATTTTATTGGGCACAAATTACCACTCACTATTACTATCACCTTTTGCTATTTCTTTTAGATATAAGTAAGTTTATTAGCATAAGCTTCAATTTTTTTTTTGTTTAGTAAGGTAAATGTCCATTAATAAATATTTTTTTATTCTTCTTATTCTTATTCTTTAGTATCGTAGGTAGTAAAGTTCTACAACGATAAGTTTGGGTACAGTAACACCGCGGTACATGCTATACCGTCAGTGCGTGTCATTGAGTGCTGTCTGAGCTTGCAGATTTGGGTAGTCAGTAAACTTATTCTAGTAACTTTACATCATTATGAATTGGATTTGGTGAAACCGCCAACAAAATTTGATGAATAAGCCAACTGCTATTCTGCCAGGCAGGTCAGAAAAGGCGACCGATTGGTTATGCGAGTCACTACCATCGTAACCACTAGGTGATAAAGTTCTACATTGTCTCGCCCGGGCATAGTACTGCAGCACCTCCTTGTTGTTACAATTATAAAGTGCTGGGCACTTGACAACTTTTGAATATTGATAGAATTTAAAACATATTGTAGAATGTGCTGTTAAAACAGAATGGAATTGTATATTTCCCCATGTTGGTTCCGGGCTCCTTTGAAGAATATGAAGGATAGCCCAACTGCCGTTCTGCCAGGCATGTCGTAAAAGGTGGCTGATTGGCTATGCAAGTCACTAACATCGTGGCTACTAGGTGGTAGAGTTCTGCATTGTCTCGCCCGGGTCTGGTACCACCGCCTTACCTATTCCTGCCGCAATAGCGTCTGTGCTTGTCACTGTGGTGTTCCGGTTTGGAGGGTAAGGTAGCCGGTAGACTTATGCATGTGGCATTAGCCCTCGTCACAAGATAGCAACGCACCATTAACACCTTTGGTGTCTATAGGCGACGGTTGACTCTTTCCATCAGGAGACCCGTCTGCTTGTTTGCTATCTTATGATATAAAAAAAAAATGTAAGTTGAGTCGGACATCAGCCTAAATACATGAAGTCATTGGAAGACTTTTTTTATTAATTAGAAAAAGTTCTGCATAAAATCATTAGCACCGGTAACAAATTACTCACTGTAGCTGTACAAGCAAGTAGTCCCCCGGAGATCAAAAACAGATCTTCTCAATACCACCGTCTTACCTATTTCTGCTGCAACAGAGTCAGCGCTTGTCACTGTAGTATTCCGGTTATGGAAAGTAAGGTAGTCGGTAAAATTATGCATGTGGCATTAGACCTCGCCACATGATAGCAATGCACCATTAACATTTTTGGTGTCTTTAGGTGATTGCTGACTCTTTCCATCCGGAGACTCACCTGCTTGTTTGCTATCTAATGATAATAATAAACTAACGACTACGCTAAAAGCTTAGATGACAGCTTAGGTGACAGCCCGGAGAGGACTTCAGCTAAGTGCGGCGTTTGGATTAATTATGTCGAGACTCGAGAGGAATTGTGGAGAATAGATGTTCATCGTTGAGACTGGCAACGACGGTGCCATGTTAAGTGTATTTTTGTGCCAGTGTTAAGATCATGAGGATCATCGGGAATCTATGGTGGCGAAAATAGGTGTTGGCACCACATTTGTATAAGTCTTACAAGTTAACAGTACCCTGCCATCTAGCAGTCACATTGGCAGTGTTTAGTTTAACTTCGTTCGTCTTTCACGAGTTTTCTAGTGAAAGTTTTTGGTGAATACCGCGGGATCACCTAATTTTTTCTGGGATAAAAAGCCCGTAGCCCATGTGCTATTCCAGGTTATCATCTACCTACATCTGTGTGCCAAATTTCATTCAAATCCGTCCAGTAGTTTTTATGTGATTGTGCAACAAACATCCATCCAAACATCCAAACTTTCGCATTTACATTATTAATATAGATTTTATTTCAAAACAAGGCATTTCTGTTTCCCTCCCTCTGTTTCACAAAAATCCATTAGTTACGCTCAGTTTTACAAGCCAAAGGTGTTTGCTAGAATGTAGTACTGATATAAATAAAAAGACACTTTCTACCTGAAGGGTTGACTTTGACCTTGATCTTGGTTTGTGGAGACAACACTCCGTAGTCCACATCTTCATAGAGATCCTGGAAAGAAAACATTATAATTTATTAAAAATGAATAATATATTGAGTTAACATTTTTTCATTTTTAAGGGTTCCGTACATCATTGGAAAATCGGAACCCTTATAGGATCACTTCATTCTCCGTATCCGTCCGTCTGTCAAGACCCTTTTTTTCAAGAACGCGTAGAGATATTAAGAATTTATATCAAATACTTGGGTCTACGATCTCAGCTGTGAAAAAACCAAGCTTGAAAGACAACGCAATCAAATGATAGATGACATTTATTTAAACTGTAAGACTTTGCTTCTTGAAATTTGTAAAGAAGCAAAGGCTTACAGCACACGTAAAGAAAAAAATCCGAAAAATATAAATTTTTAATAAAATCACAAAAAAACGCTATAAAAAGATATGACCGTTTCTGTCGCATATTTTGCGATTTTTTGCGATTTCAAAAGGGAATCAATACCTAGGAGACTTCCCGTTGACCTACAATTATGAAATTTGTCAAAAAGTAAAGGTTAACAGCACACATAAAGAAAAAAATCCGAAAAATATAAATTTTTAATAAAATCACAAAAAAACGCTATAAAAAGATATGACCGTTTCTGTCGCATATTTTGCGATTTTTTGCGATTTCAAAAGGGAATCAATACCTACGGGTACTTCCCGTTGACCTACAATTATGAAATTTGTCAAAAAGTAAAGGCTTACAGCACTAATAAAGAAAAAATGCCGAAAAATATGAATTTTTAATAAAATCACAAAAAAAAACGCTATTAAAAGATATGACCGTTCCTGTCGCATATTTAGCGTTTTTTTTTGCGATTTCAAAAGAGAATCAAAACTTACTTCCCGTTGACTTAGAATTATGAAGTTTGTCAAGAAGCAAAAAAGGCTTACAGTACACATAAAGAAAAAAATCCGAAAAATATAAATTTTTAATTACATCACAAAAAAAACAACATAAAAAGATATGACATATTTTTACTTTGTACTGTTTTATAATACCGAATAATATGACAAGGTTTAAAAAATACCCTTGAAGTGATTTTATTTCATTTGTAAGTAACATAACTCTGTATTTCAGTGTGTAATTGCAAGCTACACTGGCAAACTAAGAAATTGTCTTGGAAGGCCATTTAATCCATTTAATTCATGGCTTAAATCAAGATACGGAATAGGCTGAAATTCGGTTAACAGATAGCTACTATGACGAAAAGAAAGGTTATTACAAGTTCAAAATGTAGCTGGTGATGATGCAAATAGCCACATTTCCCAAACTTGAGTACTACAACTTTCCCCCGTGTTGGTCCTTAGCTCATTTGAAGAATAGGCCAAGTGCTGTTCTGCCAGGCAGGTCGTAATAGGCGACCGATTGTCTATACGAGCCACTAACATCGTGGCTACTAGGTGGTAGAATTCTGCATTGTCTCGCCCGGATCTGCTACCACCGCCTCACCCATTACTGCCGCAATAGCGTCAGTGCTTGTCACTGTCGTGTCCCGGTTTGGAGGGTAAGGTAGCCGGTAAACTTATGCATGTAGAATAAGTCCTCGCCACAAGATAGCAACGCACCTTTTTTACCACCTTTGGTGTCTAGGCGATGGTTGACTCTTTCCATCAGGAGGCCCATCTGATTGTTTGCTATTTTATACTATAAAAAAACTACTTAGTAACTTTGTAAACAGTGACGAAAAGGATCAACAGATTTACCTGCGAATCAAAATATTAAGTTCTTATTACACCGCCATTTTCTGGCTTTAGACAATTAAGATTTTTGTCAACATAGAAACTTCAATAGCATTTTAATTTATGCAAGGAAATCCTGAACCGAACAATGTGTATCCGAACTAGCTAACCGTTAGACTACGCCTCTATATATTACTAGCAGCCACTCGCGACTTCGTCCGAGTGATCAAAAAACATTACTTCCGTTTTCTCAGTCGGGTAAAATAGTAGCCTCACCCCGGGATAATATAAATTTTTAAAATTGAAAGGAATTCGAAAATCAGTCAGATAGTTTTTGAGTTAAATCGTTACAAACAAACAATCAAATCTTTCCTCTTTATTAGTATATAGATAGAAGAAGAAGAAGATAGCAAATAAACATATTAGGGCCTTCATTCCATTGCCTATTGACACCAAAGATGATAATAATTGTACGTTGCTATCAAACTTGCATACCAAACTGGAACTGACTAGAATCGAAGCTATTGAGGTAGGAATAGGCAAAGCGATGGTTTCAGGAACGTGTGAAAATTTACGGAACTCTACCACCTAGAATCACGAGCAAGTAATCACATGTCGAATAGTTCAATGTGGCGAAATTTCTCGTTGCTTTGGGATCGATTCCATCGATGGCACTGATCGCTAGATATGAACAGGCTTAAAGATTGTCGTGTCAAATTTTTTTGTAAAGTTTTATAAGTAATTGATATTATCCTGGTATGAACCACGGATTAAACAAGACGTCTTTCTAGTCAATTTCTTAGATTGTCGATGTAGCTTGCATTTATACCGAGAAATACAGAATTATAATAATGGTTTGATTTTGCCCCGTGTTGGTCCGGGCGACTTTGAAGAATAGTCCATCTGCGGTTCTGCGGTCCAGGCAGGTCGTAAGAGCCGACCGATTGGCTATAAGTGTCACTACCACCGTGACTACTTGGTGGTAGAGTTCCACATCGTCTCGCCTGGGTATTTGGTACCACCGCCTTACATATTTCTACCGCAATAGCGTCAATTCTTGTCATTGTCGTGTTCCGGTTAGGAGGGTAGTCGGTAGACTTATGCATGTGGCAATGTCATCCCGCCACACGGATAGCAATGCACTATTAACATCTTTGGTGACTATAGGCGATGGTTTTTCTTTCCATCGGGAGAACCATCTGTTTATTTGCTATCTAAGGATATAAAAAAAAGAAAATTACTCTATGGGTATTTTTTAACCATAGCTTCTTATTCGGCACCTTAATATAGCACAGTATGGCATATTTCTATTTTTCACAATGTAATATATTTACAAACGTTTGATATTAATAAGCATTTGCTCATATGAGCGGCTTAATGTTCTTCGCCCAACACCGAGTCCATTTATATTTGTGTGGTCTGTGGTATGAACTCACCTCAACTCTGTAACCAACACCGAGTCCATTTGTATTTGTGTGGTCTGTGGTAAGAACTCACCTCGACTCTATAACCAACACCGAGTCCATTTATATTTGTGTGGTCTGTGGTATGAACTCACCTCAACTCTATAACCAACACCGAGTCCACTTATATTTGTGTGGTTTGTGGTATGAACTCACCTCAACTCTATAACCAACACCGAGTCCATTTGTATTTGTGTGGTCTAAGGTATGAACATTTGTTCTGTGGTATGAACTCACCTCAACTATCAACACCTGTCCATTTGTATTTGTGTGGTCTGTGGTATGAACATTTGTTCTGTGGTATGAACTCACATCAACTATCAACACCTAGTCCATTTGTATTTGTGTGGTCTGTGGTATGAATATTTGTTCTGTTCTGTTCTGTGGTATGAACTCACCTCAACTATCAACACCTAGTCCATTTGTATTTGTGTGGTCTGTGGTATTAACATTTGTTCTGTGGTATGAACTCACCTCAACTATCAACACCTAGTCCATTTGTATTTGTGTGGTCCGTGGTATGAACATTTGTTCTGTGGTATGAACTCACATCAACTATCAACACCTAGTTCATTTGTATTTGTGTGGTCTGTGGTATGAATATTTGTTCTGTGGTATGAACTCACCTCAACTCTGTAACCAGACGGATTGTTCAAACCCAGCTCTCGTAATGTAACAGCTACATCGGATGGTGTCCCATCAGTCCGCCGGTTCACAAACGCCACCGCGTATGAGTAGTATTGTCCTTGGATGGGTATTATCGGTCGTGACCATATTTCAATGCCTCGATGCTGTAAATAAAGAAAATCTATAATAATCTCTGTAACATATAAATGAAAAAGCTTATAGAAGTTAAAAATATATTTTTTTCACTCATACTTACAAAAGTTTTAAATGATCCAGGTATATAGTGTATAAAAAAACCCTGCCCGATCGTCAAACGCATAGTTTGCTAGCTCAATACAAACATATTAATTGTGTCATTTTTTATGGATATACACATCCCGTGTTGGTCCCGGGCTCCTTTGAAGAATAGGCCAAGTGCTGTTCTGTCAGGCAGGTCGTAAAAGGCAACCGATTGGCTATACGAGTCACTACCATCGTGGCTACTAGATGCTAGAGTTCCGCATTGTCTCGCCCGGGTCTGGTACCACCGCCTTATCTTTTCCTGCCGCAATATCGTCAGTGCTCGTCACTATCGTGTTCCGGTTTGGAGGGTAAGGTAGCCGGTAAACTTATGAATGTGGCATTAGACCTCGCTACAAGATAGCAACGCGCCATTAACACCTTTGGTGTCTATAGGCGATGGTTGACTCTTCCCATCAAGAGACTCATCTGCTTGTTTGCCATCATTTGATATTTAAAAAAACCGAAAACAGTTTTCCCCCGTGTTGGTTCCGGGCTCTTTTGAAGAATAGACCAACTGCCGTTCTGCCGGGCAGGTCGTAAAAGGCGACCGATTGGCTATGCGAGTCACTACCATCGTGGCTACTAGGTGGTAGAGTTCTGCATTGTCTCGGCCGGGTCAGGTACCACCGCCTTACCTATTCTTGCCGCAATAGCGTCAGTGCTTGTAGCTGTCGTGTTCCGGTTTGGAGGGTAAGGTAGCCGGTAAACTTATGCATGTGGCATTAGACCTCGCCACAAGATAGCAACGCACAATTAACATCTTTGGTGTCTATAGGCGATGGTTGACTCTTTCCATTAGGAGACCCATCTGCTTGTTTGCTATCTTATGATATAAAAAAAAAACAATGAGAATGCGTGAATGAAACGTAGAATACAATTATATAGATTATTAATTTAGATATATACAGTATACATAAAACAATCATATTTATTTACTTAGAACTTATACCTAACAATGCCTTTTTACCCTTTTTACCCTAAATTATACAGATGAAATTGTTGTAAAGTTTATTAGTTAAAGTAAAATATACTCACTTTATATATCCTCCTGCCCTGAATACCCAGCGGGTCTTGATCGACTTCGATGATCTTACGGTTCTGTAATATCGCTTTGTACTCTGGCCTTATGGTTCGGAGGTCGACGCTCATCAGTAACGGAGCAGCCAGGATCGCCCAAATCGCAAATTGTGTCTTACTTTGCTCGTACGACAAACCGAAGTTACCAATGATCAGCTGAAAATATTAACGTTTACGTGATTTTTAAGCTATTGCATAGGTTCTATCGCGGGCCTTGAGCGTGGGGACCGAATCCAGAAATTCCGTAACGAAAAAACCTAACACTGACCGGCACAGCGGTGATACTTTTTAGTTTTTCCATCTATCGATAAATACCAGCACTTTTAATGACTTTTTGAAATATCACGCTTGTCTCTTTAGTTCAGCAACCCGCCTTTAGGTGGCATTGGTTGTATTGGAAAACTACCGTAATCAGCTGTTTGTGAGAAAGTATATAGGTGTATAGGTATTTATCATCTACGTACAACAGTGAATATCTGTACTCGTATAATTTGTGTACAAAGTGTTTTAAATATGAATAAACAAAGAAAACAAAAAATATTGCATAAATAAAATAAATATATAATTGTAATTGCATAAGTTGATAAAAAATGCTTGCAATAGCTTTACCGCGGCAGTCTCCGAGTGCCACACGTCTTTTTTTTAAATTTTAATTTTAATTGTGGAAAGCAAACCTTTATTAATTTTTAGGGTTCCCATGTAAAATAATAAATACTGCTAGACAATTGTCACAAATTGATTTAACCCCAAAGTAAGCATTTTATTTGCTTGTGTTATGGGTATTAGTCAACGATACTTATACATAGAAATTAGTGGTAGTGCCATACTGCTTTTGCAACTGAATAGGCCGGCACGCCCGGGGAGATACCACTCTCTCACTTGACACCGACGTAAAGTAGCAGCCCTGCTGCTGCGTTTCGTTTGGTTTGTGAGCGTCCCGGAGGCCTAACCCCCCCCCCCCCCGCACACTATGAATGCGCAATCAAAAGAGAATCTACCCCAGGGGGGTACCACTTGCACCAGCAGTGGAGAATCCCCCCCTGAGCGTCCGTGCTCTGGATTCCAGCCAGGTCATGGATGCTCAGGCTGCCCTGCGTATTCTGGGGGGGGGCAAAATTGCGCTCATAGACAATCCTGTCCGGGGCAAACAGGGCAAGAAAGCCATGGCACCCCCTACCACGCTTACTGTGGATTTCTGTAATGTCAGGGGGCTTCATTCCAACTTGAACGCCGTCCACTACCATCTCGAGACGGCGAAGCCAGCTTTGCTCTTTTTGACCGAGACGCAGATATCTTCTCCGGCTGATACTTCTTACCTCTCCTACCCGGGGTACAAACTGGAACATTCCTTTGTACCGCGGGCTGGGGTGTGCGCATACGTCAGAGAAGATCTGTTACCGGCGCCTCGGCAGACTTGAAGATCAGGACCTATCCATCCTCTGGTTACGCGTAGCTTGCGATGACCATCCACGCAGCTACGCGTGCCTATACAGGTCCCATGGCGGGAATACTGAAGTTGACCGGCTCATTGAGCATTTACAAACGGCTGTAGATTCCGTGTTAGAGCAGACCCCCTCCACAGAGATCGTGATCTTGGGCGATTTTAATGCCCACCACGCCGAATGGCTTTGTTCGCGCACCACCGATCATGCGGGGAGGTCTGTTCACGATTTTGCCTTGGCGTATGGTCTTACACAACTGGTAACTTCGCCCACGCGAGTTCCCGATGTGGATGACCATATGCCTTCACTGTTGGACCTTCTGCTGACCTCTCATCCGGACCATTATCAGGTATCGGTGGACGTCCCACTTGGTTCGTCAGACCACTGCCTGATCCGGAGTAAAGTGCCGGTTTCGCGCCTATCACGGCCTCCTTTAGCAGGCTGTCGTCGCGTTTGGCACTTTAGGTCAGCAGATTGAGACGGGATGCGGTCTTTTTTTGCGTCCTACCCATGGGGGCGGTTGTGCTTCTCGCTGGATGATCCGAATGTCGTCGCTGACTCTATTGCCGATGTGGTGCTGCAGGGCATGGAACTTTTCGTTCCATTTTCTGCGGTACCAATTGGTGGTAAGTCTCAGCCTTGGTTTGGTCGCTCCTGTAAAACGGCTTCGCGCCGCAAGCAGGAGTGTTACCGGGCTTGGGCTGCAGCGTCCGCATCTTGTGATGAAAAAACCAGCACATTACGTACGTACAATTTCGCCTCGAGGTACTTCAAAAGAGCTATCGCCAAGGCAAAATCGGAACACATTGGCAGAATTGGCGAGAAATTAGTTCGCCTTCCTTCGGGCACTCGTGCGTTCTGGTCTCTCGCCAAGGCTGTCTTAGGGAATTTCTCACAGCCATCTCTTCCATCCTTGCACGGAGACGATGACTCTCTGGCCCATACCGCAAAGGAGAAGGCCGATCTCCTGGGCTCCTTCTTTGCGACCAACTCGACTCTGGATGACCAAGGGAACGCACCGCCTACCATCCCGCAGTGTGATAGTTGTATGCCAGAACTACAATTTCGGCAATCATCTGTGCGTAAAGCACTACTTTCCTTGGACATCCACAAGTCGAGTGGGCCGGATGGCATCCCTCCGATTGTGCTAAAAATGTGTGCTCGAGAGTTGGCACCAGTATTAACACGCCTATTCCGGCTCTCCTATTCACTCGGCGTGGTACCGAATTCGTGGAAGACAGCTTTGGTTCATCCCATCCCTAAAAAAGGAGATCGCTCTAACCCGTCTAACTATCGGCCCATAGCCATAACCTCCTTGTTCTCCAAAATTATGGAGACAATCATCAACTCTCAGCTCCTCAAGTATTTAGAAGAGCACCAGCTGATTAGCGACCGTCAGTACGGTTTCCGTTGCGGCCGCTCAGCTGGTGACCTTCTAGTATACCTAACTCATCGATGGGCGGAAGCAGTTGAGTCCAAGGGGGAGGCATTGGCAGTTAGTTTGGACATAGCGAAGGCCTTCGATCGGGTATGGCACAAAGCGCTTCTCGCGAAGCTGCCTTCCTATGGGCTTCCTGAGAAATTATGCGAGTGGATCACCAGTTTTTTGGCTGACCGGAGCATCAAGGTCGTTGTCGACGGTGCGTGCTCCGACCTTAAGTCTGTCAATGCTGGTGTTCCCCAAGGCTGCGTGCTATCACCGACACTGTTCCTTCTGCATATCAATGATATGATGGGAATTAGCAACATACATTGCTATGCGGATGACAGTACTGGTGATGCTACATACTCCGGCCGAAGCAGTATTTCTCGGGAACACGTCGAAGAGTGCCGAAACAAGCTTGTGTCTGAAGTCGAGAATCGACTTACCGATGTCTCGGAATGGGGTCGCCAAAACCTGGTTACTTTTAACCCCAAGAAGACACAGCTTTGCGTGTTCACCGCAAAAAAAACGCCCTTTGTCGTATCACCTCGATTTGAGGATACTCTCCTGACAGCCTCAGCTAGTGTCGGAATCCTGGGAGTTGACATATCGAATTACGTTCAGTTTCGCGGTCATTTGGAAGGCAAGGCTAAACTAGCCTCCAAAAAGCTCGGTGTGCTTAGCAGAGCGAAACAGTACTTTTTGCCGGTCCATCGCCTTCAACTTTATAAGGCACAGGTTCGGCCTCACATAGAGTACTGTTCGCATCTCTGGGCCGGAGCTCCTCAGTACCAGCTTCTTCCTCTTGATCGCATTCAGCGTAGAGCGGTTCGAATCGTTGACGACCAGGCCATTTCGAAACAGCTTGACTCTTTGGCATTGCGCAGAGATGTAGGTTCTCTCTGTGTCTTTTATCGTATATATCATGGAGAGTGTTCCGACGAGTTGTTTGGATTAATTCCTGCCGCCGAATTCCACCATCGGACATCGCGTCAAAACTTGAAGTTCCATCCTCACCATCTCGATGTCTGGAAATCCACAACTGTGCGTTTCTCCCGACACTTTTTACCTCGCACTACTCTGTTGTGGAACCAATTACCGGCAGGGGTATTTCCGAACGGATACGACATAGGGACCTTCAAGAAAAGAGCTTACTCATTCTTAAAAGGCCGGCAACGCAACTGCAAGACCTCTGGTATTGCAGATGTCCATGGGCGGCGGTGATCACTTACCATCAGGTGCACCGCTTGCTCGTTTGCCCCCTCTTCTATAAAAAAAAAAAAACATAGAAATACATAATATATAATACTGTTGTACACATAATAAACACCCAAACCCAGAAACACAAACATCTATGCTCATCACATAAATGTTTGTCTTTGTTGGGAATCGAACCTGAGCCCCATCGATGCGTAGTCAGGTGCGCTAGCCACTCGACCAACGGGGCGATGTATAAAATACACATTTTGGTTTGATTATAAAATAATTTAAACGAAGTGAAATTGTAGCAATCTACTTTAATTCCCTATTTCGCTGGGAGTTTTCCCCCGTGTTGTTCTGGGCTTCTTTGAAGAATAGGTCAACTGCCGTTTCAAACGGGTCTTAAGAGGTCTTAAATTGTTTTGTACGACAACATTTAAAAATAAAATGAAAGCAGGCTAGTACGTGCTGGATTCGCGCACGGCGGGTTTCGTAATATTAGATAATTTTAAAATATCACGTTTAACGTGAGTGTAACAAACATTGATATAAAAAGAGGAAGATATGTTACCTAGTCACAGCGCCTGGTCCTACAAAACTAGGTCCGTGTACATAGTGCTTGTAGTATGCCACTCAGTCACACGTGGGACATCGTACTAACACATCAAACGCTTCTACTTTCCGATTGTTTTTGCCATTAAACACGCATCAAAATGCCTTCTTGTGTATTTACCCAGTGTTATAATCACTCAAGGGAAAAAATAAGACACATGGGATTACTTTCCATTCGTAAGTACAGCTAAAATTTTTTACCTATTAATACAAAAATTTTATTAATGCATACCCTCATTCTCCCTATAATAGACTATGCCGATTCTTGTTACCTTGACGCAACTGAAGATTTGGTAAACAAGCTTGAGAGATTGCAGAACCTCTGTATCCGTTTCATTTATGGTATGAAAAAATTTGATCATGTTTCCAGTTATCGGGCTGAGCTTGGCTGGCTTCCAATAAGACAGCGGAGAAAAATGCATATACTTTGTTTACTATATAAAATTATTTTCAATCCACAATCTCCAAAGTATCTTCGTGATTCCTTTAGTTTCTTGCACTCCCCTGAGACCCCATGTCGCTCTAATGTTAGAACCTTGTTACGCTTTCCTCCTAGCAACTCTGCTGCTTATTCGCACTCATTCACAGTACTTGCTGTAAAATTATGGAATTCTCTGCCCAGTGAGATTCGCCTTTGCCAGACTTTAGTATCCTTTAAAAAACGAGTTAAGGAACACTTTCTAGCTGAAGTCTAAATTTCTCTTGTATTGTATATATTTTTCTACTCTTTTTTTTTTAATCGTAAATATAATATGTTAGGTTTAGTTATGTAATTTGTGTCTTTTTTTTTTGTACACTAGGTCTACTCATTTCTTTTCTTTCATTATTTTATTCTCCTTTAACGGGTTGGCTGGAAGAAATCTCTTTAAGTAGAGATAAGCTCGCCCATTGTACTATAGTTACGTTTGTATTCTCTTATTAATGTTATTTTCTGTGTACAATAAAGTGTTAATAAATAAATATAAAATAAATAAAAATATTAAATTTGTTTAAAAATAAGATTTTCTTTTTATATCGGTAACCATGGCGACGACGCGCGCGGTCTAATACTATTTCGCTCGTACGAGTGTATCCGCCCTATCTCTGTCTTTGTTTCCATGTTTATGATTGTGATAACAGATGTGTGTAAGTGTCGGTGTATATGTACTCTGCGGAGCCTAGTTTAGTGAATGCGATATAAGAACGTAACATATCTTTCTCTTTTATATCAATGGTAACAAACGTGATATTTTCACGTTAAAATATTTAAGGGGTACTTCCATACAACAAACGTGATATTTTACGTTTTTTGTATGGAAGTACCCCTTAAATATTCATTTTATTCTGCTTTTGACATTTTTTATAACGGCTTTTATATAATATAAAAGAAATAAAACATCATCTGTGATATTTTCAACTATCTAGCTATTGAAGTTCATGAGATACAGCCTGATAACAGACAGATGGTCAGACGGACAGACAGCAGAGTCTTAGTAATAGGGTGCCAATTGTACCCTTTGGGTATGGAACCCTAAAAAGTAAGAGTAAGAATGAATGTAGGATGTAAATGCAAAGTATATAAAATATTTTGCATACATGTAATATTTCTATATAGTACAGGTATCAATGATATTTCGCAACATTCTCCAGTTTGCGATCGGGATAACACAAAACTCACCATGTCGGGGTCGTTCCAATGACCAGGTCCAGCATTGGGTACGATGGTGTCCTGGTGGTTTCCGTAATAGTCTATAATAGACTCGACGGAGGCCCATGAGTCTTGAATGTCATCAAAGTTGCGCCACAAGTTGCAGTGTTCGATAATCGACGAGAAATTTGGCTGAAAGAGAAGAAAAAAACAAAATTTATTATAGAACTAGCGTCCCGCTCCGGCTTCACACGGTTAGTAGAGCATATGTATGCTTACATATTTTAGTGCCGTATCAGCTTAACCTAATTTTGAAATTTAATTACTCGTACAGTAACAAAACCGCCTCGTTGGTCGAGTGGTTAGCAACCCTGACTACGCAATCGACGGGGCTCGGGTTCGATCCCCGACGGGGACAAGGATTTGTGTGATGAGCATAAATGTTTGTATTTCCAGGTTTTTGTGTTTATTAAATATATTCTAGTATTTATATATGTATTTCTATGTATTATTATCGTTGACTAACACCCATAACACAAGCAAATAATTTGATTACTTTGGGGTTAGACCAGTAAGTGTAATTTGTCCAGTGAATATTTATTTATATTTATTTATTTAAAATCTTAATAGATTTTTATACAGTTATAACTAACGTTGAACTTAAACGTTATGTATTAAAAAAATGTATACATATTCCAAATGGTTATTCCAAAATATAGGAGACGGCGAAGCCTAGTTTGGGAACCTCTGTTATATTTCTGCAATGAATCAATTTTATCTATAATCTATAATAATATTATAAAGCGAAAGTTTTGATGTTTGGATGGATGGATGTTTGTTACTCAATCACGCAAAAACTACAGAACGGATTTAAATGAAATTTGGTACACAGATAGATGATGACCTGGAATAGTATATAGGCTATGTTTTATTCCGAAAAAATTAGGCGATCCCGCGGGATTCACCAAAAACTTATAATGCATGCTACAACTAGTTATTTATATATAACACAAATATATAGTTATTATTAATTAAATCTAAGCTTACTTCTATCAAATATAAACGATATCCTAGATTTATTGAAATTTATTGTGTAATTTTTAAATCATGTTGTATTTATATATATATGATTGTTATTAAATCCACGTGTTTGACGCAAACCATCTAAGTTTTGCGTCAAACACGTGGATTTAATTTTAAATAAAGCATTCTTCAGTGTGAGACCAATTAAATTTATATTCAAACTCATTAGTTTTATTTTGCGATAACTCCCAATGAATGAGGCATTGCCACATATTATAGTATAATAGTTCCTATCGTTAGTATTACTTTAAACTGTATTGATTATATCGACATCATAATGTGCATGAAACGCTTTATACGATAAGAAACACAGGTACTTGTAGTAGCTTTCTGCAATGGTTCGTCCGAGTCCCGTAACACGGCCACACACACACACACAGAGGGTAAGGTAGTCGATAAACATACGTAAGTGGCATTATCAACCCGCCACACTTGCTATTTTATGCTTTAAAAAGGCAAAATATAATGATTATTTTACTATCGATGTTGTAAAAATATTTTATTTAAGAAACGTTCCGAAAATAAAATAAATCCGGGTTGGAAGACTGGTTTTACGATGTAGATACAGATAACAAATAAAGAACAAAGAGGGCTTATAGTGGGCTTGTACTCGATTGCGGATTTTATATTTGAAGCCTCCGACTACGCAGTCTCGACGTAGTCAATGGCACTCGGGGTCGATATACGCAAGGATGTGTGATAGGAAAACTCACTGAGTAACCTTATTACCATTTTGAAACGGATACATTTTAATGATTTTATGATTGATTATTTAAAATAGCGGTCTGCCCATGTTTTAAAAAGTAATGTCGTAAATTAGTTGTTCCTCGTCATACCCTACTATGAAATGTGTTTAGGGAATAGGTGACTTTTTCCAGGTCGAAATAGAATCTATTTTATTTTTTACCTTAACTTTTTTAACAACTGTGTAACAACTGACTTTGGCCGTAAAGAATTCATGTATTTAGTGTATTTAATATTTATTTTTATTAATTTATTGTATTTTTAAAGCATTTTATTTAAAATTTTTAGGTTTATGCATTCCTCCGCAATGGAAACTTCATCTGTGCCAAATTTAAGTCTCCAACGTTCGCGCAATTGTCTTAAAAAGGGATCCAAAGTTTTTCCTTCAGATATTAATATATAGATAAAAATAGCTAATTTTGAATTGATAACATTGTTTCAATTACTCGAAATTCCCAAACCTGTGCTTAGTGAGCATTATTTGTCAACTTACGATATGTAATGCCTGTTTTCTGGATTTTATTGAATATTGATTTTATTGGATTGCGACTTCGTCGAATGAGTTTTAATATTATTTATATATCTGTCTTATTTTCTTAAGTTACATCTCATTAGTACATTTTAAGAAAATTGCATTCAATCTATGAGTAGTTTTTGCGTGATGTGTACGTATACACATACAGGCAAAAAATAAAAATTGTTATAGCTTCTGTTGCTCTAAGAAAACCCTAAAAAGGTACATATTTATTCAATATCTACAATGTGCAGCCATCGGCCTGTTAAAATTTTATATTATATATTTTTTATTATAGATATTTATCAAAATCGGTTAATCTGAATACCTTAATATAGCGGTAAGTTTCAGGGATATCTACAATGTGCAGCCATCGGCCTGTTAAAATTTTATATTATATATTTTTTATTATAGATATTTATCAAAATCGGTTAATCTGAATACCTTAATATAGCGGTAAGTTTCAGGGATAGTCTGCGGGGTCAACCATGTTACCTACAGATTTTTTACTTAAAAAAACTTTTTTAAAAGTTTTTTCGCGAAATTGCGGCACTTCCAGCCCCCTTTTATATGTATTTTGTGCATTTACATTCAATATGTCATACTGAAACTATCTATAAAATATACTTCTGCAATTTAGGTCAGGAAAAATTCCTCTATTGCCTGTACTAATAGTTAAATGAAAAAACACATTTTCGATAAAATAACACTTTCGAGAAAAAGTTGTTTAACTTTTCGAAAGTTTTTTAAATGTGCAAATCCTTATTTTAGTATTTGTAAATTTAAAACACTTTTCTAAAAACTGTTAAGTAGCCATCTATAAAAAGTTATCGGTTAGGCATTAGACTAAGATTTATATATTAACACGTGAAGAAAAAACTTTGGACCCATTTTTGAGACAATTGCGAGAAAGGTGGAATATTCTTCCATATTCATATATATGTACATATATCTTTCCATGTTCAAGCTATCAGGTTATGGAACTCACTACCGCCCAAGATTCGTATGAGTCAATCTCTTCCAATTTTCAAAAAGAATCTGAGAGAAATTTTTCATGCTGGGTCTACATAGTATTTTTTTTATTTCTATCAATTGTTGTTCATTTTTAAATATTATGTGGCTAAATTTAATGTATCAAGACTGTTATATTCATATGTATATAGTTTTATGATTATTGTACACTATTTTAACATTTCGATAATTATTGTGTTTACTCTTATTCGGGTCAGCTGGAAGAAATCTATTTTATTAGGGATAAACTCGCCCATTGTACAGTCTGTTTTTATTAAGTCTCTATGTATTACTTCTCTTTTAATTGTGTGTAAAACATTAAATAAATAAATAAATATAAAATTTGGTACTGTTAAAGTTTTTATTGCGGTAGAACGCAGAAAACTAATATCTATACATATAATAAAATCGTAGGAAAGTCAAAACTGTACATTGAATATTTTTTTAAAAGAATACTTGGGGCATGATCTACAATCGATATCGAAGCCAAAAATATAGTTTTTAGAATTTTTGTCTGTCTGTCTGTTTATCTGTTTGTCTGTATGTATGTCCGGGGTAAACTCAAAAAGTACTGCATGGATTTACTTCAAATTTTGCATGAATATTACTATTAGGTCGGGTCAACATATAGGCTACATATTATCACGCTATCACCTACGGGGGAGGAGCTGTGCGGAGTACACGAAGTCCGCGCGGACGAAGTTGCGGGCAACAGCTAGTGTTTAAATAAAATGCATTACAAATACATTATAGATTAAATTAATAAAAATAAACATTACATACACTAAATTCATGTTACATAAATGATAATATACACACATGTATACTATTTACGGCTAAAGTCAATTTTTTTTTATTGTTTAGTCTATGGTCGAATTTCGGCCACAGGCGATCGTTAGTATAAATTAATAAGTGGCTCACCTGAATACCCGCATATATTTGGTAGACTGGCCAACTACAAGAGTAGACCATTTGTCTTCCAGTGAAGTTAAGCTGCCTGCCGAATTCCGGATAGCCGCTGTCCATATCCACCGGCAGGGCGTAGCATCCGTCTAACTTTACGTAGTCAACACCCCATGAGGCGAATGTCGCCGCATCTGTATTAGAACATGATTTTATATAAACCGTCAGTACTTATTACGACAAAACTGAAAATTGCCAATCGCACCCTTTTCAGCATTATTGCATATCTACATATTTTCATAATAAAAGAAGTAATGGAGTAGGTGCCTTATGGTAAGTGATCACCACCGCCCATGGTAATTCCAAATTTATTCCGCACTTTATGCCCCATTTTGCAAACAACCAGCCCCCCAATTCACGTAATTGAGTCATAGCGCTTAGGGCTTTCACACACATAAACACGATAGAACTTCGAGACGTGCTACGACGCGGCATAATATGTAAGAAAATGTGTAAGTGTCTTAAATGCTTTGACTCGCTTGCCGCTTGATTACATGAATTAGGCCCCAGATAGCTCTTCTGATTGAAAGAGAAACCGTTGTCTATAGACACCAAAGATGTTAATGGTGCGTTACTATCCGTATAGTGGGACGGCAATGCCATATGTTTAAGTCTACCAGCTACCTTACCCTCCAAACCGAAACACGACAATAACAAGCATTGACGCTATTACGGCAGAAATAGGTACAGCGGTGGTACTAAATATCCGGGCGAGACAGTGCGAAAGTCTACCGCCTAGTACTCATCATGGTAGTGACACGAATAGTCAATCAGTCGTCTTTTACGACCTGCCTGGCAGAACGGCAGATGATCTATTCTTCAAAGGAGCTTGGGCCAAGACATGACAAACATTAAAAAAATACGGCCGATTTGAGAACCTTCTACTTTTTGGGAAATAGGTTAAAGATAAGCTTTTAAGTATACAACAATCTCTTCACCAGTACCAGCAGCTACCCTATGATATAATTTAAATCTTGTTACTTTACAAACAAGGCTTTCTAGTTCACTTGCGAAACCCTAAATTAATTAAGTATTCATTGCTTACTTCAGACGGTTCTGTACAGCTACTGCATATTTAGCGTTTTTCAATGACGATATAAACGCAATCATTGCATCGATTCGTTGCACAAGCGTTTTTACTAGAGAATAGGGATGCGCCGATTATTGTGGTTCAACTTGGTATATTAGGTACTAGCTTACCTTCGTTGGTTCTACCGTATGTAAAGTAACATACCATCAAAATACAAAATTTTGTATAAATATTTCGGCCTCTATTTCAGCTCCTTAGCATTTAATTTTTTTTAAAAAGCTGCCTTTGTTTGACAGGTTTTCAAATATCTTCTTGCCAAAATTCATCTACGCCGTGTTAGTCCAGGCCTCCTTTGAAGAATAGGCCAACTGCCGTTCTGCCAGGCAGGTCGTAAAATACGACCGATTAGCTATCGAGTCACTACCATCGTGGCTACTAGGTGGTAGAGTTCTGCATTGTCTCGCCCGGGCCTGGTACCACCGCCTTACCTATTCTTGCCGCAATAGCGTCAGTGCTTGTCGCTGTCGTGTTCCGGTTCGGAGGGTAAGGTAGCCGGTAAACTTATGCATGTGGCATTAGACCTCGCTACAAGATAGCAACGCATCATTAACAGATGTTAATGGTGCGTTGCTACCTTGTGGTTGTGGTATCTATAGGCGATGGTTGACTGACCCATCTGCTTGTTTGCTATCTTATGATATAAAAAAAAATCTACAGCAGTTCAGCAGTTTAATATGAACGCGATAGCAGAAAAACAGACTTTCGCATTTAAAATGTAAGAATGGATTTTGTATACTACTTTACTCGGATGAATCTAAAAGTAATAAGTACTCGTTTATAAGTTTTTCCACTGATTTCCCAAAAAAAAAGGCGGCTATTAAGTCGGCTGTATTTTTTATATTTCTTACCTTAGAACACCGTCATTGGTGAACCGATTTTGAAAATTGTTTTTGTTTTAGATGATATACTTATCGAGTCCCATTATAATTTGGTGAAGATCTGATGGGGGTTCCGGAGATATAAGAAATGGGAAGTCGGTTTCTGCAGTTTTACTGCATCAAAAATATTATAACGTTACAGATATATTGTAGCAAATACGCTCTTACAGTAAGCCTGTCTATAGAAAACATAGGATACGGAGCATATGGTTGTTATGATATAAGGAGATGTCCACTATCTTTTGCCTTTATAGTACTAATGCATAATAAAGGTATTGAGTAAAGCCTACACGTTTACCAATTAAATAACATGGTAAGTGGGATACGAGTATGTGGATTTCCCATATTAAGCAATTTCAAACTTGTTTAAGTGACATAAAACGGAGATTGCACTGGACCGAATTAAGCTGGTGAGTCCTCTGTTACGTTAATATAAAACTGAGTAATATTTGGTATTCGGTTCCTAAACTTATACTTGGCACATCCCTAGTTTTAATTATTATACTAAATTATTTTTATTAATAACATTCCTTCGGTCTTGAGTTAACTTATTCCTTTGTAGGTATATAATAAGAAAAATAGTTTGATTCCTAATTGGGAGAAAAAATCAATCTTTTTATGTTAGTATTATATATATAAATTGGCACGATGATTTTAATAGTTAACACACGACTCGCCAGACTGCAAGCTACCACAAAGATATTAATAAAAAAACTCGCTAGATGGCTTAAATTTTCTACATTTTATTTTAATGTATTTTCCAATCATTGTAGAATTTGTCTTTTGTTTTTGTTTTCGATTATTGAAGTCGATAAGTGTTCCAATGTGTACCTAATAATGTTATTTGATTATCCCCGATTGAAATGTCGGTTGGTGATTAATATTCAACGGGAACGTTCTCGATGCACATTAATCACCAATCGACATATCGTTTAATAATAAATAATCTTAGAATCTACCTATGAAGGGATTCGGCGTAAAAATATCACACTAGCGGTTACCCGCAACATCGTTCGCGTGACCCAAAAAAATTACTTCCTTTTGATCAGTCGAGTAATAACAAAGCAAAACCTGCCTCATGGATTCTGTTTTAGCTTACATGCATTTTTTTTATCTTAAACTAGTAAACAAGCAGATGGTCCTAATAGAGACACGAAAAGATGTAGATGATACATTGCTATGCCTGTATCGGGATGGCAATGCTAGTGTTATAAATTTACCAGCTACCTTGTCCTCAAAACCAGAACATGACAGTGCAATTTGCATTGACGTTATTGCGGCAGGAATAGTTGGCGGTAGTAGTCTCGAGACTAGACCACCTAGTAGTCGCGATGGCAGTGACACAATTTGTAAAAGGTGAAATATTGGCTGTATAGCCCATAGTTCACCTTTTTACAAATTGCATGGTAGAATGTCAATAATTCTTCAAAGAGGGCCCAGACTAATATAGGAAGCATATAAATATAGATATAGGATCGTCTTGAGCTACCAAGTAATGCCTGTGACGTACGGAAAAAGTTTTGTTATGTACTTATGTATATGCAGCAGTACTCACCATCGGCAAGATGGCCGACTACACCTGGATACCCGGCGCAAGTAAAGTTGCCATAATCTTCATATATGCCGAATTTTAGACCTTTACTGTGTACCTGAAATTAAAAAAAAAACTAGGGTTAGTCAATGTCATCTCATTGATAACGAGCAGGAATCTTTAGGTCCTGAGTTCAATTTCAGGCTGGCCAATTCGTAGTTTTTAATTTTCATAATTTTTATACATATCCATCTGATTGAGGGAGATTTCTATCTCTGTGAAAACTAATGGTTCCTTGTCCTCAAAACCAAGTACAATGGTATCAAGCACTATCGCAATTACGACAGAAAATAGTAATTAGTCAGGCGGTTACCTACCTAAACTGGGCTGGTAGCTAGTAAATTATAAATAAAGGTATTAAGTAAATAATTTAATTCCTTTTTAGGGTTCCGAAGTAAACTAAGAACCCTTATAGTTTCGCTATGTCCGTCCGTCTGTCCGTCCGTCCACACAATAGTTCAGAGATCCTTATTACTAGAACGCTGTAATTTGGTACGAATATACATATATATTAGTCACATCAACAAAGTGGTGACATTAAATCTTGAAATTTTTTTTTACTAGGTGGTAGAGTTCTGCATTGTCTCGCCCGGGTCTGGTACCACCGCCTTACCTATTCCTGCCGCAATAACGTCAGTGCTTGTCGCTGTCGTGTTCCGGTTTGGAGGCATGTGGAGGTCATGTGGCATTAGACCTCGCCACAAGATAGCAACGCACCATTAACATCTTTGGTGTCTATAGGCGATGGTTGACTCTTTCCATCAGGAGACCCATCTGCTTGTTTGCTATCTTATGATATAAAAAAAAAATATTTTCTTCAGGGTATATGTAAAGCGGGGACATTAATTTTTTTCTCACGTACCCAGTGGTATGGGGTATCTTTGGATAGGTTTTTAAAAATATTGTAGGTTTGTGCAAACAAGTTTTCGATTAAGGGACTCGTTTGCAAAAATTTAAGCTTTTAAGTGCTAATTTTTGTTAGAGCCAAATGTCCCCTCTGCAGGCTAAACAGTTGGATTTGAGGGTGGAAAAAATATCATGGCAGTAGTAAATATAATGAAGTTAAAAGGAAAACTATCACGGGCTAGAAGGCTTTACAAGTTTTTGAGTAATAGTCGACCAACTTATAAAATGTACTTAGAGAAGTTATCATAGGCGGTAAAACCTGTGGCGCGGATATATATTTGTCATTGACTTTGAATAGCTTAAATGTTCATAGTATGAAATTATAACAGCCCTCTTTTTAGTCCGCATTATTGTGATGGACAACTTCGGAACCCTACATTGTGCGTGGCCTGACACGCACCTTACCAATTTATTAATTATAGTTTATATCTTTAATTACTTTGTTTACTTTTAAATTAGTATTATTATGACGCCCGGTCACCTTGTGGTGTAGGGAGAGTAAACAGACCGTCCAGACTTTCCAGTTCACCACGATTCACCGGTTTGTCTGTAGGCGAGATGCTCGGCTATCTCCATCGCCGCAATATACCGACCTGATTACGATTATCCGTGATCGTAATCAGGACGGTAATTTCTAGTAGATTTTACGTGATCTTCCAAGGCACGGCCTATCCGCCAGACTCCTGTTGCACCAAAGCATATAATACTCTCTTGTGCTGCACTGAGATTTTAGATATTCGACGAATACCTCAAAAAATCCTCAATAACACTTATTTACATAAGTTATAATAAATAAATAACACTAACCCGGGGATCGAACCTGGGATCTTCTAAACGAAATAAAAATAGTGCTCGCGTTCCAATTGAAGAGAAAAAGTTAGTATAAAACGTAAAATTCATACTAATATAATATTGTAAGTGCGAAAGTAATTCTCTGTCTGTCTGTCTCGACTTCATGCCTAATTCACTGAACCGATTTAGATGAAATTTGGTACAAACATAGTTTTCGACCCGAGAAAGGACATAGGATAGTTTTTACCCCGGAAATCCTACGGCAATGAGAACTATGTGGGTAAAACCCCGGGACTGTATACCTTTTTAAACCTACCGCGGTAATAAAGAATAACTTAGATTACTTTTATTATAGAACGCTTTCCACGCGGGCGAAGTCGCGGGCACAGCTAGCATTATTATATTTTAATAAATTAATATTTCCTATAAAAACATTAGGATGCTACTTTTTACACAAATTAATCAATTATACGCTTACTTTAATTTTAATTATAAGACAGAAACCTATAGAATAACAAGGAAATAGTGTGAAATTAATGAATGGGAGGTTAACCAATCCATTACGTATTCTGCGAAAAAAAAAAAATGAAACTACTTTAATTTTATAACCATTTGATTTAATTTATAACGATTCTTTTGAATGTTAACATTCAGACGACACCATAATAAACGAGAAATAGTGTATCCTTGTTGTTAAGGTCAAGAAGAAACAAAAACATTAAAAATAATCTTTTTCGTTTTATACATTGAGTACCTAGGTATATCTTATATATTATGTCTTCAATTAACGGCTAGACGCTTTGAGGTACTTAATACAGGTCATATAATTTGTAAGGTATGTTATATTTTTTATGATCAAAAAATACTATGAACGAGCTGAGGCAGCATTTTCGAAGAAATTTACCTTCAAAAAATCTTAGTCTAGTCGGTTTGATTTTTTCAGATATTTTCAACACAGGCTGTGTAACGAATTACACTTCAACCTTTTTCATGAATCACTCTGTCTATTGTCTACACTAAATTTTTTGAGCAGTGAATTGATAACACAGAAAATGATGATGATAATGTATAATTTGAAGCAAAATAATGACAAATATTGATTTTTACGATTTTAGACATACCTTATTATACTCGTGTCTATTAAATAAATAAATGTATTTAAAATATTACAAACTAATGCGGTTGTCCTCACGGTAAGAATATTTAATAATTGAAAAAAGATTAATAGTCCCTAGTTCCTTGTGGCTAGGGTTGTCAGCACGTGTATTAAATAAATATATAATTTAAAATGTTACACATGTTATTATTATTGATCGAAGTTTTTCGCGAAAATACAAAATCTCAGTAGCAATAGGAGTGTGGCGGGTAGTGTGTAAGCACTCCCGTGCCTGCGCACGTAAAGAAGTCGTTCCCGGTTATTGCTAGAAATAGTGGATAATCGTTAACAGGTCGGTGTAATGCGGCGATGGGGATAACCACTCATCTCGCCAAACGACAAACTCTACTCTTAATTTATTACAAATTATTGTCAATATACTCACTGCAATAATATTTAATAAAAAAGAGAAAAAATAAAAAAAATTATTTAATTTAAAATATGAACTACTTCGGATATTCTCACAGTAATAATATATAATAAATAAGAGGAAAAATAGTCCCTGGTTTCTTGTAGGTTTTCTAGGGTTATCTCACCGACCACACAGCCCATAGACACCTAATAATAGGCGAATGACTTATGTCAACACATCTGACTTATAGTTCCGATGTAAATGTCCACGCGCCAATGAGTAGTGATCGGGTAATCAGTGTCGACCAATCAGATGCTATGTAGATTACTATCTTTCACTGTGGCCTTGAATTAGCCAATTACGGCGTTGCAACCCCACTTCGTTTTACCTCAGCTAGTTGCCAGAATGCATTGATTACGGAAAATCAAACATTAGCCGACTATAGGCTGTGTGGTCGGTGGGTTATCTGCACGCTTACTAAATAAATAAATATATAATTTAAAATATTATAAATATAATATAAAGAAATAGAGATAAATAGTCTCTAGTTTCTTATAGCTTGGGATATAATCATATTTCATCTAACAATCACAAAAATATGAACAGTCGGGCTACAAAAAATAAGGGCTTACACATGCAAAAACGACGCAATGTTTAAAATTACCAGTAGACACGTACCACATACATTTATGTTCTCATCATATTTATTTCTATTTCATTATTTTTTGGTTCATGTTATTGAGTTTAACTTCTTCCTTTGTTTATGTTTTTTTGTATGGTCAATTTATCCTTTGAAAGTTTTACGTATTCAGTAATATATGTATTAAAAATTGTACTTAGCTAATGTTTTTTTGCTCAATGTTACCTACATTGAGCAAAAAAACATTAGCTAAATATTGTGTGGATATTATGTTTGTAAAATAAAGAAGAAAATAAATAAATGCTCACGCACAAGTAAGTTTTAAAAATATTTATAGTTACTTATCTTCCTTCTTCCCATAACTAACAAGACATGTTCAAATAAAATAACGATATTTACGAATCCATCATTTGACTTTTAACGGTTCCTATAGTAAATTATTATTTATAAATATTAATATTTTTGTTGTAACATCAATCAGTTACATTTCCGGGTCTAGTATTTCTGTCATTCTGATATTATTTTATAAAATAATAAATGTATAATATGTTACGTCAAACAGAGACATATATCACTGTTTTTTGTTTGAATATTTAAATTGTAGAACACATTATCAAAATGGCGTATACTGTATTCATAAAATAGAATTTGTAGTAATAATAAGGACATATTATTATGCGTTTAAATGCATTTCATATTTTGTAAAAAATATATATACATCTCTCTCTCTCCACTCTCCACCACCCAGTAGTCACGATGGTAGCGACACGTATTGGCAATTGGTCGCCTTATACGGTCTGCTTGGCAGAACAACAGTTGGTCTATTCTTCAAAGGAGTCCGGACCAATACAATGCAAAAAGGTTGGGGCAAAAGCAACATATATATATATATATATATATATATATATATATATATATATATATATATATATATATATATATATATATGTATATATATATATATATATATATATATATATATAATACCTTATTTATTGAATTTTTTAATATTATTAATTTTTTTTAATTATTTTTTTTATTTACAGTAGCAGTGGCATTTTATGTTTTTTAAGTGTAATCTATTTACAAATATATATATATATATATATATATATATATATATATATATATATATATATATATTTAATTTTTTAATATTATAAATTTTTTTTAGTTAATTATAGTGGCATTTTATGTTTTTTTAGTGTAATCTATTTACAAAAAGAATACTAAGTATAATAAAAAATAATTTCGAGTATAAATATTTCTGAAGTAGATAGAAAACATTCATTGTCTAAAGATATAGTATGATTTTCATTTACATAGGGAATAATTTAGTAGAATAGAAAGATGTGTTGTCAATATAAGTTTAATAGGATTTTTGCCAATAAAAGTTTTACAATTGCCATTGCCAATGAAAAACTTATATTGACAAAAAAACAAATGGCAATTAGCCATTTACTTGGTAAACCAAGTTAATACAGTAGTGATGTAGTTTTACTGTTCCATTAGTTGGCTAGTAGTAGTACGCACTAGATTTACTTAGTTGTTTGTTGGTTTCCGTACTAGTTATATAGAATCTTTTGCAGTACCACATCGTGTTCATTGGCCATAGGTAGTGAAAAAAATTTAGAAGGTGCATTAAAAGAATTTGCATCAAATCAGTTGCAAGTAGGTGTTTTTCCGGTATTCTTTGAGGAATACAAAGGACATATTATTAGGTAGTTACTACGACAAGAAAAAGATAACATCATCAATACAAGTATATTAATTATATCAAAGAGGTATGTCAAACTATACAGATAGTGGCTTGTTTTTTTTCAATTAACAACCCTACTGCTGCAAATAATATTTTTGCTGCAAATAATTCAAAACCAACGAAACTATAAAATGCTAACATATAATTGTTATAATAGAGATACAGTAAAAACATTAATCAAAAAATGCGGTGAGAATAAATTATGAACATGATTGTTGAATAATCTGTTGTCTGAAAAAATAATAGGTAACTGTGATTACAAGTGCTTATAAGTCTCGATTATGAATCAGTGCTAAATACGGATGTATATACAGGTTGATTAATTGAAATGGATCGACATGCACTTCGCAGAATTTTATTTTCATATCAGATGATACTAAACAAACACATGGCCCCCAACCTTTTTGCCCTGTATTGGTCCGGGCTCCTTTGAAGAATAGACCAAATGTTGTTCTGCCAGACAGATCGTAAAAGGCGACCGATTGGCAATATGTGTCGCTACCATTGTGACCACTGGGTGGTAGAGATCTGTAACGTCTCACCCAGGTATTTAGTACCACCGCCTTATCTATTTCTGCTGCAATAGCATCAATGCTTTCCACTGTCATTTTCCGGTTTGGAGGGTAAGGTAGTCAGCCGATTTATGCATGTAGCATTGCCATCCCGCCATACGGATAGCAACGGACCATTAACATCTTTGGTGTCTATAGGCGATTGCTTTTCTTTCCATCAGAAGACCCATCTACTTGTTTGCTATCTAATGATATAAAAAAAAATAACATACCTCTTCTGATTAAAGGAGATAACTGACGCCTATAAACACGAAAGATGTTAATGATGTATTCCTTACCATATGGTAGGATTGTAAGGCATTGCATAATTTTATCGCTGATATAACGCTTCAACTCTCAAGTATTCGGTTGAATAAGTATCCAGCACATGGAGCTTTACTATGAGTCAAAATTTTTAATTTCGCCATAGTAACGCGTGGCCAGGTCAACTAGTAATATAAAAATTAAAAATTTTATTAGCCTTTAATTGACCAATGAATCAACCTAATTTTACGAATCAACCTGTAGAACTTTAAAAAAGATTCAAGTTGAAAAAGTTCAAGTAATAAGGACGTGCCGAGTAAACACCGCAGTTATCGATAATTTTTATAAATTACTTTATGATTTATTAAAAAAATATGAAAATAAATTTTTGAGATTTTATCTTATACTAGCTAAAACATGACTCGTTCTGTAGCAGAAATGCTCTTTTAAAAGGAATTTACAGGTAATATAAGGGTTTGTATTTTACTTATAAGGTTTGCTCAAGTTATATTACACTATGTCAGTCACAATATATTGACAAAGTTTTATCGCAATCTGTTTGACGATGTATGATGACAGCACATTAAAAACGAATTCGCAAATATTAATTTTTATTAATAAGATTATGATCGTACCTTGGTTTTGCTTTTGCGGCAGCTAGCCTGCTGCCCTACTTATTTCTAGTCGAAGTGTCTAAACGTACAAAGGAGTATTTGTCAATTTGGCGTTTCGGCTTGGAGAGTTTAGCAACCGGTAAACTTACGCATTTGACTCCATATCTCAATAAGCAATTCAACATGAACATAACCATCATATCTTGTTTCCAAGAGAGACGACTAGTCATGTACATTAGATAGCAAACAAGCAGCTGCCTTTCCTTCTGCTAATAATTTGATTTGACATAGCTTTGTTTTTAGGACTCCGTACCCACAGGGTAAAACGGGACCTTATTACTAAGACTCCGCTGTCCGTCCATCTGTCTGTCTGGCCGTGTATTTGTATATGCAGTCTCGAATAATCAAATTCGAATCGAGTTTCCAAAAGTTACAGCTTTTTAAACATTAATATTTAGTTGTTTACAGAAAACTTACATAATATTATTAAAATAACTTTCAAGCTTATACCGCTTGACTTAAAAATCGAATAAGTTTTTTTTGCTATAAAACTGCGTCAAATACCGTAAATTGGATATTAGATTGGACTGAATCGGTTGATTTATTTGGGGTTTAACAATAACGAAAGTTTTTGAAAAAAATGTCTTTATATTACTTCGACATTTTTCAGTCTAAAGGTTGATTATATACCTAAGTTAACATTTTAAAGCTCCAAAATTGCTTTGAATGCCATTCGAAAGATCAAAATCGATTATCGTTCCTAAAATATACAGCTTTTTAAAAATAAAATTACTGTCATTTATAACAAAATTTTGAGTTTTGGTTTCTTTGAAAGCTCAAAGATTATCTCTATTTAGCGGGAAGTTTCACGGATGGACTGCAGCCACTGCAGATCAACCTGTTTACAGATTTTTTTTCAATCTTAATAAAGACAACCGGTAAACGCACGAAATATTCACAGAACAGAAATGTATGTATTTGCTTTAAGAATAAATAAATTAATTAAAATAAAATAAACATTTAAGGCGGGGGGGGGGGGGTTTACCGTAAAACCAACGTAATTTTTTACCGTTTTTTATAGATGATGATACCCTTCGTGCACGAGTCCCACTCGCAGTTGGCTGCTTTTTTATAAAGCTTTAAATTTTGTACTACTTAATTTTATTTTACAGACTTTCAAAAGTGATTGTATTATATCCTACTTTGAAAAAAACTTATTGATTATTGATTGAAAGAGAAACCATGGCCTATAGATACAAAAATTTTAATGGTGTGTTGCTATCCGTGTGACAGGATGGCAATACCATATGCACAAGTTCCTGCTAAAAGCCTGCTTCGTGTGTAAAGTAAATAAATACCAAAAATACATATATGTCGGCTTTTTTCTAAGATTCGTAGGCTAAGGGATTTATCGTAAACTTGTCAAGACTGCCCGGGGAGCCGGTAAGGCCGCAACAACATAAGTCAATTGCAGGTTACATAGGGATTGACTAATCGTGCGACGGCGACGCTACCATTCCACGTTGCGAAAGACACGTCAACGCACTAACTTAACTATTTCCTGCAGTCTGGCACATTTTGCTACTTATAATTTGTCCGTTTGCAAATATCTAGCAAATGGTTTATACGATAATAAATATTTTCTTACTTAACTTAAGATTAATAAACTTGAGCGACTCCAAAATCTATGTATACGATTCATATTTGGTCTGCGCAAATATGATCACATTTCCGAATTTCGCATCATGCTCAAATGGTTACCAATTCATCTTCGTCGGAATACACATATTCTCTCACAGCTTTACTGCATTCTTTATGATCCAAATTCTCCTGTATATTTGAAGGAAAGATTCACTTTCCGTATCAACCAAGGCAAATATCTGAGATCGGCTAACAATCGTTCTCTTTTAATGCCAATTCAAAATACTAATTATTACAGCCGTTCATTCACTTCTCAAGCTGTGACACTCTGGAATTCTCTTCCTGAGGATATTAGGAAAGCGCCAAGTCTAAACATTTTCAAGAATATGATTAAACGTCACTTTCTATACACCTAATTGTAATTTATCCATTTATGTAATGTAAGTAGTTTACGTATTACCAGTAATCTGTTTGCTTATTTTTATTTTTTTTGTTATTTTATATTATTGGAATGTTGTCTTTATTTCTTTTAGAAGCAAAAACTATAAATGTACTCGTGGTTAGCACCACTTTTAGAATATATTATTATCCTATCCTTAAGGTTGTCTGGAAGAGATCGCTTTTTTAGTGATAAGACCGCCTTTGTGTATCTAATATATGTAGAAATAGTCATGTGTGTTGTATATTTTGTCATTTACTTTTGGTGCACAATAAAGAGTTATTGTATTGTATTGTATTTTATTATTTTTTGGGAATAAACACTGTAGATTATTAGAATTACTTAATAATTTTTTACAAAGTTAAGGTATAAAACGCGGCAAGAAATATCAAAAATTTTCAACGGGTTTTGTCTCAGAATCATGGTCTAAATCGATGGTTTTGACTTTCGGTAGATTGTCCCTTATAAGCTGTATGTAAGGGTGGAAAGGATTGGAGGAAATTACGTCGCCACTGTGACGAAAAACAAGGATAAAAAAGAGTAGATGGTCTCAGTCAGGCAAAATGTACTGCCTGGGAACTGACGTCGTTTTGGTGACATCATCAACCTATATATGCATAGACCAAGTACTTTTCTGTATATATATATATATATATATATATATATATATATATATATATATATATATATATATATATATATATATATATATATATATATATATATATATATATATATATATATATATATAATTTTTTTAATAATTGCAACATAAGCTAGGCTTGTAAGAAAAACTCAATCATTCGATCAGTTCACACGAAGAAACTACGGTGTTAAATCAGAAGACAAAAACCATTGATACTATCTTAGCATAGACGACCTTGTCTCAATGCAATATACAAATTAATACAGCACTGGAAACAAGTTTTGCAATGACAATTAACATACGAGCACTTATATTAGGCATGATAGGTGCTTTGTATGAGACATAAAGACCAGCTTGTTGAATTTGTAGCAAATTATATTAGATAGAGCGCGTTCATTTATGTACAAAGCAATTTAAGCTGTTTTAACAAGTGTTTCTTTTTTGTCTTCGATATATTTATTAAACGACTCTCAAGTACATAAAATATGTTAACATTCAATGTTATTTACAAAAATGATGTCCTGGCTGTTGACTGTAAAGTGTGAGGTATTTACTGATCCTGCTGAGCACTGCTCACAGCAATGTTTAACGACACTACAATTAATAGACAACAATGTCAAGCTGTCATTAGAGAGAGACTTGACGTCAAGTAAAACAGTATGCCGACGCCGCGCCGGTATCGATGACATTCTGTCAGTGAGACAGCGTGTCACACAATTTCATACAATAATTATGCAGCAGACCATCGCTGTACTAGTTTCAAGACAAGAGATGCTCGGGTTTTTTCTCGACATAAAATGCCATTTAAGTCATTAGCATACATGTTAATATTAATAAATTTAAATTTCTATTCTTATTTTTTAGTTAATTTTAATACACTTATATCCAAAATAAAGATTTTTATTGTAGTTGTAGTTTAGATTAGTTTAATTTGTATCATTTGTAGCAAATGGGTGATTTTTGTTGATCAGCCCAGAAAGGAATAATCACAATCAAATATACTATTACCTAATTATGAGTAAGATGTTATATTTAACACAAGAAACGCCTTCTATTAAGCTATACAAAGAATATACCATTCAGTGATAAATAAAACACATGTAGAAGAGACAGAGCGTTTTACAAAGCAGGAACTTGTTGATGTGCAATTTACTGCAGGAAATATAAACGCAGCACACACTCTACGCTTATACACACTCTAAGGTTACGCCCCAGCAAAATACTTCCCACGCTATCTCTCAAACGAAGGTCGTCAAATCTATGAATAGTACAATTCTGTTTTGTTTTATTGACTTCTCATAGTAAGGGCCTATGTTTCGAAATGTTCTATCTATACTGCAGTGTAAACACTAATTGCAAGTCCTGTAGAAAATAATGAGATTTTGTAAGGGTATTTTTTTATCATAAGATAGCAAACAAGCAGATGAATCTCCTGATGAAAAGAGTCAACCATCGCCTATAGACTTCAAATATGTTAATGGTGCGTTGCTATCTTGTGGCGAGGTCTAATGCCACATGCATAAGTTTACCGGCTACCTTACCCTCCAAACCGGAACACGACAGCGACAAGCACTGACGCTATTGTGGCAGGAATAGGTAAGGCGGTGGTACCAGACCCGGGCGAGACAATGCAGAACTCTACCACCTAGTAGCGACGATGGTAGTGACTCGATAGCCAATCGGTCGCCTTTTAAGACCTGCCTGGCAGAACGGCAGTTGGCCTATTCTTCAAATGAGGCCGGGACTAACACGGCGAAGATAATGCTGGCAGTACGCTAAGTTATATAGCGTACTTTCAACACTTGGTAAAACTCCAACTTTAAATGTATTTATATAAAAAAAGTATCGTCACGCCCAAGAGCTAGTCAGAGGTATAACATGTGCACCCACGATTAGCCGAAGAAACTTACGGCCGGTTACTAAAACCCAAATTAATTTTAACAAGCAATTAAACTGTGTTTAACAGACCATTTGCTTGTAAAAATTATGTTAAATACAGATTTTTTTTTTTTTGGGCCACAATATGTTAAGTGATTTCCAGTCTGGATTTAGACCCGGCCATAGCACTACCACGGCTCTTCTTAAGGCCATCAATGATTGTAGACAAGCAATGGATAAATCTCAGGTCCCGGTGTTAGTCTTGATTGATTTTTCCAATGCATTTAATACCGTTGACCATGATATCCTACTTGCAATACTAAAGCTTGCTGGTTTTTCTTTACATGTAATGGAATGGTTTTCTTCTTATCTTCAGGGTCGTCAGCAGGCAGTGCGCACTGGAAGCCTTTCCGACTGGTGCGATCTGTCAGCTGGTGTACCTCAAGGCGGTATACTCTCTCCTTTTTTATTTTCAATATTTATTAATGCAGTCACAATTTCCTTGAATTGCCCTTACCACCTGTATGCAGACGACTTGCAACTGTACGCTAGTGCTAGTATATCTGATCTTACTGATGCGGTAAATAGAATAAATGAGGACTTACAGCATATTTTAACTTGGTCTCGTGATTTTGGGATAACTGTCAATACGTCCAAATGTCAGGCTATTTTAATAGGTAGCGCTCGCCGGATTGCGCAAGTTGATCTTAATGTATTACCACCTATAATTTTTAATAATACTCTTATACCTTTTAGCTCGCAAGTCAAGGATCTGGGTTTAATTATAGATAGTGCACTGACGTGGGTCCCACATATTACGGCAGTATGTCAAAAAGTTAACCACGCATTGAGAACTCTGTATAGACTCAAGAATTTTTTGCCTATTTCTACAAAAATCACATTAGTTCAGGCCTTGGTACTACCGATAATTGATTACGCTGATGTGTGTTTCTCTGATCTAAATCAAATTCTTCTCGACAAACTGGATAGACTTCTTAATAATTGCATTCGATTTATTTACGGACTACGCAAGTTTGATCATGTTTCCCAATATCGCTCTGCTCTTAAGTGGTTGCCTATACGACAGCGTAGAGATTCTAGAATGCTATGCACTCTGTTTTCTATATTGTACGATCCGGCTGTACCTGGATACCTTAAGACTCTTTTTGATTGGCAGAGAGACACACATAACCGTAATCTGAGGTCCGACGAGAACTTATCTCTACACATTCCGTTTTGTCACACAGAGTTTCTTACTCAATCCTTTTTCCACCGAGCAATTCGTTTGTGGAATGTACTTCCTACACATCAGAAAATCCCCTTCAAAACTATCATTTAAAAGACAATTAAAATTATATTTCAATACATAAAAATAGTGACGTCAATTTAGTTACAGTGTTTAAATCGTTTTGTGCTCATAAATTATTTATATATAATTATATACAATATGCTCATAAATTAATTAATTATATATATATATATATATATATATATATATATATATATATATATATATATATATATATATATATATATATATATATTTATGATTGTATGTATGTATATGAATGTTTATGTATATATGTATGTAATTAAGTATGGTATAATTTAGTAATATGTATTATTATAACGTGTATTTATATATTTATATTGTAAATTATTTATTACTCTGTATTAATTTTGTCTTTTCATAGTAAGTTTAAGTTATATGAATAGAGTTAAGATGCACCGCCTCTTTTAATTATTTTCTTAATACATGAGGTTGGCTAGTATAGAATGCCATTAGGCGTTAAGTTAAACCTATGTACTTTTTGTCTGTGCATAAATATAAATAAATTAATTAATTAATTGCTTGTTAAAATTAATTTGCGTTCCGAAAACCCGCCGTTAGTCCCATAATATAATAGGTGGCTATCCTATCGCCGACCAGGCACTTGTCCTATCCTGGGCAACGTTACTTTTATAAGAAAACTGAAAAATAAATAAATATTCCCGGGACAAATTACAATTACTGATCTAACCCCAAAGTAAGCAAATTATTTGTTTGTGTTATGGGTGTTAGTCAACGATACTAATACATAGAAATACATATATAAATACTATAATATATTTAATAAACACCCAAACCCAGAAATACAAACATATATGCTCATCACATAAATGCTTGTCCCCGTCGGGGATCGAACCCGACCCGACCCGAAAAAAATCTAAATAAAAAAAATGAACATTTTGATTTGCCCGATCCGATTTGTCGACCCGAATGTCACAAACAAATAAATAATTCGCTTTCTTTGAAGTTGATCAATTCGTGTAATTGTAGGGCGTACCCACAGAAGGACATTTGTCCTACCCTGGTCATCGAATCCAAGTTAAATATTTACACAAAACTATTAATTTGTTAGTAAAATTAAAAATTACCGCACTAAATATTGCAGTACAGTAATTTTAATATCACCTAGTAGTCGACATATGTTTTACCATGCGTTAGTGGTTTTTAGAATTTCCTACCAGAATTGAAATCATAAACACAATGGATGTATCCTGCCATAAAACAAAGCTTTGTATTTCACTTACACAGCCTTGCACTGCGTGAAAATATTGAAAAGGTCATTAAATACTTTATAAAAAGCATTTTTTAATTTCTACTACTTTTCCTATTTATTTATTTTTGCCCCACTCTCAAACGCTAGGTACGCCCATAGGTATTAAAGGTGTTTGCTGTCTTTTTAATTTGTTAGCAATCCTGTGGGAAAAAAAAACAAAACTACTTGGTAATACCAAGTGAGGGAAGTAATTCGATTATGAAACTTTCGTTTGTTACTCAATAATGAAAGTATACCCTCAATATCCTCCAACTTTCACATTTTTAGCAGTAACGCTGGCAACACTATCACAATATCAATTAAAATCAAATGTCGATGATTACGTTACAATACTTTTTAATTAGTGTATCCTCTTTCAGTATTATAAGGATGTGTTCACGCGTAACTCTTTTTATTTCGACAAAATGTTATACTTTCTTTTATATATATAATAACGCAAATTGATCTAACCTTAAGGTAAAAAAATTATTTGTTTGTGATTTGGGTAATACATATTTCAATATTGAATTATGTTCGATAAACCTTCAACCCAGAAGTCAAAAAATAATCATATATAAGAGCTTTTCCTTGGTTCATTGGTCAAAGTCAAGGTCACTGCGTAGCAAGCAATTAGATGGTCAAATTAATGATGTTTAATAATAGTAAAATATAAGATATATATTGTATATATTGTAAGTAGTTCATCTCCAAATTCGTAATAGTGGCATCATTACGAATTTGGATATGAACTACTTACAACATATACAGTATATATCTTATTTCAGTGTTATATATAGCATATTCGCCGTGTTGGTCCCGGCCTCCTTTGAAGAATAGGCCAACTGCCGTTCTGCCAGGCAGGTCGTAAAAGGCGACCGATTGGCTATCGAGTCACTACCATCGTGGCTACTAGGTGGTAGAGTTCTGCATTGTCTCACCCGGGTCTGGTACCACCGCCTTACCTATTCTTGCCGCAATAGCGTCAGTGCTTGTCGCTGTCGTGTTCCGGTTTGGAGTTAAAAAAAAAACTTTTTATTCAATTATAAACATTTTTAATTGAACAAAAAGTTTTTTTTTTTTTAATTTTGACCTGTTTTAAGAGTTACATCGCAATATATTATTAAAATTAGATTTTTAATTATCTATCATATTGTCAATAAAAAATCTATATTCAACATACGCCGCTACATTTTACCTCAGGAACTTGAATTTTACGGGCAAAATAATGTTGACACATTAATAATTTTGAGGAAACAGCACTTCAAACGCGTCCTCTGAAAAGACAGGTATTTGGAATAAAATGTTCTTATCGCTTAATATGGGACGTGTGGCTACAGCCTTATGTAGGCTTGCGTACTTATATAAAGACAATTACATTCTTAATTAATATGAAAATTTGGCATTGGAATTCTTGTTTTACTTGCTAACCTTAGTCGTTTTGGTAAAATAGCTCAATTGAAAGGCATTATATTGGCAATGTCAGTAAATACGAAAGACTAAAATTTAAAAAATAAATATCGTTACATTCGAACAACTACATCATCTGCCAATCATCAGGGTATTCTATAATAAAATTAGGTGTCAGGATTTAGCAACACATGGAATATATGAGAAGTGTTTTAAATATTGTCCCCTCGCAGGTCTTTAATCGTTAATTTAGTTCACAATGCGTCGTACTGCTAGCACAGCGTCCCTTACCCAGAGCAATAAAATATATGCACTGTCCAGTGTTCGGTAATGGCTACTATTCTTTTCGGTGATGGCAATACAAACCACAGAGTAAAATTTAAAAAATACTACGAGAAATTGTAATTCTTTTTTTATATCAATAAGACAGCAAACAAGCAGACGGGTCAAGTGTAGCAGTGTCAAGCACTGACGCTATTCCGGCAAAAATAGGTAAGGCGGTGGTACCACATCTGAGCTAGACAATGACAGAATGAATTAATTAAATAATGAATGAAGAATTAATGCAGAGCTCTACCACCTTGAATGAATGAATACAGAACTCTACCACCTTAATTCGCATTACGAATACGTCAGGAGAATTTGGCGTTGCTACATCCCTAACACCCATAACACAGTCAAATAATTTTCTTACTTTGGAGTTAGATCAATTCGTGTAATTTGTCCACTATTATTAATATTATTACTATTATTATATTAATACGTAAAATAAAAAATGTACCCCTTTTTAAGAAAATTTACATTGTGGAGGACAGCAGAAAGCCTAAAAATATTATTTTAAATTGTTTGCTTTAGAAATACATTAAATTAATAAAAATAAACATTACACACTGTATTCAAGTGAGGTACTTGATAATATACACACATATGGACACTATATTTTCTTTACGGTTACTCTACTGTCAAACTTTAAAAAATATATTGTTTAGTTTATGGTCAAATTTCGACCACCGGGCGATTGCTATTATACATTAATATACATTTAGTTGGCTTGATTTTTTTAAATTATTTGCTTACTAAATTGTTTTTATGCGATGTTATTGCGTGTTACTACTATAGTGGCTACTAGGTGGTAGAGTTCCGCATTGTCTCGCACGGGTTTGGTACTACTACCTAACCTATTTCTCCCGCAATAGAATCAATGCTTGTCACTGTCATGTTCCGGTTTGGTAGGTAAGGTAGCCCCTAAACTTAGGTATGTGGGATTAAGTATAGGGGCAAGGACAGCAATGCACCGTTAACATCTTTGGTGTCTCTAGGCGATGGTTGACTCCTTTTATCAGAAGAGTCATCTGCTTGTTTGCAATCTTGAGATATAAAAAATAATAATTGTATTTTAGTAACGTTTATATTCTCATATATGTGTTACGGTTTTTGAACAATAGAGCGTTAAATAAATAAATAAATAAATTATTATGCACAAAAACAGAGCAGTTGTTGCACTTGACCTACTAAATCAGCCATTGGGCGTACCGAGCAATATTTTTTACTTTTACAACGACCTTTAGTGGAGTACTCCTAATGAATGGAACGGTTTTCTCACGGCAATCAACAAGTTCTTAATGTTACATATACTCTAGATAATATTTACGCGAATTACAAGGCCAGGGGCAGGAAATGTCTCTTGGTGTTACGATTATTATGCATCAGTCGGTCATACTCGCTGAATTTATAATTAAGGAATTTTGCAACTGTTGAAATGAGATCTACTTTACGTACCTATATCGTTTAAATATTTGATGTTTATGACGAAATCCCTTTCTAACCGATTATAAATCTTTCATACTTATCTATATTATGTATATTAATACACGAAACAACAGCTTTGTATGCCTTTTTACGACAATTATAAGCATGGAGGAGTATGATATTTAGCAGAGTTAAGGTTTGCATTGCAAAGAAGTTGACGAAGAAAACTAGTTAATTTGCAAATTTCCGCGAACTTTTCCGTGTACCCTTGCGATGCCTCTAAAGGGAAAAAAACTGTGTAAAAAATGGAACAACGTAGACTTGACATCGCAAGGGTAAAAAGAAAAGGATACAAAGCGAAAATTTTGCAAATTAACTAATTTTCTTCGCTGAGTTATGGATTTCCGCAAAGTAATGCCTGAATCTATAAAAGTGCAAAAACTAAATAATATATCTACATTAGAAATATGTTAAGTTAATATAAGCAAAAATTAGACACACTACATTTATTGACATACATGACAATATACAGGCAGGAGTTCTACCATGTTTATGGTTTGAAGTTTGGTGTCAAACTTTAGAAAAAATTTTATTGTTTAGGCCCATTTTCGCCCATAGGGCGAATTTTGATCACAGGGCGATCGTTAGTATATTTAGAAAATAGTGTAAAATACGAAAGAACAGGCTCCGTTGTTTAGAACAATCATGAAGAATCTCGGATGCGCGACTGACAAAACAGATACGAGCTCTAACGAAGATAATAATTGTAAATGGCTGGGTGCAGTCTAAAAGAGCTCATCAAGGGTTTCCGAATTTGCTTGTTTAAAGAGAGATATGAATGTTTTCGACCATTTCCACATTGATGGTTTCATTTTAACCTCGTTTAGATATAAATCCTGATGATGCGTTGATACGCGAAACCGATAAACTTTATAATAAAACTAGCTATGATGCCCAGCTTCGCTCGGGAGCTGATATGCGATTACGTGGTAGTTGAAATATAACAAAGTAATTTAAGACATTATTGAAATTAGAATTTTAAATTTCTCGCCATTACGCTCGCAGTGCCTTTCGTAACGCAACCCAAATAATCGTTGTTCTGAATGAAGTTCAAATAATCGACAACAGATGGCGCTACTACACTTAATTTCCAAGTTGAAGCGTTGGAAAAACCCTTATATCTTTAAAAACACGCCCTTTATGTAAAAACGGGAACTTTCTTGTTTGAGGGGGGATAAAGGGCTACCACACTATATAAGTCCCTTTATCGTGTCGGGACTCCTTTTTAAGTTTTATCGGCACGCACATTTTAACAACTTAGTTTTATTATATAAAATAATGATATAGTAAAACTTGTACAAGCGAATATTTAAAATTTATGTTAAAAATTCAGTCACATGCAAATGCATAAAAGATATTTATAAATAAACATATAACAACTTTGAATAAAACGTCCTGTTTTAGTAGGTATATAATTAGATGTTATTTGAGATAACATAAAAAATCGTGTTAGGAATGAAATAAGACACAGAATGTAAATATTGCATAAGAATTTAAATACCAGATGTTACCTACTATGCATGCTGTAGTTTTTAATCCTGCATGGCGTTTATATGTCCGAATACCGGTTTTATGCTTTGTTGCATGTATTAAAATATAAGTATTACGAAAATGTTTTATAACAATCATAAGCAGCAGAAAATTATTCTTTATTGACAAAGTCGCCAAAGAACTTCTGGATTTCAAGTGTGGAAGCATCAGTGTTTTTAGAGGATAGACGTGATATATTATACTTGTGGTAGAACATCCCTGCTACATGAATATCAAAGCAAAGGTTACCTCTTTCTTTCAGGAAAGCAATGAGCTCATTTGCTATTTAATATTTATGTATATTTATTGAAGTAAAAAATATATAGTTAATGAAATAAGAAAAACGAATGATAAAAAAGTAATCACTAGTAATCTTTGGTTATTTCAGCACGATCTGTCTAGCAGGAAGGATCTGTTCTCCATTAATATGTTCATTATATTTTAATGTACAATATCTGGCGGAAATCTAAAATGCCAAGGTAGAATAGAGAATTTGTGAAACAGCTTTTCGCTGACATATTTTTTATACCATAGCATCAACAAGATTGTTCTCCTCGTGAAGAGAGAACTTTCACTTATAGACGACAAGGATGTTAAAAATGTCGTGTAGTAGAGATGTATTGCTACATGCACAAGTTTACCGGTTAACCGGCTACATTACGCGAACCGGAATACGATCGTATTAAGTACTGAAGCTATTGCAATAGGGATAGGTATGGACACAGATATAGTAGTATATGCATAAGATCGTAGCACAGATTGTAGGCGAGATGTTGCAGAATTCTACCACCTCAAAACCACGATTGTAGTGACGTATTCGACCAACCCTTTGCCTTTTACGAACTGTCTGTTTGTTTTTCAAAGTGGGCCCGGATAAACACAAACACATCAACCGAAGAATCAGTTGAACACTACAGCAGTTACACAGATTTTTCAGAAAATTGAAAATTGTATTATATAAATTCCTCCTCTAAAGAGTTTTAATTCTGTATCTAGCTTTATTAAAGTTAAAACACAACAAGAAGCAAAAACATTTTTGATAGCATGTTTTTGTTTTCAATTTACAGCCTAACATAAAACGAAACCATGCAATGACAAATGAAAGGGCACAGATATTTGCGGAAAATTGCAAATACTTAACTAAAATTTTGCCAGGACATTATACATACTGAGAATTATTATAATGCCGCCATCTTTTTAAGTCAAGGCGTTATTGTGTAATTCTGACAATTTTTCTATATTATGTTTTGACAGTTAAAGACAAAAAGCGCGTCCAGGTCGAAACCGGCTAAACTAAGATGCTCAGGATAAAATTTTGTTTACTGTGACAGATCTGAGTAAGTTTGTTAGACATCTTCCGCCTTATTACAAAAACAGGCCTAGATTTGGGTTTAAACCAAGATTAAGAAGTCTAGGCTTGTTACGGTATTAAAATTAGTTTCAGTACTAAAATTCATTCTTATTACAAAAACAAGTCTAAGCGAGGACTAGCTAATACCAAAGATAGACCTTGGATGAAAATGTATCCACAAATTATAAGATAAATGACTCTAAACCATTCATTCATTCACTTGGCGTAACATGCTACGTTCCGTTACAACAAACACACTTATATGAAAAGAAAGAAAATTGTTTATTAAAAAGTGATTTATGAGTTCAAAAGTGATAATAAAATAAAATATAGGTACAATTTTGCTATGAAAAATATCTTAAATCTGAAAACGTTGAAATTATTTGAATTTTGTTTTTATTTCCACTATATACCTACATGTGTTCACATGTCGAGTTAGCGTACAACGAAATAAACTAAAAAAAAAGTGTGCGACGCGCGTAATTTAATTCGAATATTTGTAATAAATACTACATGCGAAAGTAAACAATTCAATAATATATATACAACAGCACTTCAAGTTATTTATTTCTGTATTTCCATAGCTAGTCTGTTTTTATTTATTATAGAAGCACAAAAACCTGAATGCCTCAAGAAGGTACGATTAGGTTTTGTTATAAAATCTAGCATTACTTTTTTTGCCGTAATCAGATAGTTCTACGAATCTAAAATGGATCAAACTAAGAAAAAATAGGCGAAAATTGGACATTTGAAGAAAAGGTAAGTCAATCAGTCAGTGCAGTCTATAGCACCGATAACTTTCAAAAATTAGCTATACGGCGAAACTTCCTCATTGCTTCTTCTTGCTGATTTAATGTAGCTGGTATCTTTATAAATCTATGGTACAATCCAGCTAAAAGCCCTGCTATTTTCTTACAAGTTTTGCTTATGGTCGGCTGGGATACACCATGTAAGTCGCCAGTATTGTCTTGAATCTATAGAAAAAATAATAATATTTCAGTAAGTTCTAAAGCAATTGAAATATCCTGGCATTGCTTTTAATGTAGGTTATCAAGTTTATACACTTACCTCATGACGAGCCCAGTTGCGTAATGCGCAAACCACTTGCAACTCAGGACTAAGAGCCTGTCCCCGAGGGTCATGAACTAAATACTCTCGCAATAAATCCACTATTTTGCTGGCAAACCTTTTCGTGAATCTATATTTTTGTCGAAAGTCTCCGTCATTTAAGTGAAACGGATTTACTCGACTTTGGGGTCAATTAAGCCTCTGGTATATTTCCAATACATCCAAATCTTCCAAATCTATTATATCAATTACGTTTATGTCCAATTTTAATTATTTTAATTACAAACAATTATTTCACAACAAATACGACGCTTATGTCAACTTTGAAGTTTGACGTTTTGAGCTTAGTATTAAAGTTAAACTAGGGGTCGCGGAGGTTTATCTTTAGAACCATAGAAGATACTCGGACTAGCGCTAAACTCGGTTTTATAATAACGTTTCATCTAGTACTAGTAATAAACCTGGTATTAAGGTCGGTACTATATTTAGACCTTGTTTTGGAATAAGGCGGTTGAAGTTAGCAGTTGTTTTGAACACACTCAATGCTAATTAAAATTGGTTTAATTCTGCCTAAAACACCACAAGTTATCAACAACAGGGTAATCAGTATTGATAATATCATTTTTTTTTATTTTACATCCTAAACTAAAACGAAAGCATATCATTAATTTTAATAAACAAAAGGGCAAGAATAAACTTATGAACACAATATGCACACAGAAATTTGCGAAAAGCCACAAGTTCTCGATAACAAGTAAAATATTCTCGAAAACGTCATTCTATCGTGTGAATTCACAGCCTAAACTAAAACGAAAGCATGTCATTATTCATTACAAACGGAGTCCGCTATCGCAATACGCCTACGTAACGTTCTCACGCAGATTAAAATCAGATATACAGTATTATAATAATTTTTGCTGATTTGGATCAAGGTTACGCGTGATTGTATGAAGTGTTTTTGTTTTATTGTAGCATAAAAAATCAATATTACATTCACCGACGGCGACGACGACTCACTCAATATGTTATTAAGTAGGTGTTCGTAACACCTACGTTACGTCAATCTATATTAATTAATATTAAAAATGCGAAAGTTTGAATGTTTGGATAGATGGGTGGATGTTTGTTATTCAATCACGCAAAAACTACTGAACGTATTTGAATGAAATTTGGTACACAGGTAGATGATGACCTGGAATAGCACATAGGCTACTTTTTATCCCGGAAAAGGTGAGTGATCCCGCTGAATTCTCCAAAATGCGGGCTGCACGCAGCAGCTTATGCATGTGGCATTAGACCTCGCCACAAGATAGCAACGCACCATTAACATCTTTGGTGTCTATAGGCGATGGTTGACTCTTTCCATCAGGAGACCCATCTGCTTGTTTGCTATCTTATGACATAAAAAAAGCAGCTAGTCATATCTATATTATAATATTATAAATGCGAAAGTTTGGATGTTTGGATGTATGTTTGGATGGATGTTTGTTACTCAATCACGCAAAAACTACTGAACGGATTTGAATGAAATTTGGCACACGGGTAGATGATGACCTGGAATAACACATAGGCTACGTTTTATCCCGGAAAAGTTAGGTAATCCCGCGGGATATGCCAAAATTTTTATAATGCAGCGGGCTGCACGCTGCAGCTAGTAATAAAATAAACTAACGATCACCTGTGGCCGAAATTGCCAAAATTCAATTATAAAATCTCTTTTTAGTTTGACAACAGACTTTAGCCATAAAGAAAATAGTGAGTATACATTTTTTTATATATCACAAGATAGCAAACAAGCCGACGGGTCGCATGATGGTAAGGGTCAACTATCGCCTAAAGATACCAAAGATGTTAATGGTGCGTTGCTATCTTGTGACGAGATCTAATGCCACTGCATAAGTTTGCCGGCTACCTTACCCTCCAAACTGAATCACGACAATCATAAACAGTACTGACGCTATTGCGGCAGGAATAAGTAAGGCAGTGATACAAGACTCGGGCGAGACAATGCTGAACTCTACCACCTAGTAGTCACGATGGTAGTAACTCGCATAGTCGATTTGTCGCCTTTCACGACCTGCCTGGCAGAACGGCAGTTGGCCTATTCTTCAAAGTAGCCTGGACCAACCGGGAGAAAACATATTATTCATGTAAGTATATTATAAGAATGTAGTATGTGTTATGTTTCTTATTATTAATTTAATGTATTTCAAACGCATATTATTTAAAAATATTAAGTTTTTTAGCCCTCCACAATGTAAACTTTTACTGTACCACTCCACGGTTCGCGCAATTGTTTTAAAAAGGGGAACAAAGTTTTCCTTTCACGCATTAATATTAGAATAAATTATTAAAAGAAACGACTGCTAAGAGACTGAAAAGCCCTATACAGAAGTCCTGAAATCTATTATTTTGTTTAGCTAAATATGGCATTTTTATAAAAAATACCATATGATGTGGTTTCTTAATCGATACATAAAAATCTACCTATTACCCCGTGTTGTTCCGGTCCCCCTTCTGCAGAATAGACCAACTTCCTTCATTCTAGGCATTTTGTAAAAGGCGAGAGAAGGACAAATCATTGACTGCCACTAAAGTTTTGCAACGCCTCGACCGGCTTTGGTGCCACCACCTAATATCTATTCGTGTGTACCAGTTTAAGGGGTATGGTAGTCAGCAAACTAACCTCGTTACACCAAAAACACGCAACAATAACATCTTTGGATTTTATAGGCAATAGTTATCTTCACTCACCAGGAGAACCATGTACTTGAATGGTATATTCACGCCTGTATCCCCAAAGCTGTAGGCAAAGGTACAACCAGTGCACACAAGACTAGCCAATGATACGTAGTCCACAATGTGTTAGGTGGCAAGCCTATCGCGAACTGGGGACTTTGCCAATCCCGACCAATGTTGTTTTAAAACACATTTTAAATTGCCCGACCCAGGAATCGAACCCAGGACCCCAGGTGGTCAACATCGACACCGGACCACTAGACCACAGAGGCGATTGCATGTATGGTATTCTTTAAAACATGGCAAGTAGCGACCGTCAGACGAGACCAATAATAAGAAAAAAAAGAGTAAAATACAGTCTATAATGGCTCCTAAATCCCGACTGATGGTCGTCTACATTAATAGATGTTTGCACTGGTTGTAAAGTCCTTAAAGCCTTGGAATGGCGAACCTATCTAAACAGTTACAATAAGGCTTAAAAAATAAATAGGTTAGTATTCCAATATGGCGTTTCACAGTAATAACCTAGTTTAGGTAATATCTAAAGAAAGTTTCCCCACAAAACGCAATTTTCTAGTCGCGGAGCGTAACAAACTGGCAACGAACAAATCTTGATTTTATACTAAAACGGTTCATTTGAGTGAAGGAAAGCGAACTTTTGATAAAATCACAACATGTAAAAGAGAAGGGAATTGTTACCCGGCATTTCTTCCAAACATCAGATATAATTATTTACCCAATAAAAAGAAAAAACGTAAGAATTTCTTTATCAGTCAAAATAAGGCTTAGTTATTATTTATTAATTAGCAATACCTGTGCAAATAATTCGCACTAATTTCAAAATTAAAACCGTCAAATCTCAGCATTGCTGTGTTGCGTCTTAATGTGTACCTGTATAAATAACCAGCTGCACCGTGCAGCCCGCTGCATTATAAAAGTTTTTGGCAAATCCCGCGGGATCACTTAACTTTTCCGGGATAAAAAGCCTATGTGCTATTCCAGGTCATCATCTACCTGTGTACCAAATTTCATTCAAATCCGTTTAGTAGTTTTTGCGTGATTGAGTAACAAACATCCATCCAAACATCCAAACTTTCGCATTTATAATATTAAATATAGATTAATTAATTTACAAAAACCAAAGCAGTAATAATTTTTATAGTTGTTGATGCTGGTAGAGCAAGCAATTATCTATAAAATGATATAGAATTTATTTGGAGTAGGTAACTGTGAGGTTTTCTCTAAAAGGGAGGCAAACATATATATATATATATATATATATATATATATATATATATATATATATATATATATATATATATATATATATATATATATAATATAATTTTATTTGTCAGAACTTATTTTGCTCTACATATGCATTATACAAAGATCCTACAAATTTATGTTTTTGGGATTTTTTTCGAATCGCGAATTGAACCTGGAATTTTATAATTTACATCTGGATACGCTAATGTGTAGACCATATTATCTCTCTATTTTTATTTATTGTTAAATAGATTAGTCAATAGACTCTACCTATAGTGTTCTTAATTATCTTCTTAATACCTAGAGTGTTCTTATAGTACGTATACGTACGTACGTACGTATTCTTATAGTACAATTATTGCAAGTGAATATATAAATCGAAAAACGTCCCCTGTGTTCGACTCCTTTGGAGAATAGACCTGCCATCTGCCGTTCTAATAGGCATTTGGTAAAAGGCAAACGATTGGCTATAAGTGTCACTACCATCATGAAAACTAGATGGTAGAGTTCTTCAACGTCTTACCCGGATTTTAGTACCACCGCCTGACCTATTCTTGCCGCAATTGCTTCGGTGCTTGTTACTATCTTGGTTCGGTATAGAAGGTAAGGTAGCCGGTAAACTTATGCATATGCCATTATCATCCCACCACCACTAACGCACCAATATTATTGGTCCATAAGGAGAGCAATTTGCTTATTTGCTATTTTATTTTATAAAATAAAATATAACATTAAAATTATATATTCGCACGTCTTTAGTAAATAGTGATTGAGAACTTTGAGGTAACGAACATTCTTAAAGTCTAATCAAAACTAGCTTTTTTTGGTAAAAGTATATTAATGAAAGTTATGAGGCTCGTGAGTCTTTAGGGTGCGGTTTTAAAACCTGCCTTCTGCGGGATAGTCACTGTTATCAGTAGCGACGCCGTGAGAGAGTGAAATGGCGTAATCAAGTGCACAGATCTGATCAGATATGTTAATACAACTTTTTACCCCTTTTCATGAGAATTACGCAAACGGTGGAGTGTGAAATTAGGCACAGTTAAGTTTACATTGTGAAAGACTGCGCAAACCTAACATTTTTATATAATACATAGATATATACAATATACATGCATATTTTCATGCCAGATCCTTTATGTAATTTTCATTTTTATATAATAAACATTAAAATACATTAAATTCATGTGACAGACATGATAATATACTACTATTTTCTTTACGGCTGAAGTCTGTAGTCATATTTTTAAGAGATTTTACTGTTGAGTCTATGGTCGAATTTCGACCACAAGCTGATCGCTAGTTTATGTAAAACCACGTACTCGAAGACAGCGGCAATAAACGATTATTACAATTCCAAGACGCTTATCGTTTGCGATTTAGAAGATAACCGCTGCCCGCCTAGCATATCGCTGATTCCGAGACCGCGGCCTTAATTTTAAACAAATTGGTGGCAATATAGGAAGAACCGTTACAGTTTTGGTCGATTAGTTTTAAACACATCATTTGTATGCAATAGAAAGGTAAATCAATAAACTAGCCTATAATTACAGTTTATGTCAATTTTAATTTACATATCCACGGAAACACGAGTAATTTAACAAATGACAAACGAATTAAAGGAAGACGGAAAACGGTATAAAGGTTGACTGGTAGAAGATTGTATATACGGCTCCGGTTACACTTTGATTAGTGCAAGTGCGCGTGTTTAATGCAGGTGCTTAGTATTAAGCAAAAAACGCGTGTAGACAGCCGTTGATTAGTGCGAGTGATTGATAATCAGCGTCTATTCACTTTACTACGCTTATTACTATTTATAATACCACGTGTTGATCTGGGCTCCTATGAAGAATTAGGCTATTCTGCCGATCTGCCAGGCAGGTCGTAAAAAAAAGGCGATCGATTGGCTATGCGAGTCACTAAAATTGAAGCTACTAGGTGGTAGAGTTCCGTATTGTCTCGCCCGCTTTACCTATTCCTGCCGCAATAGCGTCAGTACTTGTCACTGTCATGTTCCGGTTTGGAGGGTAAGGTATTAAACCTTACCAAACTTATTCATGTGGCATTAGACCTCACCACAAGATAGCAACGTACCATTAACATCTTTGGTGTCTATAAGCGATGGTTGACTCTTTTCATCAGGAGACCCATATCTACTTGCTTGCTTGATTTTAAAATGCTAGATTTACATGTACGCTTACCATTTTCCTTTGAGTGTTGCGCTGTGGAAATTGTTATTTACTACCTAATAGTAATTTGTATTTATCGTGCTTCCAGCTCAAATGATGATATATTCCTAAATAAATTAGAATTATTATTAAAAAATGTCATGAAAAATTCAAAAAAGAAAATTATTTTATGTGGAGATTGGAATATAGACCTGATGCAGGACACCTGTACACATAAACATTTAACAAGTATTTTTTCAAATAATAATATAAATCAACATATTTTAAAACCTATTAGGAAGCATGCATGTCTGGATGTAATAGCAAGTAACTTAAATAATGGCCAGTCTAATACTCATACACTTGCTTTGTCTGATCATGAAAGTGCTCAGAGTATACAAGCCAATACAGAGTCAGTCTTAGAATTTAAACAAAAAGGAGCTTTTTGGTTTGAAACAAAGCGGATATATGGGCAGGAAAATATTAAAAAGTTTCATGAATGTTTATCAAGTTTAAATTTTAATGAAGTTTTAAAAAAGTCAAACTGCAAAGAAGCATTTAATGAATTTTATAATGTTTTTACTGTTATTTTTTGTGTTATGATTCCCTAAGATTCGTGTAAAAGTTTCAAATAAACCTATAAAAAAATAAATGATTAACTAAAGGTCTTCTAAAATATTGCAAAGTAAAACGCCAGTTGTACTTTAATTATCGTCATGCTCAATCTAATAGAAAAGAAAATAAATGTAAATATCTACGTTGTAAGAAAATTTTGTCTTAATGTATATTAGAATCACAAAACAGTCGTCTTTGAAATATATTAAACATTCTTCTAATAAATGTAAATCTTTATGGAATCTGATTAAAAGTACATTTCAGAAAAAAATAAATATTAGAGAAATAGAAAAAATCAAAGTAAACAATTTAAAGTACACAAACACTCAATCTGTAATCTATTTAATATTTTTTTATAAACCAGACAAAATCAAGTAAAAAGTGTAAAAGTCGAATCCACAAATACTTCAAAATCATATTTTTTACCAAATTGTAGTAAAACTATGTATGTATGTATGTATGTGTATGTAGTAGATGAGCATGACGTGAAAAAAATTATTCGTTCATTGAAAAATACTTATGCTACTGGCTATGATAATATTAGCACAGAATTATTGAAAAATGTTGCTAGTGTAATATCGAGACAGCTCATAGCCATATAATTAATTCGTCATTTTTGGAAGGTAAATTTCCGGAATGTAGATTATACAAACTTTTTAGGAATAGTTATTGACAAATATTGTAATTGGAAAGCACACATTGAATCTCTATGTAATAAAATTGGTAAATTTGTCTATGTCTTGAGAAGACTAAGAGAAGTAGTAAACGTAAAAGCCTCCCTATTAGCATATCATGGATATGTCTTTTCTAATTTACAATATGGAATTCCTATTTGGGGAAATTCTGTTGTATTGGTATGAGTTTTTGGAGTCCAAAAGAAATGTATTCGAGCAAAAATGGTGTTAATCAGTTACTTTCCTGTAAACCGCTTTAAAAAAATCTGTAAAAGAAATTTTTCTCAAATATTCCTATATCACTCAATTAAATTGACCTTTTAAGAGCTTAATTCCAACTTTAGTAATAATTTAGTCATACAATGTTATGAAGATACTAGAATTTCCACATTTTATGGGCGATATATATGCCAATCTGCAATAAAATTAAACATTAATTATGTCGTAAAATAGAGTTAATAACCTCTGCAAATATGTATATAGTTTAAGCAACAGTAACTTTAGCAAACTAATTTGTATTTTCATGTTGGGGCCACATTACCGTCCGAATATTCGTTGTGTCTCGTTCGGCTACGCATATCAGTTTACGGCAAAGATTTGACAACTGTTTATGTTATAATATCGGTAGTCATCAAACAGCGGCCATCAGGTGATATTTGTGTGGCCCCCGACAAAGCAAACAAGAATTTCGTAGGATTCCTTAAATTGTTTTCTTCTTAAATTCTTAATTTATTAACATTCGTTCTTCTTTGTTCATTCGCCCAAAGGCGACGGTACTCATTCATACCCATGAAAGGTTATATCGTCGTATGTTGTTTTCATTCTGTCATGGAACAAATAAAACAACATACGTTGACACACTACGTCAATATCAAAATATAACTTTCACATGAAGTCACTAAACATTCGAGAAAATTAAAGTTTGCTGTGATTATTATTGTTATCATAACTATATTATTGCTTGTTTGACGTGGACCGCACAAATATCACCTATGGGCTGCAGTTTGATGACCACTGCAGTAACGCGCTAAACTTCTTCGCGATGCAGCCCGATCGCATTGCAACAACGGTAACCTTCGCTGTATCCTGACAAATCTAGCCACACCATATGGGGCGAAATAGATGGCCGTAAATACTCAGTCAACAATAGTCTATCACGCTCTAACTTGCAATGCGTAACGGTGCAAAAGTGAAATGAACTTAGTCACGGTAGAAAACTGACAGAAGCCTAAAGATTCGCGGTTCAGTGAGGTAATTGGATACACTGTCTTGGCCGTAGGGCGATAATGTAGCCATAGCATTAAAAATATTATGTACAGGTAAATAGAAGAACAATTTATTGTGTAGATTAGATCATATGATTTGATTAAACATGAACAAAGTCAATGTTTTTGCTACCTCTCTCTCGACGAAATAAATAAAAAAAGACAAGAGATATTTAGTGTATATACACAGTCTACACAGACAATCAGGCTATTTAACTATATATGCGTTTTAGCACTTATCTTGTGCTAGGGAAACTTCAACTTAACAAAGATAAATTTTGACCCAACCGGATTTCAACTTACGGCTTTGCCTAAAGCCGGATAATGCTCTGACCAACTGAGCTACGTGTCAATGGTTTATCGTGGCAAAATAATATATTCGACAAACAATAACAAATAACCCCATGCAAATTATAATTCCCGGCACCTTTCTTGAGCGCTCGGGTACGGAGTGGGGATTTGCGAAAGGGGAAATAGACCATAATAAGAACGCTACACGTTATACTATTCAGTATTCATTTTAGTGTAAATCAAGGTCAGTGCTCAAAAACTTGCCGAGAACTTTACAGGTGTTCTTTAATTTGACAGGATTAAATATTTGCTGTCTCTTGCTTTTTATTTAATTACGAGGAAGACAGCAATTATTTAAAATTAGTTTAGATAAAATGCGTAGAATCGTGTTCAACATTTATATAACACATAGTTATTAGCGCCACAATTTTTTCAACTCCACAATTCAAGAATTTTTTTAACACCGTGAGAATTTTTTAAAAACAGCCTATATGTTAGGTCAGGATATTGTCTAACGGTGTACCAAATTTCATGCAAATTTTCCCACTCGTTGTGCATTAAGCAACAAACGTCAAAACAGTTTTATAAACTTTCTCATGTATTTCATTAACTGGGTTTTGCTCGTGACTTTGTCTGCGTTTCTAACACCTGATATAATCGCTTTATCCAGCGCTGTTTAGCCACAAAAACACAGTGATTTCCGAGATATGCGTTACTATCAATTTCAGAGCGATATTATGCCATATTCTTATAAGTATATATTGAACCACGTTGTTCCGGACCTCCTTTGAAGAATAAACCATCTACTATTCTACCAGGCAGATCGTAAAAGGTAAACAATAGGCTATGCTAGTCACTATCATTGGGGCTCCAAGGTGGTAGAGTTCTGCATCATCTCGCCCAGGTCTGATAGCACCGCGTCACCTATTCCTGCTGCAAAAGCGTCAATGCTTGTCACTGTCGCATTCCAGTTTGTGGGGTGAGTTAGTCGGTAAACTTCTGCATATGGCAATAACATCTTGCCGTATTGATAGCAATACACCATTTACATCTGTGGTATCTATAGCCGATGGTTATCTCTTTCTATCAGGGGTTTTATTTTCTTGTTGTTATCCAATAATAGAAAAAAAGTGATCACCGCTGCCTATAGACATCTACAATTCGAGAGGTTTTGCAGTTCCATTAACGACCTTTATGTACACACACGCTCGCAGACACATTCATAAAAGTATAAGTCTACTGGCTACCTTATACTCTAAATTGCAGCAACAAGCACTGATGTCATTGCTGCAGAAATAGGGCTACAATCTTTATTTTTTTATTTTGTCTCTATTTTTATTTAAAATTTAGACGAAACGTTACTCTGCTAATCACCTACTCATGATTACAGTGGCATTTTCAGCGTCAGCTCGGCATTTACAAGCTACTTGGTAGCTAGTCAGATGATCTATTGTATCAAAAGAGGCTATGACTAATATTGAGAATGAACTTGAAGTTGTAAAAGTTATTAGGTTAGTAGCAGTCGGGAATCAACAGCTATTGCTTGGTGTTTCCAGTATCATCCTGTCTCGGACTGCATTTAAAACTGAATACAGGTCATCACAAACAAAATTGTAGGCTAAGGGAAAGATTATTTATACTATAATTACAAGAGTAAGTTTATATGCAAATAATTTGTTCGTTTGTATGTTCGTGTGTTTAACACATTATGTTTTTTACGTTTGCTTCGTATAGTAAAAATCGTTTAAAAATATTTCTTCTTCTAAGATATTTAATTTAAAAATTTAGGATTTCATTATAAATTAATGCCGTTTTTGACTACCTCCGGTAAAAAATCTAAAGCCAATATTTTTATGCTGGTATATCAACCAAAAAGTAACGGGTAATAAACCTACCTACAAGGGAACCTGTTTAATGTTATTTATTTTATAGTAGAACTTTCTTAATGTTATCAAAAAAAGGTTAAGTTTTTATATGCTTGAACGATAAAAGTTTATATAATTTAGGTGCCAGTCTGCACTAGAATGCTTATTATGTAAACAACCGAGTCAATAACCTCAGCTTAAATACACAATTTATTTAAGCAACGGTCGCTTTTGTTAAGATCATTTGGTATGCAAAGTTTAATAACTCGTACAACACACAACTTAACACTTAACTCGCTAAGTATACGTATAAATAAAAATGTATTAAGAACAACATGTCAAATGCAAATATTAATTTATATACATTTCAAAGCACAGATAAAAAATAATCGACAAAGTAAGTATTACGCCCGTTTTACTTGTCAACATGACAGTGCGATTTATTTGAACCTTTAAGAAAGGGATCATATTGCCATATGCGCAGGACGTATGCCATTACCATCTATGGCATGGCTGGAACTGGCACCTGATTAACTAACAAAGCTTAACATCCCAACAACAAAGATATAATGCATTAATAATGTTATATTGTTTATGTGTGCAATTTTAACGAATTTTTAAGATAACAGACACAAAAGAAACAATCTACAAAGTTATTTTTCATGCTGTTCTAGAAAAGTAAGATGGAGAAAGCAGCATGGCTGAAGATCTTAGCCTGCCCCACGAATTTGAATGCGAAAATTTTTGACTAGAAATACATATAATATTCTTTGGTTACTCTACAGTCAGTAAGAGATTTTTTTTGTTTAATCTACATCTAGGAAAAAATCTTACTTTTGTGATATAGATCTTTTTTCACAGGAAAGCGCACAAGCTGATGGCTCTCCTGATTAAAAAACTTTTACCTACAGACGTCAAATACGCGAAGTGTGTTGCCATTTGTTTGGTGGGCTAAAATACTAAATGCTAAATAAGTTCAAGTAACAAAAACTGAAGTTATTGCAGCAAGACTAACCAAGGCGGAGGTAACACTTCCTGACGAGACATTGCAAAACTATACCACCTATTATTGACGATGTTAGAGAGATATTTAGTCATATTTTGTCAGCCAGAAAACAGCTGGTCTATTCTTTAAAGCCGACCCGTATCGAGAATAAACACATGTGTTTTTGAGTGCACATTAACTATTACACAAAAGCAATCATGTTTTTTTATATCATTAAATAGAAACAAGCAGCTGACTCTACTAAGAGAAACCACCGCCTTAAGACAACAAAAATGTTAATGGTGCATCGCCCTTATAAAAAGTGGATCCCTGTGGCCACATGCATAAGTCTACTGGCTACCGTAATCTACCCACCCGAATACGCCAATGATAAACATTGACTGTCATTGTCGTAATCGTCATTCAAATAGGTAAGCCGATTGTACTAAAAACCTGGACGAGACGTTGTCAAACTCTACTACTTAGTAATCACGACGAGAAAGACACATATGGCCAATCGTTTGCATTTTACAAAATGCCTGGCAAAATTGCAGATATTCTATTCTTGCAAGAAAGCTCGGACCAATGCAGGAACAAAACTCTAGTAAAAATCAAAAACATTTTTCTAACATAACAAACATTTCAAGTCTTTTTTTTAAAAATCTTCGATTCATAGTGATAAATGAAATTAATTGAATATAATTGAACACAAAATTGCGATAAATTAAAATCACCTAACCGGCAAAAGCAGTTTAATGGGCAAGTCGGAGTGATTGTTAAACACATAATAGGCCTCACATTATCAAATTACCACTTATTGAGTTACTCTATCGATACACTTTCACTGAAATAGTTAACCCGTGAGATTTGAAGTAGATCACAATTATTGTCGGAAAATGTGTAAATTGACAGAATAATGAAAAACTTTTTAGATTAACTTTCAAGTCAATTGTAAAAATTGAATTCTCATTACATTTATTAAATTAGCTTTTACCCGCGGCTTCGCTCGCATTTAAGATTTTTTAAAGTATCCTACTTTTAATAGCTTCAAGTATATGTGTACAGTTTCATGATGATCAGTTAAGTAGTTTTTGCATAAAATCGTAACAAACGTACATGCGTATTTATAATTTTAATAACTAACTGATCCGGCAAACCTAGTTTTGCTAAATATATTTATAGCAGTATTTCTCTACTGTATAATGGATGTTATACATATAAAACTACCTCTTGAATCACTCTATCTAATGAAAATAACCGCAACAAAATCCGTTGCGTAGTTTTAAAGATCTAAGCATACATAGGGACAGACAGCGGAAAGTAACTTTGTTTTATATTATGTAGTGATAAGTCAAAGATTTAAAACGATATGTTTACTGTTTCTTGATTGGTTCGCCGCGTTTCATGCTGTTTCGTGATTGGTTCGCCAATTAGCGCCAAGAAGACAACGTCATAACTATCATATACCATAACCAATCACGACGACGCAAGCATATCAAAATTATAACGTTACAAATCCTTGTAATAAGTAAGGATGATTTATTTCCACACTATCTATTATGAATACGAAAGTCTATATGTTATGCTTTCACGGATGTCACTGGATCGATTTTGTCAAAATTTAGCAAGGATTATAGTTGAAGACTCGAAGTCAAACAAAGGCATATTTTTTTTCGAAAATCAACCCCTAAGGGGTTGAAATACAAGATAAAAGTTTGTAAAAAAGAAAGTGTGCATGGCATGTTTGCTGCACTGAAGCTGAACGGGTCAGTTAGAATCATCGAGTATGTAATATAACCAGTAGAGTGGTTATGTTGTTTGTTTTGTTAGAAAACAAATTCCGCCAAAACACTTGAATAAAATGAGATAGTTGTATATAGGTTACACCTAAGCAAGAGCAAGACGCATAAACAAGTGTCCACGTGTTTTGTGTTATCTGTCCGTTTAACTTGAGCCATATTATATGAAAGTAAATTAAAATAAAATCAATGTTTATTGATGCCTAGTTTTATAATTCGACGTTTTGCTGCTTTTTCCACACCATCTAATAGAACAACACGACATTATGTGGTATAATATACCAAACTTTGTATATTTATATTTTCGAGAGTATCGGGGATGTACACACAGGTCACTTGTTGGTGCGGTACTGCTATAGTGCGAGCGTGAATTGCTATTTATCAGTGGCAAAACACTGATCAGTTTCGGAATTAGATGGCTCATATTGCTGCTCTATTAGGTTACGTGCTCGATGGCCAGAATCGAAGACTTCTATGTACTAATCACAGATTAAATTTGATACGCCTTTCAATGCAATTTCTTAGGTTGTCAACGTCGCTTACACTTACACAGAGAAATACAGAGTTACAATACTTGCCGATTTCGATTATAAATTAATAATTAATGAATTTATGATACGATACGATTACATAATTAATTATTTATGAGCTCAGACTAATAAAAATGTCCTTTTACTGGGTAGATCGCTATTTTATACATAAATAATTTAATTTGAAAAATTAAACTGTCCAATAATGTTCTACAAATATAGAAACCGAGTATTAACAATAAAAATACCTATAAATTTAGATTTTCACCCTGCTATCCCCAACTACCCATTAACCCTCATCCCATTAAAATATTCACTATAAATAATTTATATGTCAGAAAAAGTTAACCAGATCAGCTGGTCACATATTTTCAACCGGGTTTGGGGGCTACAGTTAGTATTTTAATATCGATAGAATCATGTCAGTCGGCCATTACCGAAACGTTTCGTATAACCCACAAATCTGTTTCACTTTCAAAACCAGTTCCGGTTATTACATGCATCAAGTGATACGTATTTTATTAAGACTCGCTTGGCTTCTTGGTCTCTTAAAACATTTGTGATAAATTTTAAAAACAAATGATATTTTTATTTACATTTTATTGTAATATCAACTGGTTTTTCCAGTATTAAGACTACATTACCATTTTGAAATAGATAATTTTAAAGGCCTTGATTTAACTTGCCTTGTTAATTAGGAATGGATACAATTTTGCAACTGAATTTTAATCTCCTTGTCCTCAAACATTTGAGCTGAATTTTTATATATGCGCGGTTTGGATACCCACTAAGCACGCTATATGTAAGACAGTGGTGCCAAAACCCAGGCCAGATGTTGCAGAACTCTACCATCTAGTAAACTAGCTCACTAAACTAGAGCTAGTTTAGCTATTATATAAAATTAAAAGTTAAAAATACGATATGAATTTATAATATTTTACCTACTATGATTTACTAAAACGACTGCTTTATATTAATCAATCTACAATTAATTAAAAAACCACGGATTTAATAAATTCTATATAAAATATAGTTGTAATACTTGATCGATTTTTTATCCCTTTAAAGGAGCCCAGAGCACCGGGCTCTTATGAAAACTGGACCCAGAAAAATATCATCTTTTTCTCTGTACTAAGGCTTTGTTCGAATAAGCGACATTTTGTTGGCCTATCAAGCTCAACTGTCGACGGTCAACGGCAGCCATCGACACGTCGATAATCAAAGATAATCAATAATAAGAATATTTATTTAGACCACAGAAAAATAGTAATATTTGAAACATTTGCATTATTAATCAGTAACAGTAGTCGATGTATGTGTTATGTACTAATGTCCTGCGAGGACTCTTCTGAAAAAAAGTTCTAATAAGGAGAGTAATAACATCGAAACTTTAAATAAATAAGTACGTAAACCAATGATTTCTACTTATATACTTCGTGGTATTTGATTAGCCCATTCAACTCAGGACATAAGGTATGGAGTTTAACTAATTGTCTTTGAGAAAAAAGTCTGAAAGAACGCGGAGTCGAATGGTTGTTTATGTGATTGCTTACCATGCCGCGGAGCACATGTAACGCTGCCAGTTATCTCAAGAAACAATAAGCCGTTAAAATATAATATCACTGAGCAAATTACACAATTTGATCTAACCTCAAAGTAAGAAAATTATTTGGTATGGATATGAGTGTTAGTCAATGATAATCTACATATATAAAAATCAATTGCTGTTCGTTTGTCTCGCTAAAACTCGAGAACGGCTGAACCGATTTGGCTAATTTTGGTTTTGATTTAATTTTTGAAGTCCAGGGAAAGTTGAAAAGGTGAGAAAATATAGAAAAAAGTAGTTATAAAGGCAGAACAATGTTTGCCGGGTCAGCTAGTAATACATATAAATACATATATAAATACGCTATATATTTAATAAGTACCCAAACCCAGAAATACAAATATCTATGCTCATCATACAAATGCATGTCCCTATCGAGAATCGAACTCGAGCCCCATCGATTGCGTAGTCAGGGTCGCTGATCACATGACCAATCAGGCAGTTATTTATTTATTACTGCTTTTAAATCATTATAAGGTAACGTAAATTGCATATAGGTATAACAACCACAACGTTTCGATAGTTTTACTGTAGATACGGCAGATTTAAATGTTTCCAAGACAAAAAATAAATAAAAGGTAATTTCGATAGTTTAGGTACGTGACAAGGAAGCAATCAAGTCTATAGATGGAGGTATAAATTGTTTGAGTAATAAACCGCGAATGTACCGCGTAATGACACGTTCACTTAATTTGTTTGCAAGTTGTAACCACCGTCGTGATTAGCCATTATCTTTATCTTAGCTGATACAGCATTTCGCTTGAGAGACGCAAATCACTTACGGTTTTAGGATTCCCTAGTCTACAAGGAACCCTTATAATTTCAACATGTTCGTCCGTCCATCTGTTCGCAGCTTAGCAGCATTTGCTTGAAAGAAACAAATCACAAACAGTTTTAGAGTTCCGTAGTCTACAAGGAACCCTTATGATTTCACCTTGTTCGTCCTTTTTCACAGAATTTTAGTACAAAAACCTGTAATTTGACATGAATACATGTATTTTTTTTATAACATAAAATAGCAAACAAGCAGGTGGGTCTCCTGATAGAAAGAGTCAACCACCGCCTATAGACACCAAAGGTGTTAATGGTGTGCTGCTATCTTGTTGTTGCGAGGTCTAATACCACATGCATAAGTTTACCGGTTACCTTACCCTCCAAACCGGAACACGACAGTGACAAGCACTGACGCTATTGCGGCAGGAATAGGCAAGGCGATGGTACCAGATCAGGGCGAGACAATGCAGAACTCTATCACCTAGTGGCCACGATGGTAGTGACACGCATAGCCAATCGGTCGCCTTTTACGACCTGCCTGGCAGAACGGCAGTTGGTCTATTCTTCAAAGGAGGCCGGAACCAACACGGGGAAAATAAGTCATTTGGAAAAAGCGGTGAAATTAAATATTTAAAAAAAAATAAGGCACCGCTGCAGCTGGCCCTAATTTTTATCAACCGACGAAAAACGGAGGTTTCGCGTGCCCGATATTTCTTGTTTGTATGTTTGTCCACGATTTACTCAAAAACTAAAAGCTGTATGGAGATAATTCTTTTTGTATTAAATCAGCTACCTATATTCAAAATAAGGGAATAGTCTACATTTCATTAAAATTGATTCAGTAGTTTTTAGGATATGGGTAAAGTTGATAGATATTTTTTATTTATTTTATTTATTTATTTATTAACAAAATCCACAGCGCTTAAATTACATGGATAGCTAGCTATATATGAATATTAGTAATTTACAGCCAATTACGGATTTACATTTTATAAACCAAACTGAATGCACGTTAGTGATGATAAAAATAACACTAAATTGTACTTACATTTTTAACAGCAAAAAAAACAGTTACTTTAAGCTATATTAGAGGTAAGTACATATAATTATACCTACTCGTTTTCTTTTCAGGGGGACACGTAGTGTATGTTCGTGTGTGTGTGTGTGTGTGTGTGTGTGTGTGTGTGTGTGTGAGTGTGTGTGAGTGAGTGTGAGTGTGTGTGTGTGTGTGTGTGTGAGTGTGTGTGTGTGTGTGTGAGTGTGTGAGTGTGAGTGTGTGTGTGTATGTGTGTGTGTGTGAGTGTGTGTGTGTGTGTGAGTGTGTGAGTGTGTGTGTATGTGTGTGTGTGAGTGTGAGTGTGTGTGAGTGTGTGAGTGTGTGAGTGCGTGTGTGTGTGTGTGTGTGAGTGAGTGTGTGTGAGTGTGTGTGAGTGTGTGTGAGTGTGTGTGAGTGTGTGTGAGTGTGTGTGAGGGTGTGTGAGGGTGTGTGAGGGTGTGTGAGTGTGTGTGAGTGTGTGTGAGTGTGTGTGAGTGTGTGTGAGTGTGTGTGAGTGTGTGTGAGTGTGTGTGAGTGTGTGTGAGTGTGTGTGGGTGTGTGTGAGTGTGCGTGAGTGTGTGTGAGTATGTGAGTGTGTGTGAGTGTGTGTGAGTGTGTGTGAGTGTGTGTGTGAGTGTGTGTGAGTGTGTGTGAGTGTGTGTGTGTGTGTGTGTGTCTGCGTATATTTGAAGTCGGCGTGATTTTTCAAATTAAATTATTATTTAGAAACTCGTCCCATATACTTAACTTTTATAATTTAAGTGAATTAAATAGATGCAATCGGTAACGCGATATTTAAATATTTTTTTTAATTATCGATAGGGAAGACCTTAATCACGATCTCGCCTGATGGTAAGCTAAGGTGCGGCCAATCAATAAATAAGTCCGTGTTGATCTCGGCCCTTTCGAAGAATAGATCATCTGCTCTTTCTTCTAGGCATCTCGTAAAAGGAGAATAGATAATACGTGGCTAAAACTGTGACTACTAACTAGGTGGTTGAGTTTCAAAACGTCTCGCCCGGGTTTTGTTACCACCGTCTTACTTATTCCTGTCGCAATAGCGTCGGTGTTTGTTGCTGTTGTATTTTTGTTTGGAGGGTAATGTAGCCAGTTTACTCAGGCATTTGGCGTTCCATCCCTACCACATAGATGGAAGCTCATTATTTACATCTTTTGTGTCTATAGGCAATGGCTTTCTCTTTTCATCAAGAAAGCCATCAGCATGTTTGCTATCCTATCATGTAAATAAATTTCCCCGTATTGGTCCCGGGCTCCTTTGAAGAATAGGCTAACTGCCGTTCTGTCAGGCAGGTCGTAAAAGGCGACCAATTGGCTATGCGAGTTACTACCATCGTGGCTACTAGTGTACTACTGGCTATTACTACTAGGTGCATTGTCTCGCCCGGATCTGGTACCACCGCCTTACCTATTCCTGCCGCAATAGCGTCGGTGTTTGTCGCTGTTGTGTTCCAGTTTCGAGGGTAAGGTAGCCGGTAAACTTATGCATGTGGCATTAGACCTCGCCACAAGATAGCAACGCACCATTAACACCTTTGGTGTCTATACGCGGTCATTTCTGTAATTGTTGTCTATTGCAAAACTTTTGTCGTCGGTAATTAGTGAAAATTCATGCCTACTTTTAAAAATATATAAACGGGTCAAAAACGCATACATATATAGAACTTACTTGTAAAGCTCGATGTTTCGGCCAAATTACATTGACTGTGATCACGAGCCACATGGCTTTTATATAATTTTAAAAATGATAGTAGAATGCGTTAGTTTAAAAGTTCATAAAATTCATTCCTTAATTTAAAACGTCACTTGTAAAAAATATCAGAATGTATACTCTAATATATGAAGCAAAAAGTTTGTACCCCTTTTTATGAAAATTGCGCAGATTGTATAAAGTTTGACACAATTAACGTTTAAATGAAAAAATGCAGAAACATTTATGAATGTGGCTTTGCTATCCCGTCAAACGGATAGAAACGCACCACTGATATCTTTGGTGTCTATAGGCGACGGTTTCTCTTTCCATTAGGAGAGCTATCTGCTTGTTTGCTGTCTCATTTTTTTTGGCATGGGCGTTAAGCAACTGCCATGATCAAGTGAAACGAGGAAACATTTTTTATATAACAAACTAGGATTTGGAATTTGGATTGACAGGAAAATAGAGGATCAGGAACAAATCAAATAACGTAAGTACTAATATTATAAATTATTTACATCGATAATACTTAGATATTTACATAATATTTACAGAGATAATACTTAGACATTGTATAGTATTTACTAGTGAATTAATATTAATTTGGTGTTAGATACTTAATGTATCTAACTGCTCTTAAATATTAATATTATTTTCTGTAATGAATAATGAAAGAATATTATAAACAACAAATAAACAATACACACACTACCATGTGTTTGACACACACACGTACATATATATATATATATATATATATATATATATATATATATATATATATATATATATATATATATATATATATATATATACTATTTTGTTTTCCTTTGTAGATACTAGATACGGGCGCCATTTTGAAAAATATTCGTTTCTTAGGAATAGGTTTTTATTTAAATAAAGCTGTTTTACTTAAATACTTTAATTACATAATTTCATAAGCAATAAATCCAGGATAAAAAATGAAATATTTAACATTCTGACATTATCTACAGTTACATAATATTTTTATTATTAAAAATACCACATTACATAAACGGAGTTAGGTAATTATTTCAAAAAATCGCAATTTTTTTAATTCTAGAAAGTAATGGTATTTATGTAGTGTGTAAATTACTATTACGTAATAAAAGTTTAATTGTTCAATTGTATAGTGATAATAAAAAAAACAAAAATGCACATATGACTTCATAATTTATTTTACTTACTGTTTTTATTTTACAAATTAGGTTACATAATATGAAGTTTTTTTAATAAAATAGGATAACTAACAAGCAGAACACCAAATGTGTTAGAGAGGCCCATTGATATAAAATACCCAAGATACACAGTTCCGAACAAAACTGACACTCAAAACTGTCGCTAATTCAGTCTAAAAAGTTTATAGTTATGGCACAAACGTGTTTTTGCATATTCAACTTTAAACGCAAGATTTAAAGTCATTTTTAAAAAACAATGTACAAAAAGAAATAAAATTTTTGACTTAAGTTAGCTGGTAGGACAAGGCATATGTGGAGTCGAATATAAATATGTTTATGCATTGAGGTAGTATTTTAATGGTTTGTAAAATTTACATTAAAAAAAATCTTGTCGAAAATCTGTTTTTGCGTAGAACATTTATATATCAATAAAACAAATAATGACCATTAAAATAATTTATTTATATTTCAAACGTTATAGGTTATTGGTTCTATTACACAAAACCTACACATATAGGCAAACTGTGGGTTTATAGCCATGTAGTATTTGACGCTTGATATTGATACATTTAGTTTGCATAGTCTAATAGATTTAGAATAAACTGAAATAGGAAATTTACTGCAATGGTGACTATGACTACGTTATAAAGTTCATAGATTCTCACATAATAATAGACACGATTTTTTTTTCAGACTTATTATGACATTACATAATAAGTCTGAAAAAAAAATCGTGTCGAAAATCTGTTTTTGCGTAGAACATTTATATATCAATAAAACAAATAATGACCATTAAAATAATTTATTTACCATATATTTTTATTTTCATAAACTACATTGTTTATATCTACAACATAGTAAGGAAACGCATTAATTTCCTAGAAATAAGTTTAGCTTTTCGTAGAATTCTCGTTTTGAATTAGGTTTCAGTTTTTCTGTTTTTTTTTGCAGTATTATGTAAACGAACATTTGTTTAGTTATAGTATCTGCAGACGTACGAGCGAATACTGCCCATAGACATTTGAAACACAATAGGTTAGTTACTAATGCGATGTCGGCTTCTGAAAATTTTATTGACCCTCGTATAAAAAATTCCAATAAAACAATTTAGAGCTAAAAATTTGTGTTTAATGTTATTCGGAAGATCAAACTTGTTGATGATTTTGAAAAAATATACATCTTTTCAAATACTGAATAAGTATCATTTAAAAAAAAAACTTTGGATTTTTGAACTTTTTTAATTCAATAGTCTATGTTTAGGCATAGTTTTTTTTCTTTAAGGTTAAAATACTTCAATTTAGCGGGAAGTTTCAGGTGGCCTGTAGGGTCAACCAGCTCACAGATTTTTTAATATAGTTACATTAGTTGGTTACATAGGTGTGTTACATACACAGAAATCCTAATAGATACGTATATTTAGTTTGGAGTATAGTTTAGTACATATTTTATTATTGCCAAAGGTAATTTTAGATTAGATATTTCCTGTTAATTATAAATTTCTTTTATAATTACGTTAGTTTTTTCGATAGGTGTGTTACTAATAGGTATTTTTAGTTTGAGGTATAGTTAGTTATGATATTAGGTACAGAAAATTTAGAAGTTATAGGAAGTTCAGGTCTTACGTTTTTTACTTACATTTTAATAACAAAAATGTCGTATATAAATAATTAAGATGAATATGTAAATATTATTTTTAACGTACTAGCGGCCCACCCGGCAATGTAGATATTTTTAATAAAATAAAGAAATGTTAAATAAGTTCTAAAGTAAATATGCGCGAGCAAAGCCGCGGGTAACAGCTAGTATGCAAATAAAACAACTCGTACATATAAACAGTCACTTTAAATTTATACGAGACTAGCTGCAGATCTCTGCATTAGGATAAAGTATTCTATGTGCTATTCCAGGTCATCTTATATCCGAGTCCAAATCCAAATTCGTACAGCCATTTTTTACGTGATTGATTATCAAACATCCAAACATACAAACTTTAACATTTATAATATGTATAGTATAAGATATCCGCAATCAAAAACAAAATTTTACTAAAAATAAATTATTAAATCAAAAAATAAACATTCTTAATGCAACCTGTGCCTTCCACTTAAGAAATCATTATCAACAACACGTGTAAACAGAACAAAATTCGATGCTACTTATGATTTCCTATTGTTATATTAAAAGTTTCGTAATTATTATTTATACAAATACATAATTATATATTGTTATTTTATATTCAATTTTTATACAAATAGAATAAAAAGAATCACCTAACTTGGTCCTCAAAATAAGTAATCAATATAATCAAACATTTTAAAATCGTCAAATTGATGTCCTCTTCTCTTTTGGCAGTTGGTTAACAACTATAAAAGGTATTCAAAATTATTAATGAGAAAAATTAATCTTATTAAAAAAAATTAACTTATTAATGAAAAATAATCGACTCCACTAATAATAGCAGGATCAATTTGTATTATTCGACTAAATTAAAAGGAGGTTGTAATGCACTGTCCTTTTACTGAAAAAGTGACCATTGAAATTTTGTCGTATTACATTTGGAGCGTCGAGTACATTTTTAAGACAAATAAAATGAAAATCATACATTACACCCTATATTTAGTAATATAAACGACAAAAATAAATCGATAAACTCTCATACTTACCGAAAATACAATATCTTATATTTTTTTAACGTTCATGATGTTGTATTTTACAATTTATCAGAGAACAATTCTGTATTTTTGATGCGCGGGCAGTGACGTGAGCGACGGGCTTCTATTTGAAGTGAGTGCACAATTTTAAATTGTGCACTCATTCTTAGACGACGTTTTTGAGACACTGATTGTGTATCTTGGGTTTTTATATATCAATGGAGAGGCCGCACACATGCTACTTTTAGCATCCAAATCGCGCGTTTTAGCGATTGCATCGATACTGCATCGCGTTTTAGCGACTCTCTGCAGTCGGTCGCGGCATACAAATCATGCGTTTTAGCGACTGCATCGATGCTGCATCGCGTTTTAGCGATCGAACGTGACATCGGAATCACGCGTTTAAGGGACTGCCCCGTTGCTAGACCGGCGGGGTGATCACGTAACTCGCAATGCGAAATTATCGTGATTGTTTAGTTATTGCAAGACACATAACAGCCTTGTACATTAGTGGTAATCGTTGCCGCTTGATTAGTTTTGATGCTGTGACATTGCAAAAAGTGCATCTAGTGACCAGCAAGCAATTGGCGACGTTTTTGATAATTTTTTCAATACGTTTAAGAGTCATCGCTGATCGCTGGCGAATTGCAAACGTTAGATAATACGCCTTCGGTACGCGTATCACCTAACGATTGCAATCCGCCAGCAATCACCGATGACTTTTAAACGCAATAAAAACTCATCAAAAACGTCTCCAATTGTTTGCTGTTCACTAGATGCACTTTTTGCAATACCACAGCATCAAAAACCATCAAGCGGCAACGACTGCCATGTGTTAACGGCTACGACTGTTATGTGTCTGGCAATAACTAAATAATTACGATAATTTCGCATTGAATGTTACATGATAACCCCGCGGGTCGGCAGTAGTGATGGCGTTCGATAGTCGACTATCGATTATTTGCTGATTTGTAAAAGTATTATTAAATTTTTCAAATTAAATTATAAATTTTATACTGATATATCTTTCTTTTTTCTTATAAAACAGTAACAATAACCCCAGTTGGTAGTATCGCAAATTGGCAAACTATCAAGATTGGTCTAAGACAAATAATAATATCGATATTTATTAAAAGTTATCGATTTTTTTATTATGTCATAAGATAGAATACAAGCAGATAAATCTCCTCTTGAAAATAGACAACCATTGCTCATAAACACTTAAGACGGTAATTAGATTAGCAAGTTATTTTATAATTAAAAAAGAGTTTGGCTGTAAGAGTTTGAACAATTTCGATAAAATGTTTGATTGTTCCATCACGTCACCATCATCATGATTAATCATCAGATGATTTTCCTGATAGAAAGAGAAACCATCGCCTGTAGACACCAAATACGTTAATGGTGCGTTAACAAACAGATGTATCTCTTGATGGAAAGGGAAACTATCGCCTATATACATCTAAGATGTTAATGGTGCGTCGTTGTCTGAAATGAAAAGCATTAACACTATTACGGCAGGAATATAATAGGTAGTTGGGTATTCCGCTTTAAAATACGTTAAAATACTATTTTCAATCGACGAAAGAACGGAGGTTATATCAGTTTGACATAATATATGCATGTATGTAATTTTTGGGATTTGATAATAAAAATTGAGTATGTTTTTGAGTACTATTTAGGTGTGTACACGCATGTGTGCGGGGTGTAGCGATCAGTCGCGACAACTAGCAACTTGATCGCCGCGATCGACGTTTGCAAGTGTGCGGGGTTGAGCGATCGGTCACTGCATTCAGCTACTAAAAGCGACTGAATCGCCGATCGCCGATGCTATAGGAGCATGTGTGCGGTCTCTCTTAATGGTGCATTGCTATTCGAGTTGGGTTAAACAGAATTATTCTAATTTGCTGACCCAAGCAACTTCTTCGGCGAATAACATATCTTCGATATAATCTTTCATTCAAATTTTCTTCCTCTCTTTTAATCCATTAAGGAGCAATTTTTGAAAAAGATAGCTTTTGTTTGACCCTTCTGGCTCTTCAACTATCCTCATGCCATATTACATTAAAATTGGATCAGCGGTTTCGACGAGACAGCATAACAGAAAAACTGACTTTCGCATTTATAACAGTGTGGATTCGTTCACATAATCTAAAGATGTTCTGAAAAGACCCGCCATCCGTCAATCATTTAATCCAGGGTTTTTCAAAGTAGAGCATGCGTACCCCTTGGGGTATGCTAGATAATCAATTATATAAATTAATTAAAGATGGTATGCGACAATTGCTGTTTAGTTAGCCGTGTTGGTCCCGGCCTCCTTCGCCGTGTTGGTCCCGGCCTCCTTTGTAGAATAGGCCAACTGCCGTTCTGCCAGGCAGGTCGTAAAAGGCAAACGATTGGCTATCGAGTCACTACCATCGTGGCTACTAGGTGGTAGAGTTCTGCATTGTCTCGCCCGGGTCTGGTACCACCGCCTTACCTATTCCTGCCGCAATAGCGTCAGTGCTTGTTGCTGTCGTGTTCCGGTTTGGAGGGTAAGGTAGCCGGTAAACTTATGCATGTGGCATTATACCTCGCCACAAGATAGCAACGCACCATTAACACCTTTGGTGTCTATAGGCGATGGTTGACTCTTTCCATCAGGAGACCCATCTGCTTGTTTGCTATAAAAATCATCATTAAATTATTGCACTCGTTTGTGTAAAGAATAAATTAATTATATATGCTGAATATGTATTTGGAGTGAAATTACTCTTACGATTGGCTAATTTACCTTAGTCCTCAAATAATTGAATAATACTATAATAGATTTTATTTCGTCTGTTTTTTTTGTTACTTAATTACATTTTTGTTCTATCTACAACTTGTTTTATTAGGGGTTTGTCATTGTCTTGAAAAATTAACTGCGATACATTGAGATATTAGTTTGAGAAACAATGAAAAAAGCTTGAGCACCTAGGTACATATGTACAAAAAAGACGAAAACTAGTATCATTCACCTCCATTAACAGTCGGAAAAAAACTCAAGATTTCTTGTTTTAAAATAATATTGATTGAAACTTGTGATAAAATATCGCATCGAAGTCGGAACAATTTCAGTCAACTATCAACAGACTATTAATTAAATAAAAAATACGACTTTAGATCAATGAACGATCATTATATTATTGAATTTAATTGTTCTACGAGTAATGGGTTCAAGTTGCGTGCAGATGCGGCAAAAGACACGCAATGTCTAGTACGTGTTTAGAGAAATAATAAAAATACCTGGTTGTTACCACGCATGTTCTTATATCATAAATATCTTAGCTACCAGTGACAAGGTACACGACCAAAATGACATAATATATTAGTATAACATAACCAAAGTATCAAAGATATTTGCAGATGTGTATACGGTTAGAACAGCTTTACCTACTGAGTTAAATTTTTCCAGCATCATTGAATAGCTTATTCGTGGAATGCTTATTAGGGTAAACTTGATATTTATTATTACGCAATTAAGACAGTGTACTTACATCCCATCTCTCGATAATTATTTCGACGGTAAATATATCAAGTTTTAGAACATTAGGTTGATATAAGCTATGAAATAAAACTGCCCAAATTACACGTATTAATCTAACACCAAAGTAAGCAATTATTTGTGATATGGGTTTAGTCAACAACACTAATACATAGAAATACATACATACAAGCTTGCTTATACGAGATACGATTAACATTCTGGTGTTCATTGATTGAGCGTGATTATGGCCTGACCATATTTCTAGATCAGTCCACGATAATCAAACTACTTCATAAGTTCTTCTTAAGGAACTAATATGCATATAGCTATTCACCAACCTTGTAGTAACTCATAATAATACCATGTAATATACTGATTATTAAAAATTTGCTATTAACCTAGGCAATTGTCTTACGTCTGTCTAAATGTCAATAGTAATATCGCGGTACTGAATACCGCGATATTACTAATATCGTAACATTCATTGAGCGGGAGTGATAGATATTTATGGCTTGGCTATATTACTAGAGAACTAGATCAATCCCCACTATTCAAAGTGCTTCATAAATATTGGAAAAAATAAATTTGTATTTATAACATTGTGGATATACAAAACACTAGCTGTGCCCGTGACTCCGTCCACATGGACAAATTTCTAAAATAAAAGTTGCCTAAATTACTCCTTGCTACCGTGGTTTACAAGACAGTCCGGCGGGGTGATCACGTAACTCGCAATGCGAAATTATCGTGATTGTTTAGTTATTGCAAGACACATAACAGCCTTGTACATTAGTGGTAGTTGTTGCCGCTTGATTAGTTTTGATGCTGTGATATTGCCAAAAGTGCATCTAGTAACCAGCAAGCAATTGGCGACGTCTTTGATGATTTTTTCATTACGTTTAAAAGTCATCGCTGATCGCTGACGAATTGCAAACGTTAGATGATACGCCTACCGGAGTTTGACCGCATAGTTCCCGTTTCCGTAGGATTTCTGGGATAAAAACTGTCCTATATCCTTTCTCGGGTCTTAAACTATCTTTGTACTAAATTCCATTATAATCGGTTCAGTGGTTTAGGCGTGAAGAAGAGAGAGATGGACAAACTGAGTTACTTTCACATTTATAATATTAGTATGGATATTCAGCGAACTGTACCTTGTAATCATAGGTCATATCATTAGTCATTTATGTACTTTGCTATTGTCTGATATTAGATACCTTAAGCAATTGCTACACGTTTAACATCTCAAAATTTCTAATGTTGTGATAATCACTTTACGAGAGGATCAAATATTTTTAAAGTCCTAGTAGGTATTGTTTTAAATATAATATACGGAAAGTGAATTTATTCATGAAAGAACATCTTAACATTGTTTTAAATACAAGTTACGGTATTAGGTTAGTAATTTCACCTGCTTTTTAGGGTTCCGAAGTAAACTAGGAACCCTTATTAAATTGTCATAAAAATATTATAGTAAACACTTTGACATAAACTTGGCCAATGGCTACTACACAAAACCGTGACATTTCTAAGATCTTGAGATTTACTGTAGTGACTGGGCGTTTATTTCTATCGATAGTGATAGACCCCGGTTCTACTTTGATTAGTGCGAGTGCGAGTGATTAGTAATCAGCGTAGCAAAAGTGAATAGGCGTTGATTACAAATCACTCGCACTAATCTACGGCTATTTACACATATTTTTTACTTAATACTAAGCACTTGCATCAAAGTGTACCCGGGGTCATGTTTATGAAAATGCTTGTCGTAATCCAAATCAGTTCGCAACATTTGAACACTATAAATTAATAAAATTGTTAAAGGTTATGTTATAAAAAATGTATTTACATTTTTTAAACACAAATTATGTTAATATATATGTCCATACAGTGTCGCAACTACATATTCCATATTCTTTGATATAACCTTGGGCAATCGCTACACGCTCAGAATCGCGATATTTCTAAGATCGTGATATTCATTGTACGAGGGGGCGTTCAATTATTCCGATCGATTGTGATATTTATGACTTAGCTATATTTGTAGGAATTGAGATCAGTGCGCGATATCAGAACAATTCGTGAATAACGTCATTAAAAATTTAACAAGAAAATTTAAAGTTTGTCCTAGCATAAGACTATATATATGTATATATATATTTATATATAGTTAGAGTAATTAAAGCTTTATTATTAAGATCGGTGTAGCTCTTCTTGAGTTATGACCGGCCATACAGACAGAATATATATATATATATATATATATATATATATATATATATATATATATATATATATATATATATATATATATATATATATATATATATATATATATATATATATATATATATATATTATAAACGAATATATATAATTCCATTAGTTATATTAGCATAATATTGAGATATTAGAATTCATAAAAGCGGTCTAGTTGCGGCCCGTCCCAGTATACTCGATCCTTAATGGGATCCTACCGCGACTACTTGATGAATTATTTTCCGATATTTCAGCCAAAGACTTCTATGTGCTAACTACTAGACAAGGCATGCCCCATGCCACTTTTGTTTCACTAAAGTGCAATCCATGGACTGTATCTACGTCAGAGGTCGTTGAATGAAATGCGTAAGCACCATGAAATTCACGGTGGTTACGAAGTTTTGGTCGCGAATATATTTTACGCAATAATACGCTGTAACGCTTCACGATTTCGGCTTTGGTTGGACAAATTATTATTATTTCAGCGCTGCAGCAAGATTAAACGAAATAGAACTCGACTTCTACTAAGTATAGCTACTCTAGTACGTAGTACACTCTCTGATTTTAGCGCTATTACAATTACAAGTACCATAATTACGGAAAAACTAAGTAACATTTGTGAAAAAAATTAAAAGACATTAAAGATTTATATGTATATTGCCATAAATATATTATAGTAGAACTTAATATAACAAGTATTTAAATAAAATATTATTTGACAGACATTACTTAATCATGGGATTTATTGGGTTCCGCGTTCATATGTTTTTTTACGAATTTGTGTAAAAGTTTTATAATGTTGTCAACCTTGGTATTTAGATAATGGCGTTATTACTATGCGGTATAAGCAATCGCCACGCTATTTGTGAATAAACTATTTCAAATATCTGTCACAGTGGGCATGTAAGGCTTTCGTTCCCGGTTATTTCAAATTCAATTCTTTTTATATCAGTGTAGCAAATGATGGTTCTGCTGATGGTTCTCCTGATAGAAAGATACAACCATTGCGTATAGATATCAGAAATGTTAATGGTGGTATTTAACGTAGTGGTAGGTATTTAACGTCAAATTCATAGGCTATCATATCCTCCTAACCAGAACACGACAGTGACAAGCACCGACTCTGTTATAGGAATAGGAATAGGTAAGACGCGGTACGGTACCGACGCGGACCGTGGTACCAAAATGTGGGCGAGACGTGACTAGGCATAGGTCATTTAACAATTAACATGTTAATATCAACAACATGTTAATCGTACTAATTCTTATTAACAATTAACAATCGCTATCGTGTAAATGATCAAATACTGTTAAAAGTTATTTTCACTAGTACTAAAAATATCACAAAAATAGAGAATAATAGTTTACTGAACAAAACTGTTAATGATAAAAAAATAAAACTATACTACTAATACTGCGAAGTAAATAAAAGTGTTGTTATATAAATAATATTGTTGTTAATATTGTAATTTGACCGCTGACTTGTTAGGGTAATTCAAAAATTTATTATCTATGTTCATAAATGCGAAAGTTTGGATGTTTAGATGAATGGATGGATGGATGTTTGGATGGATGGATGTTTGTTGCTCAATCACGCAAAAACTACTACACGAATTTAAATGAAATTTGGCACACAGGTAGAAGATAACCCGGAATAGCACAATTCCGAAAAAAATTATATAATTCCCGCGGAATTCGCCAAAAACTTTTATAACGCAGCGGGCTGCACGCTGCAGCTAGTATATTATAACTAGCGTATAAAAATAACTGTTAAAACAAAGCTGAGTTTAACAACCGCACTATTAATCGTGCCTAGACGTGACAAAACTCCACCTACTTAGTAGTTATGATGTTAACACATTGATATAAAAAACCCAAGATGCACAATCAGTGTCTCAAAAACGTCCTCTAAAAATTTTTTTTGCCATATGTATAACTACTGTTTGAAATTAGGGACAGTTTTGAGTGTCAGTTTTGTTCGAGACTGTGCATCTTAGGTTTTTTATATCAATGTGTTAACATGTGTTAGTCCTTTTCTCACTTTTTACGAAATGTCTAGCAGTAAAGTTGATCTATTATTCGTAAAAGCATCAACATAGATATTTAATAAACAATAGTCATGAAAAATTTACAAAGGCAATAAGGATTACCACCTATCTCACTGGTAAGCAAACCGTTAATATAGTGAACAAAAATGTGTAACTACATTTGGTTCTCTGTCTCACCTGTGAGGTGTTTGACGTGATGATATATTTTTTATCATATTATATTTAACAATAGATGGCAGTTCTGTTTGGTTGGTTGTAAATAGTGCGTTGCCATCAGTGATTGAATGTCATCATGCAAAAGACTGGTTGAAATGGCTCTCTTCATGGTATATTTATATAGATGAGAAGAGAATATATACAAATAACCATCAAGAGACGCCTATAGAGACGAAAGATGTTATTGGTACATTTTTACCCCGTGTGGGTCCGGGCGCCCTTTTAAAATTAGACTATTTGACGTTCTGCCAGACAGCTCGTAAGAGGCGAATGACTGACTATGCGAGTCTCTACATCGTGTCTACTAAGTGGAAGAGTTCTGCATTTTCGTCCGGTCTGGTACCACACCCTTACCTATTCCTACCGCAATAGCGTCAGTGCTTGTCACAGCTGTGTTTCGGATTTGAACGTAAAATAGCCGGTAAACCGGTGGACTTAAACAGGTGACATTGAGACCCCACCACAAAGATAGCAACGCACCATTAACATCTTTGGCGTCTAAAGGCGATTGTTATCTATTTCCATCAGGAGAGCTATCTCCTTGTTTGCTATCTTAAGAATAAAAAAGAAAACGTTTATATCCGTGTAATGGGATCGTAACGTCACATGCATAAATTCACAGTCCAAACCGGTACACAAAATTTTTAAGCATTGACGCTATTGCGATTTGCGGCAGGGAAAGGTAAGGCGATGGTACCTTATACATGTAATGGTGCAGAATTCTACCATTTCGTAAAAGTAATTTATCTATACTAATATTTTAAAGAAAACACGTTTGTATTTTTGTATGTTTGTAACGAATAAACTCCAAAACTCTTATCTTAAAAATTCTTTTACCAAAAACTACACTTATCAGAAGTAATATCGACTATTTTTTTATTTGACTGAGTAAAAAGAAGTTACAGTTTTTCCAACTTTTTGCATTGGGTCACGCGAAGTCGCAAATTATAGCCAGGTTAAAATTTAGAAAAATACAGACAGTCCGTATTCTTGAAAGGATAGACAGAGGTGCAACTAGTACACTTACGATTAGTCAACACTAGAGTTGCCATGCGTCCGGGTTTTTCCGGATTTGATTTGTTTAGGAGGCATTGGGGGAGCATCCGGGCGTGATTTATTTGTAGTCCGGGTTTAAATTCAAATCACGTGTGTGATTCGTGATAATAGTAGTTCCTTAATTTAAGTAATTTAAGAAGACTATGTTTTGTTTTTATTTTCTTAAGACTTTAGGTATTTGGTTAAAAAATCAATGAAAATAAATAAGTCAATTTAAAAGCAGTGAAACTATATTTTATTCTACCGAGTAGCATAAAAATACTCTGTACTACGGGTGGCCTTCGCCTCTTCGCCAATGCCACTTTTCCCTTTGCTTTGTCATTGGTCAAAAAAGCCGTCAAATATATATATATATATATATATATATATATATATATATATATATATATATATATATATATATATATATATATATATATATATATATATATATATATATATTACGCCATAATTTCAGAAAACCATCGAAATTAAAAATATAATAAAGAAAGATTAATAACAAATCTATATTGATGCGGTGTATCTATTTAAAAAAAAACTTAACGAAATAAAAAGAAGCAAAAACTCACATAGTCTGAGAGGCTCTTCATGCCGTAAGGAAATCTCTCTCTATCAGGAACGAGTTTCCCACGAGGATCTCTTTCCCTCTCAGGCCAGCAATCATCCACGTTGATGTACTCATAGCCCACCGCCGCGTAGCCTTCCGCCACCAGAATGTCCGTCATCGTACGGAAAAGACGGTCACTGGAAGTTACAAAATTGATGATTAGTAAAACTTTTCTCGTAAGTACCTGCCACTGACGTGTTGCATTTTGAAGAGTATGGTAGTTCAAAAAATATATTAAGGAAATTAAAGTATCATTACGCCGATTCCCTTGTGGAGTAGGCAGCATTAACCGAACGTCAATAGATTTTCCGGTAAACCACGATTCATCGGTTTGTCGGTTGGTAAGATGAGTGGTGAACGGGGATCTATTGTTACATTTTATTTTTTCACCAAATCTTATATGTGACTTGACTTTTACTATGTACTCATACATAAACTATGTATTTTTTTGTAGTATGAGTATAAGATAGCAAACAAGCAGATGGGTCTCCTGATGAAAAGAGTCAACCATCGCCTATAGACACCAAAGGTGTTAATGGTGTGTTGCTATCTTGTGGCGAGGTCTTATACCACATGCATAAGTTTACCGGATACCTTACCCTCCAAACCGGAATACAATAGTGACAAGCACTGACGCTAGTGCGGCAGGAATAGGTAAGGCGGTGGTACCAGACCTGGGCGAGACAACGCAGAACTCTACAGGCAGCCACGATGTTAGTGACTTATATATCCAATCAGTCGCCTTTTACGACTTGCCTGACAGAACGGCAGTTGGGCTACTCTTTCAAAGGAACCCAGGACCAACACGGAGAACAAACTATGTATTTCTGTTTGTGCTACTGGCTTACACTAGAAAATGTGTTGTGGACGTGGGTCTATTGTCTGAAGGGACCCTTTGATTTCCAAATACGTGATTTTTTTTTTTCAATTCCTTTACTACTTTTTGCTTCAGTAGCCTTGCAGAAGTCACACATTAGATTTCGCGGAGTTGCAATTTTAATTAAGTACCTTTATTTCATACCTAAATCTTTTTATAGCATTTTTTATGGCAAGCAGGGCCGATCTATATTATCAATGCGAAAGTTTGGATGTTTGGATCGATGTTAACTACAAAATCACGAAAAACAGTTGAACGAATTTGGATGCAATTTGGCACGCATATAGATTATATCCTAGAATAGCATACAGGATTTTTTGTCCCGGAAAAATGGGTTGTTCCCGTGGGATACAACAAGAGCTTTTATAATGTAGCGGACTGCAAGGTGAATGCGAAATCTGTCTGTTACGCTTTCACGGCTTTACCGCTGAACCGATTTAGACGAAAATTGGAATGAAGATAGTTGAAGATCCGGTTTCAAACATATGCAACCCCTAACCTATTTCCTTTGCACTTTTCTTATGCACTGGCCGTTACAAGTTTACTACAAATGAAGGTTAACTGGAAGAGAATGTCCATAGACGTTAAATTCACCTGTTGTATATTTTGTGCAATAAAGAGTTTTAATATATAATAAATAAAGATAAGAGGCTGCAAAAGGGGATAAAAGTTTATATGAACAACTAAATTGACGACGTAAATGTTCTCGCGGGCGAAGCTACGTGAGTAAGCTAGTATTTAATAAAATCATTACATTGATACATTTTATACTTTCCACTTAGTGAAATTCCCTTGTTATTAGACACTTATTACTGCACGTGTACTTAATAGTATATTAATTACATTCTGAAGTAGAGAAGAAGTAGAAAAGTTGAGTAGAATTACTATATAGTATATTACATCCTGAAGATGCTTTAAAATGTGAAACCGGTCGAGTAATATATTAAAAATATATGTTTAAGAGCGAAATTTAAATACAAATGCAACAGTAACAGTGTCCAATATCACATTGAGGCTACGTTAGCCTCCGTACACGACAACTTCAAGCATCAACATTATTGCAGCCGCAACGCGAAAAGATAAGGTAGACATACCAACCCGACGTGATGTTTACAGTATTTTGCAGTAAGAAATTTGGCCTTTATCTACTTTAGCTGAACGAGCTGTGTGGCAAAAAAAATAGATGGTCTATTTTACAATATGGAAGAAGCTTTACATTAATACAGCTAAACATTTTAGTTCTAGAATTTTCTTATAATATCATAAAATAGTGTTAGTTAGCAACCGCGCTTAATGACAAGTGCTAGCCGCACATCTGGCGGCGCACTTGAGATAATGACGTTAAAACAACAATGGACAAAATATATAACAAAGAATGGTATAAGTAGGCGGGGATAAAATTGTTTTAAGTCATAGTAATTCTATCGCCTATCTTGAAGGCGTTACTCTGCCCAAAAATTATACTGTGCATGTAAAAGTTATTACTCGACCAAACAGCTTCTCGGTAATAATAGCAAACAAGCAGACAGTTCTTTTGATGGAAAGAGGAACAAAATTTCGCTGCCAGACGTCATGCCGCTACTCAAGTCTAGTCTATAATCCGTCTGGGTAAAAAACAAAAATGTCGAGTGCGAATTGGACTTATCCCACACAAATCATTACTGTTACTAAAAAATATACATATAACAAGAACATACTTAATTTTGTCGTTCGATCCCGATCGAGGCCCCGATTATTGTAACCACTGCAAATAATAAGTTTGTAACAGTATTTTTTGTTTTGTTTTATTATTTAAATACCTATTTACTGTTTTTAATTTTTTCCTTCACATGTGCTTTACATTGATTCTTTCGAAATATCGTGATTCTAGTTTTAAGGGAAGTAGTCTATAGATTTTGATTTCCTTGTGATATCGCAAAATACGCGACATGAAAGGCCATACTTTTGGATCGCGTTGACTTACAAGTTTGAAGTAATCGCAGTTAAATAAGTCTATAGACTCGAGTATTCCTCGTAAATATAAATTTCAACTTGAGGCGAGGCAACGGGACAAATGGGAAAATACTGTTTTGCTAAATCACGTTTTTTTTTGTAGATTGTTAAATTACAATTTTACAAAAATTACACGACATACCTGAAGATATTTCCTAAGGAATGTGCTAACTTATTACATGATAGAATGTACTTTACTTGATCATATAAAATTCCGAAAACAGGCTAAAAAAATGTCTAAAACAAATAATTTGTTAAGAATATTTCTAATTTTCCACATGATTTTTATATGGTGATATTTAGTTTTAAATACAAAAAAGAATGTATTCAATTTAGGTTTTCAGCTTTCCTATATTTATTTATCCGAAAATTAACACGTTTCCCAGCGGTTTCAGAACATACCGCGCCACCCTTTTCCTATAGAATTGACGCGTGTCGAAATACCTCGCCTTAACACCTCTACACATTTCGAAGAAAAGGGGTCCAGTTTTTTAGATACGGAACCCTAAAACAATATTTTTTTATGTTCTGCCGACGAACTAATTCAGGACCTAATAACCTACAATACAATTGATATGCTGGTCAATATTATACTAATAAAGCAAATCACTGAATCCATTCATCAATGATTAATTTCAAAATGGCTTTTACTAATATTTTGCCTTGGTGTCTTGTAAGAATGATTTCAGTACTAATGCTTGACAGGCTTTCATTTCGTTTAAGTACATATCGATTGTTCTAGATCTAGTGAACAAATCCTAGGTGAAGCCTATGGCGTTTTGTGCAATGTTTGATTTGATGGTGTGAGGTCAAGAGAAAGTTGTATATCATATATGATAACATAGCAGTGAAACCATAATTACAGTACAAATCCTGATCGGCTTCTGTTCAGAATCCTCATTAAAATCCTGAGGAGACTTTTCACGCCTTAATGGACTCAAATATTTAAATTTATTTATTATAACAAATCTAGAAACATATATTTTCAAACAAAAAAAAATAATCTTAACACATATATTATGTGACTATAGTGAACGAGGACCTTGAACTGGATAGTTTAAACGCATTAAAACTACGAAAACTGGTGGTAGAGTCCGTGTCTGGTACCATCGTCTTACATATTCCTGTTGCAATAGCGTCAGTGCTTATCACTGTTGTGTTCCAGTTTGGAGTGTAACGTAGCCGGTAAACTTATGCATGTTGAGTTATAAACTTATGCAAATTTGAGTTTAAGCAAGAGGGAGACTTAGTCACATTTTCTTTCACTAATATAGCTGTGCCAAGTTAGATCCTGATCCGATCCGATCCTGATGATCCTATCACAGCCTACACTTCACAATTTGCCCGCACACGTCAAAATCTCCGCCGGTGGCGACTCAGCCCATTGTTGCGGCCCGCCAACACTCGAGACTAAGTCAAGAGTTACTAACGAGTCGAAAACCTAAGGTCACTTATTCTCACACTTATCACCAAGATACTGTCCTAAGCCAATGTTTAGTGTCACCGGGCGGTGCCGTTGTTCAGTGGCAAAGGGCAGGCTTTAAGTTCACGTAATTTTAACTTTGACTGAGTACCTGCTCACACAAAAAGCCCGGTTTCGCAGCAACGATCATTTGGAGCAACTCCTTAAGTTAATTTCTAATAGCAGCATTTACAGTAGCATTTTGTACAAAGATAGTTTTTACTGTTAGGGTAGCTAATATTAAAAACTATCATTGTCCAAAATAACACGAATTAGTCTGGACTCAAAGAACACTTTCTGTCACATGAACTGCAAAGCACCTCTGGCACATTAATCTTTGGTGTCTATCTGTGACGGTTATTTCTCCATCCATCAGGAGAGCCTTCTGCCTGTTTGTTTACTCTATCATGTAATAGTCACGATGGTAGTGACATATAAAAGCCTTCACTCGCCTTTTCCGTTGCCCGGCGGGAAAGTCCTTTCTTAAAAAAGGTCTCGACCAACAAAAGGAATAAACTCATGCAGTCTTATTAATAACCAAGTTTGATCCTGTTCTTAAGTCAGCGATCATTATATCTCGTTCATTCTTACGTAATGCTCCGTTATAGTCGATGATATAGAATGAGCGTTAATATACATGCATTCTCAAATAATTAATAGTATATTTTTTAATGAATAAAAATAAGATGTATTCACTCACCTTATACAATTGTCTGGATCATTTTTACAATCAGTATTACACCTAAATCGTTCCCACGCCAGCCAGCCCATTGGTGGTGTTAACGCTAGCCCGTTATCCAGGCCAGATATCCCGCCCAGAACACATAATAACACAAACACTCTCCACACACATGATATGAAAGACGCCATCACAACAACCGAAAATGAAACTGAATAATTATCTATCTAAGGACTCTATCCACATAGTTTTTTAAATCACTTGATTTTATGGCTCGTTTAGGTTATAATATTGCGAATAAACGAATATTTATTTATAAATAACTATATGTCATAATAACAAGGTCCTGTCAGTTTTCGCAGTGCCGCAGATTATATCTGTAACAAACGGAAATAGATTTTATTATGTTGTTATATAATAATATTTAAGAGGAAACACCATAATTATATATTTAATATAATATTATGTTTCCTGTTACATTAAGATTTAGAAACTAATATTATGTCGCGATGTTATGCGTATGCCACTTGCCGCTTCTGCCGCTTGTCTCAATTTCCCGGCTACCTTACCCTCCAAATCGAAACACGACAGTGGTAAACACTGACGCTACTACGGTAGAGTAGGTAAAGAGGTGGTACTAAATTCCAGGCAAAACGTTGCGGAACTTAACAACCTAGTGGTCATGATGGTAGTTATATGTTATGCCAATCGTTGGCCTTTTTCAAACTAAATGACAGAAGATATATAGGTACTGCAAAGGGGCCGCGAAACAAAAGCAATGATATCGAATTATCGTATCTATAATATTTATAGTGTTTTATTGTTTAATAAAATATATTTCGCCAATCGCCTCTAGGGTCTAGTGATCCGGTGTTGGTGTTGACCACACGGGGTCCCATGTTCGCTTCCTAGGTCGGGCAATTCAAAACACGTGTTTTTTCAGTTTTTTGATAAAAAGAACAGTGCCCAGGATTGAATTAGTGTCCAGTTGGCGATAGGCTCGCCACTTATCATATTTTTTTTTTATATCATAAGAGAGTAAACAAGCAGATGTGTCTCCAGATGGAAAGAGTCAATTATCGCCTATAGACACCAAAGATGTTAATGGTGCGTTGCTATCTTCTAGCGAGGTCTAATGCCACATGGATAACTTTACCAGCTACCTTACCCTCCAAACCGGAACACGACAGTGACAAGCACTGACGCTATTGCGGCAGGAATAGGTAAGGCGTTTGTACCAGACCCGGGCGAGACAATGCAGAACTCTACTAACTAGTAGCCACGATGGTAGAGACTCGCATAGCCAGCCGGTCACCTTTTACGACCTGCCTGGCAGAACGGCAGTTGGTTTATTCTTCAAAGGAGCCCGGAACCAACACGGGGTAAAGTGGGATATATTGTGGGATTAAGTATTTTCGACTAATCGTGGGTGCAATAGTTGCACCTCTGCCTACTACTTTTAGTATATGATCTCATTTAATTAAGAATGACAGGTAGAAAATACTATTAATGTGCATAAATTTTGTTAAAAAGTTTCCCGTTATAAAGATCAATGTAGACCTGCGTTGTAGCAGCAAAGACCAGTTTTTTAACAAAAGCCATACAGACATGCGTGGTTAATATATGTCAACGTAAAATTATAAAAACCGTTAGTTTATAACATACCTAGGGAGATTATAATTTGGTAAGGTTAGGTTAGCAGTTTATTTTTTTTTTTATTTTTTTTTTATTTTTTTTTTATTTGTAACTAGCTGTTGCCCACGACTTCGTCCGCGCGGACGAAGGTGATAGCGTGATAATATGTAGCCTATATGTTGACCCGACCTGTTAGTAATATTCATGCAAAATTTGAAGTAAATCCATGCAGTACTTTTTGTGTTTACCCCGGACATACATATAGACAAACAGACAAAAATTCTAAAAACTATATTTTTGGCTTCGATATCGATTGTAGATCATGCCCCAAGTATGATTTTAAAAAAATATTCAATGTACAGTTTTGACTTTCCTACGAATTTATTATATGTACTAGCTGTTGCCCACGACTTCGTCCGCGCGGACTTCGTTTACTCCGCACAGCTCCTCCCCTGTAGGTGATAGCGTGATAATATGTAGCCTATATGTTGACCCGACCTATAAGTAATATTCACGCAAAATTTGAAGTAAATCCATGCAGTACCTTTTGAGTTTACCCTGGACATACATACAGACAAACAGACAAAAATTCTAAAAACTATATTTTTGTCTTTGATATCGATTGTCGATCACGCCCCAAGTATTCTTTTAAAAAATATTCAATGTACAGTTTTGACTTTACAACGATTTTATTATATGTATAAATAGATTACGAAAATTATTGAGAATTATGAGAATTGATGCATATTATGTAATCTCTGAGGATATAGTATTTAAAAGTTGTAAATCATGAAGCGTAACAAGAATGGCGCTGTGACCTAGGCATAATCAAAACTGACATTATTGCATTATTACTGTCAGATGTGTTCATAATTATAATATTCAGCGATGCGAAATAAATACTTGTTTGTTTGGAGTTTTATAGGTATGTCTCTATGTTTTATAGGTATGTCTAAGTTATCTAAGATGATGCTCCTTCAAGTAAAAAGCATAGTCATTCTTAAAAGTAAATACAAGACCTCTGATAGTGTAATTGTACAATAAACACCAGGTAAAGAAGCTGATGGCTGCTGACACTAGTAGGGATGAAACGATACATCGATTTTTTAAACATCGATATATCGTTCATAAACAATGATGTTGCAGCATCCATATTGAAATCCCAAATATCGACGATATATCGTCCTTCACGGGCGATGCTTTATGAACGATGTTTTATCATAGCTACATCTTCCACCCCTTCGTTATGACTGTCAACAGCTGTACACCTAAACATATAGCTCTCTCAGTTACAAGCGTAGATTTTTCTATATAGCGTCTCGTTCGCTCTGCATTACTAAGGCGTCATTGTTTAATTATTGCTAGCCTGCCGTTCACGGATCATAGAAGTCAGGTAGAAATATAATTTAAAACTTTGAAAGCAGTCAAAATCGATGTATCGTTTATAAGCTTCGATGTTTTTAACATCGATGTTTCACTTTAGAAAAAATCGATGTTTTATATCGATTTTTTTATGAGCGATGATGCATCCCTAGACACCAGAGACGTTAACGTTGCAACGATATCCGTGTGGGGGGGATTAACAAATTCATAAGTTTACCTACTCAATTACTCTCCAAAGTGGAGCATGACAGCGATAAGCATGGACGCTATTGCGGCAGGAATAGGCATGGTAATGGAATGAAATACCTGGGGTTTGATTCACGTAATTAAATGGCAATCGAGTCGAAGCGAGACTCTTACACATACATATTACGTACGTGTCGTCGCATGCCTCGATATTCTATAATGTTCATGTGTGTGAGAGCCTTAAGCGCATTGAATCAATTGCGTGAATTGGTGGGCTGGGGAGACGTTGCAGAACTCTACCACCTAGTTAATACTTTGTTTATTTTTTCTATTTATTCTAATTCATTAGACAGCAAACAGCATAGTCATTCTTAAAATTAAATACAAGACCTCTGATAGTGTAATTGTACAATGTACACCAGGTAAAGAAGCTGATGGCTGCTAACACTAGTAGGGATGAAACGATACATCGATTTTTTAAACATCGATATATCGTTCATAAACAGTGATGTTGCAGCATCCATATTGAAATCCTAAATATAAGGTCTATCTCCTGCTTATAAGAGAATTCATCGCCTATAGACGCCAAATATGTTAATGTTGCGTTACTATCCGCGTTTTACTAATTGCGTTACTAATCGTCTCTGTGGTCTGGTGGTCCAGCATTGGCATTGACCAGATGAGGTTCGATTCCCGGGTTAAAGCACTTAAAAAAGTGTTTTTTCAGTTTTCTGATAAACACAAAGTTGCCCGGGATTGGAAAGTGCCCGGTCGGCGATAGGCTTGCCACCTATCACATTTGTGGGACCAAGTATCTTCGGCTAATCGTGGGTGCACTTGTTGTTCCTCTGCCTACCCCTTCGGGGATACGGGCGTGAAGATACTTTTTTTACTATCCGCGTTTTTTTATATTAAAAGAAATTATCCGTGTTGCGGGATGACAGTGCCTTTTTTTTTCGAAATGAACTTAGGCAGTTGGTCCAAATGACCGCTGCTGCGAAACCGAGCGTTTATGCATAAGTCTACCGGCTACTTTAGCCTTCAAATCGGAACACGATAGTGAAAAGCGTTGACGCTATTGCGGCAGGAAAAGTTACATTAAGATTATGATAAGTAATATATTATTTGTATGTTGCAATATCTTTCTTAGGGTTCCGTACCTAAAAGGTAAAAACGGAACCCTATTACTAAGCCTCCGCAGTCTGTCTGTCTGTCGGTCTGTCACCAGACTGTATCTCATAAACCGTGAAAGCTAGAAAGCCGGAATTTTCATAAATTATGGATTTCCATTGCCGCTATAACAACAAATACTAAAAATAAATAAAATGAAAATAATAAGGGGGTCTTCGTACAATAAAGGTGTTTTTTTTTGCTTTGATGGTACGGAACTCGCTCGCATTTAGTCGGTATTTATATCATAAGATAGCAAACAAGCAGATGGATCTTCTGATGAACAGAGATCATTGTTTTTAGAAACTAAAAATATTAATGTCGCGTTGTTGTGCGTATACCACTTGCGTTTTGCCACTTGTGTCATTTTACTGGCTACCTTACCCTTCAAATCGAAACACGATAGTAGCGAGCACTGACGCTACTACAGTAAGTAGGTAAGGAGATGGTAATAAACACCCGGGCGAGTCGTTGCGTAACTTTACCATTTACTGGTCGTGATGGTAGGACATTATAGCTAATAGGTCGCCTTTTATGACCTGCCTGGCAGAACGACAGTCGGTCTATTCTTCAAAGGAGCCCGTTGGTAGCCACGATGTTAACAATACAGTCACATATTAAAATTTTCTCACCGTTTACTAGATACCTAGCAGTAAAGCTATTGTTTAAAAGGAATCCGGATCAACACGGCATTTTGCTCATTTACTCCATATTCTAGCTGTTGCCAGCGACTTCGTCCGCGCGGACTTCGTTTACTCTGCACAGCCTCTCCCCCGTAGGTGATAGCGTGATAATATGTAGCCTATATGTTAACATATTACCAGGTCGGATAAATCCGACCTGGTAGCAATATTCATACAAAAGAAGTAAATCCATGCAGTACTTTTTGAGTTTACCCCGGACATACATACAGACAAACAGACATACAGACAAAGATACAAACAGACAAAAATTCTAAAAACTATATTTTTGGCTTCGATATCGATTGTAGATCACGCCCCAAGTATTCTTTAAAAAAATAATCAATGTACAGTTTTGACTTTCCTACGATTTTATTATATGTATAGATAAAGATAAACAGATATCTCTTCTCCCGAGAAAAGATAACTGCGCCTATACGCGCCATAGGCATAACTTGGGCATCCCTCCTGTGCATATCTTCACATTAAATCTCTTACGGGGTAGACAGAGAGAATTGAGTGCCATACAGACCGTCCCGTTTGTCGAGTGGTTCGCGACCCTGACTACGCAATCGACGGGGCTCGGGTTCGATCCTCGACGGGGATAAGTATTTGTGTGATGAGCATAAATCTTTGCATTTTCGGGTTTGGGTGTTTATTAAATATATTCTAGTATTTATATATGTATTTCTATGTATTCGTATCGTTGTCTAACACCCATAACACAAGAAAATAATTTGCTTACTTTGTGGTTAGATCAGCAAGTGTAATTTGTCCCGTGAATATTTATTTGAATATTTACGAGTATATGTCACGGTCCAGACAGACTTGCCTTGCTTCCTGCACAGTTATAAATCTCGTACAAACACTCTGGTTTTGAAGATGCTTGAAACCTTCGACCTTCGACCAAGCAGATCATGGTACATCAGTCTTTGTCTCCCCTGGTACATACATCTATCCACATTCCACATTCGCATTGTATATCTGTTTTGTTAATTGTTTATCTGTTATTGTTTCATCATGTCTGAACCAACGAAGCATGCCCTTTCTCATTTTTACATCAATTGTATTTCCGGGTTTGGGTGTTTATTATGTATGTAAAAGTATTTATATATATAAAGAATATATAAATAAAGACTTTGAATTTGAATTTATATATGTATTTCTATGTATTAGTATCGTTGACTAACACCCATAACACAAGCAAATAATTTGCTTACTTTGGGGTTAGATCAGTCAGTTTAATTTGTCCCGTGAATATTTGTTTATTATTATTAATATTATCGATGTGGTCTTTCAATTCTAACCTCCTATTATCCACCCCTCCTGTGGTAATATAACACCAAATCCAAAAATTAATCGGCTACCTTACCCTCACTAAATAGTCGACTTTTTTGCAAAGTTTAACTGCCTATTTGTTATCTGGTCATTACGTATGTATGACTTGTCATTAATTCTATGAAAAAAATATATGAAGTAATATAATAGTAATTGCTTACAAGTAACAATTATAATAATAAATAGACAAGACAATCAGACAATTAATAATATCATTATATCGAAGAAATAATTAGTCGGTTCTTGCTCTAACTCGGAAGAGTTTTTAATTTATCATCTAGACGTTTTTTACGTTAAACCAGCTGATAAGCGGTAGTCTATAATAAATAAAGCTCAATGGATTTAAGCTTTTAAGGTGTTATTAGTTTCGTTTTGTGAGAGTGGCATAGACTTTCCCCCGTGATGGTGCCCCCTTTGAAGAATAGATTATCTTCTATTGTGCCAAGCAGATTAGAAATGTGAGTCTGTCCGTCTGTCTGTCTGCTACGCTTTCACGGTAAGCCTGATTTTATTTGGCTTGAACATCAAGGATCCAGATAACTTTGAATTTTTTTCTACCGAGAAAACTAAAAGTAATCATGTTTCCATTTATATGTATAATTTATGACGTGGATCCTTTGGTATCTTACTTATAAATTAGATAGCTGAATTAATAACGATGTAGCAAGAGATCTACCGCACACATTTATTTTGAAATTACGAGTAGTTCTTCGCAGGTTACCTAAGGTTTTGACCGCCCCGTTGGTCGAGTAGATAGCAACCCTGACTGCGCCATCGACGGGCTCGGGTTCGATCCCCGACGGGGATAAGCATTTGTGTGATGAGCAAAAATGTTTGTATTTCCGGGTTTGGGTGTTTATTAAATATATTCTTGTATTTATATAAATTTTTCTATGTATTAGTATCGTTAACTGACACCCATAACACAAGCAAATTAATTGCTTACTTTAAGGTTAGATCAATAAGTGTAATTTGTCCCGTGAATATTTATTTATTTATTTAAGTTAAAACGAGACATCTATATGTCAACAAACATATAGACAGATAAAACATTCCTACCGCAATAGCGTCAGTGCTTATCACTGTTGTGTTCCGGTTTGAAGGGTAAGATAGCCGTTGAAATTATGGATGTGCCCGTCATAAGAATTGTCTCTTTCCTTCAGGAAAACTGTTTGCTATCTTATGATATAAAAAAGGCTGTCTTTGTGTTACGCTTTCACTGCTAAACTCCTGTTTTTTTAAATGTGGCAACATGTCAAGGAGATAAATGAAGACCCTAGAACATAGACTTCAAAAATGACCTCCTCTAACATTCACCCTTATTTCAACAGAGAATGAAAGTTTGTATAAAACATTATATGGATGACATGTCATTCTATTCGTGGGCAAAGCTGCGCGGGTCATTTATTTGTAGAGTAAATATAAAAAAGCAGTATATTTAGAAAAAACCTGAAAAAACATTTTTCTCAATCTAGGAATTAAATCTCTTGCCATTTAACTACCAAATGTACAAGGTAGTCCAAATTATGTCTCATAAATTATGTCTGTTGTAACTCACAACACGTCAACATAATAATGGCATGTCTCATTTAAACCAATTCATTTGAAGTCTGTCGCATTGTCATCTAAGTTCCATTGTAAAAAGATAAAAAAATGTTATCTCACGGAGTTTAGGAATTTATTAATTACTTCGTGATTCACGACTTTCTCAATTACATAAGTTATTAAAATTTTAAGGGGTTTGCGACGTTTGAATTTACCATAAAATATCTAAGTTCAAAAGAGAAATAATCGTTTTAATTAAGTTCATTAACACGCATATCTTGAGCTACAACATTTAACCAGCGTTTCTTAGGTCGTCCTCTCCGTGCGAAGTTAAAAGTAAAGGAAGGAAGGAAGTCGGAACCTGAGTTCCCATTTATAAACGAGAATAATAACCGGGAATAACGCTAAAATAATAGCATAATACAAACAAACAGATCTTTCTAAGGAGAAACAATTTGTAAAGACAAATGCCATCAAAATCGTTCTATCTATATGATACAACAAATTATATGTCATCATGTATTTGCAATAATTAATTACAGTGATGAATAAATACAATAATATGATATGACGGAAAACATTACTTACTGAGATGGTATTATAACTCCATCCATTGATGACACAGATAACGGATAGTTTATGATCATTAATAAGATGTATGTTTGTCTTAAGCATTAGGTCAGTAGATTAAAATTGATATTAAGTGTAATAGATTCAGTGTAGTTACAAGGAATCGTATGTATCTGACATAACTTTGTACACTGAATATCGTCGGCACTTGGTAAAACTCCATGTTAACTTATATTTGTATCGTATTAAAAGCACTTGTACTGTTTTACTTGACTTTTGATTTATTAAACCTGCTTAAAAGGGTAAATATGATGTGTGGGTAACACCGATATTGTGAAATATAATTTTAAATTTAAAATGTTCATACTACCTTCAGTATATATTGTTAATTGTCAAATTGTCAATTGTACTAAACAATAATAACTTTTGCCCTGATGATGCGTTAAAACGCGAAACCGGTTGGTTTAATAAATAAAAAGTCAAGTAAAACAGTACAAGTGCTTTTAATACGATGCAAATATAAGTTTATCTGACATAAATCGCAGTAGGGCTAGAAGGGCTTAGAATTTCGACCGCTCCTCTCCCACCGACACCAACAAAGTATGCTAATGTTTTGAGCATTGTGAATAGAGGTGAGGAATTAGGAAGACCAACTTATATAGGGGAAAAGTTGAAAAAGTGTTTAACTGTTTGTTGAAAACATAGTTTCAAAATTGCGCTGGGGCATGATAAGCCACGATATGGACATACCTGTTGTAGAATGAGTTAAGTGTGCTTTCAGTATTTAACAGCCCTTGTAGCGCTGTATAACAGTTAACTGGAAACGTATTTGAAAGCGCTTTTATCGCTTTCGTTCTAAAAATTCTTATGCGTCTTTGGTGCCACCACTATTGGACGATTTTTGATTCTTCCATAGGCGTACCCAGGTTCTGAGCCGGGGGGGCAACCGTAATATTTTAAGACTATATTGTTATCTACAATAATTAATAGATAGTTAGTTCCAGGGGGGGCAGCAGCCCCTCCCTGCCCTCCCCCTCGGTACACCCATTAATACTTCTATCTTCTATCTATATGTTGGTTCTTCTTATTTCCATTCTCCATTGCTACTAGGCAGTGTGAATCGAACGGCGCGGCGATAGACATTTCGGTCCTTATTTGAGGCAATAGGTCAAACGTTTTGTAATTTGTAACACAACACCAAATACCGAGGTTTCGGATTTGGGGGATTTTATTAAAAAAATATTAGCATTATTATTAGTTTTATTGAAATACTAGCTGGCCCGCGCAGTTTGGCCCACGAATAGAGTAAGAAGTCATTAATATAATCTTGTAGACAAACTTTAGCCTCCTTAGGGGTTAATTTTTGAAATAAAGTAGCCTAGTTTGACTTTGGATCTTAAACATGTCAAATTCCATCAATCGGCTTAACGGCTTAGCCATGAAAGCATAATAGATCGATAGGCATACGGACAAACAGAAACTTTCTCATTTTATATTTTATTAGCTGTTGCCCGCGACTTCGTCCGCGCGGACTTTGTTTACTCCGCTCCTACTGGTCGTAGAATGATTTTATATTGCTTATAACCTTCCTCTATAAACTGGCTATCTAACTCAAAAAGAATTATTCAAATTCGGTTCAGCAGTTTTCGAGATTAGCGCGTACAACCAAACAAAGAAATAAACTACAATTTTATAATATTAATACTATAGATAATATTAGTATGTATTACGTAATGTAAATTTCAATAAAACTACATAACATACATTTAATTTTAGATAGTTTCATCCTCACTACCTCTTTATTTTAGTCTATTTAGGCTATTAGAGTCTTTTGTCAAACTTAGAACTAAGAGATTTTATTGTTTTATCTAAGGCCGAATTTTGACCATGGGGCTAACACTAGTGTTATATAAATTTGCATTTATTTTTATTTATTTATTACTAGCGAGCCGCCCCAGCTTCGTTCGGGTAGTGATACCTACATGCTTAATTTTTAACTGCCCACTACGTACGTAGATATAAAGCGATTGATTTTGTCCCAATTTTCGAAAATCAAGTTTTCACCAGATCTCCACGATTTGGAACCATTTCCAACGATTTTCATGATACCAGTATGTCTTTATGTATGTGTGTGTATGCGTGCGTGTGTAAGTAAAAATCTCATAACTTTTGAATGACTTGACCCATCGAATTGCGGTGTCATTAGTCGTCGTCAGTGGGTATAATCGTATTCTCCATGAAAAAATACACAAACATATTAATTTTCGTGACAACAGCGCCACCTGGTGGCGAGTTACATCAATGGGGATAGCATAAAAACCTCCGTAAAAAAATACATAAGTATTTGTGTAGTTCTAATATAATATAAACATAAACTCACACTCAACATAAAATATATATAAATATAAACATAAACTCGTCCGAGTTATTTCGTACATTAGATTAATTAAGCTAGATAAACACTAGACCCATCAATAACTTATTAATGTTTTTCTCAAGACGTTAACTTAGTTGAGCGCAGAAATGATCAATGTCGACAAACGTCCATCTAATTATGCCGCTTATGAGTTGTTGCTTCACATCTGCGATAAATTTGCTAACTACCCGACATTGCAGCTGATGTGCTCTTAATAAAGATAATAGGTGGTAATTTTATGCAGTGATTTGAGCTATTATCTTACGATTTAGCGTTGAACGGTGTCAATGCCAGTAAAGGACATATCTATTGTGTTAGATGGCCAATAAATCATTTGTTAATCAGTGTACATGTCTATTTTAATATTTCACTTATTGTTACTCGCAACTTCTTTCACGTAACCCAAAATCATTAACATCCTTTTACTCAATTGCGTAAAGTAGGTATAAGAAATTTTAAAATCGTTTCCGTAGTTTTTGTGTAATATAAATATTTTCTCCTCGCGTAATCACCTCTGTGGTCTAGTGGTCTGGTGCCGATGATGATCATATGAGGTATCGAGTTCGATTCCCGGATTGGGTGATTAAATAAAAGTTTTTTTTGAGTTTTCTGATAAAAAAGTTGCCCGGGATTCGAAATGTACCTGGTTGGCAGATAGACTTGCCACCTATCACATTATGGAACTATGTTTCTTCGGCTAATCGTAGGTGCACTAGTTATATCTTTGTCTAACTCTTCGGGGATACGGGCGTGAAGATAATTTTTTATACAAATCTGTGGCCTTAGATCAGAAAGTGATAATTACAAAAATAATTTTACATGTATTATGCACAATGCATATGTATTATTATAATCAAATGTAATATTATGTTTTTTAACTTATCTTAAAATGTTCATAGACTGTAGAAAAGTACAGTGTTGATGGAGATATGTCTATCTGATCAAACGATAAGTTTTTCGCAATGCTAATTGTATAATTAACATTGTTTAGCAAAAAGTGCACTTATCACGGTCTGACCAATGGCCATAGAAATGTTTCCTATTTATCATATTAATATAGATAGAGAAGCAAACAAGCAGATAGTTCTCCTAATGGACAGAGATAACCATTGCCTTTAAACACTAAATATGGTGCAATGCCATTCATGTGACGGGTTTAAAATGCCACATGCATAAGTTTACCAACTACTTCCGACAGGTTTAGATAATGCGGTGGTACCAAACATGATCAAGACTCTACCACTTAGTTAGTGGTGACAATGGTAGACGGTAGTGATAAGTATAAGCCTTTTCTCGCCTTGTACTATATGCCAAGTAAAGCAGTTGATCCTTTCTTCGTAATATACAGACTGACTGGTGAGTTACAATTACAATATTTAAGGACGTGATAGTTGGTGATCATATATGATGAGAAAAAATAACATTAAAAATAAATATTAAAATACTTCTTAGTAAACTTAGTAAACAGTACACCGAGAATCCTATATTTATCTACGCCATACGTTGGACATTGCGCGGACGCACGTCTCGCGCAGGTAGTGAGGTTGAGGGTTTTTTTAAAATCATAAGATAGCAAGCAAGCAGATGGGTCTCCTGATGGTAAGAGTCAACCATCGCCTATAGACATCAAAGATGTTAATGGTGCGTTGCTATCTTGTGGCGAGGTCTTATGCCACATGCATAAGTTTACCGGCTACCTTACCCTCCAAAAAGGGTGAGGGGTGGCGGTGGCGTGTCCTTGATGTCGACTAGCGCGGCGTACTTACAGAGTAAAATATCCACATTTCACGTATTTTTAGAGAAATATTGGTCAAAAATTAAGCCCCTAAGTTTATTATTTCATTTTAACGAGAATTGAGTACCGAGTACAAGTATCGACGGTAACTCACCAGTCAGTCTGTATCTGAATCGCATGCAATCTAAGTTGTTCAGTAGCACCTCCACAACTAAATTCTGTTAGCCCAAAGGTTGACTGATGCCAGGTGAATGCCAGCAGGCATTAAGTTCGGCGCTTGTACCAAAGTGTATATTTTTGAAGTTAAAATAAATAAATATATAAAGGTATGCATATCAACATGGAGAGAAAATATGAACAAAATACAAATACAATTTTGAATTTAGCCGAACAACAAATCGGCAAAAATAATTTCTATTTTTGTGGGATACGGTTTAATCCTACGTAATTTATTTTATTTATTTATTTAATTATTTAATGAAAACCTATAGATTCAAATACATGTGACACAAACAATCACATACAATCAAATGTGATTACAAAACCCAATCAAAAGTTTTCACAATTAAAACAAAGAAAATGTTATAGAAAGAACACATTCTTGCATTAAATTAAATTTCCCCGTGTTGGATCCGGGCTCTTTTGAAGAATAGACCAACTACCTTCTGCCAGGCAGGTCGTAACAGGCGACCGATGGGCTATGCGAGTCACTACCATCGTGGCTACTAGATGGTAGAGTTCTGCATTGTCTCGCCCGGGTCAGGTACCACCGCCTTACCTATTCCTGCCGCAATAGCATCAGTGCTTGTCGCTGTCATGTTCCGGTTTGGAGGGTAAGGTAGCCGGTAAACTTATACATGTGGCTTAGACCTTGCCACAGCAAGCTAGCAACGGGTCTATAGGCGATGGTTGACTATTTCCATCAAGAGACCCATCTGCTTGTTTGCTATCTTATATTATAATAAAAATGATGTGGTGTCGCGGGACACCAGGTAGGAACGAACTTCCTTCGGCTAAACGGCACTACTCGCTTGTGTACGCGACTGTCGCGCCTGCGCACGTCTCATTTAACGCTTTTATTCCACGCATTTTTCTTACGGTTTTACTATCACATTTTTTTCAGTTCGGTCGCGCAGCAAAATTCCTATCCCCTCCAAGCCTGCCGTAAGGAACTTCGTTCAAAAAAAAAAATAGCTACATATTTAAAAATTGTATGCTCAGCTTGCGTTTTAGCTTGCATACGATGGTCTTAAATAAATATATAATAAAATTAAAATAAAATAAGTTTCATTGACTAACATCCAAATAATTAGCAATTTATTTGTTTACGGTTAGCCTATGAACTGCAATCTAGTGCAACAAAATGACGTGGCGCATGTTTTGTCTAGTACGTTACTGCATAGAAGTCTTTGTAAAAAACATACACCGCTATAAAATTGAGTCGTGTACATAGAAACTATGAAGTAAATTTATATTTTGCAAATAAGTCTCGCGGAAATACGTGTAATAACCCATTACCTGATTGCCATGGCGCAACGGATGAAATCACTTATTAATGCGCTTGCGCTTCTGCGGCTACGAAATATTGCAATCAGCGACGAAATCTAGTTCTCCTTCTTCAAACATACGTCTCCTTATTTGTGATACTCATAAATAAAATCTAAATTATCTTTAGACTAAACTTCTTAATAAAGTTAGATCTTTCATAAGGTATGTCGTAATGCCATATTTAATTATTTGAATGTTTCTAAACATTTAATTGATTTGGATAAAACAGTCGTATAGAATACATTAAAATTATTCCTTGTATGACTACCAATACGACCGGGTTCCTTAAATCAACGATCAATCAATCTTACCAGTAACCATTAGCAGATAATTTAATAATAGTGAGGTGTTCCATAAGTTGTTTGGATATTTGGTAGTTTGACATTTATAGGAACACTTTTAACTTACGTCTCGAAGAAAATGTTACATCTTGAACTAAAATCAGTCATTTTACTGATATAGGAACCGGGCATAATTCGTGAGCCGCAGGGAAAGTGGTTCCAGTAAAATTGCGTTACTTTCAGACGAGAAAGCTCTTTATCTAGACACAAATAATGTCGATTACAAAAACTTGAAATAACCTTCGGACGACACCCGATTAGTTGATATTTATTAAAGCAATTAAATTACATTAGCAATACAGTGGATTTATAATTTCACGTATTGCGAGTTGTATTACAATCGTGAATTACAATCAAATTGTTTGCAATTAACGTCAATCACGAAATCATATGGACGAAATACAAAAGCAATTTTTCATTTAGCTGTGGACTAGTTACAATAATTTCTATTGTTGTCGGACAGGGTATGATTACTTGTTACCTATACATTCTAATGGTTCAACGTTACTTCTTTTTAACTGAAAAACTGGCTAAGCCTGAGTCAGATTCGCATAAAAGGGATTCTGTAAGTCATATGAAAAAAATATAAAGACAAGTTTGCATTTAGCTGGGTCATTGTTGTCGGACAAAGTGCGATAATTACTTGTTACTTTTTAAAAGCTTTAAATGAAAACTAGCTAAGCCTGAGTCAGATTCGCATATAAGAGAAGCTGTACTTGAAGTTTGCACTTAGGTAGTCCACAAATTAGTTAAAGTAATTTCTGTTATTGTCGGGCAGGTTTTGATTACTTGTTACCTATACATTCCGATGATTCAACTTTATTCTCCTTTTTTTTAAAAGCCTTAAATTAAAACTAGCCAAGACTGAGTAAAATTCGCTTATTAGAGAATCTGTAATTAAAGTTTGCACTTACATAGTCCACAGATTAGTTAAAGTAATTTCTTTTATTGTCGGACAGGGTTTAATTACTTGTTACCTATAAAATCTAAAGGTTCAACATGATTCTACTTCTTTTTCAAAACCTTAAATCAAAACTAACAAAGACTGAGTCAGATTCGCATAATAGAAAATCTGTAAGGGAAGTTTATGTTAAAGATTAGTTAAAGTTATTTCTATTATTGTAGGACAGGGTTTGATTACTTGTTATTACATTATTATTTTATTACATTCTAATGGTTCAACTTTATTCTCCTTCTTTTAAATAGCTATTAAAAAGTAGCTTAGTCTGAGTAGGATTCGCTCAAAAGAGTTTCTGTATATCTGTATCGTTGTCGGACAGTGTATGATTATACTTGCTCTTATAGCTAATTCCAAAAATCAGTGTAATTCCACTTCGTTTCTTTATGCATTTTTGATGGCGCAGGCGATGGGGCTCTGTATATAGACTCGCGCTAGTGTGTTTCTGTGTTTGGGAGTTCATTAAAATATTTTAATACGTTTTTACCATGTAATATTGTGTATTGCTATCCATTTATTGGGATGTTAATGTCACACGTGTAAGTTTAACCACTACCTTACCCTACAAAATGGAATACCACAATGAAAAGCATTGACGTTCTGATGAATAGGTAAGGAGCGTTAGCGATAATTTACACAAACATATATAAAATGAGTATATGCGACCATCAATTTCTAAATTGTTGCGTCAGAATAAAGCCGACGAATTATTTTAATAATAAGATAAAAATAACGCTTCAGCTTTATTCTGACACAACAATTTAGAAATTGATGGTCGCATATATTCATTTCATATATTTTTGTGTAAAATATTGCTAAAAGGAAGTAGTAACAAAATCCAGGCGAAACGTTACGGAACTCTACCAACTAGTAGTCATGACGGTAGTGACACGTTTAGCTAATAATTCGCTTTTAAGAACATAAAGAGACTTCATTCTTTGTGCAATGCTGTTAAAACTTATGATTACTTGTAAGTACTTGGATGACCGAGTTTCGCCCGATCGATTAATCACCCTTTTTAAATTATATATATATATATATATATATATATATATATATATATATATATATATATATATATATATATATATATATATATATATATATATATATATATATATATATATATATATATATATATATATATATATATATATATATATATATATATATATATATATATATATAATTTAAAAAGAACTAGCCTGTGGCCGAAATTCGACCTTCAAGGATAAATTTGTAGGCACACATAAGGTCCCTACAAATGGCAACGCACCAATAACATCTTCAGCGTCTATGGTTCACGGTTTTCTTTCCAACATGGTTCTCTTTCCATCAAAAACATTCTCTTTTATTTGCGATATTACGATGTTAAAAATGTGTCTATTGATTACAAAATCCAAAAGCCTTGGCCCTGTGGTAGCTGTTAAAATTGGAGTGTTACAGATACCGCCTTTCATGTTTACTTGTAGGCAGCGGCTCGATAGCCCTTGCGTAATTTTTATATAACTAACCGGACTAAACATATCGGCGATCATTTCATTACGTGAGCTACAAAACTCGAGTACTAACAACAAAACAAGCCACATTGATTTTAATAGTATTAAATCGAGCATTCGGAAAAGTCTATAAAATTAAACATATGTTTATCGTAGTAGACCATGATCAAGTCGACTATCATTTTTGGAATAGTATTCATCATTTTCGGTATAGTATCCAACAAGACGATAATGGTTAAAGTCTGACTAAATCTTTATTAATATACTGTAGGATTTTTTAATAGTAACCTGCATTGGTCTGAAGAAAATACTAATTGAAGATCATAAATTGGTTTTTATTTTTTATAGAAATAACGATTTACGAGTAAATGCGACCTGGTAAAAAGCTGTCACAACTCTCCATGAACATCAGCAAAAACAAACAGCCGCCAATAAAACGCTAACCCCTGAAGAAACTGTTAATAATTCGCTTAAAAACTTTCACGTCAAAGCTATTTTGAAAAAAGCGGGAAAGGGAGATTTTAAAAGCAAATTTTTATCGAAAAGGTATATATAGACTTTCTATATGTCTATTGTCTAAGCACTAGACAGCTCGTAAAAGATTGAATATCTTACTGCCATCGAGACTACTAGAAAGAAAGAAAGAAAGAAAATATTTATTTGCAAGAATATGGGTGTTACAAGTTGTTAAAAATAAATTAAGTTACCAACATATTCTACCATTATATGGTGTGCAAATATTTAAAAAAAATATCATTATAAAATATTACATTTAAAAGATTCTATCGAATATTTAGAATTACTACCGGATCGGAACGCGGCCACACACTGAGAAGATCCGGCGGAAGAAACTCAGCGGGCTGGTCTTTTTTCTCTATTTTATGTACTTGTTATAAATGTACAATTTCATATTACAAAAGAATTTTTTATAATTACAAGTTTCATATTTTGTACAATTAAATTTTTTATAATTTACAAAATGTTCACTATTTACAAAATTTTACTAGGTACATTGAAATTTTTTAAGGACAATTCAACAAACTTATATTTCTATCCATTAATATTTAATTTTATCGGCTAAAAATTCTTTAATATCATAATAAGTTTTATCTAACAGCAAATCAAACAACTTTTTGCGAAATTTATTTATAGTTAATGATTTAAGACTATCAGGAATATGATTGTATATAATAATAGACATACAATACACATTTTTTGTAAAAATATTTAATTTTTGATTAGGCACATATAATTTTTTACTATTCCTAAAATATGAGTTACCAGTGATTTCAGCATTTGTTTTAAATAACTTTTGGTGCTTTTTTACAAATACGCATACCTCTAAAATATACAAACATGGTAAGGGAAGTACCTTAAGAGACTTGAAAAGTGGTTTACAGGAATGTAACTGATTAACACCACATATTGCTCGAATACATTTCTTTTGGACTCTAAAAATTCGTATCAATTCAACAGAATTTCCCCAAATAGGAATTCCATATTGTAAATTAGAAGAGACATATCCATGATATGCTAATAGGGAGGCTTTTACGTTTCCTACTTCTCTTAGTCTTCTTAAGACATAGACAAATCTATCAATCTTATTACATAGATATTCAATGTGTGCTTTCCAATTACAATATTTGTCAATAATTATTCCTAAAAAGTTTGTATAATCTACATCATCTATATTTACTTTATTTAAAAATACATTTGTGTTTTTAGTAATATTACTGTGGTAGTTCTGAAATTCAACTAATTGTGTTTTAGTTACATTAACTTTTAAATTATTATTAATTAACCAGTCTGAAACTTGAAGTAAGGTTTCAGTTGTTTCGTTTACCAAGTCTTTTTTATTTTTACATTTAATAAGTAGGGTAGTGTCATCAGCAAATAAAAAGCAATCATGTTGTAAACTATCAGGAAGATCATTGATATAAATTAAAAATAGCAAGGGTCCTAAAACACTGCCCTGTGGTACACCACAGTTGTTAACACGGTAGTTTGAAGTAAATATTTTTTTACGGTTTCCGTATATTTTAGATATTTCGACGCATTGTTTCCTATTTTCTAAGTAACTCTTTATCCAATCTAAAGCCTTCCCTCTAATACCATATTTTTCAAGTTTTGATAGTAAAATATCGTGTGAAACAAAATCAAATGCCTTACTCATATCCAAAAATACACAAAGTGGATACATTTTCTTATTGAGACATTCAGTTATGCTCTTCACTAAATCAAAACATGCTAATGTAGTAGACCTACCTTTCCTAAATCCATATTGATTATTTTTTAGTAGGCCAAAATCAAGTAAATAATTATAGAGCTTTTCATACATAATTTTTTCAAAGATTTTTGAAATAACTGGAATTAAAGTAATAGGTCTATAATTGTTCATATCGCACATATCTCCTTTTTTAAATAATGGTTTGAAAATACACTTTTTTAATCGTTCTGGAAATTTACCTTCCAAAAACGACAAATTAATTATATAGCTAAGAGGTCTTGATATACTAGCAACATTTTTCAATAATTTTGTGCTAATATTATCATAGCCAGTAGCATAAGTATTTTTCAATGAATGTATAACTTTTTTCACATCATGCTCATCTACTGGTGTCAAATACATGGTTTTACTACAATTTGGTAAAAAATATGATTTTGAAGTATTTGTAGATTTGACTTTTACACTACTTGATTTTGTCTGGTTTATAAAGAAATTATTAAATAGATTACAGATGGTTTGAGTATTTGTGTACTTTAAATTGTTTATTTTGATTTTTTCTATTTCTCTACTATTTATTTTGTTCTGAAATGTACTTTTAATCAGATTCCATGAAGCTTTACATTTATTAGAGGAATTTTCAATGTATTTCAAAGAAGACTGTTTTTGTGATTCTAATATACATTTAGACAAAATTTTCCTATAATGTAGATATTTACATTTATTTTCTTTCCTATTAGATTGAGCATGACGATAGTTAAGGTACAACTGGCGTTAAACTTCGCAACATTTTAGAAGACCTTTAGTTAACCATTTATTTTTTATAGGTTTACTTAAAACTTTTACACGGACCTTAGGAAAACATAACTCAAAAAATAACAGTAAAATATCATGAAATTCATTAAATGCTTCTTCACAATTTGACTTTGTAAAAACTTCATTAAAACTTAATCTTGATAAACATTCATGAAACTTTTTAATATTGTCCTGCCCATATATCCGCTTTGTTTCAAACCAAAAAGCTCTTTTTGTTTAAATTCTAAGACTGACTCTATATTGGCTTGTATACTCTGAGCAGTTTCATGGTCAGACAAAGCAAGTGTATGAATGTTAGACTGAACATTATTTAAGTTACTTGCTATTAGATTGCAGAGCTCTAATAATATAAAGAAATAGTGACGCACAATATAATATTAAACAATATATTTAGTGCTGTAAGCAACGGTTAATAAAAAACCAAAATTGAAAGAAAAAAGTTTCATTAAATTTTAAAATGGTAATTTCATTGAAAAGTTTTTAGGCCTAAATAGAAAACTTTTTTGCAGTCAGTACCCAACAAAATTAATGTTAATAATCTATAAAAGAACGTACACAGGATGATGTAAATTAAGCCATTATAAGGTGATTCATTATTATTCCTGTTACACGATTATATTAGTAAATGCTAAAGATAGGAAGTTGTTTATTATATTTATGAAGAAACATCCTCAATGAGAACTTCTTCAGAAAATTTCAAACTTTGTATTAAAGCTAACCCTAAAAAGCCCTTAAGAAAACGAAACCTTCCGACCGACAAGCAAAAACTAATCATGTCATTGTCAGCGTGACTACTGGACACAATGACGTGTCCAGTAGTCACGATTGACTGGACAGCAGAGACTTGTGACATATAAGATGTAATCATCTTACCATCTTCTGTCTCAAATCACAATGTAAGTGTTGTCACTGTTGTATTCCAGTTTGCAGGATAAAATTAATTTATCGTTTATTATTTATCGTTTATATCGTTATCGTTATTCTACATAATATTTAAAACCATCTCTAAATTAGAAATATATATTAATATTATTTATTTCACATGAAATATTTAACGTAAGACTTTCATACTACGATTATAAACGCAAAAGACTGTCAATTATGATTTTACGACTAACCGCTGAAACGTTGTTAGATAGTTTAAAACAAAATAAAACCCTTTACTAGGTCAGTACAATTTCTTTTTATTTATAACACAGTAATATTTTATTACTACACTAGCTGTTGCCCACGACTTCGTCCGCGCGGACTTGGTTTCCTCCGCACAGCACCCCTCCCCTGTAGGTGATAGCGTGATAATATGTAGCCTATATGTTGACCCGACCTATTAGTAATATTCATGCAAAATTTGAAGTAAATCCATGCAGTACTTTTTGAGTTTACCCCGGACATACATACAGACAAACAGACATACAACACACAGACAAAAATTCTAAAAACTACATTTTTGGCTTCGATATCGATTGTAGATCACGCCCCAAGTATTCTTTTAAAAAAATATTCAATGTACAGTTTTGACTTTCCTACGATTTTATTATATGTATATAAGTATAATAATAAGTATAGATGTATAGATTGTTAATTATGTAGGCAGAGTGCACTGAAGATTATCATTGGGTATTCTGATATAGCGTGTTTTATCGGTTTGTTGGTTTGGCTGTAAAGCGATCCTTATTCTCACATTTATCAATCATCATCACGATCGCTTTTTACACACATTAACCAGAAAAGAAAAACTGTATCATTGAATAATATATGTTATCACACAAATAATATTAATGGGCAAATATGTGTGTTAAATTTTTTCTAATTTAATCACGCAATAGTTCCTTGAAAATAATTACCGGTGAGACTAGTAGATATGACCGGTAGATAGAATCAAAATTGGGATCATTCTCACTAGTCCCACCGGCAATTAGTTCCATGGAACAAGTGAGTTTTTTGTCTCAGTAGCTCGCAGTTCCATTATTAAAGTCCATGGAACTACTGTGAAAAAACTCTCACTGGTTCCATGCAACTAATTGCCGATAGAACTCGTGAAAATAATTCCAAATTTAGATCTATCTCACTAATCCCACCGGCAATTAGTTCCATGGGACTTTTGTGTGATTAAATTACATAAATTCGAACATACAAAATTTCCCTTTTATAATATTTGTAAGATAACATCAACATACATTATTCCAAAGCTCAGCAAAAGGTTTTGTAGCGGCTCAAACAATCACAAACGCTACATGAAAAAATAATAAAGAAAATAGAAAATGATGAAATTGAAAATAAAATCCTGAATCGCGATATCACAATTATTTATCTTGTACAAGCTATATACAAGTTTCAACGATTCTCAAATGGACTTCAGTCCCCAGGCAGTACACCTTGCCTGGCTGGGAAGATCTTCCTTTTCCCCTTGTCCTTGTGTGACGTTATCAACCTCCACAGTAATGACGTCATACTGACAAGAAGCTGGCCCGCTGGTTCCATCACTATGACCCTTCAGCGGTACGGACATCATCATCCCGACGTGATCATCACCACTAACAGCTATCAACATGCCACAGTGGTGACCCTCGGCAAAACAACACGCATCAGCCTTCTGACCATCAGCGTCTTATATACTCCCCTTTGCTTCCAACAGCATCAGCCAGCTTCACAAGCTACGCCTCATCTACGCTTTCCGGAATCCACTTCAAACTGCACACGTTCACTGGATCTTCACGCAGCAACCCTATCCCGCTCGTTCCGACTCATTGCGAACTACAGCGGAGGCGCACTCGTCCCGACTCACCGAGGACCGCGCATATTCGGCTCGTCTCGACTCACCGCAGACTTGAGCACTCAAGGCACATACGCTTCACTGGCTCAACTGGATCGATCTTCGGTCTTGGGGGAGAGTACTGTAGCGGCTCAAACAATCACAAACGCTACAAGAAAAATACTAAAAAAAATAGAAAATGATGAAATTGAAAATAAAATCCTGAATCGCGATATCACAATTATTTATCTTGTACAAGCTATATACAAGTTTCAACGATTCTCAAATGGACTTTGGTCCCCAGGCAGTACACCTTGCCTGGCAGGGAAGATCTTCCTTTTCCCCTTGTCCTTGTGTGACGTTATCAACCTCCACAGTAATGACGTCATACTGACAAGAAGCTGGCCCGCTGGTTCCATCACTATGACCTTTCAGCGGTACGGACCAGCGGCGCCACAGTTTAATTGGTGGACTTAGAGCCCGGCCTAAAGGTGTCGCCTGTGAGTCTGAACCTTAGGACAATAGTTAGCATCAAAGTAGCGGCGTTTCTCCCATAGGTCGCTTTGTACAGTGAGAGCTAAGTACAAGCTGGGAAGGTGGTAGGTTTTGAGGATAAGAATTCACAAAAAAACTAATCATGATGTGTGGTGTAACATTTTTTACATTGATTATTTTTCATGAAATTTGCATAAGTACTAATAGTTGGATGTACTTACATTGATATTATATTTTATTTACACTCTTACTTTATTTAAAGTATTTTTCAACTTTATGGATGCTGTTGCTAAGGTAACAAAAATAAATAAAATAGTAAAATCACTCTGAACGGATTACATAAAATCTAAGACAAAAACCGGACTTCGTAAAAACATAATAGCCTAGTAATAAAGTCTCTATATTATTGCTCATATACTGATATACTGTATATAAATGGTCTAATTATATTAATAATTGTTTGATATCTTTTGTTTAGTTTTTTTATTCGCTTAGCGTTTTTATATTTTTTTCGGTAAAAAACATCTTAAACGACATTTTTCGTTCTTTTTACCAATAAGCTTATCGCCTACCGTATCACTTGTGGGGGGAGGGGTTATCATAATTATTGTGTACCCTATTAGGACCCGTTGCTCCGGGTATTTTGGAAAATGGCAAACGTGCTCTACTACTAAAAAAACATCTTAAACGGCATTTTTCGCTCCTTTTACCAATAAGCTTATCATAATTATTGTGTATTCTATTAGGACTCGTTGCTCCGGGTAGTTCGGAAAATGGCAAACGTGCTCTACGTGCTCTACTACTAGCATCGTGACTACTAGGTGGTAGAGTGCTACGAAGTCTCGCCAGAGTCTGTTTTCACGGTCTTGTTTTGGTTGGCGACAATAGGGTTTCGGCGAAATGTCTACTCTGTCAATTATTTAAACCAGTTTGATAGCCTTTTTTATATTATAAGATAGCAAACAAGAAGATTGGTATCCTGACGAAAAGAGTCAACCATTGCCTATAGACACCAAAGATGTTAATGCGTTGTTATCTTGTGGTGAGATGCTAATGCCATATACATAAGTTTATCGGCTACCTTACCCTCCAAACCGAGACACGATACGAACTAGCGTTGATACTGTCTCTTTTTTATTCAAATTTAATGTTATTTCTCAACGAAATTTGTTCAAGTACGTTGCAATAATTAAACACAATAAAATGGCAACAACTTACTATTTACTGTATCTCTAGAACCTTCGATCAGATCTTCACCTGATCTAATAAAATCGCAGCAGGAATAATTGCAAAGAAAAAAGAATTTTGAAAATCGGTTCATAAATTATCGATGGATTGAGAACTTCTTCTTTTTTGAAGCTGATTTAAAATTAACATCAATTGATAAGCAAAATTAAATACTTATGTATAATTGAATATAAGTTGTTTATTTATGACATACCACGACATTGTAGGAGTTAAACACATCATCACAATGTAAAAGGGGAAAAAACAAGAACATTGTACAAAACAAAAAATACACTTAAGATTTACAGGACGAGATCGAAAAAATGTACAAATAAATAATAAAACTTGAAATTAAAAAAATGTGTCTCTGGAGTCTAGTGGTTCGGTGTCGGTGTTGACCACACGAGGTCTTGGGTTCGATTTTCGGGTCGGGCAAAATAAAAAAATATGTTTTTTTTTTCAATTTTCTCATAAAAACAACGTTGCCCGGGATGGAAAAAAACCCGGTTGGCGATAGGCTGGCCACCAATCACATTTTGGGACTCAAGTATCTTCGGCTAATCGTGGGTGCTCATGTTGTGCCTCTGCCTGTTGGGGAGGTACACTGACGTGAAGATACATTAAAAAAAACAGTAGCAGTCGTGGGACTGCCGATAGAAGTGAAAACGGAACTATTAAGTTGAGAGTAATTAAAACTATATAACTCTATAAAGCGTCCAACGCGCACATAATACAGTCAGAAATAGTCGATGTATTAGTGTATACGTGTACACAGGCTACTGCGCGTGCGCTAGTCTGGCTCTCCATAGCTATAGATATACTATTATCATTAGCATGTCGGTGACGCGAACCGAGGATTTTATCCTCTACCAAAACGCTCAACGCGCCTAAAGAAGTTTTCACTTCAAAAATGTAAAAATAAAATACAAATAATTACATGGAAATCGCTAATACTAACATTACAGTATAGTAATCAAGATAAAAAAAAACATATTTGACAAGTAATAAAAATTTTCCCCGTGTTGGTCCCGGGCTCCTTTGAAGAATAGGCCAACTGCCGTTCTGCCAGGCAGGTCGTAAAAGGCGACGGAGTGGCTATGCGCGTCACCACCATCGTGACTACTAGGTGGTAGAGTTCTGCATCGGCTCGACCGGGTCTGGTACCACCGCCTTACCTATTACTGCCGCAATAGCGTCAATGCTAGTTACTGTCGTGTTCCGGTTTGGAGGGTAGCCGGTAAACTTATACATGTGGCATTAGACCTCGCCACAAGATAGCAACGCACCATTAAAATCTTTGGTGTCTATAGGCGATGGTTGACTCTTTCCATCAGGAGACCCATCTGCTTGTTTGTTATCTTATGATATAAAAAAAAATAAGCTAAAAAATATAAGCAACCAAGACATTAAAAAGTTTGACGAAGAAGGTGAAAATTTCTGTATTGAAATTTATAATGACCAGGAAATGAAACAAGACGGTAACGGGTTCATGGCAATTGTAATTGACCGGCGATGCCCTTCGAATGGTCACTTCATTTGCCAATTGAGGATGTTAAACGAAAACAACTAAATATGGCAAAAGCATTTAACTTTTTGTGTTCTACCTAACCAAGAACATTCGATAATGGCACTTATTCACAATCCTTTTGAACGGTCCATCCAATGACACTCCTTGGAATTGACGTTAAAACAATTTATAGTTTTTTTACATGGGAAATAAATTTAGTTTCAATAGAATTTCCAAAATGGAGGAGGATCTTAATTTCAATATTTTTTTACATTTTCCTTTTAATGCTATTTAAATTTGCCGAAAATCATTAGATTTTCGCCAAATTTAAATAGGATTAGCGGGATTCTAGAGATATAGGTTATTGAATGTGTATGGTAGTTGAAGTTTAACTGCATATCTTTTTAGGGTTCCGAAGTATGCTAGGAACCCTTATAGTTTAGCTATGTCCGTCCGTGCATCCGTCCGTCCGTGCGTCCGTCCGTCCGTCCGTCCGTCCGCACGATAACTTAGAGATCATTACTACTAGAAAGCTGTAATTTGGCACAAATATGTATAATATTTCACTTCACCAATTTGAAAAATTTTGAAAACTATTTTTTTACAGGTAAATTGGGGATTTTATATTTTTTCTCGCGTACCCCATATTGTTGGGTATCTTTGGATAGGTTTTTTAAAATTATTGTAGGTTAGGCTACCCTACAGGTAAAGTGGGGATATTAATATTTTTTCTCACGTACCCCATATTGTTGGGTATCTTTGGATAGGTTTTTAAAAATTATTGTAGGTTAGGCTACCCTACAGGTAAAGTGGGGATATTAATATTTTTTCTCGCGTACCCCATATTGTCAGGTATCTTTGGATAGGTTTTTAAAAATTATTGTAGGTTAGGCTACCCTACAGGTAAAGTGGGGATATTAATATTTTTTCTCGCGTACCCCATATTGTTGGGTATCTTTGGATAGGTTTTTAAAAATGATTGTAGGTTTCATAAGACAAGTTTTCAGTTTGCGAGTGACTTGAGTTACATTGCGAGTGGTTCGACACGCAATTTACCAATTTTTTTACATCGTGAAATGACAAAGAAGCTCGAGCCATCTGCTTGTTTGCTATCTTATAAAAAACATCGTCTCCAAAATAAATTGTTTATGTTTTTTTTTCAGAAACCAAACTTTATGAAAACTTTTTCTGAAAAAAAACCATCGTATACCCCATAACAACTTTACAAAGTTCACTAGTAGTATTTTAAATTCATATTTTTAGATATTTAGGGAACCGATTTGACTTTGCAGCATTTTTAAAGCTATTTGATTTCAAGGCCGTTAGACGATTATCAAAAATTGTATAATTACTAGCTACCCGTGCAGCTTTGTCTGTGAGAGCGCCCGATATGTGGACTAAATGAACATGTCGTTCGTTTAGTTTTTATACAAACTTTCATTCCCTACTTCAGCCTCTTAGGGGTTAATTTTTCAAATTTCATTACAATCGGTTCAGCGGTTTATGGCTGCAATAACAGACTGATATACTTTCGCATTTATAATATAAGTATTAGTATACCTATCTTATTCGTTTTAGCTGTTATTCTGATCTAAGAAAAACATTAAAAACTTTACAAAAAAAATTGACGACTGGATTTGTACCAGTAACCTTGCTTAAAATCGAGAATGCTCTGGCTAACAGAGGTACATGTCGGTTGTTTAACGACGTGAAAAAATATTCAACAATTTTTTAGAAGTTTAGATATATTTCTGTTATATGATTACATCTCCGTACTTACTGTGGTCCAAGTTCGATCCCTAGGTCGGGCAAAAGGGAAATGGTTTTTTTAGTTTTTTTTTTAAATCCAAAATCTCAGTAGCAGCTCGAAATCTGATGATGATTCCAGTTGTTCCTAAAATATGCGATAATCGTTACCAAGTAAAAAAATTCAGCAATAAGGAAAACCTCTTGACATTCGAATCATTACACTTATCCCGCAAAGGAACTAACGTAATTATAGATTTTTAAGTTACAATGACCCGGAAACAAAAGTTGGGAATGAATATTAAACAGTTCATGGCAGTTAATGACCGACAATGCTCTTCAGATGGTCATTACCACAGTCAATTTCCTATTGCAGCTGCACGTCAAATATAATTTAAACGCACAACTACAACAACCCACTTCCTATTTCCTGTAACTACGGAACGCTGCCTCAGATCTTCACAAAAAATTAGTCTACATGGAAAGCACAGAATACTACTACCAGAAGTCAATGTTACATACAAGTAATATTCGCGCATAGCACACATAGACACGTCTCACGGACGCGATATCTCCGACTGGTGCGGAACAAACTGTACCGAACCATTCCGAGATATCGCGTCCATGAAAGGTTACTATGTGTGCGTTGCTCGTGTATGTAGATTGACTACTGTTACTCCAGTATACTGTGTGGAAAGTATGTCCTCAGAAATAAACCTAGTATGTAGTCACGATAAGAATGACAGAGAAATGCAGAGAAATAATACTTGCCGATGAAATAAAATCACTACAGAGGTATTCCTTAAGGCGTAGCTTTTTATTCGACATGATAAAATAGCACAATGTGGCATAGCTTTTCCGTATTCCGGCATAGCGGTTCCGGGCTCCTTTGTAGAATAGACCAACTGCTGTTCTGCCAGGAAGGTCGTAAAAGGCGACTGATTGGCTATGCGAGTTACTACCATCGTGACTGCTAGGTGGTAGAGTTCTGCATTGTCTCGCCCGGGTCTGTTGCCACCGCCTTACCTATTCCTGCCGCCTTACCTGTTCCTGCCGCCTTACCTGTTGTTGCCGCAATAGCGTCAATGCTTGTCACTGACGTGTTCCGGTTTGGAGGGTAAGGTAGCCGGTAAACTTATGCATGTGGCATTAGACCTCGTCAAAAGATAGCAACGCACCATTAACATCTTTGGTGTCTATAGGCGATGGCTGACTCTTTCCATCAGGAGACCCATCTGCTTGTTTGCTCTCTTTTCTATTTTTTGGACATAATAAATCTAAAAGCGTTTGATATTTACATACATTTGCTCCATTGATTTGCTCATACGAGCGGCTGTGCATTTTGCGCCCAAGACTGTGTAGTATTTGTGTGGTCTGTGAATGACACGAATTAACGTTTTCTCGCATCTTACAAGATTTTTTAAAAGATATAATGAAAATAAAATGTATTAGCTTTTTCTTGCCTTTTTTAGGAACATCTGTTAGACTTCGATACGTCTACAATCTCCTTCTCCAGTTTCATCAAAATCGATTCAATGGCTTAGCAATGAAAGCATAACATACTTTCGCATTTGTAATATAGATCAAAAATTATAAAATAATATAAAATTATAATATAGTATAAAGATAATAATATAAAGATTATAAAATTGCAATATTAATATAGATCAAAGAAATCCAAGGAAAATCTAAAAATCTACCTCTAGACTAAGTGGATAGCCATTTTGATTTACATCGTAATATGTTCGATTATGTTATTTGAACTTTATTTGTTGACTGCCTCCTGGTCTAGGGATTAGTTATGAGGCTCAGATGATGAGATCCTGATTCGATCCCCGGGTCAGGCAAAAATGTTATTGAGGTTTTCTCGAGGTTATGTGTATACATAGTAATTTATTATTTCAAGCTAGGTTTTAAAAAATATTAACCATTATTCTTTTTATTATTTTAAATAATTGCTTTTATAAAACTATGGATTTCTCTCTTTGTGCCTTTCTTACTTAATTTAATAGAAAATAATAAAACTCCTTTCATTATTTGACATGATCTCCAACAGTTACGCATTCAGAACCGCGTCATTGCAACTACTGTGCATATTTCGAATTTTAGACTAAAATTTAATGCTAATAGAAATATCACAAAGCCTTACTTAATCCAAAAAGTTCTTTCAAAAAGTTACTTTAATGTGTATTTCAATTTCTTTATGAACATTACATTTTTTAACATTGACTTCGATAAAGAGTATCATAGCATTAAATGTTAGTGAATCACAAGTTAATAATTTAATCTACAGTGCAAGTCTTATGAATAGATAAAAAATACCTTGACACACTAATATGGGTATAGATCGAATTTATTGAAACACGACCAAACACCACGGATATCGAATGATTAGATTGTAAAAATACGACAGCTGAAAGGTTCCGTAGCACCAAGCAAGAAATTAGGTAGGTACAAGTTTTTTTTCAAATAACTAATTTATCTCGATTTAAAAAAATCCAAATACATCATCTATACTAATATTATAACAAAAAAAAACAATTTTATTTTTGTGTATTAGTAATAAAATTTTATTTTTGTGTATTGATGTAGGTACCGGGCAAGACCAAGACTGACATACCACGGTCAGATTGATCGAGTACTTTTCGAAGGTGGTGTCAAGAGTCTTCGCAACCGGCGTGTGTGTATGAAGAGAGTGATGAATGTGGAGGAAGCGAGACAAGCATGCAAGGATCGTGATGTATGGCACTCGGTTCTCTCTGCCTACCCCGTAAAGGATCTGGCGTGAAGGTATGTATGTATTAGTAACGAATAAACTTAAAACTACTAGATCAATTTCAAAAATTTTTTTTCTATTAGGAAGCTACACTATTCAGGAATGACATAGGCTACTTTTTAGCCCAGTCAGTAAAAGGAAGTAATAATTTTCAAAGGAGGCTAATCAAGAATCCATACTAGTCCATACTAATATTATAAATGCGAAAGTAACTGTCTGCCTGTCTGTCGGTCTCTTTTTCACGCCTAAACCACTGAACCGATTTGGATGAAATTTGGTACAAAGATAGTTTGAGAACCGAGAAAGGATGTAGGATATATTTTTAGCTCCGAAATCCCACGGTTACGGGATTTATGCGGATAAAATCCTGGTACTTACTTTTATTTTAGAAATATTTGCACGCGGATGAAATTGCGGGCACAGTTAGTATGTCTATAAATGGGTCAGCAACTGCAGACCAATGACGTATAGGTAGACGGCCAGGAAAAGTATTAAGGTTTAAATTTGGCCAATCTGGCTATGGAAACCCAAAAAATGTAGCCCCAAACACTAAAGTTTTATTAGTCATAAAAGTTTCAAGTGTGATTACGTCACTGTAAGGTCATAGAATTTTAACTAGACTAGATTGAAGCTTTCGTAATCGTGATCTGCGTTTTAATAATGTTCAGTCACCGTTAAATAGACTTCAATGTATGCGTATGTATTTTTTGCGACTTGATATACTAGGAGGTTTGTACAATATATTATTTACCACAGACCACATGATTACTTCTGTAGTATCAATTTGCCGACACTATTAATAGGTTCTTAATTTATTAATAGTATCGGTATTACTATTAATAGGTTATTAATCAATATTATCTCGATAATATCGATTCTATAGATTGTATCGATATTGTCGATAAGATTACCGATAGTCTAATTATCTGTCTCTGTCAATTAATTCGATGTTAAGTAGTACCGAAGATTAGGCTATAAACAGTCGACCATTGACGGGCAACACTAGCTGTAATTAGGTTTTTATTATTCCCGTACAGTATAAACAAATCTATTCTTAATATATTTAACATTGTCATATATGTGGTTGGATGTAAAATTAAGCTGCGCTTGATAAGAGACGTCGTAAGAAGGCGACTCCATTTAGAAACAATCTGATTATCAATAATTACTTAGCGGTATAAAACATACCTTAGAACTTATTGTCATAACTAAAAATATACAAAGAATATATAAAAATCGGATAAGCCGTCGACGAGTGCGATCTCAAACACCGTGACACGAGCTTTTTAAGTATTGGATGTAAAAGCATGTACATACGAGTATATTACCAATTCAAGTTACAGACGTACATTTTCGCGAAGTCTTAGTCACATTACGCAATGACATTGTACCGCAAAGGCGGTTGGGTAGGGCTGTTGGCCAAAAGTGCAACTGAACCGGTTCAATTGGAACATTTATGCAGAAACCAGCTCAAATATTAAGTTGCAGGCCGTGAATGCACTTGTAATTATTAAAATTGTTTCAATCTCCCAGTGTAATAATTGAATTATTTTTATATCATTAGACAGTAAACAGATTTCTCTTCTGATGGAAATAGACAACCATATTCTAATTATTTTTGTGTTATAGCACTCGAGATAACTTGAAAAACTTTAAAAACAACAAAGAAAAATATCGACACGCAGGATTTGAACCTGCGACCCTCTTCCTAAAACCGGGAGAGGGTCGCAGGTTCAAATACTCCGTGTCGATATTTTTCTTTGTTGTTTTCAAAGTTTTTTTAAAGAGACAACCATCGCCTATAAATACCAAAGTGGTTAATGGTGCCTTACTATCCTGTGGCAGGGTGAGATTTACCAACTACCTTACCCTCCAAATCGGAAGACTACATTCACAAGAATTGGCGCTATTGTGGTATATGGAACGCGGTGATATGAAACTCCAGCGAGATGTAGAAATCTACCACTTAGTATCATTGAATTATTTCTTTGTTTAGGTATACCTACCATATACACACATATGCATATATGCAATATATCTTCACAATAAGCGAGTTATGTGCCGTACATTTCGGGCCAGAGTGCTAAGTGTGAGTTTTTCTTTTCGCATTCGATCGTGAGCGCGTTTGGAGTTTACTAGGAATTTGTATGTGATTTGTACAGCGCCACCTAGTGGTAAACTGGTTTCTCACGTTTACCACTAGGTGGCGCTGTACAAATCACATACAAATTCCTAGTAAACTCGAAACGCGCTCACGATCGAATGCGAAAAAAAAAACTCACACTTAGCACTCTGTTAGACTTATCAACCTTCCTCTACTTTCAGAACTTTCTTAATATGAATACGCTCATTTCGGAGACTTGGTTTACGATAGCAATTATCTACACAAATAAATAAAACTGGAGTGTCTGTTTGTAATATTAAAATAACCGCTTTTTACTAAATGCATGTTTATATACACGATACATATACCAAAATAACATTTTTTATAATTTTTGTCTGCCTGTCGTTGTCTGATTGTTCCGATTAATCTCTGGAACGGCTGGACCGATTTTGACGGGACTTTCACTGGCAGATAGCTGATGTAATAGGGAGTAACTTAGACTATTTTTTTTTTTGAAATTTTTTCCACTATTTTTCCAGCTAGTCATACATATAATTTGTGACTTACGGTCGCTTTCCGAAACGCAAATTAATTTTAATAAGCAATTAATCTGTGTTTAACAGACCATTGGCTTGTAAAAATTATGTTAAACACAGATTAACTGCTGGTAAAAATTAATTTGCGTTTCGAAACCGGCCGCGGCCATTAGTGTCACTTCGAATAGCACACTATCAATTTAATTTCAGTTTGTGAGTTTAATTGTAGGAAAATATTCTCTGGAACTATTGAATACATTTAATCCCAATTATACATAGGGATAGTACAATATAATCGAACAGGATGATTGATATTTAATTATTAATAACCGAAATAATCGTATTTGGCTTAAGAGAATTATGGATCTGGAGGACGAAAGATACGATTGTGACGCTCATATTTTGACTCAGTGCCAATAATACGTACAGTTTGTTTGTTTGTTTGTAGGAAGTGATCTCGAACTACTGAACCAATTTTAGAAATTTTCTCGTGAATGGAAAACTACATTATTTCTGAGTGACATAGGCTACTTTTAATTCCAATTTAGCATTGGGATAATCGAATAGGTTGATTGATATCTAAGGGTTAATAGCTGAATCTGTCGTGTTTGAATCAAGAGAACTATGGATTGGCTAAAAAAAGAAAGGTATGATTGTAATACTTGGAATTTCAATTTTTGGTGCCACTTTTAAGTTTGTTATTTTGTTTATAGGAAGTAATTTCTGGAATTAGTGAACCTATTTTGAAAATTCGTTCATTATTAGAAAGTTGCCTACTCGGATTATATATAATGTCATTTTCAATTAACCAGTATTTTTTATAACGGAATATGGTATTTTTTATTTTATATATTTAAATTTAATTGGTTTTATCAAGCTTTTTTCGTTTCCGTTTATATTCACCGGCTCATTATCAGCTCATCTATACATATAATAAAATCGTAGGAAAGTCAAAACTGTACATTGAATATTTTTTTTAAAGAATACTTGGGGCGTGATCTACAGTCGATATCGAAGCCAAAAATATAGTTTGTAGAATTTTTGTCTGTTTGTCTGTTTATCTGTTTGTCTGTTTGCCGGTTTGTCTGTACGTATGTCCGGGGTAAACTCAAAAATTGCATAGATTTACTTCAAATTTTGCATGAATATTACTAACAGGTCGGGTCAACATATAGGCTACATATTATCACGCTATCACATAGCGGCCAGGTGCTGTACGGAGTAAACGAAGTCCGCGCGGACGAAGTCACTGGCAACAGCTAGTTTTATAATAAAATCATTTTTTTGCAATGCTTAATGCTACGTTACTCAGTGATCACGTTTCTCCCGTGTTAATCCGACCCCCCTTTGAAGATACATCATGTGCCGTTCTGCTAGGCAGTTCGTAAGAGTGGAACGATTGGCTATGTGAGCCACTACCATTGTGGCTACTAGGTGGTAAAGTTCTGCACTTTCTCACCCGGGTCTGGTCTATATATAATGATCTAATCTGTTCCTGCCGCAATATTGTCAGTGCTTGTCACTGTTGTGTTCCGCTTTGGAGGGTAAGGTAGCCGGTAAATATATGCAACTAGCATTGAGACTCCACCATAAGGATAGCAACGCACAATTAACAACTATAGTATCTATAGGTAATGGTTGTCTATTTCCATCAGCTTGTTTGCTGTCTTATGATATAAAAAATATAAAATAAATCACTGTATACAAGTTTTCATCAAGCCGTCCTTGAAATGTAACTGGCGTGTGTCTTGTTATAAAAAATATTTCAATAAAAAGTGATCAAATCTCAGATATTATAAAACAGTTAACTGTTAAAGCTAAAGGCAGAACTAATTAACAGCGGTTTCCACGTGATGAGCCAGTTCGTGCCTCTGCCACGCGTTAGTGTTTAAAATCGAAAGTAGTGAAAACAAACACTGACGCAATCGCTTTACTCTACTTATGACTCCGTAGATTACATGTGAGCGCTCTAAAAACGGCACGAAAATTAAGAGTATATATGGTTTTGTAACATATATTTATGACAATTTTTTATAGCTTCCTCCATAAGCCTCTAGCATCTCCGAACTTCTTCACTTATTAATGTTATGTGATGATGTAAGTACGTTAACAACGATTGCAACGACTATCGTTTAGTATAACGATGATCAGCCTTGGGTTAAACGATGGTTCAAATCATCAAAACCGTAATAAATTGAAAAGTATCTTCACGCCAAATGCCTTACGTGGTAGGCAGGGAGATCCAGATATCCAGATATAAGAAATTGTACTTTCAAATTAATGTAGCATGTTAATATGTTAACAACTATACTATATAAAACAGTAAACATAACGGTAGAGTTAAATAACTAGTTGTTCGTGTGACTCAAAACAATACTTTCTTTTGCTCGACCGAGTAAAATAAAAACCAGTCAAGTGCGAGCTGGACCCGCATACCAAGCGTTCTGTAAAATTTAGAAGTAACCTTACGTACATATAAATTTCATGATTCTAGATCAACGAGAAGTACTCTAAGTTTTTATTCTGTTGTGACATCACAAAATATGCGACAAAAACGGTCATATCTTTTGATCCTGTTTTGTTCTGATATAACTAAATGGGATTTTATTAGTGTTCCGTTTTTTCTTTATGAGGTACGAAACCCTAAAAGTAGCCAATATTTCTCCTGGATATGATATATCCGATAAGAACCAGAATTTTCAAATAATGTCAATAAAGCACATAACTTCAACTAAACTAAAAATAATTCAATTTGTTTTGGAATATTTATTTGTTTAAGGAACAAACTAAAATATCACCTAATAAATTAGTTAATTTTGCATATCGCACACCTAGATCTAAACTGAGACAACTCAAAAAATGTTATTTTTTAGGTGACGAAATAAACGTATATCTGCATTTTTAGGGTACTTAAACAATTTAATTTGATTCTATATTAGATTAAGGAAACTACTGTCAAAGGATTCTGTAGACAATAAATGGCTTGCAAAATATTACTGGCATTATATTAAATATTATATTATTATTATTATTATTAATTATATTATTATTATTATTATATATATATTATTATTATTTATTATTATTATTATTATATTATTAGCTGGAGCTAAAATTTGATAGTTTTAGTTCCACCTATTTTGAGTTGTGTCAGTTTAGATCTAGGTATGCGATATTTAGAACGGTCCTGTGATTTGATCTGTACCCGAAATATGGTAATGTTAATACCACGTTTTAAAACATCAATAGGGCTATTTTTCACCAGACAAATTATGTCAATTGGAAAGTGGTTTCTGTTGCTTCTACTAGCTAATATTGACGTCTTAAAAGGTTAAAATAACTTAATTCACTGAAATTAAAATACTTAGTAATATAATGATAAATATTTTAGACCTGCTATAATATAACTTAAACTTATTCAGTTATTACGGTGGTTTTCGGCCTAAGAAGCTTTATTCTTACTAAGAATTGAATAATTCACTTACATAAGAAACACTTTATTACATTATGAGCGGACGAACGCAAACAATACTCCATTTTTAAAAATCTTATGAGTGGTTTTGAATTTATTTATTGCAAACAAAACATACATAAAAACCTTCTCGCTTTATAATATTAGTATGATATACATTGTCAATTTAATGAACAGAATTTATTTTTGCACCTTCGTTTAATAGGCTATCAACGTAGTACATTCAACTCTCCGCTACCAATAGAGCTTATTATGATCGCTTTAGATTGACATAAAAAGCAAATTATATTCTTTTCAGATTTCATTTAAAAATTCGTGTTTCAAGCTTTATACACATGTATTCTGATGATGTCGATATTATAGGCAGTAGGTTAATTATATGTCAGTCATTTATAATTTATTAACATCTCCAATCTCATGTAATAGAATGATTTTAATTGATCTAGTTGCTTAATCTAGTTGCAGAGTGATTGAAGGATGAAAATAACATGACGTAACTGCTTACTCTACCTGCTTGTAATTAATAACTCATTTTCCCACTTGAACCAAACCTAAAATGAACATTTTTCGTTTTGTGGTAGGGCTTAAATTAGTGTGAAATCCATACTTCCATACTAATCCATACTAATATTATAAATGCAAAAGTCTGTCTGTCTGTCTGTCTGTCTGTCTGTTACGCTTTCACGGCTAAATTGCTGGACCGATTTTAATAAAATTTGGTAAGAAAGTAGTTGAAGACCTGGTGTCAAACATAAGCTATTTTTTTTCAAAAGTCAAACCTTAAAGGGTTGATATAAGGGATGAAATTTGTATGAAAAGCTATCTTGACGACATGTTAATCTACTCGCGGGCGAAGCTGCGCGGGTCAGCTAGTATGTATTATAAATGCGAAAGTCTGTCTGTCTGTCTGTTACGCTTTCACAGCTAAACCGCTAGACCGATTTTCCTGAAATTTGGCATGGAAGTAGTCGAAAAGCCGGTTTCAAACATAGGCTAATTTTTTTTTCAAAAGTCATCCCTTAAAAAGTTGAAATAAGAGATGAAATTTGTATAAAAAGCTATCTTGATGACATGCGAATCTACTCGCGAGCGAAGCTGCGCGAGCCAGCTAGTTAAATATATAAACAAAAATACCTACTTCGCTCAATATACAGCAATAAAAATATTTAAGAAAGGAGGCAGTATATATTTGTTTATATTTATTAGTATCAATAACAAATCCTTGCGGTTTCAATCGCATTGAGCTCAATTTTATTCACTTTGAGGTTAAATAAAAAAAAATTAAACAATGTCGTAGGCATTATTTTATCATAGCTCTATGTCACAATAGCTATCTGAATGCTAATTTTAGCCCATCTAGTGTTTTTAATATAAAATTGTAAACAAAAAAAAACAAATTACACGAATTGATTTAAACTACAAAGTAAGGAATATAAGTATTTGCTTGTAATATGGGTGTTAGATAATATTACTTTTAATCTTATTATATAAAGTAAAACCGTCCTTATGTGATTATACTGAAATCAGTAACCCTAGATCCTAGAGCGTCACATTTAAATTTTGTAAAAAAAAATCTATTTTGAAAGGAAAAGCAAAGTGATTTGCTTGCGAAATAAAATGCTGATATTATGACTAGTTAATGTTTCGTTGAATTCTAAATGTTTTCGTGCAACAACTTTCTTGTCGACTGGTTTGCTTTAATGAAGTTCCCGATAACTGCGACACTCGTAGAGAAAACCTTAACAAGACATTTTAATTTATTAAAAAACCCACCACATTTTATATACTCTATTTAAATTTATATTTAATAATAATAAAATTTAAAAAAAAAGTATCTTCACGCCCGTATCCTCGAAGGGGTAGGCAGAGGTACACAAGTGCACCCACGATTAGCCGAAGATACTTAGTCCCACAAATGTTAGATTAGTTAGATGGCAAGCCTATCGCCAATCGGGCACTTTCCAATCCCGAGCAACTTTGTGTTTATCAGAAAACTGAAAAACACTTTTCTTATGTGCCCCACCCGGGAATCGAACCCGGGACCTCATGTGGTCAACGCCAACGCTGGACCACTACACCACAGAGGTGATTAAACTAAATAATAAAATTAAACTGAAAAAAAAAAACAAAAAAAATTGTGATTGCCTGTGGCCGAAATTCGACCATTGACTAAACAATAAAATCTCTTCTAAGTATACATGTGTGTATGTTACCATGTATGTTACATAAATATAGTGTGTAATATTTATTTTTATTGTAATATTTAATGTTTTAAATTGTAGTGTGTAATATTAATTTTTGTTGTAATATTTATTATGTATTTCTAATGCATATTATTTAAAATTATTAGGTTTCTGCAGTCCTCTGCAATGTAAACTTTAACTCTGCGAAATTCCATACTCCATCGTTCACGTAATTTTCTTTAAAAGGGGTACAAAGCTTTGTATAACTAATATATACATTTATGTATAACACAAAACACAAATACGCTCAAATATAAGCCATTACCTTAGCGTTATATAGTCTTAAAAATAGTCTTAACAAAATTACAATATCCATAACAACGACGTAACATGATCCCTTATGAAATTAGATTATGCATCGATCCAATTACGACATTATCACACAATAAACGTTCAAAGGTAACGCAATATTCCTAACCTTAATATAATTTAATCCCTTAAGGATTAAACGAGTGGGGATTTAAAAAACGTAGGAAAATTATGCTGACCCGATTTGTCGTTATGGAAGCCATTATCTCCACTTGTCTACTATTGTAGCTGACATGGTTCCACTTATTATTGCTTAGCAAAATTTCAAATGAAATTCAGCAATTAATCGAAACTATTCGTCGAAACACTCCCCAAGGTAAATGCGTTAAAGATACAAAGTTAGATTAAATCCTATGATTTGTCAAAAAACTTTTAGCAAGCTTTATGTTATAAAAATTAGCTTTGAAATGATGGATTAAGAATTAAGAAGCAAGGGCACAAACCTATTTTGGCGCCTTGTCAGCCAGCCAGCCTTGTGCTCCCACATGAAAAATAGTTCTCTTTTGTATATATATGGCACACAATAGTATTTAATTCAATTCATTTACGGTATGAATAATTAACGTAAAATAACATTAGTAATAATGTTTATTATATAGGGTTCATTCCATAATAGGTGAAAATATTTTAACCCAGCATTCGGTACGTCTAACTAAAAATATCCAGCTAGAAACAAACGTCATTCAAGGGTTTAAAACTTTTTGATTTGTACGATATCGTATATGAAATTTTATTCATACAAATAATATATAGACAGGGATCCCAGGAACCTTTTTTTGATTAATTACAAGCTGAATTTTTGTGTACAGCTTCGTTTTGACAACTATCTTTTCTATTTTCGAAAAATCTCGAATCAATATAAAAAAATAGGACATGAAGTGCAAGGTCTGTTAAGGTTACTTTTTTAGTATCGGTAGGGAAGCGCTTGACCACGATCTCGCCTGATGGTAAGCTAAGATGCGGCCTAAGATAGAACGCGCTACCCTAAAAGGTGCCTATTCACTCTTCTCTTGAAGATGCCCAGGTTGTACTTATTGGAGAAGACAGACTCAGGAAGCATGTTCCAGTCCCTTTCAAATTCAAAAATAGACGATCTCGTATTTTTTTCTTTAGAACCTGAAAAATATTGCAATAAAAATAATAAAATAATATTTTTTATATTAAAATCGTCATTTAAAGCCCGTACTCTAAAATACCATTAAAACTATCCCTAATAGCTCTATAGCTCTACGGTCAAACAACGACCGACCGAACAACGTTTTAAAATTTAATTTTGTTTGAAAATTAATTTTAAAATCAGATATTAATTATTTGTTGAAACTACTTTACAATACACTTGTACTTTTATTAAAGTTGTAGTGGAATAAAAGTACAAGTGTACAACTAATGTTGTAGTGGAATAAAAGTACAAGTGTATTGTAAAGTAGTTTCAACAAATAATTAATATCTGATTTTAAAATTAATATTCAAACAAAATTAAATTTTAAAACGTTGTTCGGTCGGTCGTTGTTTGACCGTAGAGCTATAGAGATATTAGGGATAGTTTTAATGGTATTTTAGAGTACGGGCTTTAAATGACGATTTTAATATAAAAAATATTATTTTATTATTTTTATTGCAATATTTTTCAGGTTCTTAAGAAAAAAATACGAGATCGTCTATTTTTGAATTAAACTTAGCGAATACCTATTTTTGCAACATATTTAGAATTATTTAGAGCATGTAGTTTTGCCCACATTAGTAATTACAAACGTCACTCATTTAGAAATAACTAGGTTGAATATTTATAAACAGACTGTAACTGTAAAAGTTTAGTATTTATGTATATATTCAGTTGTATCAAATTAAAAAAATAATTAATTAGGCAAAGTTGTTGCAACAACATTCTGAGTAGGGTATCACAACTCTTTATGAGTCTCACCGGCTAATAATCGCAATAACCTGTCAATAATCGCAATATTTAACGGATTCTTTAAAATAATTTAGATTTTTTTGTGCGGCATATTTTTTATTAACTATTTTTATTGCCATTTAATCATTAAATTATTTTTATGTTATTTAACGACTTTTTAAAACGCAATTAGGTTGTATGCTTGTTTTTTTAGTTTTGTTTATTTATGACATGAGGGAGGGTATATTTCCGTTTGGATCCATTAAATTTGGTGAAAATAAGATATAGGGTGCCAGGAAACTTATAGCTAAAAATTAATCGCATATATGCTTATCTTGTAGATTTTTTTATCTTTCTAACGTTAACCTGGGTTCTTGTTGAAGAAAAGTATATCTTGCTAGCTACCATACAGTATTTTTTTTCTATTTCATATCCTCTTAACAACTTAGTTATTAATAATATAGATATTTAATTACAAATCTTTACGCGTACATATGGAAAATCGGACACAAAAAGCAATTCTTTTTTTTAAAGCTGTCGTTTTAAAGCTCGCTTTTGACTGAACCACTCTGCCTTTTCTGTTCGCATTCATTTGTCTTAAGTAAGTGTTGAAAAGACACGAAAACGAATATCTTCACACATTCTAAAAGCATGTGGCACCATTCACATATTAAATTAGTAACAAAATAAAATGTTTTTTCCCATTGTGTGTTATTCAATATTTCCCAAAGTGGACAGAATTCTGATTTATGAATCAGCATGTAAATTAGTGAAACAAAAGGCGCACAAGAAGTGCAAAAGCGACTTAATGCTAAATGATTATTCATGGTTTCGACACAAACAAGTGAACTTTCATGTATATTCGTTGTTGTTTATATGGTGTGACTTTTATGGCATACAATAACAAACATACAGCTTTTTCGAGTTTTCTTTTTTTTTTGAACAATTAACTACCCACCTTGCTGCCAGGCAGTTCGAAAAAGGCAACTACACATCCAAACATGACATTACAATCATGACTACTAGAGTTCCACCAAGTTACGCCCGAGCTTGGTACTAATTATTATTTCGGCCGCAATAGCATCTGTGCTTATCTCAATCGTACTTTTTATTTATTTACGCTTATAAAATTTGATCCTAACGGATGAAAACCCACCTTTGGTTTTTATAGGCGATGGTTTTGTCTTTATATCTGATAAGAAAAAAAAAAGGTTCGACTAGACATTCTTGATCCGAACCGCAAGAGACTGGAACATGCTTCCTGAGTCTGTCTTCCCCAATGAGTACAACTTATATATATATATATATATATATATATATATATATATATATATATATATATATATATATATATATATATATATATATATATATTATACTATATAGTTGTAGTGGAATAAAAGTACAAGTGTATTGTAAAGTAGTTTCAACAAATAATAATGAAATTTCACCAAGTGCCGACGAATGAAAATGTAAAATGTAGAAGATTTTAAAACTAATAAAATTAAAACATAATAAAATAAAGTAATAAGTTTAATATATATATATATATATATATATATATATATATATATATATATATATATAATTTTATTAATTTTTTTTTAATTAAATTTTAATATAATTGACCCTATTGCGGCAGAAATTGATAAGGCTGTGGTACTAAATACACGGGCAAGATGTTGCGGAATTCTACCACCTAGTAATCACGATAGTGACACGTATAGCCAATTAGTCACCTTTTACAACCTGCCTGTCAGAAGGGCATTCGATCTATTCTTCAAAGAAGAAGTTATATTAGAGTACGTGTCTGAAGCCACATTCTAAGTATCTTGCAAAATCTGTCCCGAAAGCGCGAACAAAGCTTTTGTGTAATTATTTAAGATTAACCATTGCCTTTGGTTGATGTTTTTAATTAATAAAATTAATCGTTTAAATCAAAAGAATAGGCGAACGTTTATACCTAATGTATGAATTGCTCAAGGCACTTTAGGCTTTATGAGAACCGACATAACCCACACTTACATGACGCAATGGACTGCTATGATGGTGTTATGGTTTGATTAATTACACTATATACCATTATCTATGAGCAACTTTATGATTCAAAGTTTAATGTGGGCATAAAGATATTTAGCTTTGATTTAATAAACAATTACATGAGCAATCAAATCAAGTCATTTATTTGCTCAAAATAGGGAACATAGTAATAATAGATGTATTAATAAACAAGCTGCTTGTATTATAAAGTTTTTATCGAATCCGAATGGACCCTGTGTGGGCGTTCCAAGGTCATCATCTACCTGTATGTAAAATTTCATTGAAATCCGTTAAGTAGTTTTTGCGTGATTAAGTAACAAACATCCATCCATCCATCCAAATTTACTATTGCATTTATATTATTAATGTAGATTTGATGTCTTCTTATTTTACCACATAGCGGCATGCTTAAAATATAATCATTGACATTGACAAACATGACTCTTCCATCAGGAGACCCATTTGCTTGTTTGCTATCTTATAACATAAAAAAATCTCTATCGATAGCGTAGACATAGTCGCTAACCACTCGAATAACGAGTCATGTTATTTATAACTCAATTACCTAACTAACAAAAATCTTTGATTGAGTACATTGGATTATGTAACTAATTCTTATTGTCTTACTAAGTCATGTCGCGTACGATATAATCAGCATGTCAACTCATGATTTATTTTAATCATGAATGCAAACGACTTAATTAAAGTGGTACATATAATATGGTTCATATTCTAACATCTCAATATTATGTAGCGATTATTGCAGCTTTTTATTTACTGTATTAATAATAGCCCGCAATAACACATTATATTTATCGCCTCTGTGGTCTAGTGGTCTGTTGTCGGTGTTGATTACGTGAGGTCCCAGATTCGATTCCCCGGTCGGGCAGTTCAAAATTTGTTTTTTTTAAGTTTCTGATAAAAACAAAGTTGCCCGATATTGGATAAGTGCCCGGTTAGCGATAGGATTGCCACCTATCACATTGTGAGACTATCTTTGGTTAATCGTCGATGCACTTGTTGTACCTCTGCTTACCTCTTCGGGGATACGGACGTAAGGATATATTTTTATGTATTAGTATCTTTGACTAACACCCATATTCATCATTCATTCATCATCAATTCGTGTAATTTGTACACTGATATTATTTTATCATTTTCATTTTTTTCTATATACGTTATATTATAAATACGTTTATAATTATAAAATTTAAAAAAATATAATATTGTGAAAATAAATACATAAAAAAAGATTTTCCGCCGACGGGAGCCTTGCAACTAAGCCGCCCGTGGTCAGGGCGACAGAAAGAAACCTCATCACAATACGTACCGTTTCTAACACTGCCACGTTCTGTATCAGGCCCTTGATCCAGAATTTTAGGGAGAGCCCCTGTAGGTGTTGGTCGAGACTTTTCGCTACAAGACCGTTTACAGAAACAACTATCGGGACAATTATGGTTGAGTCCACCCCCCACATATTGGTAACCTCGTGAGCAAAGTCCAAATACTTAGGTAGTTTTTTTTCTTTTATATTATAAGATAGCAAACAAGAGATGGAAAGAGTCAATTATCGCCTATATACACCAAAGATGTTAATGGTACGTTGCTATCTTGTGGCGAGGTCTAATTCCACATGCATAAGTTTACCGGCTACCTTACCCTCCAAACCGGAACACGACAACGACAAGCACTGACGCTATTGCGGCAGGAATAGGTAAGGCGGTGGTACCAGACCCGGGCGAGACAATGCAGAACTCTACCACCTAGTAGCCACGATGGTAGTAACTCGATAGCCAATCGGTCGCCTTTTACGACCTGCCTGGCAGAACGGCAGTTGGCCTATTCTATAAAGGAGGCCGGGACCAACACGGCGGGTTTTATAATTTCAAGAGGTTATCGTCATGCGGGATTTTGATATCAACAACAAATTATTTTTATTATTATAAGAGCTCGTCTAAGCTGAAATAAGGCCCTCCACTACAGCATTTAAAACACAAGCAAATTTAAAATATAGTCGCAATCTTAGAATAATAAGTCTATGGTCGCAATACATATCCAAATAACACTTGATCCATACAGATCATAAGGTGTCATTATTAAATATTAATATTTGCACTCACACAATATCTTAATCGAGTACTTAAGTAGTGGGAGCGTTGTTTCGCCTGGAAAATCTCTACTATAAATAGAACTTATAAAGGTTAGATTCGTTAAATATAATTGTTAGTTTTATGCGAAAACTTCAATTTATCCTTGTTACAACAGTTTTAATCACATATCGACCAGTTTCACGTATAAATTCAAGGCCCATCTGTTTTTTATGAGCCTTTAACAAACAGCGCATCAAATTATTGACCGTGATAAATTATGTTGTAGGTATATTTGGCAAAAGGTAGCACTTTGGATTCCGTATTTGGAGCTATTTTTATACTTTTCCATTGACGCATAAAACTATACAAAACTCCGAGGTTTATAGAATGACAACTTTTTGTCCGCAGTTTCTCACATATTTAGTACAATTTTCTGGATGATGTGTTACGGAGCGTCCATTATAATAATAATAATAATATTGCTGGACAAATAACACAAATTGATCTAACCCCAAGGTAAGCAATTTACTTGCTTGTGTTATGGGTGCTAGTCAACGATTCTAATACTTAGAAATACATATATAAATTACTTTTGCATACTAAACACCCAAACCCAGAAATACAAACATCTATGCTCATCACACAAATGTTTGTCCCTGTCGGGTATCGAACCCGAGCCCCATCGATTCTTAGTTAGGTTCGCTAACCACTCTACCAACGGGGCGGTTCCTTATTTAAGTGAGGCGATTTTGGCGCTTTTTCAACTCCCCAAAACTCTTAGAGAGATGTCGTAAGATTTGGTACATCGCCTTGTCATCCCCTCCCCCTTTAAATTCAAGTAAGATTTTTCAAAACGTGTATTTTTAGTTTACTAGTTATTGTCCTGGGTTCGAAATTCTAAATTCGGCTTTGTATTGTACGTATATAGAACAAGACAAGAACCTTGTCCTATCTATACATATAAATAAAATTGGCGTGTCTGTAATATTAAAATAACCGGTTTTAACTAAATGCATATGGATGTATACACGTTACACATACCAAAATAACACTTTTTACGATTTTTGTCTGTCTGTCTGTCTGTTCCTGCTAATCTCTGGAACGGCTGGACTGATTTTGACGGGACTTTCACTGGTAGATAGCTGATATAATAAGGAATAATTTAGGCAACTTTAAAAAAAACCACGCGGACGAAGTCACGTGCACAGCTGGTATACAAAGCCGAAACACAACCGGTTATGTTGACTTGAATAGGTTGAAACATTACTAAATACGTCCAGAAGTTACGATGGTAATAACCTAATTAGCGATTACTATCATTCTATAAGCTTCCTAGCAGCAAAGCATATGGCCTATTATTGTTTAAGTGGTAGGTATGCAGACTAAGGGTAGACAAAAAATGTGTAGGTGTGTAATGCTGAAATTGATGTATTTTTGTCTCAGCCGGGCCTGGTAATACCTTACATATTCCTGCTGCAATACCGTCAGTGCTTGTTGCTGTCGTATTCCGGTTTGGAAGGGAAGGTAGCCATAAACTAAGCATGTGGCATTGAGACCCTGCCATAAGCATAGCAATTTATCATTAACATCTTAATACTCAATACTCAATACTTTATTGCGTTATATGTTATACATTTATAGGTTATATAGACGATGGTTGTCTCTTTCTGTCAGGGGAGCCTACTAGTTTACTATCTTATGATATAAAAAGTGTAAGCTGACATGCATGGGTGAGTGCTCGATTTCGAGTAGACGTATAAAGTTACATTACTGTTATATATCTAATACTTTTAAACGAGCAATTCTTGTATATATATAATTGGTATCTCGGAATCGGCTCCAACGATTTTCATGAAAGTCACAAATTAGGGGGTTTTCGGGTCATTTTTGGGATTTATCAAGGTTCCAGATCCAAGAAAAGCTCGGTTCCCAAAATATGGGTATGTGAAAAACCGAGCAAAGCTCGGTCAACCAGGTACAAAAAAATTATTTATTCTATAGGAATCGATTTATCAAGGTTCCAGGTCCAAGAAAAGCTCGGTTCCTAAAATATGGGTATGTGAAAAACCGAGCAAAGCTCGGTCAACCCGATATTGTACATTATACAGCGTAAGTAGTTTAACTCAACAAAACAGCTAATACTGTCTGTAACCCTTCTATTGCACCTACGTGTATAGTCCCGAAGATGTTAGCGCACTAAAACCCTTTGACGTACCGCCAACCGCGCGATATCGCACACGCAGTCCGAATGTTTGCGACGATAGCCGGTAATAGCCAGTCACATCTGCATGTATCGCGCCAATTCGCGTAGCTTTGTGACGATAGACGCAAGTGTGGCCACAGCATGAGTGTGGGTTACATGTGTAATATACCTGCTTTGTGAATTACCATGTGTACGATCTATAAAGTTGGCATAAGTGAAGCTGGAAAAAATATTCTCTAAGTAGGTCGATCTAGTCTTATACAAGTGAAAAAGTGATCGTATAAATCACGATACACAATCTAGGTCTTCAGGGTTTTGTAGGTCTTGAGATATGACAATATTTATGTGGTCTGTGGATATAACAAACAACTAGATTTCAAAAATTGTTATACCTATATTTTATAGAAATAAAGTAAACAAAATATATACACACGCCTAAACTGAACGAAGCACATTCAGACCAAAATACTGTAATTTGGGCCAACCTATCACTTCATTCTTTTAATCTATACAAATAAATAAAATTGGAGAGTCTGTTTGTGATATTAAAATAACCGCTTTTTACTCAATGTATACACGGTACATATACCAAAAAAACATTTTTTAGAATTTTTGTCAGTCTGTCGATCTGTCTGTCTGTCAGTCTGTCTGTCTGTCGGTCTGTCTGTCTGTCTGTCTGTTTGTTCCGGCTAGTCTCTGGAACGGCTGGACTGATTTTGACGGGACTTTCACTGGCAGATAACTGATGTGATAGTTAGTAACTTAGGCTACTTTCTTTTCGATTTTTTTCACGCGGACGATGTCGCGGGCTCAGCTAGTCTACAATAATCTTTATAATATAAAGAAGTAAGAATTAATTATTTAAAAATTTATGCACAAACATGTATAGAATGGACATAATGCTATATCGCATTCTCTATCAGTCAACTTTAATCACATGAGAATAAGATTTACGATAGAGTACACAAGTTTTTTTTGTCATATCATATGATAGCAAACAAGCAGATAGCTCTCCTGATGGAAAGAGACGACAAGTGCGTTGCTATCCATGTAGCGGAGTGCTAATGCTACAGGCAAAATTTAACCGGCTACTTTACCCTCCAAACCGGGACACGACAGTGACAAGCACTGACGCTATTGCGGTAGGAATAGGTAACGCGGTGGTACCAAACCCGGGCGAGACAATGCTGAACACTATCACCTAGTAGTCAAACTTGTTGCTACTGCTATTTTATTACTTCATCAAATATGTTAATCTTTATTGAAAATCCATCAACGTACAGTTCCTTAGGCTTACTTTAGACGTTCATGCAGGCGTCACTCATAACTATCTGTAATTTTATCGAAATTTTATCGACATTACACGTTCAGTCATGACTAATGGTCAGTCCAAACTAAAGATTAACAGATATGAGCACGTGTCCACGCAAGATGTTATGGATATTCTTAAAAGAAAAGCGTGATTTGGGATTATACTTGCAATACAATCAAAAACAAATAAAAAGAAAACGATGGGTGAAATAATAGCTGTTGAAAAGTGATTTCGATAGCCATCTAAACTCAAGGCTGACAAATGATCACTCAAAAGTCATGACTAATGGTTGCATGACGTCGAAAATAAAATATCTTGATAATTGTCACTCAATTTCACCCAAACATCAGTCACCTCCTTACACGGCAGGTTACCCGTCAATCATAGTAGTGACTGTGGTAAAATTCACAGCTAAACATGCCGTCTAATGTTACCTTTAGAATACGGCATGTAGTAACAATGACGTCCAATTAAATAATTAATACATACTTCAATAAAAATCTTAATTGTGCTATCATACCACGTACAAATGAAGTGACGAGGTATGACAATAAAAATACCAATAACATTTTATACCAGTCATAAATTATATTGTACTTACTCTTGGCCGTGACTTCGTACGTGGAAACCACAAATTTACCTTTTACTTAGTTACGGGTAAAACATGCTTATGTTACTCCGAAATGACGTAGATTTCCAAAGATGAAAGAATTATTGGAACGAAGTTCCTTACGGCAGGCTTGGAGGGGATAGGGATTTTGCTGCGCGACCGAACTGAAAAAAATGTGATAGTAAAACCGTAAGAAAAATGCGTGGAATAAAAGCGTTAAATGAGACGTGCGCAGGCGCGACAGTCGCGTACACAAGCGAGTAGTGCCGTTTAGCCGAAGGAAGTTCGTTCCTACCTGGTGTCCCGCGACACCACATCATTTTTTATAACTAGCAATCACGGGCGTAGCCAGCTATGGGCCTAGGACGGGGCAGCAGTCTAAAATAATATATTACTAGCAAATTAAACCCGCGTCCTTACCCCGGTTTTTCATACAAAAAGGTTACACCCTGTAGCATCCTATATCTGTATGTATAATTCGAATTATTCAAAATACGTACATGTTATACGTACAAATACGTATTCAAAATACTTTCTTATTGCTCACCTACCTACACCACGAAATGTTCCATCCAAAAATATGTCTCTAGCTTCAGCCGTTTGAGCTCTAAATGTATGCCAATTTGTTAGTCAAATTAGAAATTTATATCTATCTACAGATAGTATTTACAGGTACAGTCGACTGACGACTGTCGAGTATGTGTGTGTTTGTGTTACTGTCATGTTTCTCACAGATGTGAAGTACTTTAGTTGATAATTAAGTTTTTTGGGTTTAATTAGGTATCTTACAGTTAGAGCCCACAGTAGCTACGCCCATGCTAGCAATCGCCCAATGGTCGATATTTGACCATAGACTATCTAAACAATATAATCGCTTTTAAGTTTGATATCAGACTTTGGCCGTAAAGAAAATAATGTACCTACATGTGTGTATGTTATTATATTATGGGTTACATAATATAATGTGTGTAGTGTTGCTTATTAATTTAATACATTCCTAATGCATTTTATTTAAAAATATTAAGTTTCTGCAATCCGCAATGTTCTACCGCTAACCGCTTTATGTACTAGCTGACACAGAACACAGAACATAGTGCATTTAATAAAAAATGTCCAATTAGGCAAAAATGGGAATCATTGGCCAGATCAACCATAGCCTACTGTTGAAAAACTTAAGGCCAAATTAAAAACACAAATACAATATATTTATAACACACACACTTACACACACATATGTGGATCTATGTATGTATATGTATTTATATAAATATAAATATGTATATATGCATACGTATACGGATATGTATACATATGTATATACAATCAAATAAAGGAGACAGCTATATACATTTTGTATATGTAAAATATACATAGATATATACATATATGTAAGAAAGCACGAATACATGTGTATGGCTAACTACCAAAAGCAACAGAACGAATACCGAACAATTAAAATATATAGATATAGAAAATAAAATTGCAAAGCAATAAGACATGTAAATAACAATAACAAAATAAAATTTACGTGAATAGAATAAGATATTTAAGAAAAGGGTGAAGTCATGAAACAAAAAAAACAACTTATTTTCTGTGTTCCATGGGTGAAGTATAGATAACAAAAAATTGATAAAGTTAGAGTAGATAAATAGTTGTAGCGAGAAAAGTACAGTAGAACGAAAACATGGAAATTAATTATATATAATATTGCATAGTAAAGGATATATATATATATATATATATATATATATATATATATATATATATATATATATATATATATATATATATATATATATATATATATATATATATATATATATATATATATATATATATACGTAGCAAATAAACAACGCTTGCTGCAACTATTTAATATGGAAAAGCATTAAATAAAATTCAGAAAAGCATTAAAGAATAAGTTATAACAATGTTATAAACAAACGTATTAGCAAATAATTAGAAAAGTAAGGACTCTGGTAACGTTAGAGGAACTAGTTAAGAATATATTGTGGAACATGACAATAAACTACACCAGGGGGCGGTTTTACCCTCCTGGGGAAAGCTTAAAAAAAGTACTAGCTGAATGTACTGATACTAGTTGAATGTATTATGACTTATTTTACCCAAATAATTAGTTAGATAAGAGTATTCCAGTAATTTATTTTTACGGCTTCGCCTATTCTGCCAAGATGAAAAACCGATTGAAATGTTGTGTCGGTTTTATCGGGTTTATCCCTTAAAATCTAAATATCAGTAGTTGTAACTCGGAATCTGGTGTGGTGTACACTGCACCTTGAATGAAAACGTAAATTTGTCGGACTCAGTTATCTCAAGAAACTAGAGACATTTTTTATCAGGTCGATAAAATGCGGTGGTGAGGATCACCACCTATTTCGCCAACTGTGAACCGACAAACCGGTTAATTGTAGTGAACTAGAAAGTTTAAAGATGTTCGGTTTATTTCGCAAGGGAACCAAAAAACAAAGGGAATATATTTTAAAAAGAAATTAAATAAAAGCAATTAAACTATTGCTTTTATTTAATTTCTTTTTAAATTGATAAGCGGTACATAAAGGCTTTGTTAATGATGTCATATCTTGCAAAATTTATGGCCAAGTTTTTTGTCTTTAAAATGTAGTGGTATTGTAATGTTTTGCAAAATATGACGTCACGCACTCGGAAGAGCGTTCAATGTTACAAAAAAAAACACAATTGCATAGGTATCTATCTATATTATTTAATAAAATATTTATCAATCTTATTGTAGATAGACGATTTTACTGATTTTCTTGTAATTTTAGACTAAAGAAATAGTATCTAATTTTAAAATCAATTATAAATCTTATCATAATCGATTACAAACTTACAATTATTTCCTCTTTATATTATTATTAGCATTCGATTGTATTTTATATGGAATGAGTCAAAGTATGAAAAAAATGACTCTATTGATTAATAGTAATTAAAGTTATGATTTATTTATAAGACGTATTAATGAGTTAATACTATTAATTAAAATCTGACTTCAAGAATTAATCTATTAGTAATATAAATTTATATAATAATTATTTTGTTAAATACTAGGAGACTCACGCAGTTTCGCCCGCGAGGAGCATATTATGTCACCAATATATAGCTATTCACACAAACTCATCTTATTTCAATCTCTTAGGGCTTTATTTTGAAAAAAAAGCTATGTTCCACCCCGCGTTCTACTAGCCAAATCTCCTAGTTATCTTTTAGCCAAATTTTATCGAAATAAGTCGAAATTAGAATCAGCGGCTTAGCCGGGGAAGCGTAACTGACAGACAAACCTTCGCATTTATAAATTAGTGTGGATAAGCTGGTCCAGGCGCGTTTGGCCGCAAAATGCTCTCTCAAATACATTTACCAGTATTATGACACGCGCGACCCCTATTGTAAGTAAATTGTACCATGGTTATGGGCATCCCGCTAGTGCAAGGCATAAATTAACACAGTTTCAATTTTCAATCAGATAAATGGTAAGGCAATGCATTAAAAACAAATAATCAAATATTGATATTGTCTCTTTCTCTCCTTCTCCCTATTTCATGTAACAATTAACAAAACGTCAATCGATCCGAAGCGCCTAGGGCTTTATGTGTAAAAAAATATGTAAAAGCCTTAAACGCTTCCACTTGATAACGTTTTATTACGTGAATTGGGCCTCTTAAGTATAGAATTTGACTAATCTGTTCAAGTGGTCAGCGAACTTAACTAGATACGAATCGATGGAGCTGAGGTTCAATTCCCGAGAGGACCAAACATTTGCGTATTTAGTACAGATTTATTACTTCCGGGTTTGGGTGTTTATTATGTAGTTATATATGTACTAGCTGTTGCCCGCGATTTCGATCGCGCGGACTTCGTTTACTCCGCAGGTGATAGCATGAATTATCATGCTATCACCTGTACATATTACATATTAAAGTAGCCTATATGTTGACCCGACCTGTTAGTAATATTCATGCAAAATTTGAAGTAAATCTATGCAGTACTCTTTGAGTTTACCCCGGATATACATTGATTTTCCTACGATTTTATTATATGTAATAATAATAATATAGATATTTTAATGTATTAGTGTCGTTGACTAATACTCATAGCACAAGCAAATAATTTGCTGATTTTGGGATTAGATCGCTTTGTGTAATTTGTCCAGTGGTATTATTATTATAAAAAAAACTTTGAATTAGACTTGTATTAAACCCCCTGTTGGTCCGGGGCCGTTTTGAAGAATTGACCTTTTCACCAGGCAGTTCTACTCGGTGGTAATGTGACTAATACGCGGTCGATATTAGATACAATATAACGTAAATAAATTTGAATGTAAATAAATAAAATCTCTTAATATGAAAATAAATTCTATCAATAAAAATAAATTAAGTTATATTTTAATATAAATTGGATTTAATAAATAAAATTAATTTGCTAAATAAATTAAAATTAGGATGTTATGTTAAATCAAATTAAATTATGAAAATTCTACTTACTTGGTGTTGACTTCTGTTCGGATATTAGGTAACTTATGGTTTTTTTTATTTTTATTTTATAGTAGCGACCTGCCCGCGGTTTCACCCGCGTAGCTTTTGTTCCCGTGAGAATATCGCAAAGGTTTATATACTAAAACCTTCCTCAACAATCAATCTATCTAGTAAAAACACCACATCAAAATCCGTAGCGTAGTTTTAAAGATTTGAGCATACACAGGGACATAAGGACATAGGGACAGACAGAGAAAGCGACTTTGTTTTATAATATGTAGTGAAGTATTCTGCAATTTGAGGGTTAAAACCATAACTTTCTTAAAGTGCTCAAATGTTTTAGACTAGTTATTTTGGTAACATTTAATTATTTTTTAATATCTTTATTATTATTATTATTGTTTCATTTGTTATTTGCTTGCTTGCTTGATTATTTTATGCATTTATAGCTATTTTTTGTATTAGGTATATAAATATTATTAATTACTTTTTCATAGCCTAATTTAATATTTTATGATTAATATAACAAAATTTACACGCCACAAACTGGCGAAATAGGATTAAGGAATAATATTATAAGATCTAATCATGTACCTTATTTTATGCAAATAAAGAAGTTTGAAATTTGAAGTTCAATTTCCATCTCGCTCGGGTTTGGCACTACCACCATACCTAACGTTACTTCAATAGCGTCAATATTTCCCACTGTCAGGTGCCGATAATTCGGTATTTTTTGCATTTGGCATTACCTTTCTATCACACGGATAGCAACACACCATTAACATTGTTGATGATATAGGAGTGGGTTATCTCCTTCATTAGAAGAGCTGGCTTATTTGCTACTCTATGATGTATATAAAAATCGAAAACCAACTCCATGTCGAGTATTACTTGATCGTCTGATGAACACTAATTATATTTGCGATACGCAATTTAAATGTCAGGAAATATTAATATGACCTCAACTGGTCATAATACAAGACGGAATAATAAATACATATTACCTTCAGGTGTCACTTCATTTGATCTACTTAACCTCGCGCAATATTGGATGCACTGCACTGCGTATTACATTTACGCACTTGCGTATTACATACGAATTTAAAACTAACTGTGCTCTCGCTCTGCATTAAAAAGTTCTTGATGAATCCCACGGGAAGAATAATTTTTTCGGAATAAAAATCCTATGTGATATCCCAGGCTATAATCTAGCTTTATGTATTTTTTTAAAATATATTTTAAGATAGCAAACAAGTAGATGGGTATCCTGATGAAAAGAGTCAACCGTCGCCTATAGACACCAAAGATGTTAATGGTGCGTTGCTATCTTGTGGCGAGGTCTAATGACACATGCATAAGTTTACCGGCTTACTTATCCTCCAAACCGGAACACGACAGTGACTAGCACTGACGCTATTGTGGCAAGAATAGCTAAGGCGGTGGTATCAGACCCGGTTGAGCCAATGCAGAACTCTACCACCTAGTATTCACGATGGTAGTGACGCACATAGCTACCCGGTCGCCTTTTACGACCTGCCTGGCAGAACGGCAGTTGGCCTATGTTTCAAAGGAGCCCGGGATCAACACGGGGAAAATTTTGCCATTTTGCCAAGCAGGTCGTAAAAGGCGACCGATTGGCTATCGAGTCACTACCATCGTGGCTACTAGGTGGTAGAGTTCTACATTGTCTCGCCCGGGTCTGGAGCCACTGCCTTATATATTCCTGCCGCAATAACGTCAGTGCATGTCACTGTCATGTTCCGGTTTGCAGGGTAAGGTAGTTTATGCATGTGGCATTAAACCCTGCCACAAGAATAGCAGCTTTTAACATTTTATGTGTCTATAGGAGGAGGAGCCGTCCATCCGGAGAGCCGTCTGCTTATTTCCATTTTATGGTATTAAAAAACCTTCCAGACTTGCAACAAAAGAATAGATCCACATAGAAATAAACAATTCCACTATAATTGAAAGATTTTTATGTCAGAATAAACCCTGTTATTTTGACATCTCATCATGTACACATATTTGAGTGATCACTAATCTCCGTAACGAACAAGAGTACGCTACTTTTATATCGATATGATCGCTATGTGACTAGTAACAAAATAGAAAGTAATGGAGAATTGTAAACTTTAAGTTAACGACCTCACACATGTGAACTTTGCAGAAGAAAGTCTTGAAATCATTCATTTTGTAATGAGATGAAACGTCACGTTCACTTAATTTCATTAAAAATATCTGGGTTTGTACATCACTAGTTTGATGTGTCATTTTTTGGTTATTTTTATTTTGATCCGAGTCCATTTTGAAGAATACCTATCAACTTTACTGCCAGGCAGTAAAAAGCGAATGATTAACCAATAATATCATTGCTATTATGACTTAGATGGCAGAGTCGAGTAAGTCTCGCCCGGATTCGGCCCTGCCGCTTTTTCTTGCCGCAATAGAGTCAGTGTTTGTCACTGTCGCATTACAGTTTGAACGGTGAAGTAGCTAGTGTACTCGTATTATATCATACATATGTCGCTATATAGTCAAATCCGTGATATTACAATTTCACTAGTGATCAATATTATATATATATATATATATATATATATATATATATATATATATATATATATATAGGGAAAAAAAGAGCAATTTCATAGACGAAATTGAAGTATTAATACGCAAAATTACCGTAAAAGCTTATATGGAACTGATATGCAATTAAAACCACCCCGTTGGTCAAGTGGTTAGCAACCCTGAATACGCAATCGACGGGGCTCAGGTTCGATCCCCGACGGGGACAAGCATTTGTGTGATGAGCATATATGTTTGTATTTCCGGGTTTGGGTGTTCATTAAATAAATTCTAGTATTTATATATGTATTTCTATGTTTTAGTATCGATGACTAACCCCCGCCATAACACAAGCAAATAATTTACTTACTTTGGGGTTAGATCAAGTGTAATTTGGGGTAAGTATAATTTGGCCCGTGAATTTTATATTATTAAAAAAAAAACAAAAGATAGACGCGGAAATATTCACTTAGATCTAACCACATATCACGTACCAAACCTTAACCATTGACCTCTTTCTTCACTCTCTGATAAGTTGATACCTAATATATAACTAATATAGAGCCGCCTAAGATCGAGGACAGATGACCTTTCCGTGATAGTTGTTGACTTGTTTTTATCTGTGAGTACAAATAACAATAAATTTGTACTTCCACGTTTTCAACAAATATAATATTATGTAGAAGTGCATTTTATCTAATTCTCTCACAGCCTAAACCCCATAATTACATTTATAATTGCCTGTTACGCCTTTTTTTACCGATCCGGCTTTTACCCGATTGTAACAGAAAATGTAGGCTGATGTTATTGATCTGTCTCCAAATTAAAGTAGCAAAACGTCAATCAAGTTAAAGCGCTTAGGAAACTTACACCATAAATATGATATAACGTCTACGTACGTACGTACGTACGGTAAGTAAAAGTGCTTCAACGCGGCATATTTTTTTAAATCACAAGATAGCAAACCAGCAGATGGGTCTCCCGATTGAAAGAGAAACCATCACCTATAGATATCAAAGATGTTAATGGTGCGTTTCTATCCGTGTGGGGAAATGGCAATGCCACATGAATAAGTCTACCGACTACCTTACCCTCCAAACCGAAACACGAAAATATGCTTGTTATTTTCGTGTTTCGGTTTGGAGGGTAAGGTAGGCGGTATAAAATAACAAGCATATTTTTTAATCCACCATTCACCATCACCATTAATATCTTACAGAAATGACGATAAAAGTCTGCATGTCAGTTTCGTTGATAATTTTATTGATTACTAGCAGACCCGGCAAACGTTGTTCTTCCTTTTTAACTACACTTATTTTTTCTATATTTTCTCACCTTTCAAACCTTCCCTGGACTTCAACAATTAATTCAAAACCAAAATTAGCCAAATCAGTTCAGCCGTTCTCGAGTTTTAGCGAGACTAACGAACAGCAATTGATTTTTATATATATAGACTAGCTGACCCGGCAAAAGTTGTTTTACCTTTTTAACTACACTTATTTTTTTCTATATTTTCTCACCTTTTAAACCTTCCCTGGACTTCAACAATTAATTCAAAACCAAAATTAGGCCAAATCGGTTCAGCCGTTCTCGAGTTTTAGCGAGACTAACGAACAGCAATTGATTTTTATATATATAGACTAGCTGACCCGGCAAACGTTGTTGTGCCTTTTTAACTGCTTTTATTTTTTTTTCTATATTTTCTCACCTTTTAAACCTTCCCTGGACTTCAACAATTAATTCAAAACCAAAATTAGCCAAATCGGTTCAGCCGTTCTCGAGTTTTAGCGAGACAAACGAACAGCAATTGGACGTAGTTACATAAAAAGGATCCAATCCACATAAAATCAGTTTAGAAATATTGAAGTTTTTAATTTTTTAACGTGCCCTACATGGGGACTAGTTCTGAAGTTGAAGAAAGTAATAGAGAGCTATTTTTACTTAGATGCTATTTTGGCCAATTCCATTGATGTTTGGCATCAGTTTGGTACACTTAACTCATTTTTGACCATATTGTGGATTGGATCCTTTTCGTTAGGTGCCGTAGTTTTTTTTAATGATTTTTTATGTAAGCCGAGGCAGTTTTGAAAATATTACACCTTATACATAGCGCACACTAGTTTCTTTTTCTAGCGCGCACATAAAGACAAGTAAAAGACGAATAAATAAGTCACCAATAATACAGCTATCGCAAACACGTGCTATTTCTCACTGACGAAGTCGCTCACTAGTCACTAACGACACTAACATAAAACACCCCGCGCCTCTCTCATTTCGACTCAACATTTTAAACGTGATTTACTCGAAATCAATTATTTTCCCTTGAGGTCCCTTTTTGCGTAACCACTCACATATAGATAAATGTAAATATGTGTACTCGTATATTGTACTTCTAAATTTAAAACTTGTACGGCCATTTTTAAGTTTCGTTAAAAAACGTAAAAAATTAAATCCTCTTTTTATCGCTTGTCAATTAGAATTTCATTTATATGACATTTTTCAATTAGTTGATATTTATGCATTTTTCACGCACTATCAATTCTTAAATTAATTATTATTATTAAATTCGTGACCGTTTAATGCAATCTCGTTAATTCGTGACTGCATGGTATTTAATAGATTATTTGTGTAGTTAAATTATAAATCAGTTGCTATACAAGTATTTATATACTGTTATTGAGATTAATAATTTTATAATCAACTAATTTACTACCTGGTATCTCGTGTAAGACTTCTAGGTGGTAGAGTTCTGCATTGTTTCTGTCGAGTCTGGTATCACCGCCTTCCCTTCCTCACGCCTGTCACTATCATGTTCTGGTTTGGAGAGTGAGGTAGCCGGTAAACTTATGCATTAAGACCCCATCATGATGATAGCAACGCACCATTAACATTTTTGGTGTTTATAGGTCTAAAGTTGTATGTCGCAGTGAAATTGTCAATAGTCGTTAGATTATAATCTACCTAGGGAGTTTATAATTTGGTTAGGTTAGGTTAGCAGTTAAATTATAATATCACTTAGATTATAATCTAACGGTATTGACAATTTCACTGCGACATGTATATGTATATGATTGGCTCTTTCCATCAAGAGATCTACTTGTTTTGTTATCTTATGATATAAAAAAAAAAGGTATAATTAAAAAATAAAATAGTCAAAGACTATTCACGCGTTCAAAAAGTAACTTTGCATTTGTGCAAAGAAGAAAGTATTATTTATCTTGGTATAGACTACCTGTGTTTCAAATTTCATCTAAATCTATCCAACTAGTAATTAAACAAGTTGATGAATTAACATGCACATACACACGTTCGCATTTAGAATCTTAGTGGTTATTATTGACGCGAAAATACGACTGTTACGAACAAATTAACAACCAAACCTAAAATAGAATATAATATATAAAATAGAATATATATATATATATATATATATATATATATATATATATATATATATATATATATATATATATATATATATATATATATTGTAATCTCGAAATCGGCTCCAAACGATTTTCATGAAAGTCACAAATTAGGGGTTTTTCGGGTCAAGGAATCGATTTATCAAGGTTCCAGGTCCAAGAAAAGCTCGGTTCCCAAGATATGGGTATGTGAAAAACCGAGCGAAGCTCGGTCAACCAGGTACAGAAAAAAAAATTATTTATTCTATAGGAATCGATTTATCAAGGTTCCAGGTCCAAGAAAAGCTCGGTTCCCAAGATATGGATATATGAAAAACCGAGCAAAGCTCGGTCAACCAGATATTATATATATAGATGAGAACATGCGTTTATAATAAAATATATAAACGCTTGTTCTCATCACACAAACTTTTCCCTGTCAGAAATTGAACCCGAGTGATTGCGTTAGTCAGGGTCGCTAAACAGTCATGACGAGATTAGTGGATGTTGTGTCAGGTTAATATTTTTTAAGCTACTACTACCGGAATGGATCAACGTGCAGCGTTTAAAATACGGAAGCAATAATGATGAGGAATTAAAAAATAACTATTCATATATAGAACCATTAAAATGCAATCAATATCACGTCCGCAAAATTATATCTGATTTTGTAAATCGTGAGAGCAGAGGTAGTAAACCTATAAAACACTTTTAGGATATCAAAATTGTTTTTTTAACACATCACGAATTTAATAAAATAAAGCCTTACAATATAACTCAGAAGGTTTTATTTGGGTTTATGATTCGTTTCAAATTTTAAAAACATTTTTTAAGCTAGCAACGAATGTTTCGGTATTTGGTGTTGTTTTTAGTTTTTAGGGTTCCGTATTTACAAAGTGTCAAACGGAAAAATAAAAATGTGCCTGCATTCTCTGGCTGTCCGTCACATTTCATTAATGTTTTAAACGGAAACAGATAAAAATTCTGAATCGAAAATTCTCACAGAATTCGTGCTAAATTCTAATTTATTAAACTTTTAAAAATATTTTTATTCATTCGTTTAAAACATGAAGCGGTGGTACCATATACCTGGACGAGACATTGCGACTCTACCACCTAGTAATCACAATGGTAGTAACGTAGGTAGTAATGTCAGTGACGCATCAATGGGGCTCTGGTTCTATTCTTTTTTTTATATCATTAAATAACAAACAAGCAGATGGCACTCCTGATTGAAAAAAACAACTATAACCTATAGGCTACCAAATACTTTAATAATGCGTTGATATCAGGTGGTGGGTTATTAATACCACATGCATAAGTTTACCGGCTACCTTAACCTTCAAACCAACACGACAGTGATAAGCACTGATGCTTTTGTAGCAAGAGTAGATAAGCCAGTAGTACCAGTCCAGAGTGAGACGTTTTAGAACTCTACAACCTGGTAATCACGATGATAATCATGTATATCCAATCATTCCTCTTTTACAAAGTGCCTGGCAGAATGAGTTATGGTCTATTGTTTAAAGAGGGTCCAAATTAATACGGGGAACAATTCAGAGGATAAAAAATTTAGGTACATAAAAGCTTTACTGACAAATCGGTATCTAAATGACGATGAAAACTGTATCAAAATTCGTAACATGATTAAGTAAATTCGTAGCCTGATTAAGTAGATTAGTAGCCTGTTTCATCCTTTTAAGGTAGAATGTCAAACGAGAAGATGGCTCTCATGTCCGTTTAGGATATGCAAAAATACGAAATAAAGCTTGTTTTTCTACTACATGTACAAGAAGGACAACTTATAAGGATAAATAATCGTCGATGTCGACGACTAACTGCTACTCTATCTGCAACTACTTTTCCCCTTTGTTTGTCCGGGCTCGTTTAAAGAATGAACTAACTGCCATTCTGCCAGGCAGATTGTAAGAGGCAACCGATTGGCTATACATCTCATTACCATCGTGCCTATTAGGTACTAGAGTTCCGCAACGTCTTGGCCGGTATTTAGTGCCAACGCTTTACCTATTCCTGCCACAATGACGTCAACTCTTGTCATTATCGTGTTCTGGTTTAAAGGATAAAGTAGCCAGTAGACTTATGCATGTGGCATTGCTATCCCGCCACATGGATAGTATCGCACCATTAACATCTTTGGTGTCTACAGGCAATGGTTTCTTTTTTCATCAAGAAAGCCATTTGCTTGTTTGCTGTCTTATGATTTATAAAAAAATTTTGACTAGCACATACTCTATAGTTTATAGCGACAAGAACGTGTATTATATGATTTTTCTCATAATTTTACGGTTTCGATTTTGATTATGAGGTATGCAATTCAAAATTCGGATCGTAAATTAAGGTTTTTTTAGGAAAAAATTTAATAGCGAAATGGTGATATTGTGTCACCAGGAGTGCTGCTTTCAATGAGCAAGTAAATCTATCGTTATATACAGCCATGAGGACCACCTTGTCAGACAACGCACCGGTTAACCGTAGTGAACCGGGACTTTTTCGATTTAAGGTTCACCTACCCTAGAAAAGAACTACATTGTACGATAAATGATAATATTTATATATTACGCAGGCAAGGCAACAAAATTATACGCATAGCTGGGATAAGAAAATATTATATAATTCAAATGCTCTATGTGATCAAAATTACCCTAATTTGAAGGTTGCCCTATTTAGGAAAATTACCCTAATTAATACAAAATACTGGATTTATATGTTTTCGAAATTCATTATGAATAAAATTTTTAACAATTGGAATTTAACATTCCACAAATTGTTATACCGGATCTGACTTCATAAAAATCATTAGGAATTCCCAGTTTAAATCATACATATAATCTGATTTTTTAATTAAAAAAATATAGCATCCTTGTGTAAATAATAACAATAAGTTTTAAAATTCTTAATTATATTTAAACACAACCTATAATCTATGTAATAACACGTAAAGCGAAAACTTTGTACCCATTTTTAAAGACAGTTACACGAACGGTATGTATTTAACATTTTCTTATGTTATTTTTTTTTATATTATAAGATAGCAAACAAGCAGATGGGTCTCCTAATGGAAAGAGTCATCCATTGCCTATAGACACCAAATGTGTTAATAGTGCGTTGCACTTGTGGTGAGGTCTTATGCCACATGCATAAGTTTACCGGCTATTGCGGCAGAAATAGGTAAGGAGGTGGTACCAGACCCGGGCGAGACAATGCAGACATCTACCACCTAGTAGCCACGATGTTATTACCGTATAGCCAATCTGTCGCCTTTTACGACCTGCCTGGCAGAACTGCAGTTAGCCTATTCTTCAAAGGAGCCCGGGACCAACAGGGGGTCAGAATTTAATACAGAATTGTTAAATCCATACTAATATTATAAATGCGAAAGTAACTCTGTCAGTCTGTCTGTCTGTCTGTCTGTCTGTTACGCTTTCACGGCTAAACCGCTGAACCGATTTGGATAAAATTTGGTACAAATATAGTTTGAGACCCAAGAAAGGACATAGGATAGTTCTTATCCCGGAAATCATACGGGAACGGGAACTATGCGGGTTTTTATTTTAGAGATTTTTCCACGAGAACGAAGTCGCGGGCACAGCTAGTGTGTTATATAAAGCAAACAAAGGTAAGTGAAATTTACTTATTATAGAAACAATTTAAACGCGGTAAAACTTTTACAACCGGTAAATCTTACATCTCCGGAACCCTGGAACAGATCTTTACCAAATGTATATGGGACCTATCGGTCCGGTTGGTCCAGGCCCCCTTTGAAGAATTCTGCCAGGCAGTTCGTAAAATTGAACGATTGGCTATACATTTCAAAGCCAAGCCACACTGTTGGAAACGAGCCCTCCACATGGGTCTCTACCGGCGGTTTACAACAATGTAAACACTTGTTTGCAACAAAAGTTCATCTGAACTCCACAAGGTTAGGGATGACCTTGGTGGGACACCAAGTTCACTCTTGTTGGAAGCTTGTTTCCAAGTGTGCCTCGGCTATCACTACCATCGTGATTATATTAAGGAGCGTCGCAACGTCTCGAATGAGGAGATATACGGTAACACCGCTTTACATATTCCTTCCGCAATAGCATCAATATTTATCATTATTGTGTTCCAGTATGGAGGGTAAGGTAGCCGGTAGACTTATGCATGTGGTATTACCATCTCGCTAAATGGATAGCAACGCACCATTAAAATCTAGCGTGGTTTATAGACACTCTTCATCGAGAAAGCCATCTGCTTTATTGCTATCTAATGATAAAAAAATTATCTTGTAGTGAACAGTAAGAAGCTGTTCATGAAATTGTTAAGTATTAACTTTAGTTTAAATAGGACCCAAATTTCTTTTTATCCCATGATCTTACATTACGTTACGTTTATATAACTACGCAACTTAGAGCCGATTGGTAACACTGTAATTAATTTTGAACAGGAAACATATGTTTCGTCCACTATTTTCATGTATATATAAACAAGAATTCCTCCTTAAGAAGTATAAAATAATACAATCAGCTAGGTTTAGTAACAAGTATTAGGTGTACGATCGTAATAAGTTTTTTCCGGTCATCCAGTTCCGCAACATGCGAACGTGAAAGTTGTACATAACATTTGTGTAAAAAACTTTATATTTCAAGTCCATTACTTTATACTTTGGTACAACGTTTCAGTGGCTTAGGTATTGATGATCAGTGTACTCTGAATTTAAAATTCTTGCCGGTGTAATTAATGTTATGTTGCGTATTACTATACTCACTCACTCACTCACCTCACTTTGAGTTTCTAGCCCATATGCTTGGCTAATTATAATATTAATGTAAAACTTTTTATTAATTTATATATTAGTACGTGAGAAGAAAAGCTTTTATTTGTTTTTTAGACAATTGCATTAGTATTGCGAAGCAAGAAATTCGTCACAGTTAAACTTAATATTTTTTTTAAATAAAATGCATCACAAATATATTAAACTAGCTGCAACGTGCAGCCCGCTGCAAAGAAAAAGTTTTTTGTGAATCCCGCGGGATCATCTAATTTTTCCGGGATAACAAGTACCTATGTGCTATTCCAGGTTATCGGTTACCTGTGTGCCAAAATGAATTAAAATCCGTTCAGTAGTTTTTGCGTGATTGAGTAACAAACATCCATCTAACCATCCATCCAAACATCGAAACTTTCGCATTTATAATATTAATAATTAATAATATAGAATATAGATAATATAGATTAATAAAAATAAACATTACACACACAACAGTCATTTAGCATACATGATATTATACATACAATAATATGTAAAGGTTCCTATTTTCTTTACTAGGTGGTAAAGTTCTGCATTTTCTCGCCCCGGTCTGGTACCACCTCCTTACCTATTCATGCCAAAATAGCCTCAGTGTTTGTCACTGTCGTGTTCTGGTTTGGAATGTAAGGTAGCCGGTAAACTTATACATGTGGCATTAGACCTCGCCACAAGATAGCAACGCACCATTAACACCTTTGGTGTCTAAAGGCGATGGTTGAATCTTTCCATCAGGAGACCCATCTGCTTGTTTGCTATCTTATGATATAAAAAAATCAGTTGTCAAACTTAAAAGAGATTTTATTTTTTAGTCTATGGTTGAGTTTTGGCCACAGGCTAGTAAAGTACAAATTCATTAAAAATAATAATGTCGGCACATTCGAAGGCTTAATACGAAGGTAAATGAGCCGAGAGCCGCAAGTTGAGTATTGTTGTCCAGCAATACCAGGGTCGCAAAAGCGGGGGGAAATTGAAATTATTTTTTATTATATAGCTATTCATCAATATAATCGTTCATACAAACTTTCATCCCCCAATTTAAAAACCTTTGGGTTAAATTTTTGAAAGAAAAATTGCGGAACTCTACCACCTAGTCAAGGGCGAATCCAGGGGGGTCATGGGGGAGGGGTCATGACCCCCTTGGGTAGGGTTCTAGGTATGGATTTATTAGAATTAGATAAGGATTAGAGACTGAACCTCAAATATGTGACCTCCCTGAACCGAAGACTGGATCGGTCCTTGTATATAGCTTATGTATGTATGTGTACCTATCTATATATGTATATGAATATTTAAATATGTATGTATGTGTATGATGATAATGATAAAATATATAAAGTTCAATGGCACCTTCACACCTTCATTCTGCTGGCCCAAAGGTTGACTGGTGGATAATGCCAATAGGCATTAAATTCGTCTTTTGTACAAAAATGTATGTTTTTGGTGTACAATAAAGTTAAAAAATAAATAAAATAAATAAATCGAAGGCTGGATCCGCCCTTGCACCTAGTAGTCACGATTGTAATGACACGATTGGCAGAACTACAGTTGATCTATACTCCAAAGGAGCCCGGACCAACACGTATATGTAACGAAACGAAAAACTCAAACATAAAAAGAATGTTTCAAATCGGTCAAAACGTCTTTGAATAATCGAGAAACGTACATTAAAAAAATATTACAATGAATTGCGAACTTAATTTAATTAAAGATATCGACACTAGCTAGCTACTTATACTAGCTAGTACCTCAAAACTAAAGTCATAAATAAGTAAATTCTAATTTCCACACAAAACAAGACGACGACTTCTGTACAACGGGACAATCGCTTTGATGGCAAAAAATCGGTGAATTTTCCCACTTGAGGGAAAAGTAGTTCAGTTATGCAACACGACAATGTAAATGCCATTAATATATTTTCTTACGTTGTCACATTAATTTCGTTCATCGCCTTTCAGTGACAAGTAACTTAATATGCTTTTTGTTAAATTAAACAATAAATAAAATGGTCTTTACTCATATTATAAAGAAGTAAAGTTTGTGAGTTTGTTTGTAGGAAGTAATCTCTAGATCTACTGACCCGTATTGGTCTGAATAATAGACTATCTGCAATTCAGCCAAGGTCAAAGCGAACGATTGGCTAACACATTGATATAAAAAACCCAAGATACACAATCAGTGTGTCAAAAACGTCCTCCAAAAATGAGCGCACAATTTTAAATTGTGCACTCATTTCAAATAGAATCGCGTCGGCCGCGTCTCCGTCAATTTTATTTATTTTCGTACATTGCTTTGTAAAAACAACTATAAGTCTTGCACTTAAGGTTCGATATGCAAAGACATATGTTTTTGCCATATCTATAACCACTTAAAAGAAATTAAGGACACTTTTGAGTGTCAGTTTTGTTCGGGACTGTGCATCTAGGGTTTTTTATATCAATGGGCTAACATGTCACTACTATGCGTTTCAACTGAGAATAGGATCGCGCTTGTTAATAAAAAATAGAAATTTGTAATGTAAGCAAAAAATATTTCTTCAAAAAATACTGCTGATTTATTGAACAACAAATAACGTTTTAATAATATTATGTTTATTATCTATTATTAATAATATTAATCTATAATATACATATATATATATATATATATATATATATATATATATATATATATATATATATATATATATATATATATATATATATATATATATATATGTATATTATATATATGTACATATATTATAGATTAATAATATTAATCTATAATATACATATATATATATATATATATATATATATATATATAGTGTTAGTTACACCACTTATAAGTTAAAAACGATGGGGCCAATGTTGTTACAATTTTTGTGGGTTTGGGTTGTCTTTGTCCAGAATAGGCTAAAAAGTATTAAAATATAATATTCATAAATATGAAAAAAAGGAATAATATGATCTGATAGGAATCTAAATAAAAAATATACCCATTATAATAAAAACTTATTTTTTAAAGCATTTCTTTGTTATAATATTTTTTGCACACCTTACTCATCACTTATGAACTTTTTGCAAAATGCGGAGAAATATATCATCCTGACAGTCCTGTTCTCAGTTGGAACGCATAGTAAAATCGTAACCACTGGGTGGTAGAGTTCTACAATGGCTTGCCCGGGTCTGCTACCACCACCTTACCTATTCCTGCAACAATAACGTCAGTGCTTGCCGCTATTATGTTTCAGTTTGAAAGGTAAGGTGGCCGGTGAACTTATGCAAATGGAAAAACCATGCCGTTACACGGATAGCAATGCATCATTAACATCTTTAATGTCTTTAGGACATGGTTGTTTTTTTCTTTTAAGAGAACTATCTGTTGGTTAACATCTTCTATACAAATAAATAAAATTGGAGTGTCCGTTTATAATATTAAAATAACCGCTTTTTACTAAATGCATATGGATGTATACATGGTACATATACCAAGTTATAATTTTTTACAATTTTTTTCTGTCTGTCTGTTTGTTTCAGCTAATCTCTGGAACGGCTTGACCGATTTTGATAGGACTTTCACTGGTAGATAGCTGGTGCGGCAGGGAGTAACTTAGGCTACTTTTTTTCGAAAATTTTCCGCGCGGACGAAGCTGATGTGGTGGGGAGTAACTTAGGCTACTTTTTTCGAAAATTTTCCAAAAGATCCACACAAATGCGTTAAAAAAATTGTTTCGGAATAATACTGTAATATTTATATGCACAAATACAAAATATGCATGCATGTTAATTTTTTTTATATATATATTTTTTTATAACACAACACTGATTTGTGGAGATAAATTTGAAAGCAGTCAGTATTTGCTACATATTAAAAAACACTAGTTCTTTTCACACACGTAAATAAGAAAATAATTTTCCACCAAATAATAATAAATTTATTAGGTAGCAACACGATGTTTAATGGCAGAATTTTCACGTTATGAATTATCATTTAAGTCAATATTATCCAAATAATCTGGCATCTAAACGGTTGTAGCTCTATCGTACAACGAAAAAAAATTGGGGTGGCCCCAGTATTTGTTTTTAATAAAAAATACAATACAAAAAAACAATAATAAAAAATGTAAACTTTTAAAAAAAATCTTATGATTTCTAGTGCTATTTAATAGTGTGAACTTCTATTTAAATTATTTGTTAGTAAAAAAGAGGTTAAAGAAAATATGGAAAATGGAAAAGGGCGGCGTGATTTAGAAAAAAAATATTTTTTTTTGTTTGTATATGACTTCCAGCGGCTTCGCAAAAAAATACCTAATATGTTTAGGTAATATTAGGTAATTAAGTAAGGTCTTTTTCGATTGGCATCACAAGGAAGGCATAAAACAAGGTAAAAAACTTATCAAATTACTATAAACTCTAACTGAATAAAGCTGAAACCAAAATCAGCTGTAAAAAGTGAGTCAAATTTTATTTGAAATACTTGATTTATCGATTTTTAAGGAGCGTTATTTATCAATTATCACACTAGAAATTTAAAAATATCTTTTTATGAGTATTTTCATAAACTAAACTATATAATTCAGAAAATAAACTATATTAAATAAATATGAGCCTAGCACTGTGTATAAACATTGGTAGAAAATGTAATTTATTATTATTGCAATATCGATAGTTCTTCGAACTTATTTTAAAATCTTATTAATTAGATTATGAAACTCAGTGCATGCAGGAAAAAATAAATTACGGTTTGATAGTAGTCACGCAATGCCGTGATATGACAAAATTACCTTATTTATTATCTATTTTCATAATAAAATATTAGTATCACAACATTGACTCACCGTAAGGGAGACGATGAATAAAAATCCGATTTTTTATTGACAACACCCGTCAAGCGTCACTTCGAATCACGGTTCGAATTTTGAATTTAAATTTAACTGTTAACGGCGATGGCGGATTTTAATCACGTGTGGTCGCGTTCCGTGAGAAACGTCGACTGAGCTCAAAGCGTTCATTCCCCGACTTCGGTCATCACAGGTCGATTTAACCGCATTCACCCTCCCTGATGAAAACGTAATATACATGCTTTCCATTCCTCACTAAGTATAAACACGTAGCGATCGAAATGTGATAACAAGCAATGTAAATCAAAGTAGCATTTACTTCTTGATCATTTGATTAATTGCAAATTTTAACGAATTCGGCTGACTTGTTTTAAAACTCCTAATTTATAATCGTGAATATCAATCTTTTTATCATCAGGCTATTTATTGGCAATTACTAAAAAGCTTCGAAAGCGGTTGTTCACCTCTGCTTAAGTGTTTTCAATTTGCAAAGGAACTATCAGTTACAAAAAATACTAGCTGACCTGTGCAGCTTCGCCCGCGAGGAGATTAACATGTCGTCGATATCGTTTTATACAAACAGTCATCCCCTATTTCAGTCCTGTAAAAGTAATTTTTTACAAAAAAACCAAATGTTGAAGCATCTCCTTTTCAAATTTCATCAAAATCGGTTGAGTAATTTAACAGTGAAATGGTGACAAACAAACAAACTCACCCGTTCATAATATAGGATAATAATAATATATTTTTAACAAAAAATAAACCGACGAATCATTGTGCGTGTTCATATAATAAATTAGTGAGTGAATAATCCAAAATCCAAAGTTTTCGTACCATTTTGGGCCTATTTTTTTTTTCAAAAATTATATGAAACAACTTTCGGGATATATTCTACCCAATAAAAGAAGAATTACCAAAATCGGATCAGTCTGTAAAAAGTTATGCGTAATATATGTACATTAAAATCAGTGGGTGTATAATAAATCATCCCTTGTTTCCGTATCCTTACGGCTAGAATTAAAAAACTATATATTAAATGAGACCACCCTCGAGACATATTCATTCCAATAAAAAAAGAATGATCAAAATCGGATTACTCTGTAAAAAGTTAGACGTGGTTTAACATAAAAAAATATACGTATATTCGCGTCGAATTGAGAACCTCCTCCCTTTTTTCGTCGGTTGAAAATATCATGTAATCATGATGGTAGTGACAGGTTTAACCAACCATCTTTTACAAACTGTCTGCCAGAACGACATATAGATCATTATTCAAAATAGGTTGAACAGGACTTTACTTCACAAGGGAACCGACGTATATTCAAATGAGGCCTAGATTGAACAGGACTCTACTTATTTCACAAGGGAACCGACGTATATTCAAAGGGCCAAGATTGAACAGGACTCTACTTATTTCATAAGGGAACTGACGTATATTCAAAGATGCCTGGATTGAACAGGATTCTACTTACTTCACAAGGGAACCGACGTATAATTAAATGAAGCCTAGATAGAACAGGACTCTACTTATTTCACAAGGGAACCGACGTATATTCAAAAGGCCAAGATTGAAGAGGACTCTACCTATTTCACAAGAGAAGCGACGTATAATCAAATGAGGCCTAGATTGAACAGAACTCTACTTATTTCACAAGGGAACCGACGTATATTCAAAAGGCCAAGATTGAACAGGACTCTACTTACTTCACAAGGGAACCGACGTATATTCAAAAAGCCAAGATTGAACAGGACTCTACTTATTTCAAAGGGAACCGACGTATATTCAAAAGGCCAAGATTGAAGAGGACTCTACCTATTTCACAAGGGAAGCGACGTATATTCAAATAAGGTAGATTAAACAGGACTCTACTTATTTCATAAGGGAACCGACGTAATATAGGTATCTCGTTTTTAAAATTTCTATTTACATTTTTTACCATATGAAACCACTATAATTACAAGTATTTATGTTACTGCAACAGAGAGAGATAAGATAAAAAACAGCTACCAGATTTTACATGGTAACCACAAGAAAAAATGGGCAACTAGTGTGACCGCCACAAATTACTTTCCCATATTACTACAGGCCCACTTTGGAGAATAGTCTATTTCTGCCAGGCAGATTGTAATAGGTGATCGAAGGCTAATCGTGCCACTAATATCGAAACTAGTTGAGGGTAGACTTCTATAAAGTATCGCCCGGGTTATTACCAGCACTTTACCTTATTTTCCGGAATAGCTTTGATGTTATTTGCAATTTTTTTCAGATTAGAAGGTTAAGTAGCCTGTGAACACATTTTTTATATCATAAGATAGCGAACAAGAATATGGCTATCCTAATGGAAAGAATAACCATCGCCTATAGACACCAAAGATATTAATGATTCGTTACTCTCTGTATGGAGGGATTGCAATGCCACATACACAAGTTAGATTTTTTAAGATCAGGTAAGGTAGCCAGTAAACTTAGTAAGGATGTAATCGACACGGACTACCGTACAGGATTCTATCATAAATTATATGGTAGACTTTCTTCTTATTAGTACATATCTTTTTTAAGTGATAGAATATTTCTGCCAAGCAGTTCGTAAAAAGTGACCAAAGAATACATTTATCACTACTATTTTGACTCTTAAAAAGTTAAGTTTGTGTAGGGTAGAGCGTAAGTTTCACCACCATTTTACATTATTAATTGTCGTTGACCACATGAGGTCCCGGGTTCGATTCCCGGGTCGGGCACTTTAAAAAAAAGTGTTTTTTCAGTTTTCTGAGAAACACAAAGTTGCCCGGGATTGGAAAGTGCCCGGTTGGCGATAGGTTTGCCACCTATCACATTTGTGGGACCAAGTATCTTCGGCTAATCGTGGGTGCACTTGTTGTACCTCTGCCTACCCCTTCGGGGATATGGGCGTGAAGATACTTTTTTATTTAGTTACATATTTCATATTATGGCAGAATAATAGATAAAAATCTTAATAAAATAAGATAATCATCGCTTATAACACCAAAAATGTTAATAGTGCATTGTTATCTGTGTGGTGAGGCTCTGATTCGGGCCTCTTTCGAAGAATAGATCCTCACTCCTAGGCATCTCGTAAAAGACGATAAAAACTAACACCATATCATAAGATAGCGAACAAGCAGAAGGGCTCCTGGTGGAAAGAGTCAACCATCGCCTATAGACACCATATAATATGATAATGATGCGATGCTATCTTGCGGCGAGGTCTAATGCTACTTGCATAATTCTTACGCTATTGCAGCAGCAATAGGAAAGGCGGTGGTACCAAACCCGGACGAGACAATACAGAACTCTACCACCTAGTAGCCATTATAGTAGTGTCTCGCATAGTCACTATCGTGTACCAGTTTGCAGGGTAAGGTAACCGGTAAATTTATGCATTTGTCCGCCACATATTAACGTACCATTAAAATTTCTACTATCTATAGGCAATAGTTGTCTCTTTTTATCAGGTTAATTATCAGCTTATTAGCTATTATCATCACAAAAAATCGGCCAAGTGCGAGTCGGACTCGTACACGAAGGGTTCCGTACCATCAAAGCAAAAAATACGAAAAAAACCTTAATATTTTTATTTTCTTTTATTTTTAGTATTTGTTGTTATAGCACCAATAAAAATATACAATTTGTGTAAATTTCAGCTTTCTAGCTATCACGGTTTATGAGATACAGCCTGGTGACAAACAGAAAGTAGGACAGACAAATAGCGGAGGCTTAGTAATAGGGTTCCGTTTAACCTTTTAAGTACGGAACCCTAAAAAGTAGCTGAAGTGTATTCGATACACATATAATAGTACACATACAAGTAATTTTATTTAGTACGTATTTTTAGACGAAGTTCCGAAGCTCATAAAATTTGTTTAGGCAATGTGCTGGCAAGTCGAGTTTCTTGAGAAGACTGTATAGTGACCTTGCTATGATTTAATTCTGGATTGGAATTAAAACATTCGAAAATAGAATTATTTGACATTGGGATTAGCCGGGCTAAATATTTATCTGGGTTTTTTCATAACCCAGTTCTGGATAGTGGATATCACTTCTGGATAGTGTAGCTTTCTAATGGTAAAATGTATTTTAGAATCGGTCTAATAATTTTTAAATTTATTCGTTACAAAAATGCAAGTATTTTTCGTTTATAATATCTTCATCTTGTCACGTTGTTTGTCCGCGATGGATAATGAAACTACTGAACCGATTTTAATGAAATTTTGTAGATATAAACTATTTGGTCCAACTTAAAAGATAGGATAGTTTTTATCTCAACCCCCCCGCCACTCTCTCAAATACCAAGTAGTTTGTATGGCGAAACAACTATATAGTTAGAATATAAATATAGATATAGACTGGCCAACCATTTGGTCCTCGAATAGTTACTACTCGATGTCATCATCTCTCTCATTTCAGTCCCTTAGGTTTTTCTTAAACTAGTGGAAGGTTTGACACCCGATTTTCAACTACCTCCTTGATAAAATTCATGAAAATCGGCATTGTAAAATTTTCCCGTGAATCGCACAGTAACAAGTTATTTTTCAGAACTAAAAAGTGCTATTCCTAGTTATCGTCTTCATGTGTGCCAAATTTCCTCGAAATCGGTTTGGTCATTTTTGTGTGAAAGAGTAACAAACATGCATCCTTCCATCCAAACATACTTTCGCATTTATAATACTTATGAGATGTTTACATACACACATACACACAAATACATACATACAGATATACTGATGTCATCAAAATAGTCGGAAAAGTTTCCTAGGACCTCAAAACGAGATCTGGTGAAAACTTGATTTTTGAAAATCGGGGCCTAATCAGTATTTTTTTTTTATAATCGATAAGGATGCGCTTGATTACGATCTCGCATGATGGTAAACTAAGATGCGGCCTAAGATGGAACGCGCTTCCTATATTAATTTTTTTTCAGTACATTCCTTATCTACTACATACATAGCGGGAAGTTAAAAATCATATATATCATACAGTCCCGTTACATACAGATACACAAATAGACGAAAATTAATCCAGGTCACTCTTCACCAGGTAGTTTATAAAAGGTGAACGTTTGATCAAACTGTTTAACTGCCTATGCTACTAACAGGTGCTAGAGTTTTGCTACTTCTTTCCCGGGTATTTGATACCTTACCTATTCCTATTCCTGCCACAATAGTGTCAGTACTTACCACTTTTTTTAAGGTTCTGAGGGTAAGGTAGCCGGTTAATATATTAGTTTAGCACTCCAGTCCCGCTACACCGATATCAATGCACTATTTACATATATCTGGTGTCTATATGTTATGTTTTTCTCTTTTCGTCAAGAGAGCTATCAGCTTGGGCGTGGACGCATGTCTACGGTGCGGCGCCGGCCACCGTCTAACGGCAAGGCGCCGTTACCGGCGGGGTTATCACCTAACTGGCAATGCGAAATTATCGTAATTGTTTAGTTATTGCAAGACACATAACAGCCTTGTATATTAGTGGCAGACGTTGCCGCTTGATTAGTTTTGGTGCTGTGACATTGCAAAAAGTGCATCTAGTGATCAGCAAGCAATTGGCGACGTTTTTGATGGTATTTTCGTTACGTTTAAAAGTCATCGCTGGTCGCTGACGGATTGCAAACGTTAGGTGATACGCCAGCGGGAGACGACTTGGTGTCGTATTGCGTCACGGTGGCGTGCACGGTGCTCCACGCGTTACATGGCAGCAACCATAGTTTCCAACATAATTTTTAACAATTTTTGTCTTAACATAGACCGCGAAAGATGTATTATTCATAATTATGCATTAACTCACATATACGAACCAAACAACAGCAAAACATACAATACTGAGTAATGCAATGCGCCCGGTACACAGAGTACAGCGCCGTGTCGTGCACACGCCGCATGGTTTCCCGCAGTATTACCTAACGTTTGCAATCCGCCAGCGACCAGCGATGACTTTTAAACGTAACGAAATAACCATCAAAAACGTCACCAATTGCTTGCTGGTCATTAGATACACTTTTTGCAATGACTCAGCACCAAAACTAATCAACCGGCAACGACTGCCACTAATAAACAAGGCTGTTATGTGTCTTGCAATAACTAAACAATTACGATATATCGCATTGTGAGTTACGTGATAACCCCGCCGGTATCGTCGCCAAGCCGTTATACGGTGGCCGGCGCCGCACCGTAGACATGTGTCCACGCCCCTTATTAACACTTCTGTAATATAAAAGAAGTGTAATTATAGGTGAAGAGGTTTTTATTTGTTTGAACCCGCTAATAATAACGCATTAGATGAACTATATATCAAGATGACATCTAAAAAAATCTTTTCGCGTATAATAGCCATAACAAATGAACAATGAACTAACCAGGAAGGCTAAAGACTAATATTTTATCTGAATGAATAAAAGGTAGTATGGATATGTTCGACCGACACGTTGGTCGAGTGGTTAGCGACCCTGACTACGCATTCGACGGGACTCGGTTTCAATCCCCGACAGAAGGTTAAAAGGTGTTTAGTTTAAATTGTTTTTTTATTATTTTAAACTATCTGTACCCGCGACTTCGTTCGCATGGGAAAATTTCTAAAATAAAACTCGCATGAGTTTACCGTGAGATTTTCGGGATAAAACTATTCTATGTTTTTTGTCTGGTCTCAAACTATATCTGTACCAAATTTCATCCAAATCGGTTTATTTAGGCTTGAAGAAGAGACAGACAGACAGACAGAGCTACTTTCGCATTTATAATATTAGTATGTATAAAATAAAAATAAACGATTTAGCGTATACTTCATTCCTAGCTGCACTATATTGTTAATATTTTCTGCTTTACCATTTTTCTTATTTTTCTTCCTAACTAAAACTACTACTATAAAAATTAGTTCCCTCGTACTGGTCTGGGCTCCTTTGAAAAATTATCCAACTACCGTTCTGCCAAGCAGATCGCAAAAAGTGACCAATTAGCTATGTGAGTCACTACCATCGTTGCTACTAGGTGGTAGAGTTCTGCATTGTCTCAACCGAGTCTGGTTAGCGTGAGTTCTTGTCACTGACGTGTTCCTGTTTAGAGAGTAAGGTAGCCGGTAAACTTGAGCTAGTGGCATCCAAACATTGCATAGAATAGCAACGCACCACACATTAACATTTGATGTCTAATCGCGATGGGTTTCTCTTTCCATCAGGAGAGACATCTGCTTGCTATCTTATGATATAAAAAAACATCTCGCTGACAAAGCTGCGCGGGTCAGCTTAGTAATGTTTACATATTAACAACTGTTAACTCAATAAATAGTGTTCATATAAATACCGTATACCTAACGGTTTAAAAATTTATGAGTACAATAATGATATTCAAACATCATAATTTAGTGGATATTAGAATGGTGATTGTGGTCTTAGAGCGCACGACACAAAACCTAGTCCTTTAAAACTACCGAATGGTATATACATATTTAGATACGTCATTATCAGAGGAATACGAAAAGGCTATGCTGCAATGCGAGAAACATAGTGAAGTTATTAAAAAATTGAAAAATGAAATAAAAAATAGCTGATTTTTAGTAAGAATCAGATATTTTTTAATTCATTTTTCAATTCTTAGTAAGAATCAGCTATTTTTTAATTCATTTTTCAATTCTTAGTAAGAATCAGCTATTTTTTACTTGGTTGGACTAAACGAAAACGCAATGTCCCATGTCCCTATGATTGGCATTATCAGTGGCAGCAGCAAGATAATTAACGCCTCGTACCAAGCTCATCTGAAAGATCATCAATTTCTGTATGAGAAAAACCACTGCTGCATTTTCGAAACAATCGAGAAAGTGGTTGCGATTGATGGTCGCCTACTGCACAGTTGAAATCGGCGTTTCTACTAGGTTTGTCAGCAATCACCCAGTTTCTTTGAATTGTTGCTGATTGAATACCCAGGCCGCGGTCAGTTAAGAATAATTTTACTGGTCGTTGATTGTTTAAACAAATCAAATCGCATATTTTATGTGATATTGTGCGATTTTTTCAGCCGTTTTCATTAAGTTATTTTAATTTTATGTACTGCTTGGGAATTCATAGAGTTTTCAAGTCAACTAAGAACCATTATTGTTTTGCCATGTCCGTCCGTACCAACATCCGTCTGCCTGTCCGTCCGTGAAGAGCTTAGCTCAGAAATTCTTAGTACTAGAAAGCTGTAATTATTATCATGATGCTGCCACTGACAAGGCCAATTATGGGGACATGCAGTACTGCATTTCATTTTTTAATTTTTTAATAGCGCCACCAGGTGTTTTGCATTGCAGCATAGCCATTCCCAACTAACCATGTCACATGCCATGCCACCCATCTAACTATGTATATACCATCCGGTAGTCTTATGGAACTAGGTTTTGTGTCGTGGGCTCCTATACTATTAGAATGATATATATCATATAGTTATTTAAAGGTATTTTTTTTAACGGTATAGACGTATAGCGTTTTTTCTGTTTAGTTCAGGAGTTCCATGGTTACCTTATAGTTCTATTATTAAATTCTATGAATCTTTTAGCAATAAAGGCCAGCCATATCAGCCCAAGCTCAGATGTCTACCTTCCAATTTCAACATCAGATCTTAGAAAACATCTAGCATCTGTTGGTTCCGGGCTCCTTTGAAGAATAGACCAACTGCCGTTCTGCCAGGCAGGTCGTAAAAGGCGACCGATTGGCTATGCGAGTCACTACCATCATGGCTACTAGGTGGTAGAGTACTGCATTGTCTCGCCCGGGTATATAATATATAAACCGGGTAATAGCGTCAGTGCTTGTCGCTGTCGTGTTCCGGTTTGGAGGGTAAGGTAGCCGATAAACTTATGCATGTGGCATTAGAACTCGCCACAAGATAGCAACGCATCATTAACATCTTTGGTGTCTATAGGCGATAGTATTGACTCTTTCCATCAAGAGACCCATCTGCTTGTTTGCTATCTTATGATATAAAAAAACCTAAAAGTTTATCAAAATAAACCGAATTAGCCCAAACTTCATGCGTTTAACCGGTTTAGCTTTGGACTTCTCATGGACTTTTTTAGCTCTATCATTAATCACTGGAAGCCCTCTGGCTCTAAATTCCTTAAAAGAATGAATCATATTAGCTTAAAATATATGGCGTTACTCAATTGTAATTCAAAGTTATAATGATCTCCTTCCTGCTTCATCATAAGACCCTGGAAGTCAATTACCAGCAGAGTATTTGTCAAAACAGTGCAAATGAATCCAAACCTGGATAGGTTTATCTTGTTTAGTTTAGAAATTCCTATAGCCACCTTCCAGTTCCATCATCCTGAAATTCATGCCGCACCAAAGTTTAGTCAAAACCAAGCAAATCAGTTTACACTTGATAAGTTTATCTAGATTAGCTTAGGAGTTCTATAGATTTCTTCCAGCTCTAACATCAGGCTCTGGAAGTTATCCCGCTCAAAAGTTTTAAAATAACGCATCAAACGACTTCAATTTATTCTCCATTTTATTCTTAAGTTCCCATGATCTCCTTCCAGAAACTTATAGCATCCCTCGTTTTTGCGTTGAGGGTTAATAAACTGCTATTCTGCCAAGCAGGTTGTAAAAGAGGAATGATTGGCTATCGCATCAATGCGTGTCAGTATCATTGTGACTAGTTGGTGAGTTTCGCAACGTCTCGTTCGGGTATTTGATTCTACCGTTTTGCCATATCACGACCCCACCCTAAGCCGAGGTTCGGTCTCACAGGAGACACCCTTAGGGCGGAGGGCGTACAGCCCTACACCTTTAAATTCTGGCTGAGCACTCTGCTCGCCCCCGCGACCGGTGAAACTGTAACAGCCCATAAGGCTAACAGCAATTGAGACATTCCAAAAAAAAAAAAAAAACGTTTTGCCTTTTCACTGTCGTAATACAGTTCGGAAGGTAAAATAGCCAATAGACATTGTTGCATTGCAATCCTGCCACACGGATAGCGCCGCACCGTTAACATCTCTGGTATATACAGGCAATGGATTACTCTTTCTATCAGGAGACCCATCTGCTTGTTTGCTATATTATGATAAAAAAATGTAATTTATACTTTCCATCGTCGGCACTTGGTGAAACTGCATCTTATTGATTTTGTCAAACACTTGTACTATTTCACAAATATTTGTGAAATAGTACAAGTGTTTGACAAAATCGATAAAAAATGTTTAAAAAAATTACGTTCTCGTCATGGTTGTAATTCCTTTTTTTGTGGGAAATGTAAGAGTTTTATGACTTTTTCTTATTTTCATGTCAAGCAATGTAAAGGGAGATGGCGTGAGTTTTTTAATTTTTCGGTAGACCGTCCCTTATACACTGTATTATCATGTACTAGCGACCTGCCCGCGGTTTCACCCGTGTAGCTTTTGTTCCTGTAAAAATATCGGAAAGGTTTATATACTTAAACCTTCCTCAAGAATCAATCTATCTATTAAAAAAACCGCATCAAAATCCGTTGCGTAGTTTTAAAGATTTAAGCATACATAGGGACATAGGGACAGACAGAGAAAGCAACTTTCTTTTATACTATGTAATGATTCCAAATGAATGTAGTATGTGCAATGTATATTTTTATATATTTAATAGCTGTTGCCAGTGACTTCGTTCGTGCGGACTTCGTTTACTCCGCACAGCTCCTCCCCCGTATGTGATAGCGTGATAATATCTAGCCTATATGTTGGTCCGACCTGTTAGTAATATTCATGCAAAATTTGAAGTAAATCCATGCAGTACTTTTTAAGTTTACCACGGACATACATACAGACAAACAGATAAAAATTCTAAAAACTATATTTTTGGCTTCGATATCGATTGTAGTATTCTTTCCCCAAGTATTCTTTTTAAAAAATATTCAATGTACAGTTTTGACTTTCCTACGATTTTATTATATGTATAGATTGTATTTCTAATACATTTTATTAAAAATATAAAGTTTCTGCAATCTAATTCAGCAATGTATATTTTAACTATGCTAGTTTTATACTCCACCGTTCGCGTAATTATCTTAAAAAGGGTACTAAGTTTTTGCTTTACATATTAACAAAAGCATCATGTCGCTCAGTTCAGATTCAATCAATAAGTTATGTAAAAATATAGGATTTAGAGGGAACTGAAAATCTAAAAGTATCTGATTCATGAATCGCCGGTTTGTGGGTGACTATCCCCATACTGTTTGAACACATAAGTTGCACAAATTAAAAATAAATATCCTGAAACAGCTTTGGTTCTCACAAACAGATTTCCGTTTAGAAAGGACGTAATAACTAATAAGTAATTCAAGGTGGCTGAGTGGACAGACTCCGCCTCATCGCGATTTATTCATATTGGACCGGTCTATCTAAAATCCTGTTATGTGAGAATTTAGCTAAATTTATGATTGCAATTTTTGTTATTGTTACTACACCCACGAGCAAAAATATGTGTTAGAACTATAAAACGCCTCAACCTTGGTTCTGCAACGTCTCGCACGGGTTTGATACTACTTGTAACCTTTTGTTGCTACAACAGCATCCAATGCTTATTATTATCGGTTTGAATGACTAAGGCGTGGTGGATAAGGCAGCCAATGAACTACATATGTAGCTTTTTCGTCTCATTATTGGAAATTCACGGTTAACATCTGTAGGGCTACTCTTGAAAACCGATTTCAATTTTAAATGAATATTTAATGAACTTTGAAGTATTTCGTACTCTGGACAACTATATTCAATTATTGGATTCGGCGACAGCGCCACACGGATTTCGAAATTTTTTGGAACTACTCATTATTGCTTTTATTCGTTATTTTGTTTAAAACGGTACTTAATATTTCCACTTGTAACACTAGCTTGACGTGTAACGATTACATCTATTTCCAATAATTAGGTCATTACTATACTGAATCAATGTGGGCAATATTGGTTTCAAGAGTACCGTTTTTTGACGATATTTGAAACTTATTATTTTTATCAATATTGGTATAAATTTATATTGTTTTCAAGAGTAGGCTAGCTGTTATGTCTATGAAATTTGAAAAAATGTGTCATCACGCTCGGTTCCCTTGCGAATTAGGCAGAGTAAACCGAACGTTTATAGACTTTCCAGTTACCGCGATTTACTGGTTATATTTTTACTGGCGAGTTACTGGTTTGTCGGTAAGCAAGATAAGTAGTGATCCTCATCGCCGCATTTACCGACATGTTAACGATTATCGACTGTTTCTAACGACAACCGGGACTGACAGCCTTACGTGCCTGTCTGAGACACGGGAGTGGTAATAAACCACTCGGGCAGACTCTGAGCTGCTACTGAGATTTTAGATTTTCGAAAAAGCCTCAATAACACTTTTGCCCAACCCAGGGAATGAACCCGGAACATCACGATGTGAGTTGAATAGGCTACCCCTAGACCACGAGGTAGTGGGCAGTTTAATTTTGTACTTTAAATTCTAATAGAAATGCACTGGACTCTAACAGAACTTAGAAATCAGTGTACAAATGTCTTAAATAACAGATTTGTTTAAAAAAAAATTCATTTTAAAGACTTTACTTAAACATGAAAATTATACGTTATATTTTATTCAATTACAAAATACTTTTAAAAAAGGCCGTATTTTAAACATCAAATAGCTCAACTTTCTTTTTATAATAATACTAGCGACCTGCCCGCGGTTTCACCCGCGTAGCTTTTGTTCCCGTGGGAATATCAGAAAGGTTTATATACTAAAACCTTCCTCAAAAATCAATCTATCTATTGAAAAAACCGCATCGAAGTCCGTTGCGTAGTTTTAAAGATATATATAGAAAGCGACTTTGTTTTATACTATGTAGTGATTAGTATGGGAGCATTCATTGAGTATATTTTTTTTAAAATATTAGTTTGGGAAATGGGAATACACGTACATAGAGTGTAATTTTTCTTTCATAATATTAGTATAAGGGTACATGAAGGGATTTTTTTTAAATATTAATTTAGTAGTAGGTATATATGAAGCTGGGAATATATATTTTGCCGCAATAGCGTCAATTCTTGTCATTGTCAAGTTCCAGTTTAGAGCGTAAGGTAGCCGGTAGACTTATGCACGCGGCATTTTCATCTTGCCACGAAGATAGCAGCGCATCATTAGTATCTTTGGTGTCTATAAGTGAATGTTTCTGAGAGCTATTTGTTTGTTTGCTATTTAATCATAGCAATGTAAAAATAACACTAACCGCTACACCGTGTAGGCCGCTATATTATCAAAACTATTTATAAATCCCGCGGGAACTACTCACTTTCTGGTGTAAATAGTAGTTTATGTACTATTCCGGGTTATTATTATTTACCTGTGGGCCAAATTTCATCTAAATCGGTAAAATAAAGTAATTTTTGTATGATTGAGTAGTATTGAGCATCTAAAGATCCATTCGGATTTATAATGTTAATATAAAAGCACATATTTTTTGCTCCCTAGTGTAGTGTAACGACCTGTGAATTGTGATCAATAGCGACAACTGTTTTGAAGAAACCGTTTACAGAAAAAACTAATATATTATTTTAAAAGAATCTTATGGGTTTACTATAAAAAAATGGAATACTTTATGTAAGTGATTTTTGTAATATATTTTTATTCTAATTTGACCATGGTTTAGATCACTAATGGATAAGATAAGACTAACGATATAAGTAATTTAATAAATAATCAAATTTTGTCGATATACTATTGGTTCTCGCGACTTTGTTCGCGAGACCCATATACATTACTTCCTTCTACACCGTCAGGCAAAGCAGTAGCTTCATGATACTCAGTGATAATGTAGCTTTGTATTGGTGGAATAATTAATTAGCATACTAGCTTACGCCCGCTAACTTTAGTAGGCGTAAATTTATTGACGATAAAAAAATATTTGGCCTATTATTTGCGTAATAAAACTAATAATATTATGTAATATTGTTATTTTCTTAATAGTCTAAGATCCCACTATAGAAAGATCTTCACCGAGCTGTTTAGTGGATGAAAAGTAATTTATATCCAGTAAAACATGTCAATAAATACACTGCAACTAAAAAATTGCAGTCCAGAATATGATTAGTTAACATTTTTTTAAACATTTCATTGGTTTGGTTAATATACAAATTCCATACCAATCGAAAGTTGAAGCCCATTAGAATATGCAAATGTTAACTTGACTATTTTTTTCCTCTGACATCTCCTGCCTATCCTATATATAGATCCTATCTTATAGTATCTATTTATATGTTTATACCTGTCTACTCTACTCAAGAGTTATGACGGGAAAAAATAGTCAACCTAACGTTTGCATATTCTATAGGTTTCAGACTTTCACGATTGTTATGGAATTGTCCATTAACCAAACCAGAAAAATTATAAAAAAAACTGAACTGAAATTTTTCAGTTAAACCATTTGCAATATATTTATTGACATATTAAAAAAGTATCTTCACGCCCGTATTCCCGAAGGGGTAAGCAAAGGTACAACAAGTGCAACCACGATTAGCCCAAGATACTTGGTCCCACAAATGTGATAGGTGGCAAGCCTATGGCCAACCGGGCACTTTCCAATCCCGGGCAACTTTGTGTTTCTCAGAAAACTGAAAAAACACTGTTTTTTATGTGCCCGACCCGGGAATCGAACCCGGGACCTCATGTGGTTAACGCCAACGGACATATTTTATTGGATATTAACAACATTACGTGGATTTCTCAGTTTTTATTCAAGTACAATAATTATTATAAGCAAAGTATGAATATTTTTTTAAATTTTATGGCGTAATATTATTAAGTACTAGCGACCTGCCCGCGGTTTCACCCGCGCAGCTTTTGTTCCTGTGGGAATATCGGAAAGGTTTATACACTTAAACCTTCCTCAAGAATCAATCTATCTATTAAAAAAAACCGCATCAAAATCCGTTGCGTAGTTTTAAAGATTTAAGGCGAGGTATTTCGACGCGCGTCAATTCTATAGAAAATGGGTGGCGCGGTATGTTCTAAAACCGCTGGGAAACGTGTTAATTTTCGTATAAATAAATATAGGACATCAGCTGAAAACTAAAATTTAGCACATTCCTTTTTGTATTTACAACTTAATATCACCATATAATAATCATGTGGAAGATTATAAATATTATTAACAAATTATTTGTTTTAGAGATTTTTTTAGCCTGTTTTCGGAATTTTATGTGATCGAGTAAAGTACATTCTATCATATAATGAGTTAGCACATTCTTTAGATAATATCTTCAGGTATATCGCGTAATTTTTATAAAATTGTTATTTAACAATCAATACAAAAAAAACGTGATTAAACATATCAGTTTTTTCCCGTTTGTCGCGATGCCTCGCCTTAAGCATACATAGGGACATAAGGACATAGGGACAGACAGAGAAAGCGACTTTGTTTTATACTATGTAATGATGATGATGTATATATAAGAAAGGCTCCACGAAGCGAAAAATTTTTACGATATTTATATAAAAAAAATTTTTCATTTACATTTAAGATGAAAGTACGAGATGTAATGTTTGTTAACAATCGTTTAACTTGTTGAAAAATTAATTTTAAATAAAATTTCCAACGGAAATAAATTATTTATAATGTTCAAAATGTATCATAATTTTTTCAAATTTAAAAAAGAATATTCAATACCTTAAATAAATTGATTTTATGTGTCGTGCTCGCTTTTGAGGCCGTGCGCGCAACCTAAAAATGTCGTGCGGAGACCCATTTTCAGCGTTAAATTAAAATTATAAATAATGGAGAAAGAGTTCCGGAATCTATGAGCTTTTTCTTGGAAATTTCCTCCTTTTTCTGAATCTTTTTTGAAATCTCTTAAATATTTAATAGTTTATGAAATATTGGCAAAAAACGAAATGCCCTTTTTTCATCTTTAACTGTTTAAAACTTTTGCAATTTTTATGTGCTTTAGCATTTTTTTAGCGTCATTCCGGATCCAGTGAGCTATCGCACATTATTTTAAGAGCAGTATCTCTATTTTAGACCATTTCAACTTGTCGAGCAGACTATATGGACTTATACCGTATCTATGTACCGTACATATTATAGCAAATTTTTAACTTCCCGCTACGTATGTAGATAAGGAATTTACTGATTTTACCCCGATTTTCAAAAATCGACTTTTCACCAGATGTTCACGTTTTGAGGTTTTTCTAGAAATCTTTTCCGACTAAGATGACGTCAGTATGTCTGTATGTATGTATGTGTGTGTATGTACGTATGTAAACATCTCATAATTTTTGAACGGCTGGACCGATCAAAACGCTGTTGATGGCATTCGATTGGATTCCGCCCAACTTAGACTTCCTGAAAATTTGAACCGATTCGTTTCAGGAGATTTTGAGAAATTTTGAAAAAACACCAAAAAAAATTTTAGTAAAACAGTATTTTTTAATATAACTTCCAGATTTATGTACCGATTGAGTAAAAAAAACTAATCAGCTCTATTCCTCAAAAAACTACATCTAATACATAAATTGCATCAAAATTGGTTCATCCGTTTGGGAGTAATCGTTGACGAAAAATTTTGAAAAAAGTGTTTTTTCGACATAGCTTCGAAATTTTTCAACCAATAATTTATTTGGTATTCTACGATATTTTAGTATCAAAAAAACTACGTCAAATGCCGTTTCAAAAATCAAAATCAAATCTAATTCTCAAAACTTATAGCTATTCAAATGTTATAATTACGTTGTTTTAGCAAGCTTACTTTTTTTAAAATAATTTTAAAGTTAATTCACCGATTGACTTAAAAATCTTATCAGCTTTTCTCCTTTAAAAACTGCCTCAAATACCGTTAATTTAATCAAAATCGGCCAATTTGTTTGAGATTTATCAATGAAGAAATTTAAAAATAAAATATTTTTTGACATTGCATCGAAATTTTTCAACCTATTAATTATTTAGCTAAAGCAATATATATATATATATATATATATATATATATATATATATATATATATATATATATATATATAAGCAAAATAATTATAATATAAGCAAAAATTGAGTTGAATACCATCATCGTTTTCGTAATATACAGCTTTTCAAAAATTAATATACTGTCATTTTTAACAAAACAGATGTTTGACTGAAATCTATGCTTATATTTTTCACTCTTTTGAGCTTAAAATACCTTAATTTAGTGGGAAGTTTCAGAGATGGCCTGCAGGGTCAACCGTTTACACATCTTTTTTTTTTTTACAATTTTTGTCTGTCTGTCTGTTTGTTCCGACTAATATCTGAAACGGCTGGATCAATTTTAACGAGACTTTCACTGAACAAAGTTGCTACTTATGACATCAGCTATGTAACTTTGGTTACTTTTATTTTAGATTTTTTTTCTACGTGGACGAAGTTGCGGGCACAGCTAGTATTAAATAAAAATAAAAACTAAATGTTATTTAAAAGCAGCCAATGAAAAAAAAAAATTCCTTCGAGCCGGATTTGAACCAGCGACCTATGGATGACAATTGATATTTATACCTCTACAGTCCACCGCTCTACCAACTGAGCTATCGAAGGTTGTTAAGGTAATCTGAAATTATGAGTAGGTTTCAACGAACATTTATATAATAGAAATATAATTTAAACTTTGACTATTTTTGCAATTTACGCACTAAAATAAACTACGGGCTTTTAATTTAAAATAATAATAAACATGTAAGATTTATAATTAATCAACTTTATCACATCTATATATTTCGGATTTTTATTTTATCTGATATGTTGCGATTTTGTTTATTTCGTTAAAATAATAGATAAAGAAAGACTCTTTTTAAAAAAGAATGAGTTCATTTTGAAATTTTAATTTAACAGATTTGTTAAATTTTGTTAAATAAAAAAATTCTTACTCAAGAAGATAAAAAATAGTCGCCCCCGGGTGGGCTCGAACCACCAACCTTTCGGTTAACAGCCGAACGCGCTAGCCGATTGCGCCACGGAGGCAGACGGCTAAGGTTTCGAAATTACTGATGAGATCTATTGCATAATACATATCTATAAAATTGGCCTACCTTATAAATAATATAATAAATTTAAATAAAATAGATGAAAACCCGGCTTCGCTCGGAAGTCTCATAATACGCAATCTTATATTAACTCAAATAGTAGACATTAAAAAGAAGCAACACTCTAGTGAAGTCTTTCAACTATTACGTTGGTTTAATAAAGACAACACTAGTGTTGCAATTTTTTTATTTCTATTCTTTTGTGAACGAGAGAAAATAAGTTTCACGATAACTGTGCTCTGTACTTCAATACTTTAATAAATGCTCACGCCATCTACACCACATATTTCTAACCTTTTTAAGAAATATTATGGCCGATTTGTCTGTCAGCACCGTTAAAATCTTTAATCACTATTTTAACAAAATACTCTATAATCCGAATTTTGCGGATATATATTGTCGACTCAAAATTATTATTTTTTTACGCTTTATAATATAGGTAAGGTTTCGATTGAGTCTACCGTAACCCTTGACGAAATCTTTATATATATAATAAAATCGTAGGAAAGTCATGTATGTCCGGGCCCCGGGGTAAACTCAAAAAGTACTGCATGGATTTACTTCAAATTTTGCATGAATATTCCTACAGGTCAGGTCAACATATAGGCTACATATTATCACGCTATCACCTACGGGGGAGGAGCTGTGCGGAGTAAACGAAGCCCGCGCGGACGAAGTCGCGGGCAACAGCTAGTTATTAATATAGGCTATGTTAGTTAAAATAATGACTCGCGAATCGTGTGATATAAAAATGTTTTATATCTTAAAATATTCTGTTCTAAAACTTGCTTTAAGCGCGCGTATTCGATTTGCAACGAAAACTTCAAGTTTTTAAGTTTTTTCAAGAGCAATATCGTAATCGTAATAATGTGAGCAGATTATCCAAAGGATATTACAGTTTTTGCAAGATTAAAGTATTGATTATTCGATTTATCGCAGGTTCATAATTTGATCGGCAGAAGATTGCGCGCGAGGTTTCATAATGTTTTTAAAATAATTCTTCTAAATAAATGAGTTTATATAACGGACTAAAAAAAATCAGTATATTAAAGTAAAGTATTATTCAATTTGAAGTTTTCGTTAGGAAACGAAAAAAAAAATATTGATTGTCTTAAAAATACAAAAAATAAATACATAAAAGAAAATAAATAGAATAGAAGAAAAAAAAAGAATTTAAAGATTTTTTACTACCAATTACTGAATTTTTTTACACACCCAAAACCAACCGTTTAACTCTTTGACAAGAGAAAGATAGTTTCCTTCATCTAAGAGAATTTTACAGTGAAATTTCTGCAAAAAATATATTTTGAAAGCTGTCGCTAGTGAAATTTAAAATTACATTGTATGAGTCATGTACAATGTGTAATAAACGATAATAAAACGTAGTTATAATCTACTGAGTTTTATTTACGACCAAAGACCGGGTTTTTTAACAAAAATCAGGATTTTTTAACACTTCCAACCAGCTTTTGGATTAGGGCGGCATAATTCTGGAAGCGGAAAATTAAAAATTAAAAGTTTAATATCAATAATCATGATCTTAATCACCTCTGTGGTGGCACATATGAGGTCCCGGGTTTTCCTTTTTGATTCCCAGGTCGGGCAATTCAAATAAGGTGTTTTATCGGTTTTCTGATAAAAACAACGTTGCCCGAATTTATATATGTGGCTGGTTGGCGAAAGGCTTTCAACCTATCACATTGTGGGCCTAAGTATCTTCGACTAATCGTCGGTGCACTGATTGTACCTCTGCCTACTTCTTCGGGGATACGGGCGTGAAAATACTCTTTTTTATCAATAATCACTTTCCATAAAGAAATTAAAAGCGTCATATCAGTCGGGACCTAGGGCATCATCAAGCGTAAATCTACCTACCTGCGTAACCTGCGTAATCTGCAAATGACTTCCTGACACAGACAACCATCGCCTAAAATCCTCAAAGATAAGGTACACCTTTGAGGATCTTAGGCGATGGTGGTACCCTTATTTTAGAAAGTACCACTAGAATCACAAGTTTTGTTTCTCAAAGTATAATATAGATGACGGTGTTCGAATATTCGATTAATAAATCACGTTGATAAGTTTTCTTGTAAATTGTATATAAGTATGAATATTTTAATGTAGTTTAAAGTATGTGATAAAATTTCGTAAAAAAGTCCATCGAAGTACGTAAAATATCCACGTGATCGACAAAATTAATTCTAATGAAGCAGAATCGTACATGTGGCGCCATCTGTATTTCTAATAAGAAATCATTTTATTTGTACCCATTTGAGATAAGCCTCTATTTAAATATATTACAAGATACCACAGCAAGATACAAAGTACACTACTCTGTGACCTTATCCCCCAAAACCGGAACATGACAGTGACAAGTATCGACCCACGCTATTACGAACAAACCCGGGCGTGACGTTGCAGAACTTTACTGCCTAGTAGTCATGGTGGTTGTGAATGTAGGTATAGCCAATACAAATATTCCTACCGCAATAATGTCAATGCTTTGTCGTGTTCCAATTCGGTAGGTAAAGTAGTTAGTAAAGTTATACAAGTGGCATTATCTACCCGCTACACGGATAGCAACGCTTTGTTAACATTTTTGGTATCTATAGGATTTGGATTTCTTATTCCGTCGGGAGTACAATCTGCTTACGATCTTCTGATAAAAAAGTAATATCTAGTAAGCTATAATTTACCGGATTATTATGAGGCGTTGACTTCACGCAAACAGTCGCACACGCTGCACATTCATGTTTTGATAAGCCCAATCAGTGAAATCTTGAACACGCAGTTATAAATTACATATACCTATTATACGCACACACTATGTTGATTGTTGGGCTAAATTATCGTCCGAAGATCCATTTATGAATTATAATAAACAAATTACGTGACACGTACATTAGGTATTTTTTGCTATTTATTCAAAAATTTAAAAAAATATTTTTAGTTCACTTATAATTTTTTACTTATGTATATGTATTTTGCATGTATTCGTAAGTCCTCGGTAGTATAGTGGTAAGTATCCCCGCCTGTCACGCGGGAGACCGGGGTTCGATTCCCCGCCGGGGAGGCTCTTTTTTTAGCAAATTTATTTTTGTATTTTTGTTCTTAATTCATTAAACACATATTATTACTACTTATTGACAACTATATTCCGTGAATATAGCACTGAATGGCAAATACAGAACTGAAAATTTTCTTACAATGATCTTTAAATATATAATTATTAATTCTATTATAACTTGTCACTAAGCTAGCAGATTGTTCTAAGTAAAATATTTATTTTTCATTCTCATTTCATTCAGTTTTTGGTCAGAATCCGAATTGATTATTTAATATTGTAGTACCTAAAGAGTATATATATAGACCTACATATTGCCATTTTGTATGAATTGGCATACAGTCATAATTAAGTTTATTCCATCTAGCGTTTGCAAGTAGCACTACGATATAAAGGCCCTATCTAAATAATAACGGCCAGTGGATGGCTAAATCGAAGTATCAAGTAACGTATGAACTGGTAAACGAAATAGGGTCGTATTGGAGTTGGACTAATAGTTTTATTATTATTATACATTTGTTATACCTATGTGCTTATATGTACATGATACCTACTACATATATCTAGATTCCAGATTTTACATTCTTTCATACAAACCATGGTCCATGATTATAACAAATTTTTCATTTTTACAGACAAAAATTTATACAGACAGCACGACAGATAAAAACAAATCCAATGTTTTTGTTTTAAACTTACCTACTAGCCAAGGAAGTTACATTCTACCCGGAATGTTCACACGCGCTTCAAATCGTTCCGAAGAGTACCACGACATGGGTGCCGGGTGGAGTGTGTCCCTTTCTACTAAATAAAGCGCCAATCGCCATATATAAGTCCGGCCATGCGTAGTTTGCAAATTACTACTAAGGATTTCTACTAATTTGAGTAACAGTTTATGCATTGCATAAGTAATTACGTAATAATTAAAATAAGCACATTTTAGAACTCACTGTGTTAATTACCATACATTTTATGCTAATGTATTTATCGACGTGTACGAATAAAAGGGCTTTAACGATTACCGAATACATAAAAATCTACCATCAGATAGTTTTATTTACGCTGGCAATTGCAAGGGACAGCATCCACTCTTGTCGTTGTCTTGCTCAGAACGTTTTCCCCTGTGTTAAGTAAGAAACAAATGTCAACTTTATGAGTAACAACATAAAGTACTTTTTTATTTTTCAAATATTGCTTCGTAATAATTCCAGTTATCGTATATAAGTTCCTTATTACTAGCTAAACCGCCTTACAACAGATTTAAAATCGTTAAATGTTTGACAGTTAATTGACAGCTAAATAAAAGCTTCGATTTATAAAAGGAAAATAATAACGTTGATTTTATTACTTCCTCGCATTTTTCCATTTTATCTCCATAAAACCTTTCTCGGACTTCAACGAATATTTCAAAAAATAAATTAGCTGAATTGGTTTAGCCTCCAGCCACATGAGTAAATAAGGGGAACTCTTTGCTCCAGCTGTTCTTGAGTTCTGTGCACAAATACCTATATACCTAGGTATGTATATAAAAGTGTTCCACTTAACAACACATTTAGCAATTCATTTTTACCGAAATAGATTAATTAATTAGGTACCTACCTCCTTATTATATCTATCTAAATTTGCGTATTATTATTATTTTAAATTAAAAATAAATAGAACTTACTTTATGAAGTCGTAAGCTGTATGGTATCTACGCTAATTTAAACTCCGTCATCCGTGAAACTACAATCTTGAATCAGATCTTCAACATATAAATAAATAAATAAATAAATTTAAATTAATTACTTACTCTATTGGAAAAAGTTGTTCGCCGAGAAGTTTATAGATTTTTGTACGATTTTCAAGACCTGAAAGATTAATTTGACATTACAAAAATGTCACGAAATCATTTATTCTATCGAATACTCTTCGTCAAATAACTTCTAATTCATTAATTAACTAAAGGAACTTTTAGAAAACATAAAAAAATACTTATAATAAAGTAGTATTTATAAAAGATGTTTAAATCATATTCTTTTACCACTCTGACATATTTTCTGCTAGTATAAGGCATGTTTTTGCTGTTTAAAATTAATGTTCAATTTAAAATTCTTACCAAGGGTGGACGAGGGTCTAAACCTCCAATAGCAGGCCACAAAGATGAGCTGCACAAACGTGTAATTCAAAGGAAAACCCACGGATAGAGTTTACAAAATAAAACATCAGGTACCTACTAGGAGATAAGTACTTGAGATTTTTTACATATTTTATTAAAAGTGATAATAAATAATGGTTGCTATTACATCATAGGTAATAGATTTAGGAGTTATATTTTTACGTTTTGTTTCATCATGTAATTTTTTTGTAACATCATGGATTATACGTAAGTTGAAGTAGGGGGAGACAACAGTGATTTGTATGAAATGCATTATAATAATAATAATAATAATAAGTAGGGATGGGCCGAAATTCGTTTTACATTCGGTTTAACCGAATTTCGGCAGCTTGAACCGAACTTCGACATTCGGCCGAAATTCGGTTTAAATGCCGAACATTCGGCACTAGAAAAAAGTATCTTCTTGCACTATTTTGCTTGAAATCTACGCTAATGAGCTATAAAGAGGAAAGATTTGTATTCTATATTTTTATATATTGTATCATCTAAACTCAAAAACTACTAAAGCGATTTGAAAAAATCTTTCACCATTAGAAAGATATTAAAGTCATTCCCGAGTCACATAGGCTATACTATACTTTCGAAAAAAATCCGTAAAACAGTTGACCTAGCAGGCCATCCCTGAAACATCCCGCTAAATAAAAAAACATAAAAACAAAAATGAAAAAACTTCAGCATAGATTTTTGAGTTCGAAGAGTTCAAAAAAAATGTAAAACGAGTGACCCGGCAGCTCATTCCTGAAACTTTCCGCTAGATCTTTATCTATATCTTAGCATATCACAGATTTTTTCAGATTTAAAAAATCTTAAATTTGTTACAAATATTCGTTAGTACATAGAAGTCGTAAATGACAGTAATTTCAAAATTTTTGAAATGCTATATATTTTAAAAACGATGATTGATTTTTGTCTTTCGAATGGCATTTAACGCAATTTTTGACCTATAAAATGTTTTCATAGCTACATAATCTACAAACTCAGAAATGTCGAAGCAATATAAATTATTTTTTTTTAATTTTCGATATTACTAAATACCAGATAAATCGACCAATTTTGATGCAATTTGCTTATTTGACACAATTTATAGAAAGCAAAGCTGATTAGACTTTTAAGTCAATCGGTATATTAGTCTGAAAGTCATTTTAAAAATGCTAAGTTTGCTGTAAACAACAAAATATTAATTTATGAAAAACCGTAACTTTTGAAAAGTTGATTTAATTTTGATTTTTGAAACTGTATTTGAAAAAATTTCGAATTTATGTCGAAAAAACATTTTTCCAAATTTTTTCGTCAACAATAACTTCCGAACGGATTAATCGATCATGATAAAATTTATGAATTAGACGCAGTTTTTAAAAAAAAGAGCTGATAAAATCGATACATTAATCTTGAAGTTATATTAAAAAAATAGGTTTCGTCAATTTTTTTGCGATTTTTTCAAAATTTCTCAAAATATTCTAGTCCGAATTGGTTAAAATTGTTGGGAAGTCTAAGTTGAGCAGAATCTAATTCAATGCCATTAACTGCGTTTCGATCGGTCAAGCCGTTCAAAAGTTATAAAATGTTTACATACACACATACATACAACCACACACTCTCTCTCTCTCACACACATGCCTACATACAGACACACTGACGTCATCGCGAAAATAGTCAGAAAATGTTCCATACTTAGCGGGAAGATAAAAATCAAAAGTTTGATATAGATGAATATGCATATATTCTAAAACATGATGATTTAGATCTTTTTAATCGCTTTCAACGTAATTTTTACCTTTAAGTGGTTTTATTAGCTCCAAAATCGGTAGGTTAAAAAATATCGAAGAAAAGGTAAAAAAATAGGTAAGTCAGTTGACGCCGCAGGCTATCCTTGAAACTTCCCGCTAAATTGAAGTATTTTAGGCTCAAAGGAACAAAAACCATACCTAAGCATTTTTATTCAAGGTTCAAAATTCTGACTTTTGTTATAAATGACAGCAATTTCATTTTTAAAAAGCTGTATATTTTGAAAACGATGATCGATTTTCATCCTTCAAATGGCATGCAACGAAATTTTTGAGCTCTTAAATGTTTTTGAGCTATATAGGCTAAAATATGTTGAAGTAATATCAAAATTTGTTATCAAAAATTGTCGTTATAATAAATCCTAATAAAACGATTTTCAGCCAATTGACGGTATTTGACGCTATTTATAAAGAGAAAAGTTGATTAGATTTTTTAAGTGAATCGATGTATAAGCCTAAGAGTTATTTTAAAAATATTAAGTAAGTTGTATGTAATCAGCAAAATTTTATTATTCAAAAGTTATACCTTTTGAAAACTTGATTCGATTTTGATTCTTGAAACTACATTTGACGTAATTGTTTAGAGTACGACAATATTGTAGAAGGTTTGACCTTCAAACAAGTTTTGGTCAAAAAGTCTCTTATTTTATATAAATATATTTTATATAAATAAAACACTTTTTCCTAAATTTTCGTCAACGATAACTCCCAAACGGATAAACCGGTTTTGATATAATTTACAATATTTGACGCAGATTTTTAGAAAGAAATGCTGGTTAGATTTTTAAATCAAGCAGTGTATTAGCCGGAAAGTTATCTTAAAAATATTAAGAAGTTTTCTGTAAACAACAAAATATTAATATTAAAAAAGTTGTAACTTTTGAAAATTCGATTCCATTTCGTTTCTTGAAACTAAATTTGACGTAGTTTTTTAAGCACTTAACTATTGTGGAAGGTCAAAAACAATTTAGTAGTATAGAGGTTAGAGCTCCACAATGATTTTTTTATATACTGTGTAATAAATAAATAAATAAATAAATAAAAAAAAAATTAGTTAGACAAATTACCAAGTTATATCAAAAAACAATTTTCTGAAGTTTTTCGTCAACGATAGCTCTTGAGCGGAAAAACCGATTTTGATGCAGTTAATGCATTGAACGCAGTTTTTGTAGGAATAGAGCTGATTAGACTCTGTACCTAATCTATACATTTATGTACTTAGATTATACAAAGTTATTTATTTATGTACAAAGTTATTTATTTATGTATGTTATTTATGTACAAAGTTATGAGATGTTTACATATACACATACACATATATACAGGCATGCTGACCTCATTGTGAAAATAGTCGGAAAAGATTTCTAGGACCTCAAAACGTGGAGATCTGGTGAAACTCGATTTTCAAAAAACGGGGCAAAATCAGTAACTTCCTTATCTATATACCTACGTAGCAGAAAGTTAAAAATAAAAATCCATGCCTAAATTGAAACAATGTAACTCAATGTATCAAAATTTTCCTGTTACGTCACTAATTCAAGTGCGTTGCGAAACCCATTAACGATATCCTATATATCCATACTAAAATTAAAAATGAGAAAGTGTATCTGTTTGTTTGTCCGTCTTTCACGGCAAAACAGAGCGACGAATTGACGTGATTTTTTAAGTGGAGATAGTTGAAGGGATGGAGTGACATAGGTTACATTTTTCTCTTACTTTACGCGAGCGAAGCCGCGGACAATATAATAGCTAGTAGTAAATAGTAAACTAAATTTTAAGCAAATTCGTAAAAGTCACGACGTGCTTTTAAGAAAGCGCCCCAAAATTAAACCGAAGTTTGGCCGAAATTCGGCCGAATTTCTTATTTGCACCGAATGTTCGGCCGAAGTTCGAATTCGGTTCAAACCACATTCGGCCCATCACTAATAATAAGTATACAGGATGGGGACATTAAGCAGTTGGTGACTGAACGTTTCTTTGGCCGCTCGACAAAAGTTCTAAAAAGTTTTTGTCCGGTGGTAATAGGGTGCGTGCATTCAACAGCTGGGTGATGCCCCTGCTTGTATACACCTTTGGCATATTAAAGTGGACTCAAACCGAGTTGGACGCCCTGAACTGTAAAGTCCGTAAACTACTGACAGCGTATCGCATGCACCATCCACGTTACACGAGTACATCCCACGAAAATATGGAGGTCGTGGCTTTCTTAATGCCAAAAACTGCATAATCGTGAGGTGTATAATCTTAGGGAATACTTCCTCCATGTTGAATGTGAAATGCATCGGGATGTCGTTGCGGTAGATTATGGTCTGACACCGCTCTCCTTAGCTAACGAGAACTGGCACAAACCGGTGGTACTCAGCACTCAGGACCGCTTGAACGTATGGAAAAGCAAAGAGTTGCATGGACGGTTCTATCGGGTTCTATATGGGCCTGATATTGATTTACCGGCGTCCACTGCCTGGCTACGATTTGGTAACCTCTTTGGGGAGACTGAAGGTTTTGCCTGTGCAATTGCCGATGAAGTTAAGACGAATAATTACCGGAAATACATCATGAAGGATGGCACGGTCGATATATGTAGGGCGTGTCACCGTCCTGGTGAGTCCATCAGGCATATTATTTCCGGTTGTTCTCATCTTGCCAATGGAGAGTATTTACACAGACACAATCCTGGCTGATTGTTCATCAATAACTTGCTCTTCGATATGGTCTTGTAAGTTTTGAAGTGCCGTATTATAAGTATGCACCGGAGTCAGTTCTAGAAAATGGCCGTGCTAAGCTCTATTGGGATCGATCTATCATCACAGATAGGACTTTTATCACAAATAGGCCTGATATCATGTTGGTAGATCGAATGGAGCGCCGGGCATTTATTGTTGATATCACAATCCCGCATGACGATAACCTCGTGAAAGCAGAAAAAGAAAAACTATCTAAGTATTTGGACTTAGCTCACGAGATTACCGACATGTGGGGTGTGGAGTCAACAATAATCGTTCCGATAGTCGTTTCTGTAAACGGTCTTGTAGCGAAGAGTCTCGACCAACATCTACATAGGCTCTCCCTACAATTCTGGATCAAGGGCCAGATACAGAAGGCGGCAGTGTTAGGAACGGCACGTATTGTGAAGAGGTTTCTTTCTCTGTCGCCCTGATCACCGATGGCTTAGCTGCAAGGTTCCCATCGGCGGAAAAGCTATTTTTATATATTTATTTTTATAATATTGTGATTTTTTTTGATAATGTTATAATTATAAATGTATGTAAAATAAGAAAAAAATGTAAATAAATGATAATAATAAATAATAAATAAATATCTCTGGACAATTTTACACGAACTGATCTAACCCCAAAGTAAGCAAATAATTTGTTTGTGTTATGGGTGTTAGTCAACGATATTAATACATAGAAATACATATGTAAATAGTCAAATATATTTAATAAAACTATGTAACGCGGATTTGCAACTTTTCCCATGCAATAATTCAATACATATATTATTTAATCATTGATATCCATTATGTATATAGTCAACAGTGCATGTTGAAATACAATTAAGAAAAAAAATAAGTTTCCTTGTTTTCATTGTCTGTTGGAAACACCGTCTTGTAGGTTAAAAAGGAGAACGACCTTTTTGAGATGTCTGTTAAAAATACTTATGTTAGGGAAAACAAGTGCTTTTTTTTCAGTTTCCTGAAAAAAACAAAGTTGCTTACAAAAGCAATAGGCTTGCCACTAATCACATTTGTGGGACCAAGTAGGTATCTTCAGCTAATCGTGAGTGCACTTGTTGTACCTCTGCCTACCCCTTCGGGGATACGGGCGTGAAGATACTATTAGTTAGGTATATGGTATTATTTAGCATTGATTATAAATAATGCATTATTGTATTCAATTTTAATATTATTTTGCATTGTCCTTTTTCTACAAAAAAAGTTGCGCTGGTCAAAGTAACTAAATAAATAATCAGATAGTCTGATCTTTAAATTATCTATCATAAAGAAAACTTAACAAGAGTAAGCATTACCAGAAACGCTAATGCTAGGTTGATGCACCCAAAAAGCAAAGATTATAATAAATCAGTTAAATTAAAGTTCTGCCTCAAATCAATGTCGTAGATTATCTTTTGACGTCTCATGTTGATTTTTTAATATAAACACTTGTACTATTTCACAAATGTTTATATTAAAAATCAATATAATGCAGTTTCACCAAGTACCGACGATTTAAAGTATAAATTATATCAAGACGTCTTATGTTACGATTTTTGGTTAGAATTCGAATAAATAAAAATGTAGGTAAACAAAACGGTGTTCTGAATAAGCAGATTAAGATAAAACTGGTATCAAACAACGGTACATTCAACTTTGGAGCAAAACAACCACAGTTTTACCATGTGTGAGTGTTACTGGAAATACTATTCAGCCTATGATAATTTTTAAAGGAAAATTTTCGTGTATTGTTAGGCTTAGTGAAAATGGCTGCATTTGTATCCCTAGAATATTTTTTGGCTAGACCTGTCGTACTTTTCATAGTTTTGCACACATTTCTCCAGAAGTTTTAAAACTTGCAAGCAAAAAAGACATATACATTGTTAGGTACATATCCTCCGCACCTGACACATTTGTTCGGCCTCTTGATGTACCTAGTCGTTTTCAGCTAAGTGGAAGAAACCTTTTGGACAGATTTAGAAAAGAAAATCCTGGAGAAAAGCCAACTAGATATGATTTTTTTAAAGTTTTCTAAGGAATATGAAGAAATTATAGATAAAAGGTAACTGATAAATAAATCATTTGCAAAAGCAGGAGATTACCTATAAATTATGATGCAATGTCGGACCATGAACATGCACCTTCTTTGGTTACTTGTGACCTCATCAAAGATACCAGAGTACGCAGTAAAGATGCCAATTTACCCACAAACATAATACTACTAAACGCAGATGATAAAAAAACCACAAGAAAATCATCAGACACGGCCAGAAAACTAATCACAGTATCACAGAATTTAGCAAAGTCAGAGCCAGGCTGTTCAAACGATTCAAAGCACAGCCTACCTGTTCAAGATGTGTTGAAAATTCCAAAAGCAAAGCAAAAGAAAGCAGACAGAAAGTTTCAAATTAAAAAAGTAAAAAACGGACAAGTTTATGCACTGAGTCCTCAATCAAAGCCTATTAGGACCACTCCAACCAAGACATTACAAAAAAGTATAGATTTAAACACCTGTGGTAAAGAAACGTTCAAACTAGATTAACAGTTAGTGTCATAAAACAAGGTATAACATATGAAAAGTAATTTAAAAAAATAAACTGCAGACTTCAAATATTGGTAGACATGGGTATATGTAAAAAATGACAAAAACTGTCTTTGATAAAACTTGGACTGTTTCTTATGTTGAAATATACCTGATTAAAACAAAAACGACTTCTAGTTACAGATAAATTCGTGGACAAACATACAAAGACATAAATATACAAACATACATATACTTACGAAATTTAGTACACATGCTTGGACGCGTAAATAGATCATCATATTCAATCAATCAATCAATCGATCAATCAAATCTTTATTGCAGAAAATAGGGTTAGTTACATGTGCTCTTATATGATGTTAGTAGTTCCTCCTATTTTGCCGTATGAAGAGCATGCAATTAAATTTTTTATTTGTGGCAAAATTAACATTTTTTATATTGCTGAAATATTATAGAAAAATAATTATTGTTAACAAAATTAAAATAAAAAATTAGCATGTCATGAAAAATAATTATTATCAACAAAATTAATAGTAATAATAAATAATAAAATATTTGGATTATTATTAATGAATAATAATTCAAATATTTCCAAATTCTAACAATATTACATACATGTCAAACTGATAACCTCTATTTTTTCGTCGGTTGCAAATCAATTTTAACACCAATTTCATAAACGGAAATTATTTGCCATTTGATTTTAATGGGCAAGCCACACCTCATTATAATAGGGTTCGGAGTGCTCAAGCTGTTGTAAGTATAACCTTGGGCGCCACCTTCACCTTTCAGTGCCGCATCAAACTGGGTTACAAGTCGGATTATAACGGGACTTACCAAAAGACAGACACAGACAAGAGACATACATATAAAAGAGTTTAAAAATGGTACAACTAATATTATGTAATTAGTATGGACAAAGAGTTTAAAAATGGCAGAACTAATTATGTTATTAGTATGGACAAAGAGTTTAAAAATGGCAGAACTAATTATGTTATTAGTATGGATAAAGAGTTTAAAAATGGCACGTATTTAAACGAAAAGGATCCAATCCACAATATGGTTAAAAATGAGTTAAGTGCACCAAACTGATGCTAAACATCAATACAATTGGCCAGTAAAAAACATCTAAGCAAAAATAGCTCGCTATTACCACATTACTATTACTTTATTCAACGTCAGAACTAGTCCCCATGTATGGCACGTTAAAAAATTAAAAAATATCCAACTTCAAACTTCAATATTTCTAAACTGATTTTGTGTGGATTGGATCCTTTTTGTGTAACTACGTCCAATTATGTTAACTTTAGATCCCCTTTTAAGACAATTGGGCAAACGGTGGAGTATAAAATTTGGCACAGTTAATGTTTATAGGACTGCAAAAACTTAATATTTTTAAATAAAAAGGATCATAAATATATATTAAATTAAAAAAAATAAACATTACACACACTACGTTAATGTTACATGTACACGGTTACTATTTTCTTTACAGTTGTCAGTTGTCAAACTGACAGGTGTAAAGTTGTCAAACTTAAAAGAGTTTTTATTGTAGAGTTTATGATCGAATTTCGTCCACTGGCGATCGCTAGTAATAATAAATACCGCTGGACAAATTAAACGAAGTGATCTAACCCCCAAAGTAAACAAATTATTATATAATATCTGGTTGGCCGAGCTTTGCTCGGTTTTTCACACCTTGATAAATCGATTCCTAGAGAATAAATAATTTTTTTTCCTGTACATGGTTGACAGGGCTTTGCTCGGTTTTTCACATACCCATATCTTGGGAACCGAACTTTTCTTGGATCTGGAACTTTGATAAATCGATTCCTTGACCCGAAAAACCCCTAATTTGTGACTTTCATGAAAATCGTTGGAGCCGATTCCGAGATTCCGATTATAAATATACAAGAATTGCTCGTTTAAAGGTATTAGATTAGATTAAAGCTATACTTAATTCCCAAAATCAATTACTTACAGAAATACGTAAACGGCAATTATTTTCTATGTGATTTTAATGGGCAAGCCTCGCCTCATTTTAATGGACTTTGGAGTTCGCCTGCCACGGCTACCTTAAGCGCCACCTTTAACTTTCAGCACCACATAAAACTTGATCACTACATGTCAGGTTATAATGGGACACACAAACGGACAGACACAGACAACAGACAGACAGACCGACAGAGAAAAAGTTTGATAAATGCCACAAATGGTGATGATTGATTGGTAATGTCATTAAACAAAGCATTTTTTGTATGATAAGAAAGCAAACAAGCAGATAACTCTCTTGATGGAAAGTGACAACCATTGCCTATAGACACAAAATATGTCAATAGTGCGTAGCTATCCTTGTGGCGGCGACTTAATGCCACATATATAACTCATAAGTTTACCGACTACCTTACATTCCAAACCGGAACACAATAGTGACAAGTTTTTACGCTACTGCGGCAGGAATAGGAAAGGCGTGGTACCAGAACCAGACTCGCAGAGACCACGCACGCACTATACCACCTGGCATAAAATAATATCAAAAATTTAAAAAAAAAACCGGCCAACTGCGAGTCAGACTCACGCACGAAGGGTTCCGTACCGCCATCTACAAAAAACGGCAAAAAATTACGTTTGTTGTATAGGGACCCCTTAAGATTTTATTTTCTTATTTTTAGTATTTTTTGTTACAGCGGCATCGGGAATATATAATTTGTGAAAATATCAGCTTTTTAGCTATGACGGTTTATGAGATACATACTGGTGACAGACAGACAGATGAACAGACAGACTGCGGAGGCTTAATTTTACCTTTTATGTATGTAACCCTAAAAAATAATTTACAGACACTATAGATTTATATAATGGTATAGAAAAGCTCTCCTTATGTTCAATAAATAAAAATAATTTATAGTATCTTCAAGCGCATATCCCCGAAGAGGAAGGCAAACATTGATATAAAAGAGAAAGATACGTTACGTTCTTATATCGCATTCACTAGGCTCGGCAGAATACATGTACACCGACACTTACACACATCTGTTATCACAATCATAAACATGGAAACAAAGATAGAGATAGGGCGAATACACTCGTACGGGCGAAATAGTATTAGCCACCGCGCGCGACGTCGCCATGGTTAAGGATAAACAAAAACAGAGATAGGGCGGATACACTCGTACGAGCGAAATGGCACTAGCCACCAACCGCCTCATCGCCATGGTTACCGATAAACAAGGAAAATCTTATTTTTAACAAATGTAATGTTTTTGCTGTGTAACGAATGGAAAGTAATCCCATGTGTCTTATTTTTTTCCCTTGATTGATTATAACACTGGTTAAATACACAAGAAAGCATTTTGAAGCGTGTTTAATGGTAAAAACAATCGGAAAGTAGAAGCGTTCGGTGTTACGATGTCCCGTGCGTGACTGAGTGGCATACTCCAATAACTGTGTGACCGGACCTAGTTTTGTAGGACCAGGCGCTGTGACTAGGTAACATATCTTCCTCTTTTTATATCAATGAAGGCAAAGGCGTATCCAGTGTACCCGCAATTAGCCGTAGATACTTATACTAGTCACACAATGGAATAGGTGGCAATCCTATCGCCAACCGGGCATTTATCTACTCCCGGCCCACATTATTTTTATTAGAAAACTCAAAAAACACATTTTTGATTTGCCCGACCCTGAAATCAAACCCGGGACCTCATATGTTCAACACAGACACCGGACCACTAGAACACAGAGGCGACAATTACTTTTAAAAGTATGTAATTTAAAAAAAATAAACCGATTTCTAACAGGTATTACAAATGGGTTTAATTTTTTTTAAATTACAATTTAAAATTACTGTCAACTATACCCTATCTCAAAAACGACTGAACCGATTTTGATGAAACTTCGACTGTTCCCTGAGTTGGAATATACCTGATATAAATAAAAAAGAATTATCTCGATATGGCTTTTAGTTCTCGAGAAATTCGTGGACAAAAAAAAACATACAAACGTACATACACTTACGAAATTTAGCACAGATGCTTGGTTGGACGCATTAAACAGCAAAAACCTAAAAACCTAAATCATACACAAATACTTTTCAATTTCAAAAATATTTCATACACGCATGTTAAACCGATTCCTCGTTGAACCCTGAACGTGAGAAACTTCGAAAATTTTTAACGCAAATTTCAAAAAACGAGAATTATTTGTCATGTGATTTTAATGGGTAAACCACACCTCATTGTAATAGGGTTCGGAGTTCACCTGCCGCGGTAACCTTAAGCGCCACCTTCACCTTTTGGCGCCGCACCAAACTGGGCCACTACATGTCCCATTCACTTCCCTGATTTGATACAAGCTAGAGTATATGGTATTAGAGTACGCACCACAGACCTAATAATTACTAATAGTCACACGATTAGAAAGGAAACGTGTCGCGTCGCCGCGCTTATGAGCAAACGCTCCTATTACTGTGAAAAATTTCATACATTTGTAAGTTATCTTATATTGTGAAAAAATAGAAATAAACCATGTTGTACTGTTTTATCGTACCGAATGAGATGACAATTACCCTTGAAGAGATTTTATTTTATCGATAAGTAGTTAGTATAATACTGTATTTCTGTGTGTAATTTTTAGCTTCACTAACAAACTAGGAAATTGTCTTGAAATGCGTATTCATTCAATGCGTGGTACGACTTTAATATTAACACAGCACGACATTACGATTTAATTCTACTACTCGGTCCTTATATCAATAAAACGACTCGTTTTAGTCACAAGTAGTAACATCTTTTTACAGGGCGTGAATTAATTATAGAACGACTCGTTATTATTAAATTGGTTGCTAGTAATTACTGTTACGAAAAACAGATCGTTGACTATGGGAACCCGGCATAAATGTCAAATTAAATTGATTGCTAATGGTTACTGCTACGAATGATGGATCGTTGATTATAGGAACCGTATCACGTAACTAGCGATTGACTCTTTCCATCAGGTGACCCATCTGCTTGTGTGCTATCTTATGATATATAAAAAAAATTAGCGTATAGGGAGTGGCAGGATCACATTTTTGTAAAAAAAAAAAGTTGGTTTGACATTCTCAAAATTCTCTAAATTTTCTTTTATTATAGAGTAAATGATGTAAGAATAACGAAAAAAATATAATCGGATAATTTCCACAAACCGAAGTTATTGAAATGTTGTTTTTTTTTGTTTTGGAAAGATTTTCCTTCATATTTTAAGATGTTTAAACAATTTTTGTTAGTGCATGCCAAGATTCGCGTTGCCTTAGCACTCTACAGCGACATATACTCTTGTATATTACAAGTTATTTTGAATAACTGGCAATGTTACTTAAGTCATGAATGAACGGTTAGCAAATTTTAGATTGATCGAGAAATTATTATTTTCAATGACACTGAGATTTAGTTTATTTGTCGCAATTGATAAAAAATACGTAACGAACATGGATATAATGGATACGCCGTTCGAAGCAATTCCTAAGTTTTTCAGCGTACCTTGCATTCCAATACAGAGTTATATTACACACCAATGAAATAAAATCATTTCAAGGGTAATTTTTAAACGTTGTCATCTCACTCGGTACGATAAAATAGGACAGTATGGTTTATTTATATTTTATCACAATATAATGTATCTATAAATGTTGGACAATTTTGCCAGCTATAGGAGCGTTTGCTCATATTCGCGGCAACACGTTTCCTTCCTAATGTCGTGTCTATTAGTATTCATGTGGTCTGTGGTATCAAGAGCCTCAAGTGAGAATCATTTTAAATGAGATTTAACCAAAATAAAATACTCGTATGTAGACGTATATATATATATATATATATATATATATATATATATATATATATATATATATATATATATATATATATACACGACATTAGGAAGGAAACGTGTTGCCGCGAATATGAGCAAACGCTCCTATAGCTGGCAAAATTGTCCAACATTTATAGATACATTATATATATATATATATATATATATATATATATATATATATATATATATATATATATATATATATATATATATATATATATATATATATATATATATATATATATATATATTATGCATAAATTAAGTGTCACGTTGTTTGTCCGCTATGGATTACTAAACTACTGAACTGATTTCAATGAAATTTTACAGATATCTACTGTTTAGCCCAACTTAAAAGATAGGATAGTTTTTATTTCAATTAACCCCCTTTCCCCCATTCCCTGCCCTCAAGTACCTCACCAAACTATTCAATACAAGTAATTTGTATGGCAAGACAACATTTGCCGGGTCAGGTGGTATTAGAATACCATAGATATCGAGGTATATACTAAAAGTAGAATACATAGGTTTCTGTAAATATGCCACGTGTATAAGTTTTTCGGTTGCCTTATAGTCCCTATAGTGTCATGGATTAACGTTGTTGTGACGAGAATAGGTACCGTAGTGTACCACTCACCAATCCCAGGCCATTTGTTACGGTACTCAACACTAGTAATGATACGACTAAATTAACCGGTGGGCTAGGGCTGCGCTGTGCCGCGCTCTCGGCTGCATGGGTACCACCATCTTGCTTATTTCTCCCGTGAAACAACTTTGCTGTGTTTTGGAAAGAAGGGCAAGACAAGCAGTGTAATTACTGGAACCGAGACTTAACACCTAATGTCTCAGGATAGGCAACTCATAAATGAGTTACCTGGGCTATTTCTAGGTAAACTAGTTTCTGTTCATGGGCGACGCGGACCTCGACCACTTACCATCAGAGTGCTAAGTGTGAGTTTTTCTTTTCGCATTCAATCGTGAGCGCGTTTGGAGTTTACTAGGAATTTGTATGTGATTTGTACAGCGCCACCTAGTGGTAAACGTGAGAAACCAGTTTACCACTAGGTGGCGCTGTACAAATCACATACAAATTCCTAGTAAACTCGAAACGCGCTCACGATCGAATGCGAAAAGAAAAACTCACACTTAGCACTCAGGTGGCACGTATACCAGTTTGCCTATCCAAGTAACATAAAAAAACTTTACCCGCCTTTTCAGAGGTGCCTGGTAGAAAGGCTCTGGTCTGCTCTAGATGGAACTAATATGTCCTACAGAAATATGCTTCATTTATCATTTTACAATAGTGAGAACTACTGCGTGCCGTTATTGAAGTGAACAATGGGCACGGACAACGTCTGGTGGTTCCCATGGGCAATAATAGGAATAGTTTAGCAATCTATTGTTGGGCAATTTGACACAATACTAATATCGTTTTGTTACTGCATGTTGTACAATAAGGAGGATATTTATATGAATAAGTGGTATCACTTTCTACACAAGTTTCTAATTCGTCACATTTATGTCACAATTTTTTTCTACAAAACTTCAGAAATATTGCCCGGTAAAAGTGTTAATAGTTCCATCAAGACCAATATTAAAAAAAAAAAAATTAAAAACCCCTACACTTTTTTAGTTTTGGACGATAGAGTTCTACAATCTCTCAGCTATATACATGTATGAATGTAAAGAAAACCCTGTCCGATCCGAAAGAGATATATAGGTAGGTCAATAGCATTTTAAAAAAATATTAATTTTTTTAAATATAAAAAAATATCCTATTTTAAAGTGTCTCATTTTAGTACTAAACTTGAGCAACTTCTCCTTAAATGAAGCAAATATTTTAGATTGAAAAAAATTATCATGTAATGCACACTATATGTACCTATATAGTGTGCATTTAGTCCAGTAAAAAGTTTAATGAAACGATGATCTGACCAGTTTTGGCGCAATCAGTAAAATGTGTTCATTAATATTTAAATAATGATATTATGAAAGAAATTTTGATTTAAATTTAGGGGAAAGGCATGAAAAAAATAAAAAATGGTTGAAAATGCCTTTTTTTAATTAACTAGGAAGTAGAAAAAAAAGTTTCAAGTAAAAGTTATATAGAAAAAAAATCTACACAAAAAAGTTCCTCTTCATTTTTTTGTTATTTGCTTTAGCTTAGCAACAAAAAATAAAAATTAAATTTGTAGTAAAATATGAAAAAATATATAAATATGGGAAAACATATTATGTAGTAGTGTTAGTACATATTTATGTGATGCGCGCGCTGCATGGTACAGGGCCGTAATAATTCTGGTAAGTATTTATAATTAATTACAAAGCAAATTTAATTTTTATTTTTTGTAGCTAAACTAAACCAGATAACAAAAAAATGAAGAGGATTTTTTTTTTACAACTTTTACTTGGAACTTTTTTTTCTATATCCTACCGTTATTAAGTTATTCAAAAAAAGGCATTTTTCAACCCTTTTTTTATTTTTTTCATCCCTTTCCCCACGTACGAACGAACGCTACCGGGAGACTGACTTTCGGAGCGAGCGCTGTCCGCGAATGAAATAATAAGGTTTTTATTGATTTAATGGCACACTATAATGATTTTGTAAAATGTTGAACTTAAATTTTATAAAACAATAAATTGTCTGTAATAAAGTGAAAAAATCACCAAAATCGTTTCAGTAGTTTAGAAGTTATAAGAAAATTCTTGCGTAAAAATAAGAGAGATATTCGATTTTTCAAAAATAACAATGAAATTTGAAAAAAAGAACTTAAAATTTAAAGTTAATTATATTTTACGTACAATGTATATTTTTTTTGAAACGATTGGATTAACGGTTTAGGAGAAGTAGGCTTTCAAAGAGAAGTATATTTCGTAGTTTGGCGTATGTTATCGCCTTAAACTTTTTACTGAACTAATTGCAATGCCACACTATATGCAATGCCACTTTTCGTTGTAATTTTATAACTCAAGAACGGGCTCACCTATCCAAACCAAATGTTTAGACTTTGTTCGGACTATTTAGTAGATGGTTTATGTGAAGTTTGCACAAAAATCGGTAGAGCGGTTCTTCATTTATCACATTTTTTGTAACAAATGAATTCGATAAATGGCGATACGTAGCGAAGCACGTAACGGGACGCTAGTATATAGTATATACGTGTGTGTATGTGTGTATATATATATATATATATATATATATATATATTTGGAATTGGGCTGTTGTTGGACTGTTTGTATAAAGAAGGTATGTGGTGAAGACCGTAATGTATGTTCGAAATTTTTGTTAATTTATCAAACTTGGTATTTAGACTAGTGATTTAAAAATATTTTTCGAAAAATATTATATTGAATATTTCATATTCTATACATTTCCAAAATCGAATCATTCGAAAAACTTTTCCAAAATATACAGCTTTTCAAAAATCAATATACCTCTACAGTCTAGTGCTCCAGTGTCGATGTTGACCACACGAGGTCCCGGGTACGATTCCTGGGTCGGGTAATTCAAAAATGTTTTTTTTTTAATCTTCTGATAAAAACGTTGCCCGGAGTTGGAATTTGGAAAGTGTCCGGTTAACGACAGGCCACCTATCACATTGTGGGTACCAAGTATCTTCGGCTATTCGTGGGTGCACTTGTTATACCACTGCCTAACTCTACGGGGATACGGGCGTGAAGATACTTTTAATATACTGTCATTTTTAACTAACTAGATGTTTGAACTGAAACAAATCTATGCTTAGCATTTACTCCATTGAGCTTAAAATGCCTCAATTTACTGGAAAGTTTCTGTGTTGGCCTGCAGGGTCAATCATTTACACATTTTTTGATTATTTTAATAAAATTAGTTTCAGAGTTATTCTGAACATAAAAGGAGAAGGGGATTTTTGGGCCCAAATGTAAAGGGTTGAAGTATGGTTCAAAAAAATTATACTATTTTTCTATTTCAAAGTTCAAAATATGAGCTTAATCCGCTTTCTGAGAAAAAAGAAATCACGAAAATAAGTTTGTGGTACTATAATTGTATAATCGACAAAATTATAATCGATTTATGTAAATAATTTTAATCGAAATATAAGCTCGTAAGTATATGTAAAAGTGTATTTTTGATTTATATTTAGTATAATCAACAATAAGTAACATTATTATTTTACAAACCATTTATAATATAAAAAGAAAAAATATAATCGATACAATTTATATAATCGATTGATCACGTTACTTCAAACGTAATACGATTTAGTGTCTGTGGATTTAATAAAGTTAAAATTGACAATTACAACTGACATCATTGACGGCTCGCAAGAGTCGCACTCGCAAGTCGCGGACTTCACTCTTCGCTATTTTACGTACCTACCTACAGAGAGACATCCTTTAATTTGTGTTTTCCAAAAATCTGTGTTTTAGTATTGTGTCAATTAATAAACATGAAGCATAGTTGCCTGTATTACAAGTATCAGTTGCTTATATAATAGTAAACGGTTACAGTGAGTTAAATTATACCATAGTACCGTAACCTTACTTCTAGTGAATATCTTATATCTCTGTTCTCAGATTGCTAAAATCTGTAAAATTTTCAGTATTTATATAACGTTAAACTAGCTATTAATTAACATAATATTCAACTTATTACAAGGGGGCCCAAGTTTGTATGCAACAGTATCAGTCTCCTTTTTATCTATATCTTACATATATAAAAATCTTGTGTTTAGTCAGACATGATCTTTATATATTTACAAACTTAATATAATATATATAAAATTATATAAGTTGTTTTAATTTAATATTCAGGACACCTACCTACTTAGAATTCACAACGTATAGATGAATAAAAGAATTACGGTACAATGGCTTCCCATATCAGGTGTCTTCTAAGTTATCCAAACATCTGTTACAAGACCGTAGAGCGTATAACCACATAACTTAGTGAAACGTTTCTATGATTTCATAGAAACATATTTAGTACCTACTTGCTTGAACATTAAATTTATACACAGAAATATGTTTTTACCTGAGGCATGAACGCTGTGTGAGGTACTTTTAAGTAGTACGTTCGCTGCGTTACGTATGTTCTCAGTAAAATTGCAATAACTGACTTCCAAACTCCTATCTCTAGAACCCAGGATCAGATGTTTACCAAATGAAAAGCAAGGTATATTTCTCATTCGGTCCTATTCCTCAAACATAAGAAAATAATAATTATCCAAACTGGTTCTTAAGGAGTTTAGACGGCCCTGATTACGCGATCGATGGGGTTCTGGTTCAATCCCTAACAGGGACAAACATTTGTTCGATGTACAAACATCTATATGTTTGTACCTCTGGGTTTGGGTGTTTATTATATATAGAGCTTGTTATAAAATTGCTTGTCATAGCTTCAAGGTGAGCTTACTTCTGATAAAGGAACCCGTAAAAATAAAAAAATGTTTTTTTAAACCTTCAAAAAAGGGGAAAATATGAATTGTAATTTACTTACATGCCGTCGTAGCGCTAGGGGTGCACATCTTGCGATATCTGTAACCTATCTCATCCCGATAATTCCATCGTAACCTACAATTCGCTATTTCCACACAAACGCTAGAGTCGCCACCGACGACAACTCGACCCACTGTTTGAGCCCGCCAACACTTGAGACTCCGGTCAAGATCCATTAACAAGCCAAAATCCTGATGCCACTTACACTTCCACTAATCGTCAAGATACTGCCCTAAAGCCCCGTTTTCACTTTGATTAGTACGAGTGTGAGTGTTTAATGCAGGTGCTTAGTATTAAGCCAAAAATACGTGAAGATAGCCGTGGATCAGTGCGAGTGATTCGTAATCAGCGTAGTAAAAGTGAATAGATGCTGATTACTTATTACTCGCACTGATCAACGGCTATCTTCACGTATTTATGGCTTAATACTAAGCACCTGCATTAAACACTCACACTCGCACTAATCAAAGTGGAAACGGGGCTTAAGCCGAGGTTGGGTTTCACAGATCAGTAGCAGGTCGGAGTTTGGCGGGTGGTGTGTCACCACTTCCGGATCCCGGATGAGCACGTAAAGTCGTCGCTCCTAGTTATCGCTGTAAATAAGATAAGATAAGATTTTTTATTATTTCTTATTTCAAAAGTACAGTACAATAACTTAAATTTCTATTGGACTCCACACTAGACAAGGCCTGGTACCCAAACTTTTTTCCTCATAGACCACATCCAAAATTTTGCTGGTTCCGGTGGATTCCCTGAATCTAAATTTCTACGAAACTCCCAAAACTTAAGACCAAATGTCATGCCAACGTATACCTCCGTCGAGTCTCCTGTGAACTCCTGGGGGCCCACCTGTATCACTTTGAGAATCAGTGCTGTAAATAGTCAATAATCGTTATCGGCTCAATGAAAAGCGGTGATGGGAATCACCACTCATCTCACAAACCGAAAAATCGGTGAATCCTGGTATACTAGAGAGTCTATAGAAGTTCGGTTTGTTCTGCCCACTCTGCAAGGAGACCGGGTTTGATGATATCACAGAATACTGGAGACTAACAATAGTCAATCTACATACAAGTAATATTCGAACAACACACACATAGACACCTCTCACGGACGCGATATCTCGGAATGGTTCGGGACAGTTTGTTCCGCACCAGTCCGAAATATCGCGTCGTGAGAGGTGTCTATGTGTGCTATGCTCGGATATATTACTTGTATGGAACGTTGACTTCAGTGAGTCTCTAGTATTCTGTGACGATATTAGAAAACAAAGTGCATGAGCGTTTCCGAGCTCCTGATAGGGAACCACTTGAGCTGCGCTCTAAAACTAGAAATATAAATGCCGAAATATAAATATAAATGCTGTAAATGTACAATAGCATATTATGTATACATAAATGCCGGTTTCAAAATATCACTGACTGCGCTTATCAAATCCAAGAATTTGCAGAGTGATGTTGCGATAAAAATGATATAAAGCAATCGCCATCCTTCTGTGAAAATTTGTCCGTAATTAATTTTTTATCACTACATAGTATAAAACAATTTTTTTTTATATCATAAGATAGCAAACAAGCAGATGGGTCTCCTGATGGAAAGAATCAACCATCGCCTATAGACACCAAAGATGTTAATGGTGCATTGCTATCTTGTGGCGAGGTCTAATGCCACATGCATAAGTTTACCGGCTACATTACCCTCCAAACCGAAACACGACAGCGACAAGCACTGACGCTATTGCGGCAAGAATAGGTAAGGCGGTGGTACCTGACCCGGGCGAGACAATGCAGAACTTTACCACCTAGTAGCCACGATGGTAGTGACTCGCATAGCCAATCGGTCGACTTTTACGACCTGCCTGGCAGTACGGCAGTTGGTCTATTCTACAAAGGAGCCCGCAACCAACCAACACCAATACTACGTATAAAATGTATATGTATATGTTTGTTTTATACGTAGTATAAAAATGAACCTAAATGCAGCCTATATACAGCTTAACGTGCTACTTGGGTTAAGTCACTTTCCGCTGTCTGTCCCTAAATATGCTTAGATCTTTAAAACTACGCAACGGATTTTTATGCGGTTTTTTCAATAGAGTGATTTAAGAAGGAGGTTTATATGAATAATACCATCCATTATTATAGTAGAGAAGTAATGTTATAAATGTATTTAGCAAAACAACGTTTGCCGGATCAGCTAGTTATATAATATACTAGCGACCTGCTCGCGGTTTCACCCACGTAACTTTTGTTCCCGTGGGAATATCGGAAAGGTTTATATATTAAAACCTTCTTCAAGAATTACTCTATCTATTAAGAAAACTCCACCAAAATCCATTGCGTAGTTTTAAAGATTTAAGCATACATAGGGACATAGGGACAGACAGAGAAAGCGACTTTGTTTTATACTATGTAGTGATTAAGTGTTGGTCCCGGACTCCATTGAAGAATAGGCCAACTGCCGTTTTGCCAGACAGATCGTAAAAAGCGACCGATTTGCAATGGCGAGACACTACCATCGTGGCTACCAGGTGATAGAGTTCTGCATTGTCTCGCCCAGGTCTGGTACCACCGCCTTACCTATTCCTGCCGCAATAGCGTCAGTGCTTGTCACTGTCGTGTTCCGGTTTGGAGAGTAATATCGGTAAACTTATGCATGTGGCATTAGAACTTGCCACAAGATAGTAACGCACCATTAACATCTTTGGTGTCTATAGGCGATGGTTGAATCTTTCCATTAAGAGACCCATCTGCTTGTTTGCGACCTTATGATATATAAAAAAATCTTGACAAGATCTGCTATCGCAGGCCTATAGCATTATTGTTTAGTTTTGAGTAATTCGTTACAATAACATAAACTATAATTTTATGCCAACCCAGTTTTATATGTATTTTTAAGATGGGAACAAAGTAAAAATCTGTAAACTGGTTGACCCTGCAGGCTATCCATCAAACTTCCCATTAAATTGAGGTATTTTAAGCTTAACAGAGTAAAAACTATAAATAAATAAATAAATATTCACGGGACTAATTACACTTACCCCAAAGTAAGCAAATTATTTGCTTGTGTTATGGGTGTTAAGTCAACACCCATGTTAAGTAAATGCATATATAAATACTGGATTTAATTTAATAAACGCCCAAACCCTGAAATACAAACATATAAGTTCATTAAACAAATGCTTGTCTCCGTCGGGGATCGAATCCGGGCACCGTCGATTGTGTAGTCAGGGTCGCTAACCACTTTACCAACGGGGCGGCTTAAGCAATAAACATAGATTTTTCAGTTAAAATCAATTGGCTGAAAATTATATTACCTACATTGATTTTTGTAAAGCTTAATATTTAGGTAACGATGATCGATTTTAATCTTCCAAATGGCATTCAACGTAATTTTGGAACGAAGTTCCTTACGGCAGGCTTGGAGGGGATAGGGATTTTGCTGCGCGACCGAACTGAAAAAAATGTGATAGTAAAACCGTAAGAAAAATGCGTGGAATAAAAGCATTAAATGAGACGTGCGCAGGCGCGACAGTCGCGTACACAAGCGAGTAGTGCCGTTTAGCCGAGGGAAGTTCGTTCCTACCTGGTGTCCCGCGACACCACATCATTTTTTATTATTTAAAATGTTATTAAAGCTACGTAATCGGTAGGTTAAAAAATGTTAAAGTAATCTTAAAAAACATTTTTTCAACAATTTTCCAAAAATTTGTCTAAAAGTAATTTTTAAAATATGAAGTAAGTTTTCTGTTGTTGACAAGTCAAATTTAGCGAAGCCCAGTCGAATGCCATCAACCATGTTTCGATATGAATAGATCGATGGCTTTAGTAATGGGATGTTTACATACAGACTTACACACATACTGAAATCTCGTGAAAATAATTGAAAAATGTTCCTAGGACCTCAAAACGAGGAAATCTAGTGAAATCTGGGCTTTTAAAAATCGGGGCAAAATCAGTAACTTCCTTACCTACATAGCTACCTACGTAGCGGGAAGTTAAAAATATTTTTTAAATCTCAGTAGCAAACAATCTTTAATGCTTTTCTATTTTAAAAGTTTATTGACTTCCATAAAACGGTACATCGCATCTTAAACTGGATCCCATATAATAACATGTTATTTACTACAAATACATACGATACGATATCATAAAAAGGATCTTCACCTCTTAACAAAACAAAGCATTAAATTTATAAAAATATATAAATGTAGCTGGCCCGGCAAACGTTGTTTTTCCAAATTAATTGTATTGAATATTTTGGTGGGGTACATGAGAGGAGGTGGGGTCAATTGGGATAAAAACTATCCCATCTTTTAAGTTGGACAAACAGTAGATATCTACAAAATTGTAATTGGTTCAGTAGTTTTCATCCGGTCCATCCGGTTTCATAGAGTCCATCCGGACAAATAACGTGACATGATATTTTATTGATTCAGGCGTTACTTTGCGGAAATCCATTATTAAAAGGTGAAATTAATTAAATTTGCTATTATCCGCGAACTAGTTCGCGGATAATAGCAAATTTAAATAACGTGACACTTATATAATTATTTTTGTGTTATAGCACTCACCCCGTGCTTGGGAAAACTGGAAATACTTTAAAAACAATAAAGAAAAATATCGACACGCAGGGATTGAACCTGCGACCGTCTCCATAAAGCCGGGACGCTCCCCCACTAGCTCAGTGGAAGAGCGTCCCGGCTTTAGGGAAATGGTCGCAGTTCAATCCCTGCGTGTCGATATTTTTCTTTGTTGATTTTAAAGTTTTTCCACTTTCATAATTAATATCTGATCCTAAGATTAATTATAAAGTTAAATTAATATTAAGTTAAATAAATAATTATTAAGTTAAATAAAAGTTAAATTATTATTATCCTAATTTAGTTTATTTTAAAACATTGAATGTGTTTATCGCATATAATGTTTTATTTTATATCAATACCTGTCTACGAGTCGTTACAAAAATATCTCTTCCCTGACAAAAAACTGCTAAAACCTACATTTACCTTACATTAATTAAAAAATCGATTAATAAACATTTCGAAATATAACTTTAACTTAAAAGTTTAATAAACTCTCGACACATTATTACACTTATCTGTACCTGTATCATTTGCAGAACATAACATACAAAAGCGGATGACCTTCGAAATGGAATCCTGCAGCATCAGATCAAGGTTACCATGTCATTGTAATATAGGTAATTGAAGTAACAGTATACAAAATTTCGTATCGTTCAGGCCTGTGCAAGATGGTTAATTACTAGGGATGGGCCGAAATTCGTTTTACATTCGGTTTAACCGAATTTCGGCAGCTTGAACCGAACTTCGACATTCGGCCGAAATTCGGTTTAAATGCCGAACATTCGGCACTAGAAAAAAGTATCTTCTTGCACTATTTTGCTTGAAATCTACGCTAATGTTATAAAGAGGAAAGATTTGTATTCTATATTTTTATATATTTCATAATCTAAACTCAAAAACTATTAGAAAGATATGAAATCATCCCCGAGTAACATAGGCTATAACTATACTTTCGTAAATAATTCGTAAAACGGTTGACCCAGCAGGCCATCCCTGAAACATCCCGGTAAATAAAAAAACATTAAAACGAAAATGAAAAAACTTCAGCATAGATTTTTGAGTTCGAAGAGTTCAAAAAATATGTAAAACGGTTGACCCGGCAGGTCATCCCTGAAACTTCCCGCTAGATTTTTATCTATATCTTAGCATATCACAGATTTTTTCAGAGTTCAAAAATCTTAAATTTGTTACAAATATTCGTTAGTACATAGAAGTCGTTGTAAATGACAGTAATTTCAAAATTTTTGAAATGCTATATATTTTAGAAACGATGATTGATTTTGGTCTTTCGAATGGCATTCAATGCAATTTTTGACCTCTAAAATTTTTTTATAGCTACGTAATCTAGTCTCAGAAATGTCGAAGCAATATCAAAAAAAAAAAATTTTTCGAATTTTCGATATTACTAAATCTCAAAAAAATCGACCGATTTTGATGCAATTTGCTTATTTGACGCAATTTATAGAAAGAAAAGCTGATTAGACTTTTAAGTCAATCGGTATATTAGTCTGAAAGTCATTTTAAAAATGCTAAGTTTGCTGTAAACAACAAAATATTAATATTTCAAAATATTAATATTTCATATAACTTTTGAAAACTTGATTTAATTTTGATTTTTGAAACTGTATTTGAAAAAAATTCGAATTTATGTCTAAAAACACTTCCAAATTTTTTCGTCAATGATAACTTCCGAGCGGGTTAACCGATCATGATACAATTTATGAATTAGACGCAGTTTTTTAAGAAAAAGGGTTGATAAAATTTTATACTCAATCAATACATTAATTTCAATTAATTAATTAAAAAAATATGTTTCGGCAATTTTTTTTGCGATTTTTTCAAAATTTCTCAAAATATTCTAGTCCGAATTGGATAAAATTTTTCGAAGTCTAAGTTGAGCAGAATCTAATTCAATGCCATTAACCGCGTTTCGATCGGTCAAGCCGTTCAAAAGTTTGAAATGTTTTCATACACACATACATACAACCATACTCTCTTTCATACACACACACACACATACATACAGACATACTGACGTCACGAAACTAGTCAGAAAATGTTCCATACGTAGCGGGAAGTTAAAAATCTAAAGTTTGATATAGATGAAGATGCATATATTTTAAAACATAATGATTTAGATCTTTTTAATTGCATTCAACGTAATTTTTACCTTTAAATGGTTTTATTAGCTCCAAAATCGGTAGGTTAAAAAATGTCGAAAAAAAGCCGCGGTAGTACGTACTACCGAGAGCCGCGGTAGAACGTACTACCGCGGCTCTCGTTGAGTGTAGTAGTGCTTGTGTCTCCTGAAGATGCTTCGGTTGTGAAGTGAAACGTGCGTTGAGTGCGTCAATTGTGTGCTTTTGTGTTTGGTGCTGTCGTGGTATAAAGTGTGGTGTAGTGTGGTGGACGAGGGTGGATAACTGTGCCGCTGGGGCCTTCACTATTTTCAGACCTACGGAAGTTTGTTCCATTTCTTACACCGTTTTTATATGTTTTCCTTTTCAGTAACATCACAAAGGTACACTTAAAGTTCGCGGAAAATTGCAAAATAACTAGTTTTCTTCGTCTTACTAAGTTATGTCAAAAAACACTTTTCTAAAGTTTTTCGTCAACGATAGCTCTTGAGCGGAAAAACCGATTTTGATGCAATTAATGCACTGACCGCAGTTTTTGTAGGAATAGAGCTGATTAGATTCTGTAACTAATCTATACATTTATGTACTTAGATTATACAAAGTTATTTATTTATGTATGTTATTTATGTACAAAGTTATGAGATGTTTATAGATACAGACATGCTGACCTCATTGTGAAAATACTCGGAAAAGATTTCTAGGACCTCAAAACGTGGAGAAAATCACCTACATAGCAGAAAGTTAAAAATAAAAATCCATGCCTAAATTGGAACAATGTAACTCAATGTATCAAAATTTTGCTGTTACGTCATTAATTCACGTGCGTTGCGAAACCCATTAACGATATCCTATATATCTATACTAATATTATAAAGTTGTAGAGTTTGTTTGTTTGTTTGGTTGTACGCGGTAATCTCGAAAACTGCTGAACCGATTTGATTAATTCTTTTTGCGTTGGATAGCCTGTTTATGGAGGAAGATTATAGGCTATATAACATCTTGCTACGACTAGTAAGAGCGGAGTAAACAAAGTCCGCGCGGACGAAGTCGCGGGCAACAGCTAGTCCATACTAAAATTATAAATGGGAAAGTGTATCTGTTTGTTTGTCCGTCTTTCACGGCAAAACGGAGCGACGAATTGACGTGATTTTTTAAGTGGAGATAGTTGAAGGGATGGAGAGTGACATAGGTTACTTTTTTCTCTTACTTTACTTTACTTTTCTCTCTTAGAGTGAAGCCGCGGACAATATAATTGCTAGTAGTAAATAGTAAAATAGGTAAATAGCTAGTATAAAATAATAAAATTTGCTTAAAATTAAGCAAATTCGTAAAAAAGTCACGACGTGTCGCTTTTAAGAAAGCTCCCCAACATTAAACCGAAGTTCGGCCGAAATTCGGCCGAATTTCTTATTTTCACCGAATGTTCGGCCGAAGTTCGAATTCGGTTCAAACCACATTCGGCCCATCACTATTAATTACATTTATCAAGTTGAAAGGAGCTGATGATCTTAAAACAGCTGGAACTATTTTGATAAAACATCTCTAAGAATAACTTCTAGAGTTTTCGAATAAAATCATCGTATTCAAATCTGTTCTCCCGTTTAAAAGAGAGCTACGGTGTGGTTACGGTACCATGTATAGTGTTAAGTCTGTGGGTGCCACAGAGCACAGACTGGCACAATCACAGAAACACACACACACACACACACACACATATAGTGGTCAAGCTAATAACACCGAGGGCGTTGTTAAGCCCCGTTTTCACTTTGATAAGTGCGAGTGCGAGTGTTTAATGCGGGTGCTTAGTATTAAGCAAAAATACGCGAAGACAGCCGTTGATCAGTGCGAGTGATCAGTATTCGGCGTAGTAAAAGTGAATAGAGGTTGATTACTAATAATTCGCAGGGATTAACGGCTTTCTTCACGTATTTTTTGCTTAATACTAAGCACCTGCATTAAACACTCGCACTCGCACTACACAAAGTGAAAACGGGGCTTTAGGCGTTAAGCACAGAATATAGATTATGTGCGTTAAGTGAGTGTATGTCAAGTTAATATCGGCAATCAGCATATCAGTCGAGACGTTATTAGTACTAGTACATAATACTTTATAATTTGTGGCTATTGGCGGCGAAAACGGTTGTGAATGTGGAGGGAAAACCTCCATAGGTTGTGAAGTTCAGAATGGAACAAACATTTTATATATATTATATACTGACCTGACTGACCCGGCAAACGTATATTATATGTATTTACTGTTTGGTCCAACTTAAAAATAGGATAGTTGTTATCTCAAATAACCCTCCCCCTCTCAAGTACCAAGTAATTTGTATAGCAAAACAACATTTGCCGGGTCATCTAGTTTTTTATCTATATATATGTTACTGTAAAAGCTCGAATTGTAGGAAATCCTAAGATTTTCCAGTAAAACCTAAGATTTACCAACTCTCAATGGTAAATGTCCGAACAGTTTTTAAATTCCGAACTTTTCTTCTTAAGAAAATCTTAGTATTTACCACAGATCGGGCTTTTACAGTAACATATACATAAAAATTAATGGCTGTTCGTTAGTCTCGTTAAAACTCGAGAACAGCTGGACCGATTTGGCTAATTTTGGTTTTAAAATATTCATGGAGGTTCAGGTTAGGTTTAAAAGGTGAAAAAAATGTGGAAAAAAAAACGGAAAAATAGACACAAAGTTGGCAGAACAACGTTTTCCTGGTCAGTATTATCTATATAAAAAACTAGATGACCTGGCAAATATACATTAGGATATGTGATTTTGTCGGTCGTTCAAATGCGGATAAACCTTTGTTTGCTATAATACTATACTGCCATCTGGTAATTATTATATGTACTATGGAATATATTATTATTTATAGTAGTCGTCAGATGGCAGTGAAGTACATTGTTTTGTAAATAATTATATTGAAATAGAAGTTTAAGAATTCCCGGATTTTTATGGAGCATTTTCAATAATATTTTGGTTGTTAAAGTACGATTGCGACTAGGCATCTCTGTTTAAAATCTATTATTTAAAAAAGGAAGATTTTTAAAGTTATAGTATTCTGCCATCTAGCGAACATTGTCTGTACTAACAATGAGTAACACGTAACAATTAGTTGTAGGCAAGGAAGTTACATTCTACCCGGAATACTTACCCGCGCTTCAAAATCGTTCCGAAGAGTACCACGACATGAGTGGAGTGTGTCTCTTTCTACCAAATAAAGCGCCAATCGCCATATATAAGTGTGGCCATGCGTAGTTTGCAAATTACTACTAAGTAATCCTACTAATTTGAGAAACAGTTTTTGCATTGCATAAGTAATTACGTAATAATTAAAATAAGCACATTTTAGAACTCACTATGTTAATTACAATACATTTTATGCTAATGTATCTATCGACGTGTACGAATAAAAGCAATTTAACGATTACCGAATACATAAAAATCTACCATCAGATAGTTTTATTTACATTGGCAATTGCAAGAAAGGAACAACATCCACCCATGTCGTTGTCTTGCTCAGAACGTTTTTCCCCTCTGTTATGTAAGGAACAAATGTCAACTTTATTAGAAACGAAATAAAGTACATTTTATTTTTCAAATATTGCTTCGTAGTAATTCCAGTTATCGTATATAAGTTCCTTGGTTGTAGGTGAAAGTATAATCTTGTTTAAATTGTAATAGATGGCAGTTAAATAACGCACTCAAACAAAAACTTTACCACTCTATAAGAGATGGCAGTCATAAATTATGACTCATGGTTTACATACACACAGAGTACTTTGGTAATACACGCCAAATCTCTTCCGGGGAAGGTAGTAGTAGGTAGGGTGCATACGTAGTTATATTTCACAATAACAGAATAATATCAGCTTAATTTCTTACCGGCTATCACATAAACTTTTTTGTTTTTATATTAACGCCATCTGTATAATATTAACGTAATTAATTGCTAAACTTAGTTCTTTAGTAACAAAGTAGATAATATTTGGAGAGTAGCAATTAATAGGTATTTCACGAAAATAAATAAACCATACCTACCTAGGTACATACTTAGGTAAATTAAATAACCTCACATTTGCCCGTATTAGCAAAAAGTACCTTTGCATGCAGAGTTTGTTCCGCCTTTTAGGAATAGGTAATCTGTAAGGTGATAGGTACGTAAAAAGAGAACAATTCGCCAAACTGCATAGGAATAATAGTTGATAGTGTTTTACAATACTCTTTTTAGTATGTACCAAAAACACCGCCATTTATTATCTTTTCTTATCATTTTCATGTTCTGGTTTGTTAACCTTATATTTAAATTTTTATACACAGCATATCTAATGCATTATTAAACGTTTGACGTATATTTAGTCCAAGGTGCGAATCCTGAATTGCGTAAATTGATACTGATTTTTTTATTTTAACTTCGCTGACTTTAATAGCGATGTATCATAAGTGTATAAAGCTATAGTTCCCGGCTATCGCCAAGAAAACCGGGACGTTAAAAAGGTTATTTTAATCATAGATATTTTAAGATACCAAACAAGCACTCTCTTAATGGAATGAGAACCATCACCTACAAATATGAAAGATGTTTATGGTGCGTAGTTATTCGTATGGTAGGTGAGGTATGCCACATGCTACCGGAACACGACCGTGACACTCACTGATGCCATTGCGGCAGGAATAAATAATGCGGTGGTAACGAAGTGAGGTTAGGTGGTAACGAAAAAGGTGAGTCGTTGCGGAACTCTACCACCTAGTAATCACGACGCTAGTGACACGAGTCGTCCACCTGTTGCGCACTACTGGGCAGAATGGCAGATGGTCTATTATTTTCAGCGGTTGGAGCTATCATTCTGTTCACAAGACTGTTGAAATGTGGAGAATCTGAGCATTTATTAGTTTTCGATTCATTCCGTCTACCACGGAAAGGAATCAACGTGGCGATGTTTACACTGATATGCTTAAAGTTTTTCTTGCAATTATCATTTTTTCTAGAATTTTGGACTAGACTTTAAATTATTCTTTTCCAAATAACTCTGTTCAGATTATAATAAAAATTGAAATGTGTTTTTTAAATGAGGTAATACTGCAAGAACCGACATTTCATTTCCTGTGTAGGTATTAAATCTTCACAAAATAAAAATGGTAACTGACGCGAAATGTACACTCCCAAAGAAGAAAAGAATTTTCATATTCGGATCATGAATGACCGAGTTCTGAAGTAACAAACTAAAACAAAAATGTACGGCCGAATTTATAACCTCTTCAATACAATACAATAACTCTTTATTGAGCACCAAAAATAAGTGAGAATGTACAAATTACATGACTATTTCTACGCATATTAGATACACAACGGTCTTATACCACTAAAAAGCGATCTCTTCCAAACAAACTTAAGGAGAGGATAATAATATATTCTACCTCTACCTTTTGGGATGTCGGTTAAAAATGGTTACTTTGTTCTAATACTTCTCAAATATTAGCTTATCGATGTTCAACATAACATTAAAAGTTAAATAAGAAATAATATTAAAATAAACTTCAGTAAATATCAACAGAAACTGATATCTTCAAAACTTAAAAATTATATTTAGTAAGTTACGTAAATATAGAATTTGAATATAATCAAAAATAAATCAAAACACCAAAGTAACAAGATAGGGAAAGCCCGGATACTACGCAGTTACAGTCGGGATCTGACGTAACCCCAAGGAAATATTCTCGCAATTTTCTGCCATTTTTCAGTGATTCCTGGCGCCTTTTCCTTGCCATCTGATTGGTGGATAATTCGTGACGTCTTCGCGCCCACGCGTTTACTGTGACGCAAGCCGATCGATGCCGTTTCATTCGCTGAAGGAAGCTTCGAAATTTAAAATCGTAGGCGTCCTCGTGCGTAGTCAATTTACTGTAATGGCTGGATAATCTGTGATATTTACATAGCAATACGTAAAAAAATAGAGTTAAATTATCGATTTTAGAACATACACAGTAGTAATAAGCGCCAATTGTTGTTTTCTGTGTGAAAACTCTTATTCCATAATATTGTTGTTTTGGATATTTTACGGTTAGTCTTTGTGACGCCGACTTTGGGAATTGTTATGATTTATTCAATAAAGCGTGGGCGTAAAATGTAATGGTTTATTTTTATCCGACTGTCTAAACAGTAGAGTACTTCGTTTGTACATTTACCTACTTTTCAATTTAATTTTTTTTAGAATTTAGACAGTCTAACAAATTTATTTCCTACATACAATCACGGATTAAACTGGATACGCCTTTCAAGGTAATTTCTTAGGATATTAATGTCTTGCATTTACACAGGAAAAATACAAAGTTATAATACTTACCGATGAAATAAAATCACTGCAGAGGTATTCTTAAGCCTTAGTTTTTTATTCGATACGATAAATTAGCACAATATGACATTATCTATTTTTTACGATATAATATATCTACAAGCGTTTGACATTTACATATACATGTGCTCATATGAGCGGCTACGCATTTTAAGTCGAACACCGTGTCTATTAATATTTGTGTGATCTGTGACAAGTAGTGAACAAGTAGAAGATGGATAAAAAGTCTATTTTTCCGTTTATCACCAAAAGAAGATTTTAATAATTGAATTTAAAAAACTGACGAAAATATAAAAAACTACTAAACCGATTCTGATGAAACTTAATACAAAAAGCATGATCTCGATATGGCTTTTAGTTCCAGAGAACTTGTTGAAAAAACATGTAAACATACAAACATACATACACTTACAAAATTTAGTATACATGCTTGGACTCCGAACCAGATCATCATACTCAAATATTATGCAATTCTAACAATATTTCATATACATTTCAATAGTAAAACTTATTATTTCAAAATATTCAAAACTTTGTAACATTGATATTCAATTTCGGTTCTTCTTATGGTCGTAGATACATTCTAGAAACATTACAGCTATCATTTATTACTTGCGTAGTTCAGATCAACCTAATGTCCCATTTTTAAACAATATTTTGACATTAAAACAATATGGTCACATCTTTTATTAAATACTAGCTGTTGCCTGCGACTTTGTTCGCGCGGACTTAATTTACTCCGCACAGCTCCTCCCCCGTAAGTGATAACGTGATAATATGTAGCCTATCTGTTGACCCGACCTGTTAGTAATATTCTTGCAAAATTTGAAGTAAATCCATGCAGTATTTTTTGAGTTTACCCCGGACATACATTGACTTTCCTACGATTTTATTATATGTACTAGCTGTTGCCCATGACTTCGTCTGCGCGGACTTTGTTTACTCCGCACAGCACCTCCCCCATAGGTGATAGCGTGATATGTAGCCTATATGTTGACCCGACCTATTAGTAATATTCATGCAAAATTTGAAGTAAATCCATGCAGTACTTTTTGAGTTTACCCCGGACGTACATACAGACAAACAGACAAACTGACAAAAATTCTAAAAACTATATTTTTGGCTTTGATATCGATTGTAGATCATGCCCCAAGTATTCTTTTAAAAAGATATTCAATGTACCGTTTTGACTTTCCTACGATTTTATTATATGTATATATAATAGATATACTTAATATTTTGTATCTAGCTTTACACTACAACAACCAAATTTAAGATGATGATGAATTGGGGCATCATTTTTAATTTTTAAATATAAAATAATTTATTTTTCGGTAATGACGAATTGGGAACTGTTGTATGGAAGAAAATTTTAATGACGAATTGGGATCATGATGAATCGGGATCAACTCAGTTTATCTACTCTACATAAAGAGACTTGAATCAGTATGAGAAAAACTGATGTCTACCAAAAATATTTCTATGTTTACCAAAAATATTTCTATGTTTACCAAAAATACTTCTATGTTTACCATAAATATTTTTATGTTTACCAAAAATATTTCTATGTTTACCAAAAATACTTCTATGTTTACCATAAATATTTTTATGTTTACCAAAAATATTTCTATGTTTACCAAAAATATTTCTATGTTGTCGTTGTTTAAAAAAGCTTTATACAAATGAATAAAATTAGAGTGTCTGTTTGTAAAATTAGAATAACCGTTATTTACTAAATGCATATTGATGTATTTACGGTACATATACCAAAAAAACATTTTTGCAATTTTTGTTTGTCTGTCTGTCTGTTTATATGTTCCGACTAATCACTGGAATGGCCGTACCGATTTTGACCGGACTTTCACTGGCAGATAGCTGATTTGATAGGGAGTAACTTAGGCTTCTTTTTTCGTCTATACAAATAAATAAAATTGGAGTGTCTTTTTGTAATATTAAAATAACCGCTTTCTACTAATGTTTATGGGTGTATACACTTTTCATACACCAAAATAACATTTTTTACAATTTTCGTCTGTCTGTCTGTCTGTTTTTTCCGCCTAATCTCTGGAACGGCTAAACCAATTTTGACGGGACTTTCATTGGCAGATAGCTGATGTGATCCGAAATAACTTAGGCCACTTTCTTTTGTCTACACAAATAAATAAAATTGAAGTGTCTGTCTGTAATCTGGCTGGACCGATTTTGATGGACTTTCACAACAAGATAACTGATGTGACAGGGAGTAACTTAGGTTAATTTTTCGTCTTTACATGGGGCACACTAAAAGTTTTGCACCTCTAGCTAATCGGAACTACTTGAATTTCTAGTTTTATATTTTTAAAACGTTGCAACCTTCTTAGTAATAAAAAAAATAATTGGCCGGAACTGATTTGTCAATTGTTTTTTTATCACACATCAAAGTTCTAAGTACGCAACGAATATGGAATTAAGTAGAAAAGATTTTAGAGCGATTATTTTGGGTCTATATTTAGTAGCATAACAATTTTTGTACTATTTTAAGTAGGCATCACGTTTTTACAACCAATGATAATTTACCATAACAACTAAACGCATAACTGTTTTCGCATAATTTTTACTAGCATAACCCTATGTAGCATAAAGATAACATAGCATAATGTTTAAAGGCACACATTGAGGAAAGCATAACAATACATAAACATAATGATCAACGGCATACACTTAAAAGTCCTAATTAAAATGCAAGAAATAGGTGGATAGCAGACTGTAGCAGCATTGCTTAAATAAAATACGTGAGAGCATAAAATGCGGGTAGATACTATGACAACAATATGTATTATTTGTAATGTAGATATCTGCTACCTGCTACCTGTTAACTAAATGGAATGTCATAGTCAATTTCTGTTGTTGTGTAGTTTATTTATAGAATTTGGTAATTACACCATGACAAATCAAGTACGCGTATTCCTAACTAACAAAGGAGGTATAAAATTAAATTACAATGGTTACATATACGAAAAAAACCGTGAATGTAATAAGAAATACTACTGGATGTGTGAATTACGTCGAAACAAAAACTATAACTGCAACGTCCGCCTTATAACAAAACGTAATGATGACCAATCTCATGAATTGTTATCTAAACAAGTGAAAAAACACAATCATGAACCTAATGCACTTCGAGAAAACGTTAGTAAGATTGTATACTTTTAGTACGTAGGTAGTTAGATACTACTGACAATTTAACATAACAACTAAACCCATACCTGATTTTAAATAACATTTACTTGAAAACCCCTAACTAAATAGAAAGACCAAATAGCAGACTGTATTGTAGCAGCATACTATTCCCGCAACAAGTGCGGTTGGACCAAGTCGACGGAGCCCCGCTCAGCGGAGCTCCTATTTCTGGATGTGGGATCTAAAGAAAACCTATCTAACCTACTTCAACTGTAGCACTGGATAGCTTTGTTTCTTTGTAGCGGGGGATTCGCCCCCCGATCCCCCTGGAGTGTTTATGTTGTTTAAGGGTATTTTTTCATTATAATGTTTTTTATAAGTAATATTTTAAAAAACATTTAAATTGAGCTTTATTTTCATATAGCATATGCCATGTGTTTTTATGGTAAGATAAAAAAATAAAAAAAATGTCTAAAGACTATTATGCGTATCATCAATAGTCGAATTAAATGTAGTACAATAGATTGTTATGCTTAAAACACATTTCGCAAAAAAAAAGATTATGCTTAAATTATATAATGACACTACATATTATGCTATATTCATTATGACAAAGTAAATTAGAAAAAAAAAATTATGCGTTTTAAACGTATCCCATTATTTTTTATGATTTTAAAAGTTATCTTTCTCCGCAAGACTGTTCCGCTCGTCTTCAAAATGCTTTTCGGAGAGGAGCACCTTGGTAGTATTGTATACTCTTTGGCACTTTGTTTGAGCACCGTGAGACGATGGTTTGCTGAATTTGAGAGAGGTCGAGTATCTTTACATGACGAATTTCGTGAAGGGCGGCCTTCAACTGCCGTCAACGAAAATATTGTGGCTACTGTTAAGCGGTTAATTGAAAAGAACCCCGGATTACCTATGAGACAATTCTAGGACCATTGGGGATTGGTATGAGCCAAATTCAGAAAATTTTACACGAAGAATTGAAAGTTCGGAAACTTTGTTGTCGTTGGATCCCTCATGAACTGACAGCGGAGCAGAAGCGGGCTCGCCTGGAATGATGCTCACAGATGCTATTAAAGTACGACCACGGACATTCTAATGCTGTTTATGACATTGTCACAGAAGACGAAACGTGGATTTATTGTTTTGAACCCGAAAAAAAACAGCAACCTTGTGAATGGGTGTTTGAAAATGAAAACAGGCCAACAAAAGTGAGACACGCGAGAAATGTTGGTAAAAAAATGATCGCGTTTTTTTCTCAGCTATCCATCTGTACAATTCCACTTGAAGATCAAAAGAGTGCTAATGCCGAGTGGTATTCTAACATTTGTTTACCCAGGATATTAGAAAAAGTTCGCGAAAGACGACCCAAAAGCCGCATTCTCCTACACTCACTCTCACTCATCCTACATATAGCACTGACCTAGCAACCTGTGATTTCCGTATTTTCCCCAAAATCAAAGATTTGATGAGAGGTTTTACTTTTACCAACTCCGAAGAGGCAGTGATAGCGTTCAATCAGCACGTAGAAAACATGCCTTCAGATCTATGTTCCTCAGATTTAAAAAAATGGTTCGATCGCATGAAAAAATGTTTAAAATGTAAAGGAGATTATTTTGAAAAGCAATAAACATAATATTTTGGTTATTACATGTTGCTTTTTTAAGTTACGCAAAACTTATAGTGTGATCTACGTATTCATATACATATACATATACATATACATATACATATACATATACATATACATATACATATACATATACATATACATATACATATACATATACATATACATATACATATACATATACATATACATATACATATACATATACATATACATATACATATACATATACATATACATAGAGACCAACACGGCGTATATGTATACATATACGCCGTGTTGGTCCCGGCCTCCTTTGAAGAATAGGCCAACTGCCGTTCTGCCAGGCAGGTCGTAAAAGGCGACCGATTGGCTATGCGAGTCACTACTATCATGGCTACTAGGTGGTAGAGTTCTGCATTGTCTCGTGGGTCTGGTACCACCGCCTCACCTATTCCTGCCGCAATAGTGCTTGCCGTCAGTGTTTGTCGCTATAGTGTTCGTGTTTGAAGGGTAAGGTAGCCGGTATATGGTGCCTTTGGTGTATATAGGCGATGGTTGACTCCTTCCATCAGGAGACCCATCTGCTTGTTTACTATTTTATGATATACAAAAAAAAAATTAGACAGCACTTAGCGCAAGCATTATAGTTACCAAAAATTAACTTTAAGCTCTGGTTAACATTTTACTGACCCGAGAAGTCTGGTGTGACAGTTAACTCTAGTATCATAGTGTTATTAAACGTGGGGTTTTTTTTTTTTTTATATCATAAGATAGCAAACAAGCAGATGGGTCTCCTGATGGAAAGAGTCAACCATCGCCTATAGACACCAAAGATGTTAATGGTGCGTTGCTATCTCGTGGCGAGGTCTAATGCCACATGCATAAGTTTACCGGCTACCTTACCCTCCACACCGGAACACGAGAGCGACAAGCACTGACGCTATTGCGGCAGGAATAGGTAAGGCGGTGGTACCAGACCCGGGCGAGACAGTGCAGAACTCTACCACCTAGTAGCCACGATGATAGTGACTCGCATAGCCAATCAGTCGCCTTTTACGACCTGCCTGGCAGAACGGCAGTTGGCCTATTCTACAAAGGAGGCCGGGACCAACACGGCGTAAACTTTTAAGTTAACACGGTTAACTGTAAAATAGTAATTTCTGAAAATACACAAAAGTAGTATCACGCCCGGTTCTTTTGCGGAATTTTACGACCTGCCTAGCAGAACGACAGTTGGTCTATTCTTCAAAGGAGCTCGGATCCAACACGGGGATATCCAATCCAATGGGATCGGATTTTGGCTTACTGCGGCAATTGGACTAATTAGAGATTGATATGCTCTCTAGGTTAAGCGAGGGGTGAATATAAGACCGTTGTAGAGACCGTGTTGATCCGGTCTCCTTTGAAGAATAGACCAACTGCCGTTCTGCCAGGCAGGTCGTAAAAGGCGACCGATTGGCTATGCGATTTACCATCGTGGCTACTAGTGGTAGAGTTCTACACTGTCTCACCTGGTTCTGGTACCATCGTCTTACCCACCGCAATTCCTGTAGCAATAGCGTCAGTGCTTGTCGATGTCATGTTCCTGTTTGCAGGGTAAGGTAGCCGGTAAACTTATACATGTGGCGTTAGACCTCACCACAAGATAGTAACGTACTATGAGCATCTTTGATGTTTATAGGCGATGGTTGACTCTTTCTATCGCGAGACCCATGTGCTTGTTTGCTATCTTATAATATAAAAAAAATTGAACCAACGGAGAATACTTTTTCCCGTGTTTGTTTGGCCTCCTTTACAATAATCAAATCAACTATCATTCTGTTAGGCAGGTCGTAAAATGCGACCAATTGGCTATACGTGTCACTATGATCGTGACTACTAGGTGGTAGAGTTCCGCAAGAGTTCCGCAACAATTCGCCCGAGTATTTGGTACCACCGCCTTACCTATTCCTGCCGTAATAGTATTAATGCTTGTTATTGTCGTGTTCTGATTTGGAGGGTAAGGTAGCCGGTAGACCTAAACATTTGGCATTGCCATCCCGCCACACCAATAGCAACGCACCATTTACATCTTTGGTGTGAATAGCCCATGGTATCGCTTTCCGTCAGGAGAGCCGTCTGCTTGTTTTTTTTTCGTCTTTGACCGTCCCGCTGGTCGAGTGGTTAGCGACCCAGATTATGCAATCGACGGAGCTGGGATTCGAACCTCGACGGGGACAATAATTTATGTGATGAGCATAAATGTTTGTATTTCCGGGTATGGGTGTTTATTAAATAAATTCCAGTATTTATATATGTATTTCTATGTATTAGTATTGTTGACTAACACCCATAACACAAGCAAATAATTTGCTTACTTTGGGGTTAGATCAGTAAGTGTAATTTGTCCCGTGAATATTTATTATTTACTAACTACAGCGTGCAGCCCGCTGCACTAGAAAATTTTTGGTGAAACCCGCGGACACAACTAAACTTTCCGGGATAAAAAGTAGCCTTGTGCTTTTCCCAAATTTCATTCAAATCCGTTCAGTAGTTTTTGCGTAATTGAGTAACAAACATCCATCCAAACATCCAAACTTTCGCATTTATAATATTAATATAGATTATATTACCTTATGGTATAAAAAAATGTTCTCATTTTCACACTGATTCTGTCAAATTTCACAGTTTTTGTAAAAAGATGATTTTGAATATTGTAGTACAAGAGCCTTAAAATAAACATATAAATAAGCACTTATAATACTTTATAAGTGCTTATTTATATGTGCTTATTTTAAGGCTCTTATAAAGTATATACAAAATATAAGAAGTCATTACAGTAACCGAAAACAAATCATCCAACCTAAGTAAGCATGAATTGTGGAACTTGGCTAAGATAAGCTAAGAATAGACATCCCGGCGCCGTCCTGGCTAGACCGAGGTCAGACGCAGCTCGTAGCCAAAAAATAATGGCTCTGCGTACGTCATTCATCTTTTTACATATACGGCCAAAACATTTTCAGTGCCAAATTGATTCTCTTTATATTCTGAAGGACGCAAGGTCACGTTACAATAATCAACATTGTAGACATGAGAGTGTCATTAATTATATGGCACAAAAAGTAGCAACTAAGTTATTGTCAGAAACAACTAAGGTTATTTGTGTAATATAGAATAACTGATTTAAAAAATATTTAAAATAACTAATTTTTATTTTATAACCTCTGTTGTATAGGGGTCCGGTGTCGGTGTTGATCGCATGAAGTCCTTGGTTCGATTACCAGGTCGGGCAATTCAAAAATGTTTTTTTTTTCAGTTTTCAGATAAAAATCGTGTTGCCCGGGATTTGACAAGAGACCGGTTGGCGATATGCTTGCTACTTATCACATAGCGGGACTAACGGCCGGTTTTCGAAATGCAAATTAATTTTACAAGCAATTAATCTGTTTTTAACATAATTTTTACAAGCAAATTATATATATATATATATATATATATATATATATATATATATATATATATATATATATATATATATGGTTTAATGCTTGGTATGTAATTTATGTGCGTACTATAATAATAATGTCACTGAACAAATTACACAAAGTGATCCAACCCCAAAGTAAGCAAATTATTGTGCTATGAGTGATAATCAACGACACTAATGCGTAAAAATATATAAATACTATATATAAATACTGTTACATGCATAATAAACACCCAAACCCAAAAATACATACTTACATGCTCATCACGACCTCTCTCGACCAACGGGGCGATCATCAGATTACAATTTTATACGTTTACATAAATGATATTCTTTGCATTGCTAATTATTTACTTATTGCTAATTATTTACTTATTTATTAATTACTTAAATTTACTTAAACTATTTAGTTTTAGTTTCCCTTTTCTTCCATTCTCGTTGCGATGCGGAGCCAATTGATAACGGAGCATGGTTTATCAAGTTTAAGTAGGAGCATTTTTTTTACCGGTTACCTTAACCTCCGAACCCGAACACGACAATGGCAAGAACTAACTCTATTGTAGCAGATATTTACCATGTAGTGGTACCAGGCCTGGGTAAGACAATGCAGAACTCACACTCACACACGCTTGTAGCACAGAATACTGGAGACTAATATAAGTCAATATTCCATACAAGTAATATTCGAGCATACGCACTCACGGACGCGATATCTCGGACTGGTGCGGCACAAATTGTCCCGAACCATTCCGAGATATCGCGTCCGTGAGAAGTGTCTATGTGTGCGTTGTTCGAATATATTACTTGTATGTAGATTGACTGCTGTCAGTCTCCAGTATTCCGTGCTTGTAGTGGCTCTTACGAACAACTTGACAAATTGGCAAATGGTCTATTTTTCAGACGGGACTCGGACCAACACGGGCAGATCATGTTGATATGGGTTCGTCAATGAAGTCATGGATCTGATCAGAATAAAAAAAATTGCCCTGCGCTACGCATAAAGCAGTTAGATGCAGGGTAACTGCCACGGGCAGTTTTTGTGGAATTTGATAACTCAAGTGTATCTGGACCGACCTGGTAGTGGTGTCCAGATTGAGACTTCTACTAATACTAGCATTTAATATTTTACGTGATCAAGACAAGATCGAGCAACGTATGCTTTCTTTAATTTAAATGGGCAGTGAAATTAAAGGGTACATTAGATTAATTGCCGATTTAACCATTTATCTACTTGCGAATAGTCAGCCTTACAAGTACTCCGATTTCTCTCTGGGCTTGTCATCAGACCTTAAAAAAGTATTACATAATTGAGACAATTGAAATTCCCTTTAAAAATACATAGATAGTTTATGTAATTTATAAAAAGCGTCACCAAAAAAATGCAAAATTCACTATCTTATTAAGGCGAGGCATCGGCACAAACGGGAAAAAACTGGTTTGCTAAATCACGTTTTTTTTTTGTATTGATTGTTAAATAACAATTTTACAAAAATTACACGATATACCTGCAGATATAATCTAAGGAATGTGCTAACTTATTACATGATAGAATGTACTTTACTCGATCATATAAAATTTCGAAAACAGGCTAAAAAATCTCTAAAACATGTAATTTGTTAATAATATTTCTAATCTTCCACATGATTTTTATATGGTGATATTTAGTTTTAAATACAAAAAATAATGTACTCAATTTCGGTTTTCAGCTGAAGTCCTATATTTATTTATCCCAAATTAACACGTTTTCCAGCGGTTTCAGAACATGCCACGTCGCCCATTTCCTATAGAACTGCTGCGCGTCAAACTATCTCGCCTTTACTAAAAAGTGGAAAATAAAATAAATATTTTTTATAAATAAAGAAGTCCGAATCTGTAAAAAATACTTAAAATATAGACTGAAAAGAAAAAATAAGTCCAGGCCAGCAGCGTAGAAAGTATTTGAATAACTCCAACATTAAAATTATTTAATGTCCCCGTGTTGGTCCCGGGCTCCTTTGAAGAATAGACTAAATGCCGTTCTGCCAGGCAGGTCATAAAAGGCGACCGATTGGCTTAATGCGAGTTACTACCATCGTGGCTACTAGGTGGTAGAGTTCTGCATTGTCTCGCCCGGGTCTGGTACCACCTCCTTACCTATTCCTGCCACAATAGCGTCAGTGCTTGTAACTCTCGTATTCCGGTTTGGAGGGAAGGTAGCCGGTAAACTTATGCATGTGGCATGAGACCTCGCCACAATATAGCAACGCACCATTAACACCTTAGGTGTCTATAGGCGTTGGCTGACTCTTTCCATCAGGAGACTCATCTGCTTGTTTGCTGTCTTATAATATTATTAGCTGTTGCCCGCAACTTCATCTGCGCGGACTTCTTTTACTCCGCACATCTCCTACCCCGTAGATGATAGCGTGATAATATGTATAACCATATGTTGACCCGACCCGTTAATAATACTCATGCAAAATTTGAAGTAAATCCATGCAGTACTTTTTGAGTTTACTTCGGACATACAGACAAACAGACATAAGTTCTAAAAACTATATTTTTGGCTTCGATTATGATTTTACATCACGCCCCAAGTATTCTTTTAAAAAATATTCAATGTACAGTTTTGACTTTCCAACGATTTTATTATATGTATAGATAATATAAAAAATATAAATAAAAAAACACGATACATATATAAAATAGAACAAATAATATATTCTAAGACGGAACATTCAACGGAGAAGTAGTTTGGCCGAGTAAAACACTTAACACGAAAACACGAGGAATCTCTCCTACACGCACAGTATAAGTTTTTGGTCAGAATAACGCAGGCAGGCAGGCAGAAACGATAAAATTACAATGACTTAAAATCATCTTATCCTCGCCTATTTATACCTTATTTATATATGTCCATTGTTGTTAATAATGACGTCATTATCTCACAATAACAGCTGCATAAATCACACAGGTGCGCCACACCTGAACGGCTAGTGCTTGTCGTTAGGCCCAGTTGCCAACAATAGCGAATTTAGAGTCGGAACCCATTAAATAATCTGGACTCAAACCTTCCTACCCAATTGGGTTCCAAGTTCGCTATGCTCCGCATTAGAATATTATTAATTGTTCGTTTTTTTTAAACTGGATGTGCCCGCGACTTGTCCGTGTTAAAAATTTTGTAAAAGTGCTATTTTTTGAGATTTTATTTATAGTAATCTTTTACTCTGTCAGGTTTTTTATTTTAAAAATATATTTATTTTATTTAAAGAAACTACTTGTCCGAAAATTTATATAGTTATGCCTGATTTGTCAACAGGTTCAGGGCTTCTTTCACATAGTGGGTATATTACAATTGGCTCAACATGGAGGCAGTAATTATGGCTCGACACTAAATCAGAATATGCGCGTCACAGTACTGTGGCTGAGACACCATCCGTGTGGAATTGGATCTGGGTCCAAGAAATAGAAAAAGATCGCACAAAAACATTAAAATGTTTTTTGCGATCAGCTATCTTGACTTTTATTGGAAAGTCTCGTTAAAATTGTTTCAACTGCTTTGGAGATTAGCTGGAATATATAATCAGACAAAAATTTTTTAAAGTTTTTAAAAATTACTGCAACACATCCATCCATACTAATATTATAAATGCGAAAGTAACTCTATCTGTCTGTCTGTCTCTACTTCATGGCTAAACCACAACTGATTTCGATGAAATTTGGTACAAATATAGTTTAAGACCCGAGAAAGGACATAGCATAGTTATTATTTCGGAAATCCTACGAAAACGGGAACTATGCGGGTTTTATTTACATTATTAATATATATTAAGTTTTCCACTCGAAAGAAGTCGCGGGCACAACTAGTGATAACTTGGTATAAGTAATATGCAAACATTTACATGCATTTAGCAAGAAGTTGTTATTTGACACTACAAACAGACACACTACTTTTAATAGGTAACAAAATTATAATAATAACAAAAAAAATGGTTTTAGATTGTGATAATGTAGCAGCGTATCTACGCCGTAACCATTCGTAGCGAAAGTCTGAAAGAGTGACTCACAGGATATAAATAGAACATATAAATATATAAAACATATAAATCTTACTCCTGGATTTGCTGCTGACTCGGCAAACGTTGTTTTGCCATATAAATCATTGAATTAAAAAATAGGGGATAATGGTAGAAGGGCGAAAATTCAGGATTGTATTTATTTTTTCAATGCTGAATCTTAAAAAAATAAAAAATCGGTTGTCTGTAAAGTTGGTTTACAGACGATAGTTGAACGTGACAACGTCTTAAGAAAATACTAATGGAATGGTAGCATTTACGGAACGCCTCAGAGCGAGGTAACGCCGCATGAGTCATGTTTTTTCGTGCGTGCAGCCAGCTCTATCGAATTATAAGACGTTGTCACGTCAAAAATAAATATTAGACAACCCTTATCACTTAGGGATATGAAAAATAGATAGTACAGTACCCGGCGATAAATATTGCACATCGACCTTTGGAAAGAGACAATCGGCTAATTTCAGCTTCGTAGAGCGTTATCTCTGTCGCACAAAATACAAACAGTCCGGTACCTATTAGGAGCTGTTAAAACAAGTATGATTTGCTTCTTTTGATATTTTTATTCTTTGTATAAAATACACTAATTTTTCTATAAGTGATGGCTTTAGGTTGGGGTAAAATAAAATAAAAAAACATTTTTACATTATGTTTACGTATTTAATTATTTTGGAACATTACAGCTTTAGTGTACATAATAAACACCATTATACCTATTGCTAAAATGAGACATTGCAATAAAAATAATAATAATTCTAATTCTCAATTACTTCCATTTCACTATCTGTGCTCTCAAAGAGGTCAATATCACTGTCACTATCAGCCGTATTTATTACTAATCTATCAGTGTAATTGTCTAAACTGTGTTGAATGCTTCTATATTCATTCTCACATTTGATTGCATGATCGCAAACCTTTTTCCACTCTTCAGCGCCGATCATGTTTACTTTTTCAGTCAATAATGTTTTTACTGTAGTTAAGTTCATACCCACATTTCTAGAGGCTACATAGCCTTTCAGTTGAGACCATATATTTTCAATTGGATTAAAATCCGGATGATATGGTGGCAATCGCAACACAGTGTGCCCATGTTCGGCAAGTATTTTGTCCACAGAAAACTCTGTATACCTCTCCTTGTGCTGACATATAATAGCGTAAATCTGGGTTTTTGTTAATTTTGGATCAACTGGAATTTCATGTCTGTTTAACCAGTTGATCATTTCCCGTTTAATGGTGTTTGAGTTGGGGGGTCTCTCAACATACTTGTTGTGATAGGGTGCGTTGTCGATAACTAGAACAGAATCACTGGGTATATTTGGGATTAATTGGTTAACCAGCCATTTCTCATAGTTATCGTTATTCATTTCATTGTGATAGTCACCTGTAGTGTCCGTGGATTTATACGTTAAAAAAGCACCGGGTACAAAGCCTTTTTCATTTCCCGCATGAACTATTATCAAACGTTGACCTTTTGAAATTGGCTTTTTTACTCCTTTTTTCTTATCGTCACTCCAAGATTTCCCTTTAGTGTGGGATGCATGTATATATGACTCATCCATGTAGACGATATTTTTTCCTGTTTCGCGAAATTTGCGTATTTTATCAAGGTATTCCATTCGTTTGAGACTAACGTCGTGCTTTTCCATTAGAATTTTTCGATTATCTTCCATTTTAGTGAACTGAAATCCCATGTCATGAAGTATTTTTCTCAACGTTTTTTCAGACCCATTGTAATTAATAGCTTCAGATAACTTAGCTTTTAATGATTTTATTGTTGGCAGTTCATTAAATCGTAAGTGAAAATCATACACCATTCTTCGAACAACATCGTAATCAAAATCGTCCATATCCAAACGAAATTGCTTTTTTGGTCTCCCTTTTTTTGGAGTGCTGAACTTAATTTCAGTCGAATGTGTTTCAGTACTGACTTCGTTTAATATATTGTTCAAAGTTCTTCTTGAAATTCCAGTGGCATTTGCAACTCGCTCTTGAATCTTCTTAAAATAACAACTTACATTTTCATCTACTTTTTTTTTAAATCTATCAGCTTCGCTTACAAAGTATTTATAAACATTGTAGATAATTTCACGTGACTGACCTCGTAAAGGTTTCCCTCTTTTTCCGAAAGATGCCATATTACAACTTTAAATTATTTAAATTTGTGGGTGTTATCAACTCTAAATATATATTTTGATCGGGACGCGACTGCACTCTATCGTACTTGAACAACGACTGACTAAACGTCACATAGGTAGTGTGGGACAGAGATAACGCTTTACGAAGCCGAAATTATCCGATTGTCTCTTTCCAAAGTTCGATGTGCAATATTTATCGCCGGGTACTGTAGCTGATTCTCAAACCTACTTAAAATTTACAGACTATATAAAATTTCGTAAAAATCAGTCAAGCCGTTTCGGAGGAATATGGTAATTATTAACATTTAGTAGTTTTAAAAAAATGTTGATGTGTCAAATTAGCTTGTAAAAAGTTTTATTGAATAAAGTTCTTCAGATTTCTGATTTATGAATACTTTGACACGAGAATTTTATATATAAGATGTTTCTGATTTTTATACCTCCTTGACTGTATCGTAACCCAGGGGTGGGCTAGCTTACTTACCTTGGATAAGTAGTGTTTTTTGGGGATTACCGTCGAAAATCAAAATATAAGTAGCAACTCAGAGTCTGGCAATGGTTACTAGGTGGAAGAGTTTTACAACGTCTCGCCCGGGTCTTGTACTACTGTCACTGTGATGTTCCGATTTGGAGGGTTAATGTAGACATTAAAATTATATGTGTGATATTAAAATCTCTTCTCATCAGGAAAATCATTTGCTTGTTAACTATCTTATAATATAAAAAAATGTCCAGTGCGTAGGATGAGAACATTAAGCTAAATATTCTGTTTATCACGAAAAAAATTAGTGATTGTTGTTATCAAGGATAATATCACTATTTTTATATTCTTAAGTTGTTACATTGTTCATACCATATTTAAGGATACACAATAAATATTTTTTATTTCTATATTGAAAAGTATCTTCAAGTTCGTGTCTCCGAAGGGGTAGGCAGAGGTACAACAAGTGCACCTACGATTAGCTAAAGATACTTGGTCCTACAAATGTGATAGATGGCAAGTTTGTTTTCACAGTTATTTTTCTCTTCTTTTATTATTCAGTTTAACATGAAGTTTTCAAAGTTATTTCCTAAATCCTCTCATAATTTGGTTGTGGTTGGATGAGGTTTTTGAAAAAATCTCTCAGTCCACACGCACATTGTCGCCCGCCGGCATTGATATAAAAAACCCTAGATGCACAGTCCCGAACAAAACTGACACTCAAAAGTAACTAAAAACTACCAGGCTATTTCGAAACAGCTTGACTCTTTGGCATTATGCAGAAATGGTAGGTCACTCTGCGTCTTCTTTCGTATTTATCATGGGGTGTGTTCCGACGAGTTGTTTGGATTAATTCCTGCCGCCGAATTCCACCATCGGACATCGCGTCAAAATTTGAAGTTCTTTCCTTACCATCTTGATGTCTGGAAATCCACAACTGTGTGTTTCTCCCGACACTTCTTGCCTCGCACTACTCTGTTGTGGAATCAATTACCGACAGGGATATTTCCGAACGGGTACGACATAAGGACCTTCACGAAAAGAGTTTTATCATTCTTAAAAGGCCGGCAACGCAACTGAAAGACCTCTGATATTGCAGATGTCCATGGGCGGCGGTGATCACTTACCATCGGGTGCACCTCTTACTCGTTTGCCCCCTCTTCTATAAAAAAATAAGTCAATGTGTTACATACACAGACCACACAAATATTAATAGACCCGGTGTTAGGCGGAAAATGTGTAGCTGCTCATATGAGCAAATACTTGTAAAAAAATTATGAAAAATAAAATCATTTATTTCATTTACTAAAACGTCAATTACATATTTCTTGGGGCTTCCCTCAGCCCATACATGGATATGGAAGAGCGGTGTTCCTCCCTCGCTCTTCCATATCCTTATAACAATTGAACGTTTTTGGTACTACTTAACTCATACAAACAGTTTCATTATATTTTAAATTATAATATATTAACCATTATTTTAAGTTATCCCTCTCTCTCATTCTATGTCTGTGTGTATGTGAGAGAAAGTGTTTATGTATGTTTGTGTGTGTGTGTGTGTGTTTGTGTGTGTCTTTGTACTTGTGAAATTAAAATTTGCAGACTATTACTACTTCCTAACTAGTAACAAAGCTTCTGTTTCTTCGTAAATTTTACTCATTATCCATTTCGATAGCGTAACTTTATAATGGTACGATGTCATGGAGTAGATATATAGAATTTTATTTATTTTGTTATAGATGTGTGCATATCATATGATACTGACAACTAGCAAGAGCTCACTCATTCTTAAAAGGCCGGCAACGCAACTGCAAGACCTCTGGTATTGTGGATGTCCATGGGCGGCGGTGATAACTTACCATCAAGTGCACCTCCTGCTCGTTTGCCTCCTCTTCTATAAAAAAAAGCAAAATAATTGTTTGAGGGTGGAAAATAGGCAATTTCATCCTTCCTTTTTTTAGTTAAATTACTCTGATCATAGCCAATACTTTTAAAATTGTATTTAGGATATATATTTTTCTAACTGATAGTAATTAAGTAATAGAATATAGTACTTTTGTAGAAAACACGTATCTCTTAAAAATACATTAATAATAATAATCGTTTATTTCATAACTTAAATATCTAATTACATTTTGAACTGTAGCTGGGGCACTCATTTTAAGCATGAAATGCCTGTATTAGGAGACCCCGTTCTTCAATACATAGCGCGTAGTACAGATAAATTTTATTTATAAAATTAATTTAATTAATAGTTACACATTGAAATTAATCTTGCAACTTGCAAGATTAAAATTATCATTACTTTAAGTAATGCACTTTGTGTTCTTTCTAAAATTATTAATTTAGGTTTTGCAGCTCCCCCCAAATGAAAATGAAATATCCTATAGCTGGCTGTGCTTGAATTACGTATATTTTATTTAAGAGTATTTTTGAAGCAACATGTCTTAACGTTTTGAATATCCCAATCAATTTTCAGTTAAATTTTCCATCACGTATGAATAATTGGCAGTATAAACCATGGCACGCACATTAAAACTACTAAAAATCGAAAGGAACAGAATGGTTGTTGACAAAAAAAAAATCTTTTGGAAAAGCACGTCTTTGTTATCATAAATAACGAGAGATAATCGTTAGTTACCAAATGCAGCTCTATCGCTGCAAATCCTTGCCCTGTCATTATTTGTCCTGCTGGCCTGCAAACCAGTAAACCGTAGTAATCTAGGAACGACTAAAAATTTAAATTTACGTTGCAGATCCCGTAATGAAACTGTCAGGTAAATACATTTTTATTTGATAATATTAGAAGTAGTTAAGCTTTCTGTTGCTGAGCAACCTGCCTAGTATTACCGTAAAAAATCAAAAAAATTGGTTATCTTAAAAAAAGAGTTCGTAGAATGTTGCTCCCGATTTTGATTATTTGTAATGCTCCAGAATTTTGCGTGAATGAATAACAAACATTCATCCATACATCCAAACATCCAAACTTTCGGCTTTATAATATTAATATAGAAATAAAGATTTCGTGACCTGAACTTTGTATTTTATTTCACAAAAGTAAAGCAGTTACATGGCTCATTACAACTATTTTTATCAGAAAGTCTAAATATAAGAGAAGTATCTACGCCGTAGCCGTTCGTAGCGTTACAACGTTAAGAGTTCAAGATATAAATAGAAATGTTGATATATTGATTTAGAAGTTTAAGTAACACCTAAAAACTGGTCCACAGAAGATCATGTCAGCCTGTAACTAAAAAAACATTACGTGAGTTAAATTTTAAGACCCTTAATAAAAACCAAAGAGGAAATTTTCAACGGGAATTTCATCCGTACATACATGCGCGTAGGTGTATTTTGGCGGGTAGTAAAGCGCAGGCGTCATCCGCGGCTGTCCGCAGTTCTGCCACCATTCTTTAGTTGCACTCATTCCGTCGCGGCAGACAGACGTCTGAAATATTCGCACAACTTAAATCAGTTTTGCCCACAAAAACGATACTAAAAACGTTTTCTAATTATTACTTAGTGTAAAATAAAACAAGAAATAAAAAAGACGTAGATTTTAAGCAGTGTTTCTGGATGTTGTGGTTTATAACGTGTGAAACGGTAAACAAATTGGTTCACTGTTCAGTAGCGATTTTTGTGAATGAATTAAAATGGTGGACGGGTATGCGCGGTTGAAATCGGCGTCGTGGTTGAATTTCGTGATTATTATCGATGGTTGCTTTTTCTAGTAGTGATGTTGGTGTTAGGTATATATGATGGTATTGAAGTTATGTGTGTAAGTTGCGCGTGTGCGTTGGATCGAAGTGGATGAATGGGTATGACGTGAGAGGGGACTAATGATAAGTGCACTATTCCCGATAACACCCCGCGCGTCCCTATTATTTTTAGATCTGACATGTAATTCAATTTGACTCGATTTTGTCGATTTCATTGATGTTTTTCTTTGATTATAAATACTTTTTTGGTTGTTTTCGATGTCGATGTTTTGTAAAATGTTCAATTACATTTTACTATATATGTCATTGTTCACTCATCTATATATTATTATATAAAACATAAAAATTATTTTTACCTCTGTCCGTTGTAGACTTCAAAACCATCCAACCGATGTGCCACAAACCGATTTTACTTGAAAGGCAATGATGCGAAAATGGTTTTAGACTACCATGGACTAGTTTTTTACCTGACTAAGGAAAAGAATGTTAATTCTTGGGTCATACGAAGAAAGTCGAGGACAACAATTACTTTATGATAATTTCGTAATTATTGTGTTTAATCTATCTATATTTTATTAGTTAACAATACAACAAGAACTACCTACATGTTTTTCACGGGATAAATTACACTTACTGATCTAACCCCAAGTAAGCAAATTATTTGCTTGTGTTATGGGTGTTAGTCTATGATACTAATATATAGAAATACATATATAAATACTAGAATATATTTAATAAACAACCAAAACCCGGAAGTACAAACATTTATGCTCATCACACAACCGCTTGTCCCCGTCGGGGATGTAACCCGAGCCCCGTCGATTGCGTAGTCAGGGTCGCTAACCACTCGACCAACAGGGCAGTCAATTAACTAAAAGATTTAAAAATATTGGAATTTTAATGTTATCACGTCGGTTTATTCTGGGTAGACGGAGCAAACCGATCATCACACGAGGTTTCGGTTTCATTATGAATCACCGGTAGGTATGGTGGTTTTTAAGTGGGTGGTGATTTCTTTCGTCTCATTTTACGTGCCTAATAATGACTTACTTGCTTCTTGCGATAACTTTGACAATCAATTGGTGCTACTCATCTCAGAATTAATGTAAGAGCTAACACACCAACACAAGAAACTTTTTTTTTATATCATAAGATAGCAAACAAGCAGATGGGTCTCCTGATGGAAAGAGTCAACCATCGCCTATAGACACCAAAGGTGTTAATGGTGCGTTGCTATCTTGTGGCGAGGTCTAATGCCACATGCATAAGTTTACCGGCTACCTTACCCTCCAAACCGGAACACGACAGCGACAAGCACTGACGCTATTGCGGCAGGAATAGGTAAGGCGGTGGTACCAGACCCGGGCGAGACAATGCAGAACTCTACCACCTAGTAGCCACGATGGTAGTGACTCGATAGCCAATCGGTCGCCTTTTACCACCTGCCTGGCAGAACAGCAGTTGGCCTATTCTTTAAAGGAGGCCGAAACCAACACGGCGAAAACCACACTTAGAACCGAGATTTCAATTTCTAAGCACTACCTTGATACATATTTACGACATGGTAATCTCTCCGCGGCCGAAGCTACGCAGGCTAACTAATAATATTTGGATTAAACTAGTAGAAAGTGACTGTGACAGTCACTTTCTACTGTGACAGTCGAAAAGTTTTTTGATTAGGATATTTCAATTAAGACAATCAAGATCCGAGAATCGAACCCGCGATCTTATATTGTCAACACCGACACCGTACCACTATACCACAGTGGCGATCAAAAAATATTATAAATGATATTTTTATTAAATTTTTAAACTTTAAATAGCCACAAATGGTACAGGGCCACAACATCCTACCCCTGACTTCGTAAGATTTTCACCGTATTGATCCCACCCCTTTTGAATAAAATAACAACTGACTTATAGCTAAAATCTCGTAAATGAAGAGAGAAGCCTAATTCGTGTCACTAACGTCGTAACTAATATCTAGGTGGCAGACTTTCTAACATCTCGCCCGGATTTGGTATCACCGCCTTACCTAATCCTACCGCAATAACGTCGGTGCTTGTCGCTTTCGAGTTCCCGTTTGGAGGGTGAGGTAGCTGATAAATTAAAGCATGTGGTTTTCCTTTCCTGCACATTAACATCTTTGGTACTTATAGGTATTGTTAATAAACAAGCAGATAGGTTGTCACCTTCCATTGAACGAACTATCTTCTTGTTTATTATTCTACGATGTAAATAGCTAGGAACATACATAAAGCGGAAAAAGAAAAGTTTTAAGCGGAAATGCGATGCACACAATGCGAGTTTCTTGCACGCGAGCGTGAATAATCCTCTGGCAAAACTTACCATTTGATTCTCGACTGCGGTCGTTTACATCTTGAAAAAAATTAATATAAATCAAGTGATACTGGAATGCGAATATCAAAGGCGAGATTTACACTACGGTTGAGTAATCGTAGACGCATACATGTATCATCTTGTATAAACAATACTCGGGCAGGAATCGTAAATGTCGATTCGAGACTTCCGCTAATCACTTTGTACTGATTTTGACACGAGAAAATTCGTGAAAATTGGTGATCTACATTTTTCAAATGCAAGATGTTTTTAAAAAGGTCAAAAACTATTGTTAAATTTGGTACTCAAGACAATGTTAAAGTTTTTAAAATGTGTCAAAATTAAGAGTGTTTTTGAACACTCAAAATCCACGACATAAAACTAGCGATGTTAGGGATGAAGCTTTCAAATTATTTGCCGGCAATTGATAACTTCCGGCTAAGACCCCTCTGTTGTAAGAGTTCTGCTCTGCTAAAATACTCGTAGTCGCCAAAATAAAAAATATAGGAGTCCGTATTTACAGGAAATTAAAAAGGAAAAAATATTATTAGAGCTGCAATTACAAGTATACCTTATGCCACCTATGAAGACGAAGACCACCACGTACATTACTGAACTGAACATAAAAACTAGTACCTTCGAATGGCGAAACTCGTAAAAGTAACTTGTATAGTTTGCTCACGCTTGCGATCTAAGAGAGTTTAAGTAGCCATAATTGTATTCGTAATGTAAATTCATAATGTAAATTCATAATGTAAATAAGGGACGTAACTCGGGGCATTTGTTTGTATTTGGCGACCATATTATTGTCTCCCAGACAATCGCTGCGCGCGTGCGAGAAGCTCTCCCTGTGTAACATAGCCTTAACCTTAATTCGTATGTACCTTCCAACCTACGTGCCTTCCAAATTTACATCTTTGTGTCTAAACAAGATCATAACAAATTACAAGATAACTTTGCTTTTTGATCAAAACAAACACTGACCTTTTATGACTGCGTGATTTTCCCTATTTACCTAACAAAACTTCAATCGAAACAGAACGCTTTACACACATTAACACGATATAACGTCGCGTTGTGCTACGACTTGGAATAGTGTGCAAGAGCCTTAAACGGTTCGATTTGATTGAAGTTTTGTTCCATGAATAAGGCCCCAGGAGCTTTTATTTGACTGATGTTCTCATTATATACTTTACTAGAAGCGAAGCAAAATTTGTATTTGCAGTTCTTTAATACTTTTGTAGGAAGTTTACTTAGGTAGTCGAATCGAATATTTTCTCTAATAATCGGAAGACGAATCTTGTTTCTCAACAAAGAGATTAATTTACTACGTTAGTACACAGAAGTCGTTGTTTCTCAATGATAAATCCAAACATTATAACATATTTGTACCAAAACCAAATTAGAAAACCGCATTGCTAATTTTCGAATCAATATTGTAGGCTTCCGACACCATTTGTAATATCCAGCTGTCTCAAAATGTATATTTAGCGTATGGAAGTTTATTGTTGAGGAAATAACTGTGCCATTTGAATAACCTCGATACTGGCATGAATTATTAACAAGTCTGCCTATATTCTCATTTATAACGCGTTAAAGTAAGCCGTTTAAAATAATCATGTCCGACGAAAGTGTATGGAAAACGAAATAAGAATATGAAAACCGACTAAAATTCTAATTTTTTATATCATTAGATAGCAAACAAGCAGATGGCTCTCCTAATGGAAAGAGAAACCATCGCCTATTATCACCAAAGATGTTAATGGTACGTTGCTACCCATGTGGCGGGATATTATTACCATGAGCATAAATCTACCGGCTACCTTATCCTCCAGACCGGAACACGAGAATGACAAACAATGACGCTATTGAGACAGAAATGACTAAGGCTGTGACACCAAATACCCGAGGGAGACGATACGGAACTTCACCACCTTTTATTCTTCTGCACGATACCTTTCTCTTTCTTTTGTCAGCTTCACTTTCATTTGTGCATTATTTTAAGTATCACTTAAGTTTTGTCATTATTTTTGTCATATAAGTACTCAAAAAAGTAGTGAAAGAATAAAATTGAGTCAGATATTTTTTTTACTATATGCATGTAAGTGTGAATAGAGATGCTTGCAAGCTTGGTACCACCGTCTTTACATTTTCTTATCGCACTAATGTTAGAGCTTGTCACTGTTATGTTCCTGTTGGAAGAGTAAGTTGTCGGTAACCTTATTCATACGCATAGATTTGTAACTCTACCATACTCAAAATGTTGTTACGTGTTTCGGGTTCTTTTTGTACAAGAAAACACCATTTATATTAAAACCGTGTATTTACAACACTAAGGTACAATAAACTACGATGAAATACGTAAATACACTGATAAGCTAACGTAAATACACTATACACATTAGTTACACTCGCTGTACTAACACTAAACTTAACCGACTACGCTGAATCACTAAAACACTTCTCGCTTCGCACTGGTCGTTTCAAGTATCGCTCTTGATCGCTTTATAAAAACTGCCCTCTATTTGTCAGCACATCTCTATTTATACCCAGGGTAAAGTTCTATATAGTTCCCGAAAAATCCAAATTTATTGCGTAACCAATAAACAATTCTAATTGTAAACAAGTCGAAGTAAGTACACATCATGTTCACCCTTACGCCCTATGACAGAAGATTCGTAGCTGCTTCGTAGCTGCTTGGGAGACGGCAGCTATTGTTTATCAGCAGAGTCAGCCTGTCTCGTTCTTTTATTTCTAGATTTTTTCAGCGTTTTAATTCTTCACTTTTCTAGATTAATTGTAACAATATTGTACCATTAACATCTTTTGCGTCTGTTGGACTTTATTATATATATGTAAGATACGTTTCGTTAAACTGATTGGTTAACTTAAACAGGGTTACTTTTAAAGGTTCGGTCAAATTTTGAAATTAGGAACTAAATATTGAATTGGAAATGCGTTTTAATTATTATTGTGAAATTATTAGGTACAAGACAATTAAAAATATTTGTTTTTTTTTATAGAAAAAAGGGACAAACGAGCAGGAGGCTCACCTGATGGTAAGTAATTATCATCGCCCATGGACAGCCACATCACCAAAGGTCTTGCAGCTGCGTTGCCGACTTTTTAAGAAGGAGTATGCTCTTTTCTTGAAGGTGCCTAAGTCGTATCCATTCGGAAACACCTCCGCCGGTAATTGATTCCACAGAGGAGTGCGTGGTAAGAAGTACTTAGAGAATCACACGGTTGTGGATTTCGAGACATCGAGGTGATGAAGATGGAATTTTGAGTTTTTCCGCGATGTCCGATGAAGAAATTCAACAGCAGGGATCAATCGCGCTTTGTAAAGTTGCAAGCGGTGAGCCAGCAAGTAGTACTGTCGTGCTCTACTGACCACACTGAGCTTTTTTGAGGCCAGTTTAGCCTTTTCTTCCGAATGATCACAGAACTGAACGTTATGTTATGTTATACCGCACGATATGTTAACACCAAGAATTTTAATATTGGCTGAGGATATCAGGAAAGTGTTCTCAAAACGAGGTGATACGACAAAGGGCGACTTTTTAGCGGTGAACGCACACAGCTGTGGACTAAGTTGAGTCGACTCCATTCTGAGATTTTGTCGAGCTGAGTCTCGATTTTAGACACTAGCTGGTCCCGATTCTCATTGACGTCAATGAGAATGAGTTCCAAGAAACACCGATATGACCAGAGTCCAAAGCATCACCAGTACTGTCATCTGCATAGCAATGAATGTACTAATCCGCAAAATGTCATTCATGTGCAGAATAAATAGTGTAGGTGATAGCACGCAGCCTTGCGGAACACCAGCATTGACAAATTTAAGGTTGGAGCACGCACCGCCGACTACGTCTTTGATGCTCAAAAAACTTGTGATCCACTTGCATAATTTCTCGGGAAGCCCATAAGAGAGAAGCTTTGAAAGAAGCGCTTTGTGCCATACCCTATCAAAGGCCTTCGCTATGTCTAAACTAATAGCCAATTCCTCCCCCTTGGATTCAACTGCCTGCGCCCAACGATGTGTAAGGTATACTAGAAGATCACTAGCTGATCGACCGCGACGGAAACCGTACTGGCGGTCACTAATCAGCTGGTGATCCTCTAAATACTTCAAAAGCTGGCAGTTAATTATCTTCTCCATGATTTTGGAGGACAAGGAGGTAATGGCTATCAGCCGATAGTTTGATGGATTCGAGCGATCATCTTTTTTAGGTACAGGGTGCACTAAGGCCGTCTTCCACGATTTCGGTACTACGCCAAGTGAGTAGGAGAGCTGGAACAGATGCGTCAGTACCGGTAATAACTCCGGAGCACATATTTTGAGCACTATCGGAGAGATGCCATCCGGTCCAGATGACTTATAGATGTCCAAGGAAAACAGTGCTTCGCGCACTGACGACTGATAGAATTTTATTTCAGGCATATTGCTATCACACTGCGGGATGGTAGGCAGTGTGTTTCCTTGGTCATCTAGAGTCGAGTTAGCCGTAAAGAATGAGGCCAGGAGATCGGCCTTTTCCTTCACGGTGTGGGCCAGAGAATCATCTTCTCTGTGCAGGGATGAAATGGACGGCTGACAAAAATTCCCTAAGGCAGCCTTGGCGAGAGACCAAAACGCACGGGTGCCCGAAGGAAGGCGAACTAATCTCTCACCAATCCTGCCAATGTGCTCCGATTTTGCCTTGGCGATGACTCTTTGAAGGACCTCGAGGCGTTATTATACTCCTTTCTTAAGAGAGCTGGATTTTTCATCACATGATGCCGATGCAGCAGCCCAGGCCCGGTAGCACTCCTGCTTTCGGCGCGCAGCCGCCTTGCAGTGGCTAACTGACCAAACCAAGGCTGAGAGCTGCCAAAGATGGCAACCGCAGAGAACGGAACGTAGTTTAATACCCTGAAGCACCACATCAGCGACAGAGTCAGCAACGATATCCGGATCATCCAACGAGAAGCACATTTGCCCCCAAAGGTAGGATGCAAAGAAGGACCGCATTCCGTCCTAATCTGCTGATTTATAATGCCAAATGCGGCGGCAGTCCAAAAAAGGAGGCCGTGACAGGCGCAACCGGCACTTTGGCCCGGATCAGGCGGTAGTCAAACGAACTTAGAGGAACGTCCACTGATACTCGATACTGATCCGGGTGAGAAGTCAGCAGAAGGTCCAACATGCACCTTCAGGTCATCGACATCTGGAATTCGCGAGGGTGAAGTAATCAGTTGCGTAAGACCATACGCCAAAGCAAAGTCGTGAAAAGACCCCCCCCCCCCGTGTGATCGGTTGTACGTGAGCAGAGTCAGTCGGTGTGATGGGCGCTAAAATCACCTAGGATCACGATCTCTGCGGTAGGTATCCTTTGAAGCACGGAATCTGTAGCTAATTGCAAATGCAACCGGTAGACTTCGGTATTCCAGCTATGAGACCTGTGTAGGCACGCGTAGATGCGGGGGTGATCGTGCGGCAGATATCTTCTCTGGCGTATACGCATATGCCAGCCCGCGGTACAAAGGCATGTTCTAATTTGTACCCCGGGCAGGCGAGGAAGGAAGTATCCGCCGGAAAAAATATCTGAGTCTCGGTCAAATAAGCAAGGCCGGCTTAGCCGTCTTGAGGTGGTAATGGACGGCGTTAAGGTTTGAATAAAGCCCCCTATTATTGCAAAAATCCACGACAAGCGTGGTAGAGGTTGCCTTAAGTTTGGTTAATGAGCGCAATCTTGCTCCCCCAGAGTACGCAGGGCAGCCTGAGCATCCACGATTTAGCTGTTCAGGCAATCCAGAGCATGGATGCCCAGAGGAGGATTCTCCACCGCTAGTGCAAGTAGTACCCCCTGGGGTAAAACACCTTTTAATTGCGCTTTCATGTAAGCGGTGGAGGGGGGATTAGGCCTCCGGAACTCTCACAAACCGTACGAAAAGCAACAGCTGCGCTGTTACTTCACGTCGGTGTTAAGTGAGAGAGTGGTATCTCCCCGGGCGCGCCGGCCTATTCCGCTGCAAGCACAGCATGGCACTACCACTAATCGACTGACTGCACCAATGAAATAATTTTTTGTAACAAAAATCATCCCTCTGGTGGGCGATGGGGTCGTCACATCCTTACGCCGACAAAAAATCTTATGTTTCTTTAAAAATGTCCTACTAAATTCATATATTGGATGCACCGAGACCTGTGAACGAACTCTGTAACATTGGCAGTGTGTCATATTACATTTACATATAGTTACCATAGTAACTATTATAATCTGTCACTCTAAGTTCATTTTTCCCGATCACTTTTAATTTGGTTGAAGGCGTTAAATTATTTTCGTTCGAATATTGCGTAATTGAAATTATATTATGTGTTTTGTTTTTTGTGTCGGATAAAAATGAAATTTTGAATTTCTTAAATATTTTTTTATTACATAAATCGAACATAACCTTTAAAAGTAATCTTGTATGTAATTAAATCGCTTAATCCTATAAAATAATCCTTCCATTACTCGTAACTTATACATGGGGCACACTAAAAGTTTTGCACTTCTAGCTAATCGGAACTATTTGAAATTCGAATGTTATATTTTTAAAACGTTGCAACCTTCTTAGTAATAAAGAAAAAACAATTGGCGGGAAATGATTTGTCAATTGTTTTTTTATCACACATCAAAGTTCTACGTACGCAACAAAAATGGAATTAAGTCGAAAAGTAAAATCTTTTCGACTTAATTCCATTTTTTATGATTTTAAAAGTTCTCTTTCTCCGCAAGACTGTGCCGCTCGTCTTCAAAATGCTTTTGGGAGAGAAGCACCTTGTTTAAGCATCGTGAGGCGATGGTTTGCTGAATTTGAGAGAGGTCGAGTTTCTTTACATGACGAATTTCGTGAAGGGTGGCCTTCAACTGCCGTCAACGAAAATAATGTGGCTACTGTTTAGCAGTTGAAGAAAACCCCTGGATTACCTATGAGACAATTTTAGCACTATTGGGGATTGGTATGAGCCAAATTCAGAAAATTTTGCACGAAGAATTGAAAGTTCGGAAACTTTGTTGTCGTTGGATCCCTCATGAACTGACAGCGGAGCAGAAGCGGGCTCGCGTGGAATGGTGCTCACAGATGCTATTGAAGTACGACCATGGACATTCTAATGCTATTTATGACATTGTCATAGGAGACGAAACGTGGATTTATTATTTCGAACTCGAAAAAAAACAGCAATCTTGTGAATGGGTGTTTGAAAATGAGAACAGGCCAACAAAAGTGAGACAGGCGAGAAACGTTGGGAAAAAAATGATCGCGTTTTTTTCTCAACTACCGGTCCCATCTGTGCAATTCCACTTGAAGATCAAAAGTGTGTTAATGCCGAGTAGTATTCTACCATTTGTTTACCCAGGGTGTTAGAAAAAGTTCGCGAAAGACGTCCCAAAAGTCGCATTGTCCTACACCATGATAACTCTTCTTCACACACGGTTAACAAATCAAAGTCATTTTTAGCTTCCGAGAAAGTACATCTCGCCACTTATCCTGCGCATAGCCCTGACCTAGTACCCTGTGATTTTTGTATTTTCCCCAAAATCAAAGATTTGATGAGGTTTTACTTTTACCAACTCCGAAGAGGCAGTGATAGCGTTCAATCAGCACGTAGAAAACATGCCTTCAGATCTGTGGTCCTCCTGTTTTAAAAAATGGTTCGATCGCATGAAAAAATGTTAAAAATGTAAAAGCAATAAACATAATATTTTGGTTATAACATGTTGTTTTTTTAAGTTACGCAAAACTTATAGTGTGATCTACGTATAAGTTATAGACGTGGTGTGACTTATTAAGCTATTTATACGCTTAACTAGCTATTTATACGCTAACTTACGCACAAAAAAAACATTTTTTCCCAAAGATACTAGCATAGGTACATGATTTATTATTATTTTAGCGCTGCAGCGAATGTTAACGAAATGGAACACGACTTGTACTTAACATAGCTTGTCTACTATGCAGTACATTAAACTGTGTAGTACATTAAACTCTCTGAGTAAACCAAACTCGGGCAAGACGTTGCGGAACTATACCACTTTTATAGAAAAAGCGGGCAAACGAGCAGGCGGCTCATCTGATTGTAAGTGATAACCGCCGCCCATGGATAGCCACAACCCCATAAGTCTTGCAGCTGTGTTGCCGGCCTTTTAAGAGGGAGTATGCTCTAAGTCCCTAAGTCGTATCCGTTCAGAAGCAGCCCCGCCGGGTGTAGTAGTATTTAGTAGTCACGATGTCCTATCGCCTTTTAGGAACTGCCGGGTAAAATGGCAAATGATTTATTCTTAAAAGGAGTTATAATTATATACTATCTCTTATAAATAAAAATAAATCACTGAAATATTTGTACGCACGTAACTTTGGAATAAATGAACCAACTTGCATATTTATTTTTTTGTTATGTTCGTTGTTAGGAGAAGGTATGTGTAAAAGGAAATATTTGAAAATAGTACGGTTATTTTTAAGCTCATAATTTAAAAATGTGAATGAGTGAGTATGACAGAAGATAGTGGGAGGGATCTTCAATAACTTGACAAAAACAACTTACAACAAAAATTGTAATTTTTTATTCGCTACATAGTCGTACTGTTAATTGAAGATTTAGTCTTATTATATTCATTTGGTACACCATCTGTGTGAAGCAGGAACAGAAAGCTAGTTTTTTAATAATGTTAAAGTCCGTTTGCACCAAGCTATTTAAATACTTTTAAATAACGTTTACTATCTTCAATAAAAAAATCGTTTTCAAGATAACAAAATAAGAGCACAAATAAATGTGTGGTGCTATTTCGTCCAATAACAGCGAACTACAGACCCGTCACGAAAACGTCTCATGTAAAGCATGTGACTTGCAATTTTAAAATTTAAACTAATATCTTTTAATTTAGTTTTCTAAGGGCCTAATACAATTTTGCGACTTCTCGTCGGTAAAGCGTAACAACAGTCGAAACTAAACCATAACGTTCAGGAATAAGTTTGATTATTATTAAGATATTTTTGTGTTATATATTTGTAATCGTTGTTCTAGGTTTACTTTGGTTAAACTTTATTGAAAAAGTAAATACATAGATTTTTGCAAGCGGACCTTAAAGCTTGAAAAATTAGGAGAATATGTTTAGTTTGAATATTTGACGTGAACATTTTGTCAATTGAACGTTGTGACTGAACTCAAAAGTGAATAGTTTCAAATGAAGACCACTAACAATACAAGGACTTACAGAGAGCTATGACTGAATCGGAACACGGAGAAAACGCTGTCTACAGAGTATGATACAGGTTAGTGCATCTTGGTAATCATTTTATATCTAAGTATAGCAATTTAGTAAAAAAAACGGACAAATGTGAGTCGGACTCGCCTACTGATGATTTACTTTAAAATTACTTAAAGTCTATAATTGATTACGTACCTTAGTAAATAAAGACTATAATTTCTATGATTTAATTACATATGTAAGGTTTTTAGATTTTTCCCTATACTGTAGTATAAGACGTTATTACGAGTAGTTGCAAATTTCATAGTTCTAAGTTAAAAGAAAGTACCCTATACATTTTTTCGACATAAACGGCCGTGCTAACTTACATAGATGTTTGATGTTTTCACAGCTTCAAAGGTCCATAAACTTCAAATAGAACGAAGAGTCCGTAAACTCAAAATAGTTTTGACAGACGAACGTAAAGACAGACAGACGGACAAGAAATCGATAAGGATTTATTTATTCGGTTTTTTTCTTTTGAGGTATCCGTACCTAAAAAGACGACCCGGTGGTACCAGACCCTGGCAAAATAATGCAGAACTCTACCACTTAGTAAAATATATATTACAGATTTAATATTAAAACTTTTTTAATATGTTAATGATGCTGGTAACTCTTTAAGGATAGAAACAACTTTGCCTTTTTACATCAATGATATTTATGTTGTCAACTATGAGACAGATAAGATTCCATATTATGCATAAGTTTACCAACTTCCGAACCATCTAAACCGGAATACGACATCTATATTAAACAATATTATAAGCGTGAAAGTCTGTTTGTCTTGGTGTCTGTCTGTCTGTTACGCTTTCACGGCAAAACCGCTGAACCGATTTTGTTGAAATTGAGCAAGGAGGTAGTTGAAGATCCTGGGTCTAACATAGGCTACGTTTTTCAAAATCGGGATGGATTTTTGAAAAAAACGAAGTGAAAATATATATGAAAAGTTATTGCCAGGCTCCTATAATCAACGATCCATCATTCGTAGCAGTAACCATTAGCAACTAATTTATAATAACGAAGCGTTCCACAAGTTGTTTGAACATTTGGTAATTTGACATTTATGGGAACAGATTAGTTTACGAATATGCTATAGGAAATGTTACTTCTCGTAACTAAAACGAGTAATTTTACTGTTATATACTATAATAATCGACTCGAATCGAATAGTCAGCTGGTTAACGATAATTGAGTCGCAGTAAGACTGCAAAATCTGCTATTACTCTGGAATTCTGAATTATATCTTCACCAAATTTACTTAAGACTATTCGGAAAATATACTCTCCTATACCAATAAAAAAATTTCAAATCTGCCTATACTACACATTATACATTTTATTGTCTTTAAATAATGAATTTCCGTATAATAACGCTCCTGTTAGGAATTTATTTGAATTATGATTTTTTTCAAAGTAATGCCTGAATACATATTATATTAAACAAATCACATAACAATTTACACAAATTAATCTAACCCAAAATTAAGCAAATTATTTGCTTGGATTATGGGTGTTAGTCAACGATATTAATATATAGAAATACGCATACATTATATACTCAAATTTATTTAATAAACACCCAAATCAAGAAAAAGAAACATCTATGCTCTTCACACAAATGTTTGTTCGTGTCGGGAATCGAACCGAAGCCCATCGATTCATGGTTAGTTTCGCTAACCACTCGACTGACGGGGCGATCTGTAGATGTATTACTTAAGGAATAAAGTTATAAAATACCTACAGCCATAATTCTTATAAAAATATTATATGTAGGCCCAAGACGTCATTTCACTTCCTCTTATCTAAACAGCAATAGCCTGGAATGCATAAGAAAAATTATTACATTTATTTTTATAGTATAACTAGCTGTTGCCAGAGACTTCGTTCGTGCGGACTTCGTTTACTCCGCACAGCACCTGGCCGCTGGGTGATAGCGTGATAATATGTAGCCTATATGTTGACCCGACCTGTTAGTAATATTCATGCAAAATTTGAAATAAATCCATGCAGTTTTTTTTGAGTTTACCCCGGACATATTTTCAGACAAACAGACAAACAGATAAACAGAAAAACAGACAAAAATTCTAAAAACTATATTTTTCTCTTCGATATCGACTGTAGATCACGCCCCAAGTATTCTTTTAAAAAAATATTCAATGTACAGTTTTGACTTTCCTACGATTTTATTATATGTATAGATATAGCAAATAAGCAAATGAGTCTCCTGATGGAGTCAACTATCGCCTATATACACCAAAGGTGTTAATGGTGCTTTGCTACATTGTGGCGAGGTCTTATTCTACATGCACAAGTTTACCTACTACCTTACCCTCCGAACCAGAACACGACAGTGACAAGCACTGGCGCTATTGCGGTACGAATAGGTAAGGCGGTGGTACCAGACCCAGGCGAGACAATGCAGAACTCTACCAACTAATAGCCATGATGGTAGTGACTCGTATAGCCAATCGGTCGCCTTTTACTACCTGCCTGGCAGAACGGCAGTTGGCCTATACTTCAAAGAAGCCCGGGACCAACACGGGGGAAATTTTTGATCTTTTTAAGAATTTAACAATGCCTGTTTGTAAAGCAAAAAATCTCCTTATTTTTTCTTAAATATATCTTGATAGATTAATTAGACTGGAGTTCTAAAAACTCCAGTCCAGTTTGACCAGTATTATTTGTTTGAGACAAAACGGAAAACATACTCGTCTTAACCAAATAATAAAGTTGCAAATCCGTTTATATACATTATACATAATACTGTCAAGGCTCAAACACATACACTATAACATACACATCCCTATAAAGAGACCCGCTTCTTTTTGAGAAGTCGGTTGAAAATTACGTTTTAAATGTCATTCGAGCCACGCACTTACGTCATTCGAGATATCGTCAGATACTCCATTCTCATGACGTGTAAGTACTTTCTGTTTTTCATTTATTTGTAAACACATTTGACGTCAGGAGCCTAATTGAGTGTGTCAAACAGAGAATTCTAGGTAAGGTTCGTAGGGCAGCTAGCGACACTGGCCCAATCGATTCGTTTTAATGTTACCGCGTTTCCTAGAATTGGACGTTATAAATTGGATTGTATTTCAACAGAAATAGTGTTTTCTATCAGCTTGGCGCTAGCGGAAAGCTGTAATTTTGTCGCCCGTTTTCTTATATTTTAGTCAATTTTCATTATATTTTTATTATAGAATTTCAACAGAAATAGTATTTTCTGTCAGCTTAGCGCAAGCGGCGAGCTATAAATTTGTGGCCTGTTTTTCTGTTTTAGTCAGTTATCCCTAGATTTTATTATAGAATATCAAAAGAAATAAAATTTTCTGTCAGTTTGGCGTAAGTGGTAAGTGAGGTATAGCATTTCACTTACGATTAATTTTGTCGACGGTTTTCTTTAGTAATTACATTTTGATTACTGGATAGTAGAGTTCTGTAGCGTCTTGCCCGATTTTTTTTTATTCCCCAAAGAGTTACATCCGTCCTCTAAGGGTTTATTGTAATCAGTTACAATATTGTTACAAGTTATCCCTCTGACCCCCTTCCCCCCCCTCCCCCCTACCTAGTGTGATGTCACATATTTTACAATTTTACATTGAAATAATATGATCTTATTCGATTATTGTTTATCTATGCAGGTGGCTTTTAAAATTTTACTGTTGCAATACTTAGATATAGAGTATTATATTTTGAAAAAATGTGATGTCACAAAATTTGGGACTCCTCCCTTCCCCTTGTCACACAATGTCACACTTCTTTGACCTCCTCCTTTCCCCTTAACTCGTGGCGTAATTTATGGATGGCCCCTAGTGGGATGAAATCAAGGTAAGTCTACCTTAACATAGATCTATGGCTTTTAACGTTGTGTAGGTACCTAATAAGGGATTTGGTATGAAAAAATTTATTCAAAAGTCAAAACAAGTAGAAAAATGTGTGGCTTTGTATTAAGAGTGGGAAATAACAAAGTTTATTGTATACTAGCTGTTGCCCACGACTTCGTCCGCGCGGACTTCGTTTACTCCGCACAGCACCTCCCCCGTAGGTGATAGCGTGATAATATGTAGCCTATATGTTAACCCGACCTATTAGTAATATTCACGCAAAATTTGAAGTAAATCTATGCAGTACTTATTGAGTTTACCCCGGACATACATACAGACAAACAGACAAAAATTCTTAAAACTATATTTTTGGCTTTGATATCGATTATAGATCACGCCTCAAGTATTTTAAAAATATATATTTAATGTACAGTTTTGACTTTCCTACGATTTTATTATATGCATAGAAGATTCATGCAACGATATCTCACTAATGTCAATTCCTGTTTATGGGTGTTGGCCATGAATTCCATTTTGGGTCCATGCACTTCTGCACTGCCATTGTCAATTGTCGAATATTGTGTAGCTTTACTTTGTTTTCGTATTTATTTTTAAACAATTTTAGATTGACTTTGTGGTAGCGTTCCTTAATATCTCACCCGGGCTTGGTACCACTATTATGACTATTCCTGCTACATTAGCGGTAATGCTTGTCAATATCGATGGGAGAGTAAGGTAGCCGGTAAATTTATGCATGTGACATTACCACAGACCACACAAATGCTAACAGAAACGGTGTTGGACGGGGAACACTTAGTCGCTCATCAACTTCTAAGTGTCAAAAGCATGTAGATATACCGTGAATAATTTTAATCCAAACAACTGACTTCCCATTTTCTATGTCTGGAATTTTGCATCAGATCTTCACCAAATTAAAATGGCACCACACGGGAAGAATAAACAAAAAGTGAAACCCTCTCAAGCAAAAAAAAAAAAAAATCAAAATAGACTCATGAATGACTATAAGTGAAACGAAAAAGACTATAGTCAAACGTCACTTTCTATGTACATAGTAATTTTGTTTAATATTTTGTTAGTTTTATGTATTACCACTGTTTTATTTGCGATTTTTGTTTTTGTTTTGTTTTTGTGTGTAATCGGATGTTACTTTTACTATAATTTCTTGTCTTATATATAAAAGCATAAAAATTATAAATTATCTTGTGGTTAGCACCACTTTTCCTAGTGTATTGTTCTCTTTATTATAAAGGTTGTCTGGAAGAGATCACTTTATTAGTGATAAGACCGCCTTTGTGTATCTTACTTGTAAAATATTTATGTTGTCATATATTTTGGTGCGCAATAAAGAGTTATTGTATTGTATCGTATATAAGTCTGTTAAAAACTAGAAATATGCCATGTTTTGCTATTTTATAGACATGAGTAAGAAGCCAAGATTTTAAAAAATACCCGTGGTATGATTTTATTTCATTGGTAAATATTATAACAATATTTCTGGATGTAAATGCAAGCGACACTGAAAACCTAAGATTTTGCCTTGAAAAACGTATCCATTTAATCCGTAGGTATTACCATCGCCATCCATATTCATGATCCATATGCATTTAGTAAAAAGCGGATATTTTAATATTACAAACAGACACTACAATTTTATTTATTTGTATAGATTTTTAAATCTATATAAACGGGTCAAAAACGCGTACATATATATTACGCGTTTGCTATATATGTACGCGGCTTTGACCCGTTTATAAATTTTAGAAAAATAGTAGAACGCATTACTTTAAAAGTTCATATATTTAGTATTTATATGTATCTATAAATACATGTGTTTCTATGCATATATGTATTGTTATGTGGCGCCGCTGGTCGGTACCGCTGAGGGGTCATCGTGAATCGTGATGGAACCAGCGGGCCAGCTTCTTATCAGTATGACGTCATTACTGTGGAGGTTGATGACGTCACACAAGGCTAGGTAAGGGGAAAAGGAGGATCTTCCCATCCAGGCAAGGTGTACTGCCTGGTGACCGAAGTCCATTTGAGAAGCGTTGAAACTTGTATATAGTGTTACAAGATAAATAATTGTGATATCGCGATTCAGGATTTGATTTTTGAATTTCATCATTTTCTATTTTTATTATTTTTTCTTGTAGCGTTTGTGATTGTTTAAACCGCTACAGTTAGCTAACGACAATGCTAAAGCAGATATATGCTTATTTTGGGGTTAGATGATATCGTGAAATTGTCCAGTGATATTTGTACTTATTTATATTTATAGTTAAGGTAGAAAATTTGCAGAAAGATATCACTACCCATTTCACAGCCAGAAAACTGGTGAACCACGGAAAACTTCAGCGTTTAATGAAGTTTGAGCTCCGCATATTCCGTTATTTATTTTAATACAATAATATGATCAAATTCCGTAAACATATTTCTATTTCTGCTATTGACTGAAACGAAATTTAGTTATAAATATAAGCTATTTTTAATATCGACCTTGGTTTTAAGTAATTCATGGTATGACAGGCGACATCGCGGGCTAGTAACGGTTTGCTGTCTGAGCCGACCTTTTCATAATACATTTGACATTCGACCTCCAATTGATAGGACCTTAATTTCCCATTTATATTTGTCATCATTTTGTTCCTACTAATATTATAAATACGAAGCTTTGTTTATGTATGTATGTTTGTAAATAGCTGGAAGTACAGTGCATATGATAGAATAGAGTCATGCATATTGGATTAATTGAAGCGCTACATTTATTGGAACTCTCTGTTCGTCATGTCAAAAGTATCACACAAATCTCTTATGTGCCTTCTTTGGTATTTTACGGGCCTGCCCTTTTCATAAATATTTAGCACATAAATATAATATGGCACTGCCAACATTATTAACTGACTGGACCGAAGTTTATATACTTCCTAGGTTCCTTATCTATACATATAATAAAGTCGTAGGAAAGTCAAAACTGTACATTGAATATTTTTTAAAAGAATACTTGGGACTACGTTTTGATCTACAATCTATATTGAAGCCAAAAATATAGTTTTAAGATTTTTTGTCTGTTTGTCTGTATGTATGTCCGGGGTAAACTCAAAAAGTACTGCATGGATTTACTTCAAATTTTGCATGAATATTACTAACAGGTCGGGTCAACATATAGGCTACATATTATCACGCTATCACCTACGGGGGAGGAGCAGTGCGGAGTAAACGAAGTCCGCACGGACGAAGTCGCTGGCAACAGCTAGTTAACAAATAAAACGAGTGAATTTAATTAAATGAATAGAAGTTAAATACTATTAAACAATCACCAACATCTTAACGTAGTGTCAAATCGATAGAATGACAGCAAGATTTTCGATCGGTAGCGAAAATAACTACCGTCGAGTAAAAGTGATAATTTTCTCTTCCTTTGAAGTATCATGTCGAATCAAATGTCAAATGCGTTAGCAAATAGAGAAAGTGACAGAAATGTCAAAAAAACGGGTCGATATAATTATATCGCACTGCTTGTCCTAAGCCGGCTGGAAATCTACTGAAACTCTGGAATGACCTAGGGTGGCTTGTTTAGTCATCATAACCTACGCACACAATGGCCCGTAGTGTGACTAAGTGCAGTACAAACCGCATTAATAGATAAATAGCTTACTGCACTCTTCCTTTATATTTTTGGTACACGCATATATACAATCACTTACAGAGCTGTAGAAACATTCGAAACAAATCGTCTCGCAGATCTTGATTCAAAACGCGTGATACGCAAAAATTGCCCGAAAATCTATATAAACACGTACATATAATGACACCCGTCAACTATATTTAACTATATAAGTTTGGCTTTGTCAGTCATAGTAGGCCACATGATAGAAATGATTATTATATTATGAATATAAATATATATACATATAAAGTAGGTCACAGACCACACAAATACTAATAGACATGACGTTGGGCGCAAAATACGTAGCCGCTCATATGAGCAAATATATGTAAATGTCAAACGCATTTAGATATATCGTAAAAAAATAGAAATTTGCCATATTGTTCTCGAATGAAAAACTAAGGCTCAATGTGAAGTAGATAAAACTGATATTTTTCGTTTTAACGTTGAATTTTCGCGTTATAAAGCTAAGTACCAAATCAATAGATTGTCAGGCTTTCATTGAGAGATCGTAATGAAGGGATGACGTGAGCTATTCACATGAGCTCTCGAAACATTGTGGTCACAACCCACGTCGCACGCAGCCATGTTCCACCAGAATGAGAAGCGGCATTGTTTTACCTCCGCAAGGTTGAAGAAATTGAGATAAAATGTTTAGATTTATATACCTGAGATTTCTTGTTATAAATACAGTTGAATTACATGACTTTGAAGATTGAACACATCTGTATGTATTAGTAATTGCCCTCTGGAAAATCGACCGTAATTGCGTTAATGTTCTTATCTATTAGATAATAATTGAATCTATACATATATAAAAATCTAATGCTGTTCGTTAGTCTCGCTAAAACTCAAGAACGGCTGAACCGATTTGGCTAATTTTGGTTTTGAATTAATTGTTGAAGTCCAGGGAAGGTTTAAAAGGTGAAAAAAGTGTGGTTCAAAAGGCAGAACAACGTTTGCCGGGTCAGCTAGTATATTGATGTAAAAGTCATAGCTTGTTGTGTAGTTCAAATTATAGACTTTTTAAACAAAAAGTTATATAGGATTTTTCAACAAGAACTTGGCTTTTAGGGTTCCAACGTAAACTGGGAACCCTTATAGTTTCGCTATGTCCTTCGGTCCATCCGCCAGTCCATCCGTCTGTCGCATCCGTCCGTACGTCCGCAGTCTAGCTCAGAGATCCTTATTATTAGAAAACTGTTATTTGGCAAGAATAGGCAACAAATAGTAACATAAAATCTTGAAAAATTTTTTTAGGGTATCTCCCTCTACATGTACAATGGGGATGTTAATTTTTTGTCTCGTTTACCCCACAGCAACAATGCCTTACGCATGTTAGAACAGTTTTCAAAAAATATTATATAGTTTTGTAAAAACAATTTTCGATTAAGGGACTCGTTTGTGAAATATTAAGCTTTAAAGTGCTAATGAAATGAAATGAAATGAAAATGAATGAAATGAAATGAAATTAAATGAAATTTTCATTTCATTTCATTTCATTTCATTAAAGTGCTAATTTTTGTTGGAGTCAAGTGTCCTATCTCCCTCGCCTTCTGCCATCTAAACAGTTAGTTTTATGGGAAAAATATCACGGTAGTAGTTATTATAATGAAGTTTAAAGAAAAATCATCACGGCTTAGTCGGCTTAGTCGAATTTTTTACTAGGTGGTAGAGTTCTGCATTGTCTCGCCCGGGTCTGGTACCACCGCCTTACCTATTCCTGCCGCAATAGCGTCATTACTTGTCACTGTCGTGTTCCGGTTTGGAGGGTAAGGTAGCCGGTAAACTTATGCATGTGGCATTAGACCTCGCCACAAGATAGCAACGCACCATTAACATCTTTGGTGTCTATAGGCGATGGTTGACTCTTACTATCAGGAAACCAAACCAAACCAAAAGGAAATATAGTATAAGCTTAGGCAATTCAATGAATTCAATTGCAATCAAAAATCACATTACAATAATAAAAATTCACTTTAAAAATGATGGATCTGTAAAAGTTACGTTCCATAAGATTCGGAATATTTTCGGTCAAGATAATCGTCCTTCTGAGTCCTATTAAAAATTTGTTCTATGAGTCGATAGGCTCGGTACATAATATGACCAGTGATATATAAATAAGTAAATGTCATTGATCAGTACCAACACACACACACACAACAAAAAGGAATAAGTTTGTGTCCATTATGAATGAATCGGGTGTAATGTAGTTTTTAATGGTTAATAATTATATAAAGATAACAAAAAAACGATATATGTATATGTGTTTTAGCACTACCCATGATTTGGAAAACTTAAAAAAACAAAGCTTTTTTTTTATTTGATACGCCAGGATTTGAACTGTGACCTTCCCTCAAACCGGGACGCTCCAACCAACTGAGCAAGTGTCGACTGGTTCAAAGTGGCGAAATTCTTTGCTATGTGATCGGTTCCGTCAATTGTACTGATCACTAGTTATACATAAGTGTTAAATGAGTTCATCGTTACAGATGAAATTCACATTTACATACTTCCGTGTTTGAGCACTGGATGAGTGCTAAAACTCACATATAATTAGAAACACATCCAGAAAAACTGGAAAAATTTAAAAACAACAAAAAAATTTTTGACACGCCAGGATTTGAACCTAAAGGTTCCCTCAAGCCGGGACGCTCTAACCAACTGAGCCAGTTCAAAACGCTGAAAAAACTTAAAATATTTGTTATAAAAGATAAAAATTAATAATATTCTTAAAATTTAAATTTCGCCAAAAATAGACATTAAGTCACACGAGAGTAAACGCAAATCCGGAAGTGTTAAAATGTCATCTTGATGTTGTCATTTTCATAGAAACTAGAGTATGTAATGTAGATATTACCACGGCGTGACGTCATTAGGACGCCATAACAGTCCAGAGCGTTTTCGCGTTAAATTTTAATTTTAAAACGCGAATGTTTTATTATTCATGAACGTTATTAAATAGTTTTTTGGTTAATACACCTAATAAAGTTTTTTAAATTTAGTCAACTAGACTGTTATCCAATTTGATTAATTTACTAGGTGGTAGAGTTCTGCATTGTCTCGCCCGGGTCTGGTACCACCGCCTTACCTATTCCTGCCGCAATAGCGTTAGTGCTTGTCACCTACCGTGTTCCGGTTTGGAGGGTAAGGTAGCCGGTAAACTTATTTTTTTATAGTATAAGATAGCAAACAAGCAGATGGGTCTCCTTAGACACCAAAGGTGTTAATGGTGCGTTGCTATCTTGTGGCGAGGTCTTATGCCACATGCATAAGTTTACCGGCTACTTTACCCTCCAAACTGGAAAACGACAGTGACAATCATTGACGCTATTGCGGCAGGAATAGGTAAGGCGGTGGTACCAGACCCGGGTGAGACAATGCAGAACTCTACCACCTAGTAGCTACGATGTTAGCGACTCGTATAGCCAATCGGTCGCTTTTTACCACCTGCCTGGCAGAACGGCCATTAGTCTATTCTTCAAAGGAGCCCAGGACCAACACGGGGAAACTTTAAAGATTTTATTCGTTAGTCTATGGCCGAATTTTAGCCACAGGCGATCGCTAGTTTTTATAGATTCTTAAGTTTTTTAGACGTTTTTAAAAATCTGTGACCTGAAACAACTCCAAAAATAACAGATTTATCTTTATCATACCAATTTAATATCCAAGCTATCAAGTGCAACACATACAGCTCGTAACTTGTACTAGTAATTAGGCCGATAGTTGGGCTCGCGGCCAAACCTGTCACCACCAGCCGGAGGAGACCGCAAATGTTTCTTACAACGCAACTTGCTTCATAAGAAATTCTTTTCAACTGCATTAAATTTCAAAACTAAGACAATTTTACTACTGCAATAATTTCAAACTGTTTCAAGTTACTTATGAATATTTTCTTGAACTACAATGAAATTTTCTTAAGTTTTTTTGGAGCAAGTACTTCTAGCGCGTTAGGAAAACCTCATCAACAATTAATTAACAATTTATAAAATGACTAGCTGGGCTCGCGGCTACCAAATATATTTTTGGTACCATATGCAGGCTGCTTTCAGGGTTTTAAGCGCTTTCTCATGGAATGAGTTCAAAAATATATTTTATTGGCCGTAGTTATAGTATTAGCGCAAACTAATTATTTGTTTGTGGTCCGTCCGGATAATCGCGAATCTGTATAATTGGGGTCCAGATAATCAGGTTTCCACTGTGATATCATTAGCGACAGTTTCTACTTTAAATTAAGGATATAAATTTTACAATACCAAGGCCGTTGATTTATTTCTCCTCTGTGAGAATAAAGAATCTATTTATTAAGCATAGGTTTTTTGAGGTTCTCTGACTAGTTTATTTTTAAAAAATCTAGTTATTTTTCCAAGATGTTATTTCTCTTTTTATCATATCTTTTTGCCATTACAGACTGTGATCGTTGATTCGATAGATAATTATGGGGTCAAACAATAATTTGATATTATTGTCTGAAAGACTGATTAATCATAGTATTAATCAATCAATCAAGCAATAAAAATTTATTTATTTATTTATTTATTTTTTATTTAAATAAATAATTAAATTTTTATTTAAATAAATAATTAATAGCATCAACGATAGCTGTTTCTTTTTTAATTTTATTAATTTACAATGCCATTGATCTCCTTTGTGACAATAATAGCACCTATTAGAATAGGTGTATTGTTACTATTTGAGTTATTCCTATACCCATTTAAATATTTTTAGTTAATAACAAAATAATAATATAAATATCGCCTCTGTGATCTAGTGGTCCAGCGTTGGGGTTGACCACATGAAGCCCTGGGTTCGATTCCCGGGTCGAGCACTTAAAAAAATATGTGTTTTTTCAGTTTTCTGATAAACACAACGTTCCCGGGATTAGAAAGTGTCCGGTTGACGATAGCATTGCCACCTAATACATTTGTGGGACTAAGTATCTTCGGCTAATCGTGGGTGCACTTGTTGTACTTCTGCCTACCTATTCGGGGATACGGACGTGAAGATACTTATAATAATATAGAAAACTGTTGCAAATATTATGCATAAGTTTACTAGCTACCTTACGCACCAAATCAGACAGGACAATAACAAATATTAACACTATTGTGGCAGAATTAGGTAAGTCTGTGATACCAGAATCGTACAAGAAGTTACAGAATTCTATTATCTAGTAATCACGATGCCAGTGATTCCTACAGATAGACAAAACAGCCTTTTACGAACTGTCTAGTAAAATGACAGATACTTCAAAGAGATCGGACCGCGAATTAAGCTGGATATGCCTTTCAAGGCAATTTCTTAGTTTGTCAGTGTCGCTTATATTTACACAGACCTATACAGAGTTATAATACTTATCGATGAAATAAAATTACGCCAAGGTATTGCTTAAGTCTTAGCTTTTTATTCGCCCCGTTGGTCGAGTGGTTAGCGACTCTGACTACGCAATCAATGGGGCTCGGGTTCGATCCCCGACGGTGACAAGCATTTGTGTGATGAGCATAAATGTTTGCATTTCCGGGTTTGGGTGTTTATTAAATATATTCCAGGATTTATTTATGTATTTCTATGTATTAGCATCGTTGACTAACACCCATAACATAAGAAAATAATTTGCTTACTTTGGGGTTAGATCAATAAGTGTAATTTGTCCCGTGAATATTTATTTATTTATTATTATTTATCTTTGGTGTCTATAGGCGATGGTTGACTCTTTCCATTAGGAGACCTATCTGCTTATTTGCTATCTTATGATATATAAAAAGATAAAATAAATTTATTAAATATGTGGACTCTAAAACTGGTCCAAATAATTTGAAACTTCTCTCACTACGGGACAGAAGAATTTTTAATGATATGATTTTTCTTCGAGAAATTTGCACTGATTCTATTGACTGTTCACAACTCATTAATAACGTTTAAAGTTTGTGTGTTCCTACTAAGCGCACCAGACACACTAGCTTATTATATGTGCCTCTTATTAAGACAAATTACCAGTCTAATAGCGTTACTCTGCGTCTACCTCGCATGTATAACAGATATTTTGCGGACATAGACTTATTTGCAGATTCAAAAAATGCTTACAGAACTAAAATCCACAAGAAATTGTTATCTAGATTCTAAGTATACCTTATTGAATAAATAGCTTCATCAAGAATTTCGCACGCACACGCACACGCACGAGCTCACGCTCACACACACACGCACGCACACAGGCACGCACACGCGCACACACGCACACACACGCACACACACGCACACACACGCACACACACACACTCACACACATACTTACACCTTAAGAGGTTGTGTTACAAGTTACATACATGTGTTGTCACTTGATGTTCTTTTTTTTTTTTTAATTAATAATAATGATTTGGTTTTTAAATTAATTATATTTTATTCTTAAATTATTAATTTCTCTTTCATATGATTTAATTCTTTCTGTTATTTGTATTATTTTTTTGTTTGGCTTGTACTGTCAATGAACTCTTTAAAAGTTTCAGTAATGTAATGAAAATCCGTAATTGGCTAATGTTTGATTTGCTTATTTGGTGTATTTGTTGAATTGTATGCTGTGGATTTTATGTTTATAATAAAATAAATAAATAAAAATATTCATGGGCAGTGGTGACCACTTAGCATCAGCCGAGCTTTCTGTCCGTTTACCCCCTCTTCTATAAAAAAATCTAACATAAACTAACTGCGTAATAATATTTGACTTTACTTTTAATACGGCCACGTAGAAATAATTCCGTACTAACCCGATCAGAAAAATTAAGCCACGAGAAGACTCCAAGGAGCTTTATAAGATTAAATCCAAGAAGTCAACGGAAGTTTTAGTTATTTCAGAGGCTTCTCAGTGCTAAGCTAAAAGTTAGAACTACTCGTCGTTCAACGCAACTGGATTTCAATTAATATTATTTTAAATACGACAAGCAATAAAACAATGTAAAGCAGAAGTTAGAACTATTTGTTGTTCAACACAACTGGATTTCAATTAATATTATTTTAAATCCGACAAGCAATAAAACAATGTAAAGCAGAAGTTAGAACTATTCGTCGTTCAACACAACTGAATTTCAATTAATATTATTTTAAATCCGACAAGCAATAAAACAATGTAAAGCAGAACTTAGAACTATTCGTCGTTCAACTCAACTGGATTTCAATTAATATTATTTTAAATCCGACAAGCAATAAAACAATGTAAAGCAGAAGTTAGAACTATTCGTCGTTCAACACAACTGGATTTCAATTAATATTATTTTAAATCCGACAAGCAATAAAACAATGTAAAGCAGAAGTTAGAACTACTCTTCGTTCAACAGAACTGGATTTCAATTAATATTATTTTAAATCCGACAAGCAATAAAACAATGTAAAGCAGAAGTTAGAACTACTCTTCATTCAACAGAACTGGATTTCAATTAATATTATTTTAAATCCGACAAGCAATAAAACAATGTAAAGCAGAAGTTAGAACTACTCTTCATTCAACAGAACTGGATTTCAATTAATATTATTTTAAATCCGACAAGCAATAAAACAATGTAAAGCAGAACTTAGAACTATTCGTCGTTCAACTCAACTGGATTTCAATTAATATTATGTTAAATCCGACAAGCAATAAAACAATGTAAAGCAGAAGTTAGAACTACTCTTCTTTCAACAGAACTGGATTTCAATTAATATTATTTTAAATCCGACAAGCAATAAAACAATGTAAAGCAGAAGTTAGAACTACTCTTCATTCAACAGAACTGGATTTCAATTAATATTATTTTAAATCCGACAAGCAATAAAACAATGTAAAGCAGAAGTTAGAACTACTCTTCATTCAACAGAACTGGATTTCAATTAATATTATTTTAAATCCGACAAGCAATAAAACAATGTAAAGCAGAACTTAGAACTATTCGTCGTTCAACTCAACTGGATTTCAATTAATATTATTTTAAATCCGACAAGCAATAAAACAATGTAAAGCAGAAGTTAGAACTATTCGTCGTTCAACACAACTGGATTTCAATTAATATTATTTTAAATCCGACAAGCAATAAAACAATGTAAAGCAGAAGTTAGAACTACTCTTCGTTCAACAGAACTGGATTTCAATTAATATTATTTTAAATCCGACAAGCAATAAAACAATGTAAAGCAGAAGTTAGAACTACTCTTCATTCAACAGAACTGTATTTCAATTAATATTATTTTAAATCCGACAAGCAATAAAACAATTTAAAGCAGAAGTTAAACTTTTCGTCGTTCAACTCAACTGGATTTCAATTAATATTATTTTAAATCCGACAAGCAATAAAACAATGTAAAGCAGAAGTGAGAACTACTCGTCGTTCAACACAACTGGATTTCAATTAATATTATTTTAAATCCGACAAGCAATAAAAGAATTTAAAGCAGTGGCTCTCAACTCTCTCTTAACTCTGACTTAGGGAACTTCAAAAAAAAAGCGTACTTTTTCTTTAAAGGCCGGCAACGCAAATGCAAGTCTTCTAATAGTGTCGTTGTCCATGGGCGGTGGTGATCACTTATCATCAGGTGAGCCTTTTGACCGTTTGCCCCCCATTTTTCTATAAAAAAAGTTGGACCAAATAGTAGATGTTTACAAAATATTATAAATCCGTTTAGTAATTTCGGAGTCCATCGCGGACCAACAACGTGACACCTAATTTATATATACCTATTAAGATGTATAAAAATTTATAAAACCTTCTCCTTTTTATAAAATCGTGGTATTTTTAAATCATAACATAGCAAACAAGCAGATGGGTCTCCTGATGACAAGACTCAACCATCGCCTTTAGACGCCAAAGATGTCAATGGTGCGTTGCTATCTTGTGGCGAGGTCTAATGCCACATGCATATGTTTACCGGCTACCTTACTCTTCAAACCGGAATACGATAGTGACAAGCAATGACGCTTAATTTGATCATCAACTGGGGCTTGAGAAATCGTTTAAGGTTTGCGCCCCATAAAATGTTTTACTTTAATATTAAAAGGTCAGTTCCTATCATCTCCTAGTATAAAAATAAATAAAAGCACAATAAAGAGAAAATAATCGTTAACATATTTAGGTTTGGTCTTAGAAAAAAAATTATACCTTTATAAATCATATTAACTATATCGGTGAAAAGGCTAAACGGAATTTCTTATCCTTTGCGGGCATATCTGCCTCGACATGAGGTTTAAATTTTACGTATTTAGGTTGTATTTGTTATACATGTTCAGCGTGGGCTGATAAAGTTACGAGTGGTGCGATCCGGCGCAAACTACTTCAATATCAGTATCCTTCAGTTCAGCGTCTAACATTAATATTTCTATGCAAATTGCAAAGCTTATCGCACTGTAAGCGCTGAAGCTTTACTCGTTTTATCAGGTGTCTTATAAGATTTAGAAATTCAGCGTTGGGCTTCAATATACTACAATTCTAGGAATTTTACCAACCCAGAATTTATCAACCCGCAAGCTCAAACAAAAATACGTCGCATTTTTAATCCCGTAATCGACGTTACTAATGAATTAATTGATGAATAGCAGTCGCTTTGGTATTATTCAATTAAAGGACGTCATTTATACAACTTTTTCCCATGCATGCGATCGTTTAAGTAAAACGTGATTTTTTTTATATCATAAGATAGCAAACAAGCTGATGGGTCTCCTAATGGAAAGCGTTAAAACCATCGCCTATAAACAACAAAGGTGTTAATGGTGCGTTGCTATCTTGTGGCAAGGTCTAATGCCACATGCATAAGTTTACCTGCTACCTTACCCTCCAAACCGGAACACGAAAGTGACAAGCACTGATGCTATTGCGGCCGGAATAAGTAAGGCGGTGGTACCAGACACGGGTGAGACAATGTAGAACTCTACTACCTAGTAGCCAAACAGCTAGCCAGCCAGATAAAAATAGATCATTGTGTTGCACAGTTTCCCACTAGCCATGGTAATTTTAAAGCTAAATTATTCTCGTTTAAATCAGTTCCTTCTCCTTTTTGCGAGTGCTCTGTATTAAATTGTAAATATGAACAAACTGCACAACACGTTCTTCGGGAGTGTAATATTTGGCAAAACGAACATCGTCAAATGCTTGATAGTATCCAATGTATATCCGGTGTAATTATTACTCCGACCTTGTGGGTACACGTGGAAACTTCCGTGCCTTCAAGCGATTTTGTCATACTTACTACTGGAAGCAAAATTAAGTAGGCCATTCTGGTTGGTCCCTAATTTCCAAACTTCCGTGTTGCAATAGCAATCAGGCTTAACCTGATTGTAAAAGTCTCATTTCGTAGTATTTTTATGGTTTTAACATTTTGCTGTCTCCTGCCAAAAAGGGAGGGAAACAGGATGTATTTTCCTACTTCCCTTATATACTTCTGATTAATTTCGTTGCGGGATCCAAGACAGCTTAGCTTTTCCCCAAGGCACCCTGAGCTCGCAACTCAGAGGTTATTAGGACGGTTGCAGCTGTTGATTCTGGTTTACAGAAGTTATAGTGGTGGGAACGAAAGGTGGGCCCATTGCCCTTTAAAAAAGCAATGACGCTATTGCGGCAAGAATAAGTAAGGCGGTGGTACCAGACCCAGGCGAGACACACTCTCTGGGTGAAAATCATTATGAAACTTACTTAGTAGCTCTTCAAAATAGTTTCTTAATTAGAAATTAGGGCTCCACGCTCCAATTAACTTTCAATAGAACAATCCTTCAGTTTGGCTGGGATGTTCTTTTAATTGGACTATCTCAATAGTACTTCAGCGTTAAGTGCCGTAGTGACTTCAAGCAGTGTTCATTTTAGATGGAACAAGCGTTTTGTCATGTTTGTTTTAAGTTAGAGATTTGGTAAAAATAGGAAATATGATTTGGAAGCTCTTGCGTTATTCACATAGTTTTTGACTGACTGACTGACTTCTGGTTATTATATCTGTAAAACGATTTGGCCTAGTTACGAGTAGTAACATTTTCTACGAGGCGTAAGCTTAAACTGTCCACATGGATGTCAAATTACCAGATGACCAAACAAAATGTTGTACTTATACCTCGTTATTATTTAATTGTACAGTAGTGGTACGAATAGGTTCGTCAGTTTTCAAATTGATTCATTTAACAAGCTGCGAGCACATATGATCTTTTGAAAATTTGTCACATAATAGACTGTTGCATGGAAAATTATTCCTAACTCATAGATATATTACACTACTCAAAGGCTTAACTGTTGAATAACATGGTTCAGACTTGTTTGCATCAAGACTATTTCCTTATTTTATCTTGTAATAGCTGACCCGGCTAAAGGTGTTCTGACTTTTTTAACTACTCTTAATTTTTTTAATGTTTTCTCCAACCAAACCAAACCAAACAAATAAAACCAAAATTAGCGAAATCGGTTTAGCCGTTCTCAAGTTTTAGCGAGACTAACGAACAGCGATTGATTTTTATACTATCTTGTATAAATAAATATTCACATAAATATTCACAGGACAAATTACACTGTCCTGTGAATATTTATGTGAATATACTATAAGGCAGATGTGTTGACAGAAGCCATTCGCCTGTTATTGGGTGTCTATGGGCTGTGTGGTCGGTGTTTACCACCTAGTAACATAACAAAATAAATGAATAATAAATATTCACGGGACAAATTACACTTACTGATCTAACCCCAAAGTAAGCAAATTATTTGCTTGTGTTATGGGTGTTAGTCAACGATACTAATACATAGAAATACATATATAAATACTTTTACATACATAATAAACACCCAAACCCGGAAATACAAACATTTATGCTCATCACACAAATGCTTGTCCCCGTCGGGGATCGAACCCGAACCTCGTTGATTGCGTAGTCAGGGTCACTAACCACTCGACCAACGGGGCGGACCAAATGATTATTATCTAAAGAGATGCTAATGTTTTTTTAATTAAAACCTTTTTATTGATTTGATTTTTCACGTATTACATTTATGTATATAGTTACCCCCTATTATAGAAATGGTAATATTATTTAACAAAAAAATAAAATACAAGATAAAAAAATTAAGAAAGTACAGCATCTTTTCCTTTGAGCGTGACGCTCTCTTCTGATTAATCTATTAATTGTAGTGTGCGCGTGCTCTCATAGGTAATTAGTGTGTACCAATAACACATGTAACAAAGTACATGTGTACAAGTTTCAGCCAATGTCACACATTGGCTGAAACTTGTACACATATAATATAAACGGTTAGGAGGAATAATGGGGCGCGGCTTCGTGGATTACACGATCTACATACCTCCTTGTTATTAAATTGGTTTCTAATGGTTACTGCTACGAATGACAGATCATTTAGATTATAGGACCCCGACATAAATTAGTAAGTATGATATACGAAAGTCTAGCTGCCGCGTGCTGTTCGCCATATTGTAAAAGTTTTTGGCGAATCACGCAGGATAATGTAATTTTCACGGGATAAAAAGCAGCATATATGCTATTCCAGGTCATCATCGACTTGTGTGTCAAATTTAATTCAAATCCGTTCAGTAGTTTTGGCGTGATTGAGTAATAAACATCCAACTATCGACCCATCCATACATCCAAACATCCAAACATTCGCATTTGTAATATTAATATAGACTTTGATGTTTGATCCACCATGGACAAGTTTAATCTTAGATATTTATCAAGTTTAAAAGAGACCAAGCGGAAAGTTTACCCTCACAAACAAACAAATCCAAATAAGTTGATAATGACTTAGTTATAAGGTAACAATAAAAAAATACAACCGAAGACAACTTCCTTTTTGAGAAGTCGGTTAAAAATAAAAAGGTTCTTTCACGACCTAATATTGCAAAGACTATGTTCACGTTGCATCTTTTTCAGTTATTCCGTAAAAGCATTGTCAGTAAGGGAAGCGGCTTCAAAGAAAAGTATTACGCCAAAACGACGCTTTGTGATTTTCTACCGGCACTGTATTTGCGCTCTAAATATGTTAAAGAAAGAGGAATAGAGTTTGATCGTGATTTTGAATTCTCATTCTTCTGCCTTCTTTGTAAGGGATTTGCTATTAATGTATTAAAGCGAAAATAGACTAGTTTATTAAATTTGAAAAACAATTTAATAATTAATTTTATTAATATACAACCAATTTATTTTTGTTAAATAACGTAAATTTATAATAAAATTTTCGCGTCCTAAAATTAAAATTAAATATTCCCGCGAAAATGCTCTGGACTGTCATGGCGTCCTTATGACATCACACGTTAGTAATATCTATATTACATACTCTATGGTTTCTATGAAAATGACAACATCAAGATGACGGACGTTTTAACACGTCGGGTCGTGATGTTACGCATCCAGATTTACGTTTACTATCAAGTGACTTAACCACTCGACTCTCGAAGAGGCAAATATTAGTCATTATGTATGATAATTTATTGCTCTGTCACTCTCAAAGCAAATTTTTACCCCGCTTGCATTTGAATTTAAACTTTAAATTTCTATTTATAAAGACTAATGTTGTATGAAAAAGCCTCTGGCGATTAATTCATGATAAAATTTCTATCATGTCAAATTCGTAAATTGAAGTCTACTATTGTCATTTATTTGTATCAGTCACTTTAGTTCGATCGACCGGACCGCGTATGTGCTAGCGGTTTTTTAGTGGTATGAATTTGGATTTTGTGTTGTTTTACGGTGAATTTCTCTCATGTTTTTTTATACTGTTTTTTATTAGAAAAGTCGTTTATTTGTTCTATTTAGATAATTTGTTGTAAGAAATATGTCGTGATAGCCAAAAATAAAGTCATTTATAAATTCATTAATTTTCAAGTGATTTTTGTTATATTTGTTTGTAAATATAAAAACTACTTTGTCTATTACTTCATTTTGATCCCTAATAGACAGAAAATATATCAATTGATACACAGTCGTTTACAGAATGGTAAAATATGGCTTAGTTGTAGAAAAAAAAAAGATTTCTTTTCCAACGAGTCGCCTGACACGCCTATATATTCGCGAGGTCGCAATCCGACCGACTACTTCACTGAATCGCGTTACTTATATCATTTTTATTTTCCAGTTTGGGGGTTGAAGTAATCGGTAAGCGAGCAACGCAGCATTAACATTTTTGATTCTTATAAGCGATGGTTTTCCCTTTCCACCAGAAAGCTATTTGCTTCTTATAAATTAAAAATAGTTTTCTACCGCGACTCAGTTCATCTCGCTCTTGCATTTGTGCATATCGCAAATTTAAGCGAGAAAACCTATTGTAAGCGTAGTAAATGTGGCCCCAGTTCACCGTTCACCCATTTCGCGACAACACACCACGAATCTTTGGACGATAATGTGTCCTACATACAAAATCGTATGTGCAAGCAAAAAGTGCACGAAGTTACGCGACTTGAGAACGACAATTGCTTCTTTCTTACGATTATCGGAACCGACAACTTTTAGAGATATACTATTTTCATTATCAGTGATCGGCGATTTCAAGATGGTGGATCACATTTTTACAACTCTCTGTGTTCTCTCCTAATATTTAAATCGTGTGTTTTAGTCATTCTATTGACGCTGTGTTGCGATTTAGCGACGTTCTGCGTTGGGGCGCGGTATGAAAATCGTGCGTTTTAGCGACTGCTTCGATGCTGCGTTAGTTGACTGTACAGTACCCGGCGATAAATATTGCACATCGACCTTTGGAAAGAGACAATCGGCTAATTTCGGCTTCGTAGAGCGTTATCTCTGTCGCACAAAATACAAACAGTCCGGTACCTATTAGGAGCTGTTAAAACAAGTGATTTGCTTCTTTTGATATTTTTATTCTTTGTATAAAATACACTAATTTTTCTATAAGTGATGGTTTTAGGTTGGGGTAAAATAAAATAAAAAAACATTTTTACATTATGTTTACGTATTTAATTATTTTGGAACATTACAGCTTTAGTGTACATAATAAACACCATTATACCTATTGCTAAAATGAGACATTGCAATAAAAATAATAATAATTCTAATTCTCAATTACTTCCATTTCACTATCTGTGCTCTCAAAGATGTCAATATCACTGTCACTATCAGCCGTATTTATTACTAATCTATCAGTGTAATTGTCTAAACTGTGTTGAATGCTTCTATATTCATTCTCACATTTGATTGCATGATCGCAAACCTTTTTCCACTCTTCAGCGCCGATCATGTTTACTTTTTCAGTCAATAATGTTTTTACTGTAGTTAAGTTCATACCCACATTTCTAGAGGCTACATAGCCTTTCAGTTGAGACCATATATTTTCAATTGGATTAAAATCCGGATGATATGGTGGCAATCGCAACACAGTGTGCCCATGTTCGGCAAGTATTTTGTCCACAGAAAACTCTGTATACCTCTCCTTGTGCTGACATATAATAGCGTAAATCTGGGTTTTTGTTAATTTTGGATCAACTGGAATTTCATGTCTGTTTAACCAGTTGATCATTTCCCGTTTAATGGTGTTTGAGTTGGGGGGTCTCTCAACATACTTGTTGTGATAGGGTGCGTTGTCGATAACTATAATTGTCGATAACTATTAATCCAATTGAAAATATATGGTCTCAACTGAAAGGCTATGTAGCCTCTAGAAATGTGGGTATGAACTTAACTACAGTAAAAACATTATTGACTGAAAAAGTAAACATGATCGGCGCTGAAGAGTGGAAAAAGGTTTGCGATCATGCAATCAAATGTGAGAATGAATATAGAAGCATTCAACACAGTTTAGACAATTACACTGATAGATTAGTAATAAATACGGCTGATAGTGACAGTGATATTGACCTCTTTGAGAGCACAGATAGTGAAATGGAAGTAATTGAGAATTAGAATTATTATTATTTTTATTGCAATGTCTCATTTTAGCAATAGGTATAATGGTGTTTATTATGTACACTAAAGCTGTAATGTTCCAAAATAATTAAATACGTAAACATAATGTAAAAATGTTTTTTTATTTTATTTTACCCCAACCTAAAGCCATCACTTATAGAAAAATTAGTGTATTTTATACAAAGAATAAAAATATCAAAAGAAGCAAATCACTTGTTTTAACAGCTCCTAATAGGTACCGGACTGTTTGTATTTTGTGCGACAGAGATAACGCTCTACGAAGCCGAAATTAGCCGATTGTCTCTTTCCAAAGGTCGATGTGCAATATTTATCGCCGGGTACTGTAGTGTTGTTGATCGATAAAGTTGACTATCAATAATTTTCCGCTCTTAAAAAAAAACATTGCTTACAAATGATAGATTTGAAAATAATTTCTTTCTTTTTTTCTTCTATAATTATAGTAGCAGTAACATAAGTCGGTAGCAATATAAAAAATATATATACTGATTTAACTTAATGGCCTTTATTTAATTACATGGCTGTTAAAGTATACCGAATATTACTGCAAATGGGCAAACTATCGATCGACCTAAATAGGCTTAAGACAAACAATAGCATCGATACTATCAATAGTTGCTTATTTACGGGGAACAATACTATCGAAAGTATTTCACTCTTTTAATAGTACTTACTACTCTGTCCTACACATATCAGCTAACAAGATACTATCCACAGCATCGATAGTATAGCTTTTTTTAAAATACAGGTGTAGCTTTTCCCGTGTTGGTCCCGGGACCAACTTGGAGCCCGGGCTCGTTTGAAGAATCGGCCAACTGCCGTTCTGCCAGGTCATAAAAGACGACCGATTGGCTATACTATAGGAGTCACTACCATCGTGACTATTAAGCGGTAGAGTTCTGCATTTTCTCGCCCTGGTCTGGTACCAACACCTTACCTATTCCTGCCACAATAGCGTCAGTGCTTGTCACTGTCGTGTTCCGGTTTGGAGGGTAAGGTAGCCGGTAAACTTATGCATGTAGCATTAGACCTCGCCACAGGATAGCAACGAACCATTAACATCTTTGGTGTCTATAGGCGATGGTTGACTCTTTCCATCAGGAGACCCATCTGCTTGTTTGCTATCTTATGATATAAAAAAAAAGCTTCGTCAAAATCAAAAATAACACTGAATCTTATTCCGTATAAGCGATTCGAATCGTTAACTGGCTATTTCGAAACGGCTTAACCCCTTGGGCATAACGCAGTGATGTAGGTTCGTTCTACATCTTTTATCGCATCTATCATGGAAAGTGTGCCGATGAGTGGTTCCTGCTGCTGAATTCCATCATCGGACATCGCGTCAAAATTTAAAGTTTCATCCTCACCATCTCGATATCTGGAAATCCACAACCATGCGGTCCTTTTAGCATTTTTCGCCTTGCACTAGTCTTTTGTAGAATTAAATTAACGGCAGAGGTTTTTCCGAATAGACTCGGAGAGCTTTAAGAAAAGAGCTTACTCATTTTTAAAAGGTTGGCAACGCAACCGCAAGACCTCTGGTGTTGCGGGTATCCATGGACGGCGTTGACCGCTTAACACCAAGTGCACCTTCTGCTCGTTTGCCTCCTCTTCCATACAAAAAGCCAAATCAATGCGACTGACATCCGCATCTGTGCGGAGATAGGCTTCATTTACTGCATCTAGCTAACGAAAAGCGGATCAATTTTTCCAGGGTAGCTTCCCTACATGTAAAGTGGAGATGCTATTTTTTTCTTACGTACCCCATTGTAGAGGTATTGTTGGATAGGTTTTTGAAATATATTGTAGGTTTGTAAAAACAAGTTTTCGATTAAGGTGTCGTTTGTAAAATATGATGCTTTTAAATGCTAATTTTATGTTTGATTAAGTCAAGTGTCCCCCCCCCCAAGTGTTCATAGTATAAAACTAAAAAAGCCCTCTTCTTAGTCCGCATTTTATGATAGGAAATTTCGGAACCCTACATTGCGTGTTAGCACCCTTACACGCACTTTACATTTTTTTTATTTTTAAATGTGATGTAGCCCTTAAGACGCAGTCTACACCAAACTCACGCACTCTATTTCTGTCGGAGTAAACGAGAGCACAGTATACTGGAGACTAACAGTAGTCAATCTACATACATGTGATATTCGAGCAACGCAGCATAGACACCTCTTACAGACGCGATATCTCGGAATGGTTCGGTACAGTTTTTCCGCACCAGTCCGAGATATCGCGTTCGTGAGAGGTATCTATGTGTGCTATGCTCGAATAATACTTGTATGTAACATTGACTTCTGGTAATCTCTAAGTATTCTGTGACGAGAGCCCACTATCAGTGTAACTGGGCGGCTAGGTCTTATTATTAAGTAAATATTGAAATTTAAAAAAAAAAAAAATCGGTTGTCTGTAAAGTTGGTTTACAGACGATAGTTGAACGTGACAACGTCTTAAGCTCTCGCTTGTACTCCAAGCCTTAAACGGAACGCCTCAGAGCGAGGTAACGCCGCATGAGTCATGTTTTTTCGTGCGTGCAGCCAGCTCTATCGAATTATAAGACGTTGTCACGTCAAAAGAGTAAATTATTTGTCAAATATGATTCGGTAGCGGTTTAGGTATGAATATAATGACTTCATATTTTAATTGCAGATCCATACGTCAAAAAAATAAAGATATAGAACCGTTAATGATGATTTTAAGACTAATCTTCGCAATTATTTTCTATCGAGCCAACTGTGTTCAATTACGTATCAGGTTCGGCCACGGTCTTTAACATATGATAAATATTAACATATATTTTTTATAACAAATAGTTTTTCTTAAAAAACTGCTTAAATAACATTAATTTCAACAAATTAGGTCTTGCCAGCCTCTTAAAGCTTACCCGAGACTCTTAGTTGCTACAGGGATTTCGATACCCAGAATAACATCGGGAAAACTTCAATAACAATTTTACTAAAACCTGAGGTCGTAGGCCTGATAATCTGAGCTAAATAGCTCTAAATTGTTTTACTGACTGGGATTTAGTTTAATCGTATCGTATTAGCATAAATGGATTACTAGCCTTTACTAAGTATTGTATCATCATAAACGCGAGGTTGCCTTTCACTTCACTTACGTCATAAATACACTGTATAAATCTAAATTAAATTTCCGTTTAAAAATATAGGTCCATGATGATCACTTACTGTCAGGCGTTCACTCACTCATTCACTAACGCATCTATAATATATTACTAGTAGGGGAGCCCAAGATACTAAATGTGTAGTTACTCGAGCGTCGTAGGTACCTATTGGATTTTGCGGATTAAATTATAGAAAAAATTAAAGGTTAAGTAATGTTTTTCATTTTAATTGTGGAGAAAAAATCTACAGATAATTAAAAAAAAAACTGTGACATCAAATCGCGTCAAATTAAGGTATATTGGGTTAATTACCAGTCATGAATACAATAAATCGCGTCAAATTAAGGTATGTTGGGTTAATTACGACCTAAAATTTAGAACATCTTCCAATTCAAGTGTAGCGTAAAGGAGTGGGAGTGTCACAAAGTTGCAAAGAAAATATTGTTTTGACATTCTCGAGCGCGTCTGAATTTTCTTTTATTATAAAGGAAATGATGTAAGAGTAACGAAAAAATCTAACAATTTCCACAAACCGAAGTTATTGGGATTTTGTTTTTTCTCTGCCCTAGTTACCTGCCTCTATGTAAAGGGCTTATATTTGGTGGAGGTTAATCTGACACGCTCGAGTAAATACAAAACTCCCCTCTTGGGCTCCCCTACTATATTAGATGAGATGTTTTATAGATTCAGGCGTTTTCCCCATGTTGGTAAAGGCTACTTCAAAGAATAGGCCAGCTGCCGTTCTGCAAGACAGGTCGTAAAAAGTGACCGATTGGCTATGAGAGTCACTTCCATCGTGGCTACTAGGTGGGTAGACTTCTGCATTGTCTCGCATGGTCTGGTGTCACCGCCTCACCTATTCCTGCCGCAATAACTCAGTGCTTCTTACTGTCGAATTCCAGTTTTTAGGGTACGGTAGCCGATAAACTTATGCATATGGCAATAGATCTCGCCACAATATAGGAGCTCACCATTAACATCTTTGGTTTCTATAGGCGATGGTTGACTCTTTCCATCGGGAAACCCATCTCCTTGTTTGCTATCTTATTATATAAAAAACTTTGTGGAAATCCAATTCAACGAAGGAAACTAGTTAATTTGTTTAGCGTTGCCACTAAAAGGGAAAAGTAAAACTTTCTTACACCGCTTTTTTTTCCACACAGTGGCAAGGCAAGTGTACACGTAAAATTTCGCGGCAATTTACTTCGTTGAATTGGTTTCCACTACGTTTTTTTATATCATAAAATAGCAAACAAACAGATGGGTCTCTTGATGGAAAGAGTCTATAGGCGATGGTTGACTCTTTATAGATTACTCTTTATAGAGGTCTATAGACGATGGTTGAAAGATGTTAATGGTGCACTGCTCCTCCTCCTCTCAAGTACCCCACCAAAATATTCAATATAAGTAATTTTATCGCAACGTTTTTTGTCAACTATTATGTATATATTACAATTACACTACTATATTCATAACTTATTAATGTTATATATTATGGATGGAACATAAAACATTTGTTTACGAATCCTTAAAGCCGTAAATCTCCCCCGTGTTGGTCCTGGGCTCCTTTGAAGAATAGGCTAACTAACGTTCTGCCTGGCAGGTCATAAAAGGCGACTGATTGGCTATAAGAATCACTACAATCGTGGCTACTAGGTGGTAGAGTTCTGCATTGTCTCGCCCGGGTCTGGTACCACCGCCTTACCTATTCTTGCCGCAATAGCGTCAGTGCTTGTCACTGTCGTGTTCCGACTTGGAGAGTAAGGTAGTCGGTAAACTTATGCATGTGCATTAAATTTCACTACAAGATAGCAGCGCACCATTAACATCTTTAGGGTCTATATGCGATGATCGACTCTTTCCGTCAGGAGACCCATCTGCTTGTTTGCTATATTATGATATAAAAAAAATAAACAAATTTTTATTAATTTTTAATCAATGTGAAGATGCCAAAACCATAATAAATGCAATGTGCATGTGGTGTGTTCTGCGGCGGTTTCGTCTATTTTGCAGATTGCAAGTTGAACGAACTCAGCATGCGGCCTATGGGCCGGCCGTACGCGCAATGCGACGACCTCATTGGGCCTGCATCGCTGATCCGCTGATCTACATTCCGTTTTCAACCAACTTACCAAAAATAAGTAGTCTTGATTCGGCTATATATTTTCATCCGACTTACGAAAAAGGAGGTTTTCAATATTTTGTTTAATATTTAGCACTGGATACTTCAGAACAATTATGAATCGATTTAATTTTTTTTGATAGGTCTTATATAAATTTAATCAACTTTGATTTACGGTTTTTTTATTAGGTAGGTAGCGAACAAGCATGGCTCTCCTAATGGAAAGACCATCGCCTATAAAGGCACTAAAGATGTTAATGGTGCGTTGCTAAATATTATATTGGTTGGTAATGGTTGCTTGCGTTGGTCGAGTGGTTAGTGACCCTGACTACGCAATCAACGGGGCTCGGCTTCGATTCCCGATAGGGACAAACATTTGTGTGATGAGCATAAATGTTTGTATTTCTGGATTTGGGTGTTTATTAAATATATTCCAGTATATATATATATATATATATATATATATATATATATATATATATATATATATATATATTAATAATATATTATATATAATGTATTTCTACGTATTAGTGTCGTTGATTAATACCGATAACACAGGCAAATAATTAGCTTACTTTGGAGTTAGATCAGTAAATGTAACGTGAATATTTATTATTCTTATTATTTATTTTTTATTTTAAAAAAACTAGAACATGACAACGACAGACGACGTTGAAGAACTCTACCACCTAGTAATCACGATGTATGTATTGTATCGATGTATGGTAATGACGAGTACAGCCAATCGGTCGCTTTTTACGTCCTGCCATCCATCCATCCAAACATCCAAATGTCTAAACTTTCGCATTTATAATATTAAATATAGATTTATTCATACAATTATTAATTAAATTACTTTTAGACAGAATAATTATATTAATAATAGTAATACGGCGGACTTATCACAAACGATCTGAATCTGATCTGAATGAATAATATGGATTTGTATTTTTATATCATTAAATAGCAAAAAATCAGATGACTCTCCTGATGGAAAAAGATAATAACGTCTATAGAAACCTAGGATTTTTGACATTGATACCTCCGTTGATGATCCGACGTCAAGCATACGATAAGTTTTTTTTTTTACAAAAAGCATCCCGTACAGAACCAGGGATTGAAAGTTAATTTAAAAAAATATATCGACAACATTCTACAAAATGTACGGGTGAAGCGTCAGCTAGTTATCAGTGCGATAGGCAAATTATACGGACATTTTTACTTGAGAAAGTTCCTTGATTTTTGTGAGGTGATAGTAAAGCTTCACGCTTCGCATTGAAGCGTGCAAAAGAATTTTCCACATCGAACCAGGTATCTTTTAATAATCGGGGAACATAGTTAAAAAACCGTAGAATTCAGAACCTCTTCCCATTATGCCGGTTACTTGGTAGTCAGAGTGAACCGAAGGTCATTAGACGTTCCTGTTATCACGAAATAACAAAGTTTATTGTATACTTCTGCAACGATATTACCACAATATTACAATAATTTCGATTCTAGTTTATGAGTATCGGTCACGAATTCTATTTTTGGTTCATGCGCTTGTGCATTGCCGATCGTCAAATATTATGTACGTTATGTACTTATTTTTCTTCGTATATGTTTTAAACCACCATTTTTTTAATTTCTTTCCTCCCCTTACACTCATTCCCATCCTTCCCATCTCCCTTATCTCCGGAAACTGCATCAGATCTATACCAAAAAAAACTAGAACGGTTGATATTTGGACAAAATTTGGGGACAATTTCAAACCACCCCTGCATGCCATATTTGAAACTTCCCGCGAAATTGAATTATTTTAAGCTCAAAGCTCATTTTAATTTGGCGAAGAACAGAAAATGAGATGTCGGTTGTTACAGTTTTACTGTGTTTAAAACAATTATTTAGTAGATAAAATCAAATGTTAGTAATTATTTATTTATATTTCTTTTGTTTTAAAAGTAATTATCAAATGTTAATATGTTGTCGCTATTTTCTTAAATTTTATAGTTATAAGTTAAACAGTACCTCTATATTTTTAATTATTTTAAGAAGCATATTATAGATAATTAAAAAAATGTTAAATATATTTTGCAAGCCATGTTATGGTAAAATTTGCTGTTAGAATTAAACAGTAAGTAATTTTAACAACATGTGTATTTTTGCAAATAAAATATTTATTTATTTGAATTTATTTTTTATACCGGGTCTGGTACCACCGCCTTACCTATTCCTGCCACAATAGCGTCAGAGCTTGTCACTGTCGTGTTCCGGTTTAGAGGGTAAGGTAGCCGGTAAACTTATGCATGTGGCATTAGACCTTGCCACAAGATAGCAAAGCACCATTAACACCTTTGGTGTCTATAGGCGATGGTTGACTCTTTCTATCAGGAGACCCATCTGCTTGTTTGCTATCTTGTTATAAAAAAAAATTTAGCTGCCGCGTGCAGCCCTGCTGCTGCATTATAACAATTTGGGCGATATCCGGGAGATCACTTATTTTTTCCGGGATAAAAAGAAGCCTATGTGTTATTTCAGGTCATCGTCTACCTGTGTGCCAAGTTTTACTCCAATTCGATCAGTAGGTTTGCGTGATTGAGTAACAAACATCCATCCATCCAAACATCTATCTATTGAAACATCCAAACTTTCGCATTTACACTATTAAATGTAGATTTATTCATACAATTATTAAATCATTCACTCATAGACAGAATAATAATAATAATAATAATACGGTAGACTAATCAGTGTCTCAAAAACGTCCTCTAAAAATAAGCGTGCGCTAGTACGCGATAACTTGTACGCTCATTTCAAATAGAATCGTGTCGATCGCGACACTGTCAATTTTATACCTTTTTGTACATTGCTTTTAAAAACAACCATAAATCTTGCCCTTACGGTTAGATATGGAAAAACATATGTTTTTGCCATATCTATAACTACTTATGTAAATTAGCGATAATATGTAAATTAATCGGTTTTTTATGTTTTTCGCTCTGACTACTACTACTACTACAAAAATAAGCTCACTACATTCATTAGCATCGTTTGTAGTATAGAAATCTCCAAAATAGTTTTGTATTTATTCAAGCGGGTTCTGGCGTTACTCGGTTTTATTCGGTTTTTCTTCTCTGACTACCACTCGTACAAAAAAAATGTGAGTTTACTACATTCATTAGCATCGTTTGTAGTACACAAATCGCCAAAAATAGCTTGTATTTATTCAAGCGGGTTTCAGCGTGACGTGGTTTTATTTGGTTTTTTGTGTTTTTCTCTTTGACTACTACTCCTACAAAAAAATAAGTTTACTACATTCATAAGCATCTGTTGTAGTATACAAATCGAAAATAAAATTTTGGTATTAATTTAAGCGGATTCCAGCGTGACGGATATCTCCGGAATCTGAATATGTAAAAAAAATTTTGGTACTACAAAATACTGCAAACGATTTAAATTATACATCACTACTATTTGTTGCATTATCTTTATAATAATAATATAAATTAATCGGTTTTTTATGTTTTTCTCTCTGACTACTACTACTACTACAAAAATAAGTTCACTACATTCATTAGCATCGTTTGTAGTATAGAAATCTCCAAAATAGTTTTGTATTTATTCAAGCGGGTTCAGGCGTGACGACTTGGTTTTATTCGGTTTTTCTTCTCTGACTACCACTCGTACAAAAAATCTAAGTTTACTACATTCATTAGCATCGTTTGTAGTACACAAATCGCCAAAAATGGCTTGTATTTATTCAAGCGGGTTTCAGCGTGACGTCGTTTTATTTGGGTTTTTTTTTGTGTTTTTCTCTTTGACTACTACTCCTACAAAAAGATAAGTTTACTACATTCATAAGCATCTACTGTAGTATACAAATAGAAAATAAAATTTTGGTATTAATTCAAGCGGATTCCAGCGTGACGGATATCTCCGGAACCTGAATATGTAAAAAAATTTTTGGTACTACAAAATAATGCAAACGATTTAAATTATACTATTTCTATTTAAATTACTATTAGTAGTCAAAGAGAAAAACACAAAAAAAAAACAAATAAAACGACGTCACGCTGAAACCCGCTTTAATAAATACAAGCCATTTTTGGCGATTGCTGTGTGTGGCGATTTGTGGCGATCACTACTATTTGTTGCATTATCTTTAATACTTTTGGTTTTGATCAGTTTTTTATGTTTTTTCTCTCTGACTACTACTACTACCAAAAATAAGTTCACTACACTCATTAGCATCGTTTATAGTACAAAAATCGCCAAAAAAATTTGGAATTTTTTTCCGGGTTCCAAGCGGGTTCCAGCGTGATGGAGCTCGGTTTTGAATGTCAGTTTTGTTCGGAACTGTGCATCTTCGGCTTTTTATATCTAGGTATGCAAAGTATTTTTTGTAACGGAAGAGTGGCGTGTCCTAGCACACACAAGTGCACATGCATTTACAAGGAAACGCCAATTGAATTTTGTTAATTGTTAAAACTTTTGTAAATAAAAAATATTTGATTTGATACGCCAATGCTCTCGCCTTCTACGAGATGTCAAAAAACGAGCCTGAATCAAAACATCATTACATCGCAAAGACAAACGGCTTCATGATTTCCCTTCTTACAAGTTACATGAATTTTTGAAACCAAGTAATGTATTTTCTTATCGTCTCAGCCATATTGTCATCAGTTATTTTCACGTTGTATAAATCACTTGTTTGGACAGGGCCCAGATAACTGAAAGCTCAGTGTATGCAGGTCGTACTTACCGTAATTAGGTCAATTTAAATTAGTTTGGGGTTTATTATTGTTTATACCTTACGCTCTTTGCATAGTAATTGTCCGGTATATTTTGATTTTAAACGTTGATGTAAGCGTTTAAAATATGACAAAAAAAATGTTGATACGACTTGGTATAAACCAGCGGGCTTGCCTCTAGCCGGTATGCTTTAAGCAACTGAACCACATATTGCTTGGTTTAATAATTATATACGAATGTAAATCTAGTCATCAGTACAATCGAAGAATTTCGCCACGTTTAACCAAACGACACGTGATTCAGTTGGTAAGAGCGTGCCAGCCAGAAGTAAGGTCGGATGTTCAAATCCAGTCGTGTATTTGTTAAGTTTTTAAAGATAAGTACTAACACAGATCTAATTGATATAAGCGCTTTACGAATTGTGTTAAAAAATAGATGAATTTATTTATCTTGGCAATATTATCATTAAATTTGTTATTTTAGCGGTGTATAAATCACTTGTTTGGACACGGCCCAGATAACTGAATAGCTCAGTGTAAGCAGGTCGTGCTTACCATATTTTCAACGCTTGATACTGTTGTGTTTCAATTTGAAGGGTGAAGTTGGATACTTCATCCTTACAATTACGCATGTGGCATTACAATTCTACCACACGGATAGCAACGCACTATTAACATCTTTGGTGTCTATGGGCGATGGTTGTCTCTTTTTTTGTTATTATCGATAGGTAAGCACTTGACCTCGATCTCGCCTGATGGTAAGCTAAGATGAGGCTTGTTACACTGAGTACATGTTCACTCTTCTTTTGAAGATCCCCAGATTGTACTCGTCCGGGAACACAGACTCAGGAAGCATGTTCCAGTCCTTTGCGGTTCGAATGAAGAATGTTGAGTCGAACCGCTTTGCCCGGGTACGTGGAACGTCCACCATATAACGATGCCTAGAATCTCTTTTCGTCAGGAGAATCAGCTGCTTGTCTATATTAATATTATAAATGCAAAATTTTGGACGTTTGGATAGACGGATGTTTGTTAATCAATCACGCCAAAACTACTGAACGGATTTAGATGAAATTTAGCACACAAGTAGATGATGACCTGGAATACCACACAGGCTACTTTTAAACTCGAAAAATGAATTGTTCCCACGGGATTCTCGAAAAGCTTGTAATGCAGCGGGCTGCACGCTGTAGCTAGTTTGCTATATTTTTATTATAGAGAACCAGAATTATATTAGGACACTAGCTGTTGCCAGCGACTTCGTCCGTGCGGACTTCGTGTATTGCGCACAGCACCTCCTCCGTAGCTGATAGCGTGATAATATGTAGCCTATACGTTGACCCGACCTTTTAATAATATTCATGAAAAATTTGAAGTAAATCCATGCAGTACTTTTTGAGTTTACCCCGGACATACATACAGACAAACAGATAAACAGACAAAAATTCTAAAAACTATATTTCTGGCTTCGATATTGATTGTAGATCACGCCTCAAGTGTTCTTTTAAAAAAATATTCAATGTACAGTTTTGACTTTCCTACGATTTTATTATATGTATAGATTTGATTAACTTTTTCTTATGCGGAATGAGAAACGGCTTTGTAATTTTCCTTCTTACAAGTTACATTTGTTTTTAAAACCAAGTAATGTATTTCTTATCGTCTCGACCATATTGTCATTAAATAGTTATTTTCGCGGTGTATAAATCACTTGTTTGGACACGGCCCAGATAACTGAATAGCTCAGTGTATGCAGGTCGTACTTACCATATTTAGGTCAATTTAAATTTGTTTGCTGGTTATTGTTGTTTATGCTCTACGCTCTTTGCATAATAAACATACCATGTGTTTTGATTTTAAACGTAGATTTAAGCACTCTACGAAGTGAGATAAGAATCTAGATGTATTTATACTAGCGACCTGGTCGGAATTTATTTATTTGGACTTTATTGTACACCAAAAATATACATGCTGTTTCAGCTTGCACTGTAATGTTTTGGCATTGCAGTGCTATCAAAAAAATTTTTTTCTGCTTTTTTAATTTATAATTCTTCCTTGCTAAGTAAAACATGCAATTATTACGTATACTTAGTGCTTTTGTTGCTACTGACGGGGTGGATAGGCTGATGAACGAGAGTGGATAATTGTGTCACTGTGATCTTCTTTATTTCCTGGGAGGGATATGTTTTTTCCACAGAACACATATAATAGTGGTTTTTTCTTTTGAGTAACATCGCAAAGGTCACACGTCCGCGGAATGTTGCAAATTCGATGGTTGCAAACTAAAAAGATGTCGTCTTTGACGCAGTAAAACTGCAACAAATCCAATCTCTTATATCTATGGAACCTCTACCAAAATCTTATATCCAAAAAGTATCTTCACGCTCGTATCTCCGAACAGGTAGGTAGAGGTACAACAAGTGCAACCACGATTAGCCATAGATACATAGTCCCACAATGTGATAGGTGGCAAGCTTATTGCAACCGGGCAGAGTTCTTTTTGTCAGAAAACTGAAAAACATATTTTTGGATTGCCTGACATGAGACTCAAACCTGGGACCTCATGTGATCAATTCTGACACCGGACCACTAGGCCACAGAGGCGATAAGAAAAAGAAGTATTTCCTCCTAAACAAATAAAAACCAAATCGGTTTAAAATTGACCGAGTTCTGAGGTAACATACATAAAAAATACAACGGAATCGATAACCTCCTTTTTCGGAATTCGTTCGAAAAAAAGAATAAATGGCTCACATATCCCAATATATATTTATTAGAATTCCATTATCTTGTTAGATTTATAAAACACAGCAAGCAAAACTAGTTAAATAAGAGCAGAGCCCGGCCACCTCCCAGTAAGTAGGCCATTGGGGCATCGACCCATCCCGATACAAGCGATATTTAATTTCCCATTTAATTCAATCCCTTTTCAGGGAAAAAATCGTAGCTTAGGTGCATAGTATGGCTTCCTTTAAGTCCATTAGTTGAATGTTTAGTAACCCTGACTATACAGTCGACGGGGCTTGAGATCAGTTCCTCTTCAGGCACAAGTGTTTGTGTGATGACCACAATTATTTGTTGTCATCACACAAACACTTGTGCCTGCCACATGTGTTTCTGAATTTGAATTTTTATAAATATGTTTCAGTATTTACTTACGTATTTCTATGTCATATGTTGTAATATCAAATAATTTGCTTGTTTTTAGGTTAGATCAATTTGTGTAATCTGTCCAAATAAACAGACTGACTGGTGAGTTACCTTCAATATTTAAGACATGATAGTTGACGATCATATATGATGAGAAAAAACAACATTAAAAATAAATATTAAAATACTTCTTAGTAAATTTAGTAAATAGTACACCGAGAATTCTATATTTACCTGCGCGCGGACTACGGATACTGCGCCGACGCACGCGTCGCGCAGCGCGCTTCAACACAGAATAGCGGGGGATGGCGGCGGCGTGTCCTTGATGTGGACTAGCGCGTACCACGGCGTGCTTGTAGAGAGTATAATATCCAAATTTCACTTATTTTTAGAAAAATATTGGTCAAAGCTCCTAATTTTATTATTTCATTTTTCATTTTAACGATATCATTTTAGCGTGCAGCCCGCTGCACTATAAAAGTTTTTGGCGAATCCCGCGGATCACCTAATTTTTCCGAGATAAAAAGTAGCTTATGTGCTATCCCAGGTCATCGTCTACCTGTGTGCCAAACTTTATTAAAATCTGTTCAGTAGTTTTTGCGTGATTGAGTAACGAACATCCATCCATCCAAACATTCATTCATCCAAACATCCAAACTTTTGCATTTATAGTATTAATATTGATTGGTTTGTTTGACCCTTTTCGTCACATGTATAACGTGTACCTACATTGTTATACGTAATACACGTAAATGAAGAGGATATATTTTATTGTTCTGTTATAGGTTATATTTTTTTATTGATTTGTTTTAACCTCGTTGTCACTTGTACTACGTCAATAGTATTATACTTAATACACGTGACGAAGAAATTATATATTATCATTACATTATAATTTATATATTGTTCGTTGGTTTGTTTTGACCTCTTTGACACGTGTGTTACGTCTATAGTATTATACGTAATACCTACATGTGACGAAGGGCTATATATTCCCCGTGTTGATTCCGGGCTCCTTTGAAGAATAGACCAATTGCCGTTCTACCAGGCAGGTCGTAAATGGCGACCAATTGGGTATGTGCGTCACTACCATCGTGACTACTAGGTGGTAGAGTTCTGCATTGTCTCACCCGGGTCTGGTACCACCGCCTTACCTATTCCTGCCGCAATAGCGTCAGTGCTTGTCACTATCATGTTCCCGTTTGGAGGGTAAGGTAGGCGGTAAACTTATGCATGTGGCATTAGACCTCGCCACAAGATAGCAACGCACTATTAACATATTTGCTATCTATAGCGATGTTTGACTGTTTCCATTAGGAGACCCATCTGCTTGTTTGCTATCTTATGATATAAAAAAAATATAAATATATTATTATTATTATGTTATAGGTTATATTTTGTTAATTGGTGTGTTTTAGCCTTTCACGTGTCACGTGTCACGTGTATTACGTCTAAAGTGTTATACGTAATACACGTGACGAAGAGGTTATATATTATTGTTATAGGTTAAACAAGTATATTGTTAATTGGTTTGTTTAACCTCTAAGTCACGTGTATTACGTCCATATACCTTTGTAAAATCTATAGTATTTTTCAACAATATAATCAAATATCATCAACGAGATTTTTAAGACTCTGGTTAGTTATTCTGTGACTTCTGGTCACAGAATAACTAATGATTATGTGCTCTGGTTTTCGAAGAATTATGAAAATTAAATGTATTTATTACCATCTGCAAGGAGCGGTTGTATAATTCGAGTGTATCTATATGCTAGCTACATCCCATGATAATTTTTTGGGAATATACAGGGTATAAGGGACAGTCTACCGAAATTCGATACCATGGATTTAGAACATGATTCTGAGACGAAACCCGTTGCTAATTTGTGTGAAAAATTTCTTATATTTTTGCCGAATTTTTACCTTAACTTTGTATAGATTGATTTATTTTAATACATTATAGTGCTAATTCTAAAAAAATGTAAAATTTAAGGAAATATACAAAATAAGCAATTGTAATGCATTACATATTGCGCAAAATAAACGGCAGGAGATAGGAAAAATGGTGATATCAACTCGAGGCGAATCTTTAACACCTAGTAGTCACGATGGTAATAATAGATGATTGCGGAGCAGCTCTTGTACTTAGTTAACGTCATTAATTTTTGAGGACTTTTTTCAATAACTTTGAGATTTCAACATCAAGTCCAGATTAGGTGAAAATGGACCACCTCAGAAAAATACTGTTTTAATCAAGAAAAGAAATCCCTTCACTTAATAAACATCCTCTTGATTTTGAGGACTTTGATGTTCCAACATCGTGTCCTGATTATGTAAAAATGGATCACCTCAGGAAAATATAGTGGAAGTAACCGTTTTAGCCATCTTAGTACCTATTTAACCGCTGCTTGATATTTGAAACAATGTAAGTACGAAAAATATATTTTTGAATTTGAAAAATTGAAATAAATTCAATTTATGATATTGTATACCTACATATAGAGTTATTTTTATTAACAAAAATATATTCAATAACCACAAACGACACAGTAACCACAACTGGTACTGCTACCCTACTTTTTTAAAGAAGAAAAAAAAATGTTATAAAATTAGTCCAAAGTACCTAAACAAACACGTCATTAGAAAAAATACAATATGGACATAAAACCTCCTTTTAAAAAAATAAAAGTAAACCGGCCAACAGTAATAGATACCATTTACAAATAATTAAAAAGATATCAATTTTACTGCATACAGTGTATGTGACACATATAAGTTTTTGTAACGTGATGCCCTACATTTGATATCACTCGGCAGATTGGTATTCCATTGATAGCGCTTATCATTAAATCATCTGCAGTTTGTGTCCCCGTTAGTTGATTGAAGTCGTATTTGAATATCGAATATCCCAACTAATGGATTATTCATTGGATATCCGGAAAGAGAATCAATGAACACTTTTTGTAAATCTATATTGAATAAGGAACTGTTTTTAATCTGTTTTCAAAACGAGTTTTTATTTCCAAGGTTTGTATTCGATTTGACGACTTCATTTTTCACATGATATCATCGACATAGTAATACTTCCATGATACAGGTAAAGTGTAAACGTGCTTGAATCAAATGGCTTTGCAGGTTGAAGGAGACCTAAGATATTCATTTTTATTTCATAGGAATGAATGAATGAATGAATACTCTTTATTGCACACTAAATTTAACAAGACAGATTATGTACAATAGGTGCTTATAGCTAATAATTATGTACTCGTATACAGTGGGTACACAAAGGCGGTCTTATCGCTAAGGAGCGATCTCGGCCAGACAACTTTTAGGTATTTCATAGGAATGAATGAATGAATGAATATTCTTTATTACACACTAAATTTAACAAGACAGATTATGTACAATAGGTGCTTATAGCTAATAATTATGTACTCGTATACAGTGGGTACACAAAGGCGGTCTTATCGCTAAAGAGCGATCTCGGCCAGACAACCTTTAGGTAGAGTAGATCTTATCTATATTAATATTATAAATGCGAAAAGTTTAGATGTTTGGATGGATATTAGTTACTCAATCACGCAAAAACTACTATGCGGATTTGAATGAAATTTGGCACACAGGTAGATAAACACCTGAAATAGAATATAAGTTATTTTTTATCCCGGAAAATTAGGCAATCCCGCGGGATTCACCAAAAAAATGTATAATGCAGCGGGCTGCACGCAACAGCTAGTAATTAATATATTTTAGGTAGTGGTGCCATTAAGTGATATAATTTACAAATATTATCTATATAATAAAAAATATACGTATTATCTATATAAATAAATAAATATGTAAATAAATATATAATTAAAAATATTTGTATGTACACATATACAATATGTTACATATACACTATAATAAAATTACATATATAAACTGTACTACATATTCATATACATACGCTACATATATACACATGTAAACTTACATAATATTACAATTCAAATTAAACAAGAAAACTCTGTAATGATTTATTTATAGCTTAAGATTAAGATAATGATGTTTAAGAGCAGATTTAAAGGAGTGTAAACTAGGAGCTGTTTTGATATTTGTTGGAAGGGAGTTCCATAAACGAATAGCTTGACAAGCAAGAGACTGGTGATAATAATTAAGATTTTGAGAGTAGTCCTTAAAAGTTATCCACCGATTAATTCACCTCCCAAAAACTCAAGGATTGTGAACAATCAGATGGCTTTCCAAGTGGAAGACAACTATTGCCTAAAGATATTAGAGATATTGTGCATTGCTCTCTATGTGACGGGGATAAAATGCCACATGCACAGACCGTCACTGTTGTGTTTAAATTTACAAGGATAAGTCCCTTACAAATCTAAACACGACAGTGACAAGCACTGATGAAATTGCGACAGGAATAGATAAGACGGCGGTAGCAAACCCAGGAGGGACATTATAAGCTCTACCACTAAGTGGTCACGATAATAGTGACACTTTAGGCTAATCGTTCATCTTTTAAGAACACCTTCATTGGAAGTCAGGTAGTTTATTCTCTTAAAACGGTTGAGACCAAGACGTGGAGTTTTTTATGTTTCTGAGTTATGTCAGGTATGAATAATGTCAGTGAAATGTTTTGTTTTTATTAAACCCAGATTTGACGTCTAGTAGGTCTGGTTGCACGGAGACAAAAGATACAAGGTTTTGACCGAATTTGGTAATACCGCTTTACCTATTTCTGCCGCAATAACGTCGGTACTGTTTATGAATAATGTGAATTAAATGTTTTATTTTCATTAATCCCAGATTTGACGTAGACGTAGTTGCACAGAGTAGAATTAGTTGCACAGAGATAAAAGATACAACGCGTTGACCGAATTTGATAACATCACTTTACCTATGTCTGCCGCAATAACGTCGGTGCTGTCTATGAATGATGTCGATGAAATGTTTTATTTTTATTAATTCCAAATTTGACGTCTAGTAGGACTAGTTGCACAGAGACAAAAGATACAAGGTGTTGTCCGAATTTGGTAACATCGCTTTACCTATGTCTGTCGCAATAACGTTGGTGCTGTCTATGAATAATGTCGATGAAATATTTTATTTTTATTAATTCCAAATTTGACTTTTAGTAGGATTAGTTGACAAAAGATACAAGGTGTTGACCGAATTTGGTAACATCGCTTTACCTATGTCTGTCTTAATAACGTTGGTGCTGTCTATGAATGATGTCGATGAAATGTTTTATTTTTATTAATTCCAAATTTGACTTTTAGTAGGATTAGTTGACAAAAGATACAAGGTGTTGACCGAATTTGGTAACATCGCTTTACCTATGTCTGTCTTAATAACGTTGGTGCTGTCTATGAATAATGTCGATGAAATGTTTTATTTTTATTAATTCCAAATTTGACTTTTAGTAGGATTAGGTGACAAAAGATACAAGGTGTTGACCGAATTTGGTAACATCGCTTTACCTATGTCTGCCGCAATAACGTCGGTCTTTGTCGCTGCCGTGTTGCGGTTTGGAGCGTAAGGTAACCGGTAAACTTAAACATGTAACATTCTATCTTCGTCACATCAATAGGAACGCAACATCTTTGTTGTTTATAGGCGATGAATATCACTTTTTATATCAAGAGAATAATCTGCCTCTTTTATTACCTATAAAATAAAATTCAGTTAAAAAGAAGGAAAAAATTATAATCACGCGCACATCTACATCCTACTAGCCCTATCCTACTTCCAACTAATTGACCGCCCCGTTGGTCGAGTGGTTAGTGACCCTGACTACGGAATCGACGGGGCTCGGTTCGATCCCCAACGGAGACAAGCATTTGTATGATAAGGATAAATGTTTGTATTTCCGGGTTTGGGTGTTTATTAAATATGAGTATGTTCCTGTATTAAATGTATTATATTTTATCCCGGAAAAATCAGGTTATCCCGGGATTTTTTTCCGGGACAATTTCAAAAGTTGTACACTGGTTCAATGTTAACAACCTCCTATTAAATGGAAATAAAACCAAGTGTATTAGATTCTCAACGCCTAATGTAAGGAATAAAGATACCAATGTACAACTTAACGGGGACAAATTGGATCTTGTAGACTCTACTGTCTTTTTAGGGATTACGATAGATAAAAAACTACAGTGGGGACCACATATCGACAAATTAACGAGTAGACTGAGTTCAGCAGCATTTGCAGTTAAAAAAATGAGACAGATTTGTGACGTAGACACTGCGAAAATTGTGTATTTTAGTTATTTTCATAGTATTATGTCTTATGGGATTCTACTATGGGGAAATTTCACTGATATAAATACAATCTTTGTTTTACAAAAAAGAGCTATAAGAGCTATTTACAATCTCAGTCTACGAGTTTCCCTAAAAGAAAAAGGACATGGCCAACATTTGTATAGAGGTGTGCCTTAATTCACGTAATTGGTGGCCGACTGTTCTAGAGTACTTATTGCAAAGATTTTTAAGTCTAGATTCTGTTGCAATATCATTTGTTCTATAAAAGTCCCGTTGAGAACGAAAAACTCCATAAAACAAAAAACAAAATATCCATCGAGTTGACATTTTAAAAACATGTTGCAGATAAATACATAAGTATAAGCGTTTGTAACACTAATTATAACTGATGTTTTACTTTCTTTTTCAATTTTAACCATTTACGCCAAGAATAAATTGTAGCAAATGATTTGTAGTTGTATATACCTACCTAGTTTGAATTTTTTCGAGCAACAATAACAAAATATACACCACATTTCCAAAAACACTAATTCTGATTATTTACCATAAAAATCCAAGCATATTAAGTATTTCTCTGGGATGGGAAGAAGGGATTAGCTGTAAAAATCACAATATTATCATCCAAATCAAAACTTCAATACACAGCAAACGTAAACACTAAAACGTTTGACGTTACACAAGTCACAACACGTATTTACAAGAAGAATCTAGGGTAGCAATCGGATATCGATTTATTGCACAATCGGTACTCGAAATTAAATCGATACATGTTTTTGTTTTGTTTTTCATTATAGGTAGTAAGTTAAATACAATAATATGATGTTTCAGAAATCAGAAATACTTTATTCAATAAAACTTTTTACAAGTTCTTTTGACACGTCAACATATTTTTTTTAAAAACTGCTACCGGTTCGGAAACGCGGCCACACACATAATAAGATTTATTAATTTTTCGTATTACTAATAACACAATTTAATGAATTACTATTTTTTAAATGTGATAATAAAATACTAAATAATCGAGTACGTTTTTAGTAGTCTGTGTAGATATTCTGACAAATATTCCACTAAAATGTCAATGATTATGTACTGGATTTTAATATTATTACGTGACAACTATTAAATGTCCAATGGTAATGTTTATTTTTTATTTTTATGTTGATATTTTAGTATCATACTTAATATATTAATATTTTATACCTTATAAAACAAGTCTAACTCAAGAGTAAAAACTGTTTCAGGAAAGTTTTGTGTATTTAGTACCATATTATACCCAAAATCAGTACCTAGTTAGATGAAAAATAATTTATAACTATTGTTAATCAGAAAAAGAAATAAAAACATTTTTAACATACTCCGAATATCATAGTAAATTGTGAATTTTTATCAATATTAAATAATTAATACTGTATAATATAATATATTTAACGATCCAATCGAAAAATAATTCTCCTTGATTCCACTCGATTCTAATATACGATACGAGTAAGGCGATACAATATGCACTATGACCATAGATTAATACTTTTCTCTCAATCACAATCCTTATTTATTGTAAAAATTAAACCCCGGACTTTTAACGAAAAATATTTTACTGTCGTTGTTAAAAAAATTAAACATTTTTTTTAAAACAAAAGTGGTTCTTGGCCACATCAAATGGGAATGCTGAAATTGGCAAGGTCCTTTAAAGAAATTAATATTTTAACCGTACCACCACAGTTTATATTTGAAAACTTGATGTATATTCGTAAAAATATTTCTTCATTTAAGAAAAATAGTGATGTACATAATGTAAACACAAGAAACAAAAACAATCTTGCTCTGCATGTATCACGTCTCCACAGAATAAGTAACTCTTTTATGGGGCAATCTATACGCTTTTACAATAAACTTCCAAATGCTATTAAAGATCTACCAATACACAAATTTAAAAATGTATCAAATCTAAACTTTGTAAAAAAGGTTACTATAAAATATCTGAATATTTGGATGATAATAAGGCATGGGATTAATTGCTCCTCATAGCAGTCTCATAGTAATTATAATATATTATTCATAAATACATTGTAATTGTAATTGTAAAAACATTGTTTAAAAAAAATGTATATATGCACAAAAAAGACAAGCCCGCTGAGTTTCTTCCGCCGGATCTTCTCAGTGTGTGGCCGCGTTTCCAATCCGGTAGTAACTCAAAAAATGTTGACTCGTCAAAAGTGTCTGTAAAGGATAATTTGAATAAAAATGTTTTGACTTTGACATTCGCCAAAACTTTCTTAATGCACCGGCTGTACGCTGCAATTAATAGGTATTATAAACTGCTATTATAAACGCGAAAGTTTGCATATTTGGATGGATGGATGGATGGATGTTTGTTACTCAACCACGCAAAAATTACCTTCAGGATTTCGATGAAATTTGGTACACAGTTAGATGATAACCTGTAATAGCATATAGGATACTTTTTATCTCGAAAAAAGTTGTGCTCGTGGAATTCATCAAAACTTTTATAATGCAGCGGGCTGCAGGGCATAGCTTATATTATAAATGAGAAAGTTTTGATGTATGTATTAATTGATGTTTATTACTCAATCACGCAAAAATGGCCTGACCGATTTGGATGAAATTACAAGTAGAATAGAATAGAATATATATATTTTTTTCAAAATGAGTATATAAAATACATTTTTTGAACGTCAAAATTATAATCACAAAAAAAGGTGTCAATATTCTAGGAAAAAGGAATAATGTAATAACATTAGTATATACCTTAAATTATTTAAAATTCTGAATTATTACAATAGAAACATCAATTCAATTCAATTCAATGCTTTTCCATGGCAATGCCCATCTTTTCTACTGAAGATGATTCTGCCAGTATCTAGTATTACATTCGCGCGTTCCCGTTGCTTCAACTGTACTTAGTAGTTGCTGGGGTTAGTTCACAACTGTAACAACAAACACAGATAGATAAATATATGTTAAGATAATATACTAAATAGAACATAGACGGTTTTTGGTGATAAGCCATTAAGAAATAAAACATAAGTTTCACAACTTGATTCTGTTCTTTCCAATGAATTTAATTAAAAGTTTTAGCAAATCATGGGATAAATGGGTTAATAATGAAGGGAAGTTTATGGGTAAAGGTATATTTAATTTGTGTAACTTGTCATATAATAAAAAGGTGGCATTGTTTTTTGTACATGAGAAAAAAATGTGCTCCAGGGTACCTTCGTCCATGCCACATTCATAAAGGGAGTTATCTCTGACTCTAATTTTGTTCAAAAATACAGGTGTACAGCAGTGTCCCAACCTAAGCCTACAGATTACAGAGACAATGGTTTTGGGTGCATTTTTATATTTATAAAACCAGGGCTTACTTTTGACTGTTGGTTGGATGGAAGCATAATGTATGCCTTTACATACACTACTTTCCCTCCACCTGCGTTCCCATGCAGTAAATAAATCTCTTTGAGAGAGGTTTAGAAGATCATAGCATTGGCAGTTATAATGGAGCCTGTCAACAGGGTTTGTAACCGAATGCTTTGCCAGGGAATCTGCAAACTCATTTCCCACAATGCCTGAGTGACTTGGAATCCAGACAAGATGGATAGTTTTATTATTCCTATAGCAAGAGTATATAGCATATTTAATTTCCAAAACTATTTTTGAGTGCAATTTGTTTTTAAAGGGATTTTGAATTAATGAGTGAAGAGCACTGAGAGAATCTGTAAAAATTACTGCTTTAAATATGTTGTGAGATACCACATATTTGCATGCTTCTAATATAGCAATACATTCTCCTGTAAAGACAGATGATTCTGGGGGGGATTGAAATTGCAAGCAAATTTTAGAATTTTGGTAATATATCCCTACTCCAGTGCATCCAGATGGTGATAACTTGGATGCATCTGTAAAGAATTTATGCCAATCTGGCCACCTCTCCTCAATTTCAGCATTGAAATAAGTATTTGCTAGTGGGGAGTTTTTAGGTATACCAAGATTGAAATAGATATTGGGCTTAAATATTACCACCTCATATGGGAATGAAAAAATTGGGAGTTTAGTAGACTGGACTATACTTCCATTTAAGTTTCTAATCTTGCTGTAGCTGTTAATCACTAAAGGGGTTTCTCTATTGTTCCAGTAAGAAATACCCTGGGCATTACAAATATTATAGTGTTTGAATTTTGAGAATTAATGGATGAGAAGTTACACGAAGTATTTTTGAAAAGAATCTGTCAGCCAGATACTGTCGTCGCAAGTTAAGGGGGGGTTCTGAACATTCCACCTGAAGAGCGTTAATTGGAGTAGATTTCATACATCCCGAGATGGCTCTGAGACATTTTGATTGCATTAAATCAATTTTATGCAAGGCTGTTTTATTGCATGGGGGAAAAAGGAATGTTCCATAATCCATGATGCTTCTAATCAGGGCATTATACAGCAGTTTCATAGTATATGGATGAGCTCCCCACCATACACCTGCTACCGCCTTTATAATGGGGAAAGCTCTCTCACATTTCTTTAAAATATGGTTTATATGGTGAGTGCCATTTAATTTTTTATCTAAAACTACACCTAAAAACTTTGTATTATCCTGAACCATTATCTCTTGACCCTGGACTGTAATAGATATTGCGGGTGTAACTTTCTTCCTAGTGAAAACAACTATGGAACTTTTGCTTGGAGATAAGCTAAGTCCATGTTCTGAAAGCCATTCTGAAAGGGAATTTAAAGATATATTCAAGGAAGAAGCAGCATTAGTAATAGATGGATCTGAGACGTACAGAGCCAGATCATCTGCATATTGTAGTAGGGCACAGTTATTATTTAGACATGTATTTAGATTGAATGTGTAGATACTATATAATAAAGGACTTAACACCGATCCCTGTGGAAGACCCTTCCATGTCAGTCTAGATTCGGCATTTTCCCCTGGTATATTAAGGATAACTTCTCTAGTTTTAAGTAGACTACATATACAGTGCACTATCTTGCCAGGTATTCTCAGCTCTTGCAATTTTTGCCTGAGAATGGAAAACAGTACATTATCGTAGGCAGAGCCTACATCCAAAAAAGCTGCTACTACAGAGGTATCATTGCTTAAAGCTATCCTAATATCTGTAACTAATATTGCTACACTGTCCATGGTGCTACGTCCTTTACGAAATCCAAATTGGGTGTTTGGTAGAATGTTTTGGCTTTCGACAAACCATTCCAACCTATTTTTAAGAAGGTGTTCTAAAATTTTTAGTAGCGTAGATGACAGAGCAATTGGGCGAAAGTTGTTTGGGTCATCTGGGCTTTTACCGGGTTTAAGAATTGGAATGACTAATTGAGTTCGCCAAGAATATGGAATATTGCCATATTCAAATATATGGTTAACAAGATCTAAGAAATACTCTTGACATTTCGGACCTGAACGGCAGAGAAAAGAGTAAGGTATACCATCTATCCCTGGAGTGGAGTCGTGAAGCTGGGATAAAATTGTAGTTAATTCTCCTAGAGAGAAAGGGGCTTCCAGGGGATCAGATGTTGAAAAAGCCAGAGGAATAGGAAATTCAATATCCTCCCTAGATGGAACATAAGGGGGAGCCAGTTTATTGATAAATTTAAGGCCTATCTCTTTTGAAATGGGAGAGTGAGATCTTGGTGAGAAGTTTGACCTGAATTTATTTATACTTCTCCATACAACTACAGGAGGGGTGGATGGAGCCAAAGAAGAACAGAATTGTTTCCATCCTTGTGCCTTTTTTTTCCGCAGGAATCTTTTAGTTTTTGCTAAGATTTTACGGTATTCAATTAGGTTCTCTAAATTCATGTTTTCATTAAATCTTCTCTCTGCATTTTTGCGTTCCCTGATAGCTGCGGTGCAGTCCTGGTCCCACCAAGGGGGAGAGGGAATTTTACTTCTAGCTGAGTTTTTAAGTGGGAAGCATTCACTTGCAACGGATTCCATGGCATTGACAAATGATCTATAGCTGTCCTCTAGGCTTTGGTTATTTTCTGAACTTTTTATAATATCAATTTTGTTTTCTAGCTTCTCTACATAGCAAGTCCAGTCCTCCATATTCTTTGGTAATTTATATTTTAAAATTGGAGCTGTCTGTCTGTCAGGTATGTTAAATTGTGGCATTTTTAATATAATTGGGTAGTGGTCACTACCATGTGTTGAATTGAGTCTATCCCAATACAGAAGCGATGCAATATCTGAAGAGCATATGGTTAAGTCAACACAGCTTTTGTTTTGTGCAGGGCCCACTAAACGTGTAGACCGGCCATCATTAAGGATGCATAGATTTAAGTCATCTATTATGTCTACAAGGTTATCCCCTAAGTTATCACAATGATCTGAACCCCATCTAAAATGGTGACAGTTGAAATCCCCCATAATAGTGTTACGAATAATCTAGAAGCGTGTAGAATTGGAGCGCGCGCGCGCTATTTATCTAGAAAACTCCTGTTGACAAACAAATAGTTGACCGGGGCTATGCCATAATGGACTTTGTGGGATATGGCATAAGGTTGAAAGTAGCGTGTGCTAGGATTTATGACTCATAACATGTTTACGATAAGAAGTGATTCATTGTTTCCCGATACATTTAGACTTTTCTGGATCCAGCTAGGGCTTTCCCCTGCCTATAAATACAGAGATGTTGACAAACACGAGTCAGTCAGTTTTTATCAAGCGATCGAGAGCGATACATCAAGTGATCAGTGCGAAGTGAGAAGTGTTTTATTGAGTAGTGTTCTAAGTTCAGTGATAGTACAGCAAGTGACTATTGTGTAAAGGGTATTTTAGTATAACGTTGTGTTGTGTTGTGTAAATACACGGATTTAATATAAGTGGTGTTTTCCTACAATTGCGAACCCCGAGTACGTAACAACTGGTGTCGGAAGTGAAATTGTGAAATGCCACTTATTCCGAAGGAGGGTGTTACCACCAGGTCTCAGGCTGAGACACAGAGGGTGTCAGAGGACACTGAGATGCGTGCTAGTGATGAATCTGCAAGTGTTGCCAGCACGTCACTATCGTCGAGTGCAGCGCCTACTGATCTCTCTGTTATACTGACGGCTATACAACAACAGCTACGGGAACAACTTCAGCAACATCAACAGGAACAGCAACAGCAACAACGAAAGCTACAGGAACAACAACTGCAACTACAGGAACAGCAACAAAAAACGCTGCGTGAACAACTTCAGCAACAACAGCAACAGCTCAAGGAACATTTATCTGGTTTTGAGGATAAATTGACTGTTATTTTGGCGCAGCAAGACCAGTTAAAAAGCGATGTGGGCCTCGTCAAGCGCGACATGAAGAGTGTTGAGAAGAGGGTTGACCACTTGGAGGCCAGCTGCGACAAAATAAGTGAAAACGTGGACCAACTGGAAAGGGAGGTCATGAAAATGAAGATCACGGGAGTTAAGTCGGGTGCTGCCATTACAAACTGCTCTCACCAGGTGGGTCCTCGGGTAAAGGTACCCACTTATGACGGTCTTACGTCATGGAGTGCGTACCGGACTCAATTTGAAATAGCGGCGAAGGCCAGTGGTTGGACGGACGAACATTGCCTTACAGCCCTGAGCACGGCGTTACGGGGACAGGCGCTCTCTGTGTTGGATGCAATGCCTAAAGAGTATCAGTTCGCTGATTTGATGGAGGCATTGGAAGCTCGCTACGGTGAGCGTCACTTGGAGCATGTGTTCCGTGCCCAATTAAAGGACCGTGTACAGAGAAGCGGCGAGGGACTTCAACAATGGGCCGTGGAAATTGAGAAGCTTGTAAGGAAGGCGTATCCTTCAACCGACGCTAACACAGTTAATAACACCATCGTCCAGGCGTTTATTGATGGAATTAGAGACCTGGAAGTGCGTGCTGCTGTTCGCCTTCAGCACCACGTGACAATGAAGGAGGCTTTGGCTCATGCGCTGGAGGTAGAAGCTGTTCGCCACGAACCTCGAGCACATAAAATACGTGAGGTTACAGAAGTTGTGGCTCAAACAAAGGAAGTGGAACCTAGGAGACTGGGCCCCATGTGCTACGCCTGCGGTGGACGTGGGCACATTAGAGTTAGCTGCCCAGCCAAACCTATGGCTACAGGTTCCATGAATTGGCGACAGCAAGCGGGAGGAAACTCAGCAGCTGAAGAGAGCAGGCACGTCAAACAGCCTGTTGAACCAGCAGAGAAACGAGTAACAGCTAGGAGCAAACGGCAGGTGCTGGCTGGACTAGAAACGGCCCCAAAAGTTGTCATATCCCAGGTGTGCGACGGCAACAGTTTATCCATTAAGGGACTGATTAATGGCAAGAACTGCAGCTTAACGCTGGACACTGGAGCTACACGAACTGTGGTGCGACCAGAAGTAGCTGACAATGGCAACCTGAGATTGAGGAATTTTGGGAAAAGCAAGCTTCTGTCTGTCACAGGTCAGCCAATACCCGTCTTCGGTGAAGCATCTGTAGTGATGCAAATAGGCGACGAGTATTACACTCACGACGTCGTAGTGGCCGATATTATGGATGACTGTGTACTTGGTTTAGACTTCATGAAGAAGAATGCCTGCAAGATTGATTGCAAGACAGGAGTTTTCGTATGTGGGCTAGTAGAAATTTTCATGGATGGGGGATCAAAAGGAAAGGTAACAGTGGCTAGAAGAACCATCTTACCTTCAAGATCGAAGACATTGGTACGCGTGAAGTTACCAGCCAGTTACAAAGGCCGGGGTAATAGGAGTGTGTTAATTGAGGACAATGGAGCAATTCCACACTGTATTACGAGCCGAAGTTTAGTATGTGACAAGGGCTTGGCAGCGGTGCAGGTAGTCAACCTGAGTAACAGTGATGTAGTGCTCAAAGCAGGCGATGTTGTAGGACAAAGTGATGAAGTTATGACGTTAAGAAAACTGACATTGGCAGGAAGTACAACATCAAGAGACGTACCACAGGAACTCAAGGATTTGGTGAACAAGTGCAACTACCTTACCGTGTCACAGCAGCAGCAAGCTAAGGATCTACTTTCACGTTATGCCAACATTTTCTCTAAGACTGATAGGGATATAGGCAGAACATCTATAGTGAAACATAAGATTGACACTTGAAACGCGCAGCCTATAAAGCAGAAAGCTAGACGAGTCCCTATAGCCAAAGAGAAGGAGGTACAAGAGATGATAGATGAAATGAGAAGAAACGGAGTTATAGAGCAATCTTCTAGTCCGTGGTGCTCTCCTGTAGTGTTGGTTAAGAAGAAAGATGGGTCCACACGTTTCTGCATCGACTATCGTCGGCTCAATGAAGTCACCAAAAAGGACAGTTACCCATTACCTCGGATAGATGACACTTTAGACACTCTGGCAGGCATGTCTTGGTTCTCAACTTTAGATTTAAAATTTGGGTACTGGCAGGTTGAACTTAGCCCTAATGACAAAGAGAAGACAGCATTTTCCACAGGACAAGGATTATGGCAATTTAAAGTGATGCCGTTTGGATTATGCAATGCGCCGGCGACTTTTGAAAGATTAATGGAATGTGTTCTAGCAGGACTTATAGGCGATGCCTGCTTAGTGTATTTAGATGACGTAATAGTCATAGGAAAAGATTTTCAGCATCATCTGTACCAACTGGAAAAGATTTTTAATAAAATACAAGCTGCAGGGCTAAAGTTGAACCCAAAGAAGTGTCACTTATTTCGAAAGGAAGTCAACTATCTGGGTCACGTGATATCACAAAACGGCGTACAGACAGATCCTGAAAAGGTTAGTGCAGTACAGAAGTGGCCAACACCCAGAGACAAGACCGAAGTTCGCGCATTTCTAGGACTATGCTCTTACTACAGACGTTTTGTGAAGGGATTTGCTGAAATAGCAAAACCGCTGCATAGACTCACTGAAGAAAAGAAGAGTTTCGATTGGAATGACATGTGTCAACAAGCTTTCGATGAACTTAAGAAGCGGTTGTGTGAGTCACCAATTTTGGGCTATCCTGATCGGAAAGGGCAGTTCATCGTAGACACAGATGCAAGTAACACTGCCATTGGTGGTATCTTATCACAGAAGCAAGGCGATCAAGAAGTTGTGATAGCTTACTTCAGCAAATCATTATCGCGGCCGGAACGAAACTATTGTGTTACAAGAAGAGAACTATTGGCAGTAGTGAAGACTCTTCGACACTTCAAGAAGTATCTGATTGGGCGACCCTTCAAGCTGCGTACCGACCATGCTGCTTTGAAGTGGTTGTTACAATTCAAGGACCCGGAAGGCCAAGTGGCTCGCTGGATTGAGCAATTGCAAGAGTTTGACTTTAACATAGAACACCGCAGTGGAAGGTCTCACTCGAATGCGGATGCGTTATCACGACGACCTTGTGCGGAAGATTGTAAACATTGTGTAAGGATGGAGATGAAGGAAAGGGTTCAAGTACTGCGAGCTAAGCCTACGGATGACAGGTGGGAAACTGATGAGATGCGTGAGGCCCAGTACGAAGATAGAGGTTTGCGGCCTCTAATAGATTGGAAGAAGCAAGACACGGAAAAGCCCGAATGGCAGGAGCTGGCTCCCTTCAGCGCCATTACGAAAAGTTATTGGGCGCAGTGGGAAAGCCTTGTGTTGCAAAACGGCTTACTGTACCGCAAATGGGAAAAACCTTCAGGAAGAGAACATCATCTACAGTTGGTCGTGCCAAGAAAACTCATCAAGGACGTACTACGTGAGTTGCATGATGGGGTTTCTGGAGGACATCTTGGAGTACGACGAACATTGGTAAAGGTACGAGAGCGTTTTTACTGGTTGAATTGCCGAGAAGATGTCGAGAATTGGTGCCGAAAATGTACGTCATGCTCAGCAGTGAAAGGTCCGCAGGTCAGAAGCCGAGGCAACCTTAGACTATACAACGTGGGAGCCCCCTGGGAAAGGATAGCGATTGACGTGGCTGGGCCATTTCCTAAGACAGATAACGGAAACAAGTATTTTATGGTCGTGATGGATTACTTCACGAAATGGCCGGAGGTGTTCGCAATCCCTAATCAGGAAGCCACGACGGTTGCTGAGAAATTAGTCAATGAGGTGATATGCAGATTTGGCGTTCCGCTGGAGATTCATTCAGACCAAGGCAGAAACTTTGAATCTAATGTATTCCAGGAAATGTGTAAATTATTAGGAGTGTACAAAACAAGAACTACGCCTTATCACCCGCAATCTGATGGAATGGTCGAACGATTTAACCAAACTTTGGAAAGACACTTAGCCAAGCTGGTAGAAGATCACCAAAAGGACTGGGATAAATACATACCTCTGTTCTTACTGGCTTACCGAACAGCGGAACACGAAAGCATAAAAGTGACGCCAGCCTATGCCAACTTCGGCAGACAGTTACGTATACCAGCAGACTTAATGACTGGAGGCCCGCCACCGAATGCAGAGACCCAATTAAGTATACCGGAACATGTTGAAGACATTCGTGAGAGGTTACGCGATATACACTCATTAATTAGTGAAAATGCATTGGAATCAAGTCAGCGGATGAAGACCAGATACGACCGAAACGCCAATCATCGAGGTTTTCAGGAAGGATCTCTTGTTTGGCTACATAATCCGGTTCGACGAAAAGGAAAATCACCTAAGTTACAGCGACGTTGGGATGGGCCATACAAAGTAATCACACGGATCAATGACGTAACCTACCGAGTGCAGAAGCAACCAAGAGGGACCATGAAGATTGTTCATGTTGATCGATTAGCTATCTATAATGGAAGTAATGATGTTCGGGACGAACATAACTAAGAGGGGGGTAGTGTTACGAATAATCTAGAAGCGTGTAGAATTGGAGCGCGCGCGCGCTATTTATCTAGAAAACTCCTGTTGACAAACAAATAGTTGACCGGGGCTATGCCATAATGGACTTTGTGGGATATGGCATAAGGTTGAAAGTAGCGTGTGCTAGGATTTATGACTCATAACATGTTTACGATAAGAAGTGATTCATTGTTTCCCGATACATTTAGACTTTTCTGGATCCAGCTAGGGCTTTCCCCTGCCTATAAATACAGAGATGTTGACAAACACGAGTCAGTCAGTTTTTATCAAGCGATCGAGAGCGATACATCAAGTGAACAGTGCGAAGTGAGAAGTGTTTTATTGAGTAGTGTTCTAAGTTCAGTGATAGTACAGCAAGTGACTATTGTGTAAAGGGTATTTTAGTATAACGTTGTGTTGTGTTGTGTAAATACACGGATTTAATATAAGTGGTGTTTTCCTACAATTGCGAACCCCGAGTACGTAACAATAATAAAAGTCTTTTCTAAATTTTGGAAAACAGATCTGAGTTGGGTGATACATGTAGTATCTGGGCGGGCGATATAGATGGAAATGTAGGTAATGTTTTCTACCCTGGCAATTACCATATTTACATTTTCATTTATAGTAGGCACTGGAAGAGTAGAGTACAGAGCTCTCCTATGAACAAAGAGAGCGCTGCCACCATAACCATCAGTTCTATCACTTCTAAGACAATGATAGAACTGTAGGTGAAAATTAAAATTTGGTTTTAACCAGGTCTCGGCTATGCAGCACACAGCCGGCCTGAGTTTGTTACAGATGTAAGTTAATTCATGTTTTTTGTTGGTAATACTTCTAATATTCCACTGAAGTATTACCGGATCCATATTGGATGCTTTTTATTAATGAAATCATGTTATTTGCAACGTGGTCTGGTAAAGTTTGAGATGAGGCTATAAAGGTTGCTATGATTTGGGCAAAGGTGTTTCTTAAGTTTGATTCTATTTCTATATTAGTCTGGTCAGAGTCAGTATTGTCTTTGTCAGTGAAGTCTGCATTGGTTGTGTCTGTCAAAGCACATCCATTTTGTGATGGGAAGAATGAGTAATCCTTGGTTGCTAGCTTGTGAGCTTCTTGGTTGTATCCTGGAACTGTCAGGGTACGCCCTTTAGATTTAAGGAATACAGTTTTCCTATAGCTACGTTGAGATGATGATAATGGTGTCTGAGGTTGTGGTGACTTTAGATGATTTTGTGGAGAGGGTATGTTACTAAGAATTTGGTTCGGTTGACTTTGTTTTGTAACGGCAGCATAACTACGTGTTACGGGTGGAAAGAGCTTACTTGCTTCTGCGTATGATATAAACTTTTCAGTCATAGCTAGTTTAATTGACTTCTGTCTACCCAGCTCCGGGCAACCCTTGCTGGTGGCGAAGTGATTGCCAGAGCAATGTATACATGATGCTTGTTCCTCTGGAATTTGGCAACCTTCATTACTATGGCCTTGACCACAGCGTAGGCAACGAGGCGTTGAGCGGCATTGTTGTTTGGTATGTCCAAAACGGCAGCAATTGTAACATTGTATGGTGGGATACTGGTATGGTTCTACTATTAAGGATGAATAGCAACAAAAAACTCTTTTAGGTAGCACTTGTCCATCGAATGTTACAACTACTGTCTGAGTTGGTCTCCACTCTGTACCTTTATCTGTTACCACTTTTCGGTTGATCCTACGCACTTTTAGGATTGGCCCACACCCTGCTGGTACCTTAATATTTTCTATAACTTCGGAGTCAGTCCAGTCAACTGGCACCTCTCTTACTACTCCCATGCGGGTAACATTAAAAGATGGAATTGAAACTTCATAATTATTTTTAATTAAAATTGAATTAGTAAGGAAGGCGTTGGCATCGTCAGGGGTTTTAAATTCCACTGAGATGCGATTACGCCCAATTTTTTTTACTCCACCTTGCAAAATATTTTGGATGTTATTTTTTATCAAAAATTGGCCGAATTTAACTGGATGTAAAGAAGTGCCAGCTGAAGGGTCTGTCTCCTTTTTCACAACATGAACAAGGTATGGGGGCTTATCTTGAACGGAGTAAAATTGTCTACCTATGACAGTCCGAGGAACCTTAGATTTTCTTCTGCCTCTCTAGATCTTTTCCTATTTATGTTAGATTCTAACTCGTTATATTGAGCCAAAGGCGCAGTCAACACAGATGGATAATCGAACGAGTTATCTATTTCTGATGTTACAGGATCAGGAGGGTCGGGAGGATCAGGTGGTTTTTCTACTTCCATTTTTAGCTTTTACTAATAGCTTATGCACAAACCTTTATAGACACGAAAAACACAGACAGCACGAAACAAAATGCAACACTAATATACTTGTAATTACTCAAAACTATTCAAAATTACGGCAATAAAAAAAAAACACACGTGCTCGGCCCGAAAGGCAGAATCTCTTCTCCAATAGAAACATCTAAAGTTAATTGATGATTTTGAATGTCAATGTCAAAAATAATGATTATATAATTTTAAATAAAATAATAGAAGTTATTATTAATAATATATAAAAAATAAAATAATAATAATAAAAAAAATCTATCACAATCAATCTTTAAAATCAGATTATTAAAAATATACCATAATGTGAATGTCAATAATAGTCATTATTTACGCCAAACGTTTTTGTCATTAATATAATCAAGTACATTGTAATAGGCTTTCCGACAAAGAAGTCTTTTAACATACATCCTAATTTTTTTGTCAAGGAAGGAAGTTCAAGGAAGTAATTTCTTCGGGAATCTTGTAAAATCGTATACAAGCTCCAATAAAACATTCTGAGGTTTTTCTTAATGTGAATTTTGTACTGCTAATTTATTTTTATGTCTGGTATTAAAACCTATGCAAATCCTTGTTTTTGGTAAAAATATTGATGTTTTTCCTAACATACATTATATTTTTTGTAAATAATATATAGACTACGCACAGTCATGATATGAATTTCTTTAAATAACTCTCTCAGAGATGCCCTGCTGCTCAAATTATACATTGCGCGTATTGCTTTTTTGCAATTAGTAGATCATCTGGAATAGCACATCTGATACTTTTTATTTCGTAAAAATAAGTTGTTCCCGCAGGATTCACCAATATATTATACGATGCAGCTGACTGCTCAGTGCACCTAGCTTACAATATTTATGGTATAACTAGTTTTTTAATTTATTTTTATTGATATTAATTGGCCAATTGAACGTAATTTACGCAAGTCACAACTCACAAAATAACGCTCATGTGTCTTCTCTATTAACCATAAATCGTAGTAGTTCAAAGCCGTCTGTTTTCCAATCAAATAAAACTTTCCACCACATTCACAGCAACTATTCGCTAGTGCTCAATGTTTTGTACCAATCTGGATTTTTATTTTATATATATATATATATATATATATATATATATATATATATATATATATATATATATATATATATATATATATATATATATATATATATTTTTGGACAAGTGATAGAGTTTCACTTGCGTTTTTTATATATTAATAGGTAAGAAAAATTGTTTGTACCTCTTTTTAAAACAACTACACGAACGGTAGAGTATGAAAGAACACAGGCGGTTTTTGAACATCTTTTGCGTGTTTTTTAGATTGTCAAATACTGGACCAACTGAAATAATATATTAAGTTTTTTAAATGAATTAAATAAAATATATCGCTAGGCATTAATTTAAGAAAAATATTAAGACTTTAATTTGATTGACTTCTATTATGATATTTAAATGTTGCTAATGTACAAAATTCTAATTTCGTTTACATTAAATCATTAATAGTATTATGTATTATATCATCTTGATTTTAAGTAACAATTAAAAAATTAACTACGTTATGCTAAAAATAGTTTAAAGCTAATTACTTTTTATTACAGTAGTTATCGACGTCCTTATTGAAAGTCCTCTTGCAAAGTATAGTGTACTTGGACTCAGCCTATGGTTATTGGTTATGTCCACACAGGAACCTTCTAAAATACTATTGTTTACTAATAAAAAATAGCGTGCATTGTGTAAAAACTAATTGGAAATTGGTTAATGAATCTTGAAATGAAAGCGAGATTGACCCGCTGTTTACTTTATTCTTTGCAGTGACAAGATAAATCCTAACCACAGACTACTAAAGAAGGAACTAAGCGTTTACGTTAACCAAACATAAATTTTAACTTTAAGTAACTATTAATCCCCGAATTAATAAAATGTATATAATAATATGGACACGTTATGACGTTGATATCCAATTTTATTGAATATATTAAACTTTAAGATAACACTAAAGAAAACGATGTAGGTACATGTTATGTAGACGTCTCGCCCCTGTTCTTTGGCACAGTTAATGCACAGTATATGTGACATTGCAGTCTCGTGTCCACGAAAATGACAAGATAAATCCAAGGAAGTTACATTCTACCCGGAATGTTCACACGCGCTTCAAAACCGTTCCGAAGAGTACCACGACATAGGTGGAGTGTGTCTCTTTCTACTAAATAAAGCGCCAATCGCTATATATAAGTGTGTCTCTTTCTACTAATATGAGAAACAGCATTGCATTGCATAATAAATTACCTACGTATTAATTAAAATAAGCACATTTTAGAACCCACTATGTTAATTACAATACATATTATGCTAATGTATTTATCAACGTGTATGGGATTTAAAGATTACCGAATATATAAAAATCTACCATCAGATAGTTTTATTAACACTGTCAAATGCAAAAAAGGGACAACATCCACTCTTGTCGTTGTCTTGTTCACAACGTTTTTCCCCTCTTTTAAGTAAGAAACAAATGTCAACTTTATGAGTAAGTATATAAAGTACATTTTTATTTTTCAAATATTGCTTCGTAATAATTCCAGTTGTCGTATATAAGTTCCTTGGATAAATCCTAACCACAGACTACTAAGCAAGGAACTAAACGCTTACTTTAACCTAACTTTATGTAACTACTAGCTGTTGCCTGCGAGTTCGTCCGCGCGGACATCATTTACTCCACACAGCCCCTCCCCTGTAGGTGATAGCGTGATAATATGTAGCCTATATGTTGACCCGACCTATTAGTAATATTCATGCAAAATTTGAAGTAAATCCATGCAGTACTTTTTGAGTTTACCCCGGACATACAAATTCTAAAAACTATATTTTTGGCTTCGATATTGATTGTAGATCACGCCCTTAGTATTCTTTTAAAAAATATTCAATGTACAGTTTTGACTTTTCTACGATTTTATTATATGTAAAATATAAATTAATCCCCGAGCTTGAAAATTTATATTAAATGTAGATACGTTATGACGTTGATATCAAATTTGATTGAATATACGAGTGTTAAATTTTAGGGTAACACTGAAGAAAACGATGTACATATTATGCAGTCTCGCCCGTGTTCTTTGAGTACAAGTGACATTGCAGTCTCATGCCCACAAGAAATTGCAAAGTAATCAATATCATCTTTATATAATTGAGTTTTTGTTGAACATTTATAAAATACATACAAACTTTGGATTGTTCCATTAGTCTTGGTGAACTTCGCTCGCTTTTTCAAAAAAGGCTTCAGTGAATTGAGACCCTCCATTTTAAGTAAGTCGATGTTAAAACATCCATAAATGCCCGAGTTGTTACGGCTTGTTAAAAACAAAACAAGTTAAGTTATTCGTCACACGTATCATCACAAAGGACGAGAAATAAACGACTCTTTTATGTGCACAGAGTTTACTGTCCTGAAGAGGCCGAACACGTAGTTGCATTTTGTGAATGTGTTCTTGCAATATATTTAAAAAGGAGAATGGTGAGAGTCTATACAAAGTTGGCCTCCAAAGCAACGCATGCCGATAGATGCTTAACGTATTGTAATATATTATTTTTATGAAATGTAAATTGTGTCACGGAACCTTTTTATAATGCTAACATTCACGAAAATCTTGCAAATATTAGTAGAATTACTTAAATTCACAATTATTACATAATATGATTTTAAGTCATTCACATCGCAATATATCGTAAACATACTCGTAGATACAATAGGTTTTTGTGTCTCTCACAATGAAGATTATTTGATTTTAACCACATAAAAGTTATAAGACGAGCAACGTTTGTTTACAGCTAAATATTTGCATTAAAAATATCTTAATTAATATTTGTTATAAAAATATTTCTTTTAATAATTAATTAAAAAATATTTGTTTCTCGTTCATCATAGATTAAATAGTTGACACTTGTTTTTTTTGTTTCCTTAGCATGATACTAAGAAGTAAGAGTATCTTGTTTATACAACTTTCTGTGTTGTGTGTTTCGACTATAATAACAGATAGGTACTATAATTTTGTTGCATTTTAAACAATATTTTATTTAAAAATTTGAGTCTCACTTATATGACATTTTTCTAATTTGCTTGATTGGGCATAAATAATTATTATAAATACGTAATATTTCTCTGTGTAAATGCGAGCGACGTTGACAACCAAAGAAATTTCCCTAAAAGGCGTATCCAGTTTATTATATATATTATAAGATAGCAAACAAATAGATGGGTCTCCTGATGAAAAGAGTCAACCATCGCCTATATAGACACCAAAGGTATTAATGGTGCGTTGCTATCTTGTGGCGAGGTCTAAAGCCACATGCATAAGTTTATCGACTACCTTACCTTCCAAACCGGAACACGACAGTTACAAGCACTGACGCTATTGCGGCAGGAATAGGTAAGGCGGTGGTACCTGACCCGGGCGAGACCATGCAGAACTCTACCACCTGCTAGTCACGATGGTAGTGGGTCGTAAAGCCAATCGGTCGCCTTTTACGACCTGCCTGACAGAACCACAGTTGGCCTATTCTTCAAAGGAGCCCGAGTCCAACACGGGGAAAAAGTTTAATTCGTAGCTCGAAACAACAAGGTGAAATGTTCTTTTTTTATAGTATTATGGAAGAGAAGTGTAGAAGTGTATCTAGATAGTGTAGATAATAGGACACGAAGTTCTCTATAAATATAAATAACTTTGGTTATCAATATACGCTCCATTACAACTAACTCAAGCACATTAAGACGGTCATCTCGTCGCTTGAGAATTAATTGAGTCCTACCATAATATCGTTAGAGTGTAATCAAATTGCCAGGCAAGTGTAGCGTTGTCATGGCGACGCATCTAGGACGAAACCAGGTCGCGGCACCTTCACCTCTTACTGAGGTCGCTTTGATGAAATCGTTATGCGCTATTGAAAACTCTACGGTTTGATTTCATATTGCGTAAAATGCAACTAATTGCTGTTATGTTTGTATTGTTAATTAATAAACTTACATTCATATATTCACGGCAAATAATGTACGATAAAGACAGAGTTAGAAAAAGACGCGTAATTTTGCGATATACCACCATTCCTCCTGTCGGTCTGGGTTCCCTTGAAAGAATAGAGCATTTGCCATTTTGCTAAGAATTTCGTAAAAATGAACGATTGGATTTGAAAGCACGAGACTTGATGTAGGTTTTGTTAGTGCATAGCCAATTAAATATTGATAATGCACTATACTTAAAAGAATAGATCGTCTCCCAACGCGCTAATGCTTTTTCATTGAGGTTTTTTTTATATGAGGCGCTTATTGGGAACTTTCGGAAATGGCAAGGTAATTTTCATGAATGGCGACTCGACGATGATTAGCTGTGCAAAAATTAGCCTGGTAGGTACATATGTTTGAATTGTTTTTTTAAAACTAATGTCTTGGCGTCGGTATGACGATAGCGGAATGTAAGTCACACCCATGAAACATAGAATAAGCGGAATTGGCAAGTACAAACATTTGTATCAGGACCGCGATCGCCATACTCACACATAAAATAAGCATTATTGCATATAAACTACTAATGCAAACATTGTTTCATTGGTCGTTTTCATTTTAAACAACAATAATCCGAAACACACAAACAGAACATTTAAAAATATACCAAACTGCGTTACGATAAATTTTATTTTGCTACAAAAAAAAGAGTATTTACGTCCTTTTGTAGTCTATTCAAAATAGACTCATCTATTTGTACAATAGTGAAACTTAAGATCTTAATAGTTTCGCTATTCTACAATAGATGGCAGTATTGATTTTTCCGTAGTTTTCAGTTGATCATATTTGAGTAGAGAACTTTCTAGGACGATATACGTAATGACTGTCATTACGTATATCTTTCTAGAAAAATTAGGTCAACCTAAAATGAACTTTATATGTAAGGTGTACGGCTGATTTTAGCTTGACTTTCTATTACATCATTAGAGATTATATTAAATCAGGAATTTAATTAAAATAAAATGAAAATTGTACTTTCGAATGATATGAAATATCTCCATTTTTAATCATCTGTATTCTACTATCATTTCTGCATTCAAGGATGGCACAATACGGCATAATTCAGTGTATAATAGATTTTCGCACGACGACTATCTCCTAATGATATGGTAAGTATCACTAAGGCAATTTAGAGTAAAAGCGCATAATAGTGACGCACGCGGCACGCCCACTCTTCACTTCCCCTTGTTCTATGTTCCATGGTCACACCGGAGAAGTATGGAATTATGTTACCACCTACTTCTTTATTATCGACTATCAGAAAATACAAGAATTTTTGTGGAACAAATCGTTTGACACTCATAATTTAACCGACACGTAAGATTAACGGCCACGCGATTGGGGCTTCGATACCGCGTTCGATACAGCGCTATGACTATGATTTTTCTTTTTGTCATTACGTAATTAGACCTCTGAAGAACCACCACACTGGTACAAATGATCAACATTTTGTGTCATCGTCTTCCGGTCCATAATGTTACATATGTGATAATTATACACTGCACACATGTATAATATTTCCTTTTCGGCTAAATTCTGTTGTCAAACTTAGAAGAGATTTTATCGTTTAGTATATGGTCGAATTTCGACCACAAGGCTAGTATAATTAATACCGTACTTCTTCCTCGACCTCTTCTAAAACCAAACTGATTTGAAGGTAAAATATTGTTTTTTTTCTATATAAAACTTCTACCCTTTAACAATTGTTCAATTATCTTGCCAACACAAGAAGTAAGAGTAATTGGCCGATAAGAATCTTTATGAAGTCTAGGTTTTCCAGGTTTTATAATTAGCATCAAAGATTATTCAATAAATTTAAGAATTGCATGCATGCAAAACAACATGCAATTTTTTAATCATTTTGTAATGAATGCCATATAACCTAAAAGCAGTGTCCTATCTAGAGAAAACAGCCGATAATAGTTCTTGGAAAGTAAATGGTCTTAGTAAATAAGAATTATTTGAATTTTCCAAACCAAGATATGATTTTTTTTCTGGTGCTTTGCACATATAGCCAGGAGTGTATTTTTTAAGGAATTCGTGTATCCAGGTGTTATTATCACAACTATTAGAATTAAATGTTTTACTAATTTTGACTGATTTTGAATTTCAACCACAGGGCTAGTATAATTAATACCGTACTTATAACAAATGGGACTCAATGGCGTATCCGTACTAGAAAACGTCACTCAATGCCGGCAAATTGCACTGCCTATTCCGATCTATGATAATTATTTAATAATGTTATTCTTAACATTTTTTGTGTTAAAGGTATGATGTAATAGAATTTCTTACCTCGTTGATGAAGTTAGATGGCACACTCGGGCGCTCCATTAGCCGTATTAATTTTATAGGAAATATGCTTCACTCGCCTATAACGTAAATAATTTCATTCTAAACCAAGCTCGCACGTAAGGGTTGCTTTGTTTTATCAAGCGATTTAAAATCAAAATCGAAAAATGTTTTATTCGAAAAACCTTCGCAGGCAGTTTTGACGTTTCAACATTTTAAAAACTATTGACGGATCAAAACGCGACCAAACACTGAGAAGATCCAGCGGAAGAAAATAATTCTTACATATATACAGAACACGACCATATTTTTCACACGCGCAGCTTCGCACACGAGTAAATTAGGTGATGAAACTTTGTATGATTTTTTATACAAAGTTTCATGGCCTATTTCAGCCCCTACTTCATTTGATTTTTAGAAAAAAACTAGCCTATGTTAGACATCTTCATGCCAAATTTATTCAAAATAGGTATAGCGGGGTGGCTGTGAGAGTATAATAGACATACAAATGGACAGACAGACAAACATCACATGTATAATATTAGTATGAACATGAAAATTTTTTTTGGTTGTAAATTTTATATAATAAATTTTATATGATGGCAGTGGCGGATTTACTCATAGGCCCGTAGCGGCCGGATCTAGGACGGCATTCCAGGCATTCTAGAGGTGGCTAAGTTTGTAAAGTAAATGCCTAATTTTAATAATCAATTTCAAAATACGGCATAGCAGTCAAAGCCTAGAGCAGCACCAAGCGTAAATCTGCTACTTCCTAGCGGGAAATCTATAGGTATCAATATTTCTATATTAATAATTTCGTCAAGGGTTACGGTAGACTCAATCTGAAATTTACCTAAATTATAAAGCGTAAAAAAATAATAATTTTGAGTCGACAACATATATCCGCAAAATTTGGATTATCAAGTATTTTGGCGAGCTTAAGACACGCGTCGGTGAACTTTTTGTACAGAAAATTTGTAATTGGTATAATAATAACATTGAAATATTTTGGTTATAATTGGTTTATATTTCGGTTCTTCTTCATTCTCAACAATAAATCAAACACCTAGTAAGCAACATATGAGGACCACTACCAGTTTTTGTGCATAAGCTAATGTTGATAACCCTAGCGCGACCGCCGAGCGTAGATGTGAAAATTTAAGTATATACATGAGATTGACTTCTCCACCTATTTGTTGTGGTTTTACTGCGCTTAAATTGGGTATTATGTTTCAAATGGGGACATATCTACACGACACTAAAAAAATCAATAGGTATGAACTTATTTAATTCATCTAATTGGTAGAGTGATTTGCTTCTAGGCCTAATGAAGTCAATTAAAACGCCTCGTTTTATCGAGTTTGATTATTGACGGTGGCAGCAGTGGTGTGATGAACATTGATGTTTCTGGGTGAGTGAGTGAGTGAACATGAGTCTGGGTGCTATTTAATTATATTTCAATATTTTATATATGTACTAGCGACCCGCTCCGGCTTCGCACGTGTAATATACACAAAAAATCTTGACAATTTATACACCTAAACCTTCCTCATGAATTCTGCTATCCATTGGTGAAAACCGCATTGTCTTTGCACAGAATACTGGAGACTAACAGAAGTCAATGTTCCATACAAGTAATATTCGAAGAACGCACACATAGCGCGTCTCTCACGAAAGCGATATCTCGGAGTGTTTCGGGACAGTTTGTTTCGCACCAGTCCAAGATATCGCGTCCGTCATAAGTGTCTATGTGTGCTATGCTCGAATATTACTTGTATGGAACATTGACTTCTGTTAGTTTCCAGTATTCCATGGTCTTTATGTCTACATTTTTACTGAGACTACATGTGTCACATTTTGTGTTACCATAGGTAATATTTAAAAATATCATTTTTGTTATTTTGATCGGGATAATGTATATTTCAATATCCAAAAAATTTTTATTTTAGTTTTTAGTTAAGTAGGTACATGGCACTCCTGATGTAAAGTGACTATCGTCTATAGACAACAAAGATGGATTTAGACCATGATTCTTAGACAAAATGAGAAAGGGTATGCTCCGGTTCGGATATGTAGAAAGAATAACAAAGATAAAGATGAAAGGTTAACAAAACAATTTACAATGTGAATGTGGAAGGATGTAGGTGCCGGGGAAGACCAAGACTGACATACCATGATCAGATTGATCGAGTACAGTCTGAAAGTGGTGTTAAGAGTCTTCGCAACCGGCGTGTGTGTATGAAGAGACAAGCCTTCAAAGTTCGCGATGTGTGGCACTCGGTTCTCCTTACTGCCCTGTAAGGGTTGTGGCGTAAATATATATATATATATATATATGTATGTATGTATTCTGGGACAAAATTCATGTGGGAAAACTTTGACTTTTGTCGAGTTTTTTACCATAACTTTATATAAATTGATTAGTTCTAATACTCCACAAGTAAGTATATTATGTAAATTGTATAAACTGATTAGTTCTAATACTCTATAAGTAAGACCGATTTATTCTAAAAAATAGTAAAATTTAAGGAAATATACAAAAAAGCAATGTATTCTGCTCTACATAGTAAACGGCTGGTTTAAAAGTTCTGCGGGCGCGATGACTTGGAGCAATGTAGGCTTTACATTGCGTGGCGTGAAAATAATAAAAATTATAAAACGCTAATTTTGTATTTCCCATAAATTAGCTCGTTGTGTGGTGGACTACCTTATGGTCTAGGGGTAGCTTATTCGGCTCAGATCATGAGGTGCTGGATTTGATCCTCTGGTTTCTGGCGGAGTGGTGTATTACCACTTCCGTTCCTCGGATGAGCACGTAAAGCTGTCGACCCCGGTTATCGCTAGAAATGTCGAAAATCGTTAACATGTCGGTAAATGAGGCGATGAGTATCACCACTCAATACTCATCTTGCCAACCGACAAACCAGTGAATCGAGTTGAACCGAAAAGTCTACAAACTTTAGGTTTACTCTGCCTACCCCGCAAGGGAACAATGCGTGATTATACCACCACCATAAATTAAGAAATCGCCATCATGATTATAACGTAAAAATTAAACGTTTCTTAATTTTTCAGTAGGCTTTCCCTTACAATCTGTATAATTTGAAGATAAGATGTAGCAATAAAAAGTGTTTTCCATTCCAGTGCAGTGCGATGGCGGTGCGGTGATGGCAGATGGCGCGGAGGCGGGGGGCGGGTCGGAGCTGGCGGCGCGAGGCGCTTCTCTGGAGCGGGCCTACGTGCACGAGGTGTACGAGCAGGCGGGCGCCGACGACGACGCCGCGCGCGCGCCCGCCGCCGCCGCCTTCCTGCAGCACCTCGAGCCCGGCAGCCTCGTCTGTGATGTCGGTATGTACAACTATCCGCCCCGTTCGTCAAGTGGTTAGCGACCCTGACTACGCAATCGACACGGCTCGGTTTCGATCCCCGACGGGGACAAGCATTTCTGAGTTGAGCATAAATGTTTGTGTAACCGGGTTTGGGTGTTTATTAAATATAATCCAGTATTTATATATGTGTTTATATGATTAGTATCGTGACTAACACCCATAACACAAGCAAATAATTTGCTTACTTTGGGGTTCGTACAGTAAGTGTAATTTGTCCCGTGAATATTTATCATTCATTTATTTATTTATGTTACTAGGTGGTAAACACCGACCACACAGCCCATAGACACTCAATAACAGGCGAATGGCTTCTGTCAACACATCTGAGTTATAGTTCCGAAGTAAATGTCCACGCGAAAATAATCAGAATCGATCATAGATCCTCTGTACATCTTTCATTGTGGCCTTGGGTTAGCCAGTCACAGCGTTGCAACCCTGCTTCGTCTTACCTCAGCTAGTTGCCAGAATGCATTCAATGTAGAAAATCAAATATTAGGCGTCTATGGGCTGTGTGGTCAGTGGTGGTAGAGTTCCGCAACGTCTCGCTCGGGTATTTGATACCACCGCCTTACTTATTCCTGCCGCAATAGCGTCAGTTCTTGTCATTGTCGTGTTCCGGTTTGAAGGGTAAGGTAACCGGTAGATTTATACATGTGACATTGCCATCCCGCCACACAGATAGCAACGCACCAGTAACATCTTTGGTGTCTATAGGCGATGTTTTTTTTTCTATCAGGAGAGCCATCTGCTTGTTTGCTATCTTATGAATAATATAAAAAAAATAATAATCATTTAGCGTATTTTTAGACAAGCTTTATCTGTGACACCATGGCCACAATTCACGTTACAAAACTACAATCGAGTTGTAGCTCTTAAGGCTATTACACACATAAACATGATACAACGTCACTTCGTACAATATACTACAACGTGGCATTAAATCTGTAAGAAAATGTGTAAGAGCCCTATGTTCGACTTGATTGTACCTAGTTGTTACGTGAATCAGGCACCCGTATCTATAATTTTAATATACATAGGTACATTAATTACGTGTCACGTTGTTTGTCAACTATGGAGTCCCAAACTACCGAACAGATTTTAATAAAATTTTGTAGAAATCTGCTGTTTGGTCCAACTTAGCACAAAGATAGGACAGTTTTATTTCATTTCTGTTTAGTTCGCCATGTTTGCGAGAGTGAGATAGTACAATACAAAAGTAAGCGAGAGAAACGTAGTTTGCTCCGTTCGTCGCATTACTTTGCGTTCGACTGATCGCGCTTAGGTTTAGCAATTGAGGTATTAGAGCATAACATATCTTCCCTTTTTATATCAATGCTTATAATGCTTTTACAGTAGAGTGCGAATACTAATAAACTACGCGTCACTACAATGCCAGGGATCCATGTCTCTGACCTGGGGTGTAAGTAATTGTGTAAATAAGGTCTGCATGTAGGGGTAGAAATCTAAATGATCCGCAAATATCAATCTTATGAAACGTGTCTTATAACGCTTGAACAGTAGATTGCGCATACTAATAAACTACGCGCTTGTAGGGGTAGAAATCTAAATGATCCCGCAAATATCAATCTTATGAAACGTGTCTTATAAAGCTTGTACAGTAGATTGCGCATACTAATAAACTACGTGCTACTACAATGCCTCTGAAATCCATCTCTAAGCTAAGATATAATTTCTATACTCTCTAAAATAATATACAGACTGACTGGTGAGTTACCTTCAATATTTAAGTATGTGATAGTTGGCGATCATATATGATGAGAAAAAATAGCATTAAAAATAAATATTAAAATACTTCTGAGTAAACTTAGTAAACAGTACAAAGAGAATCCTATATTTACCTGCGCCATACACAGAATAGCGGGGGGTGGCAGCGGCGTGCCCTTGATGTCGACTAGTGCGTACTAGAGAGTATAATATCCACATTTCACTTAATTTTAGGGAAATATTGGTCAAAAATTAAGCCCCTATTTTTTTCATTTTAACGAGAATCGAGTACCGAGTTCTCTCCAGAAGTATCGAAGGTAACTCACCAGTCAGTCAGTATAATAATATCTCTGAGCTAAGGCACGGTGTAAGGTCTGAGTGTAGAAATAGAAATTTAAATGATCCACCGAATATCAATCTTATGATCATTTAAACGCAATAAAACTGAAAACAACTGACCTCCTATTTTCTGTATCTAAAACTTTGCATCAGATCTGCACTAAATTAAAATAGGACTACCTGGGAGGTATAACAAACTTATACTAGTAGTCAGTAAACGCACTACTATCTGATTTTCTTGTTCTCTTGATCTAAGAGGAGATGGTTATCTCTTAGATCAAGAGAACCATCTGCTTGTTTGTTATCCAATAAAATTAAAATAAAAAAGTATAATGTTGAAATTTTTTATGATATTCCCTGCGGTCTGTCTTAAAAAGCGGAGGTGTAGCTTCATCAGTAAAATATCTAAGGTCAATATAATTAGCGAGTCACTAGTGGCTAGATTGTGGGCGTGCTAGATTGTCAGATGTCTGATCACGGCTGTCACTTTAATCTTTAAAGTTTGTCAGTTTATAGTGAGTTAAATTATCTCTTTATCTATATATTCATACGCGAAGGAAAAACTTTTTACCCCTTTTTAAGACAATTGCGCAAACGGTAAAGTATGAAATTTGGTACAATTAAAGTTCACATTGCGGAGGACTGCAGAAACCTAATATTTTTAAATAAAATTCGTTATTAATACATTAAATTATTAAAAATAAATAATACAATACAGTAGAATAACTCTAGTGCGCACCAAAATATATGACAACATATAAGTTACCAAAGACCAAAAAAAAAATATTTTTGTAGGTCTTTGTAAGTTACATATTAAATATTATACAAGTAAGATACACAAAGGCGGTCTTATCACTAATGAAGTGATCTCTTCCAGACAACCTTTATAATAAGGATAACAATATACTAGGAAAAGTGGTGCCAACCACACGATAATATATAGTTTTTATGCTCTTAAATAAAAGACAAAAAATTACCTATAATAAAAGTAACATCCGATTACACACAAAATAAAAACGAAAACAAAAATCGCAAATAAAACAGTGGTCATACATAAAACTACTATTTTATACTATATTTTATAGGTACTATACTATTTTATTTACGGCTAAAGTCAATTTACAAACTTAAAAGAGATTATTGTTTAGTTTATAACCGAATTTCGGCCACAGGCGATCGCTAGTTATTATTGATACCGGGAGAGACTAAGGCTGAAGTCCCGTGATCAAATTGATCGGTTTTTTTCATGTATCATAGAAAATGCCTAACAAAATGCCGGAAAAATTATAAATATAAGTCTATTTATTTAATTAATTAAGAAAGTAAAGGCTTCTTGCAAAAAAACTTTTAAAATACTTTTAAAATATATTAAACCATAGTAAAGTTCATTTAAATAGGTTGGTGGAATCGGATCTAAGTCTCTGGCGTTAAAAATTTTTGCGCGCAATAAGTCTTAATATAGAAAATGTGAATGAATATATAATTCTGGGAAAGACAGAGTGCAACCTAAATAAAGGACAAGTTTATTCACCTTTGACAATAGGTGCTATAATAGCTTTTCATGTGAATTATTGAGTGTTTCAATGGACAAATTGCAATAGGATTCGACTATACTGTACTTAATAAACTACGCTGTATACTCAATTTATATGTAAAGAAAAAATTTCGTTCCTACCCCTTTTTAAGATAATTACGCGAGCTGTAGCGAATTCGGCGCTGTCAAAGGTTGGACTGGAAAAACTTAATATTTTTAAATAATATACATTAGAAATACATTATAAAAGTAAACATTACACACACTACCTACATTTATGAGATATATATGATAATATACGCACATGGACAATCAATCAATCAATAATTTATTGCACAAATTAGGGTTAGTACCTAATAATTATATCTTACCTTATATAAACGTAGTTTCTTCTATTTCGCCGTATGAACAGCATACAACTTAATTTTTTTATTTATGGTCAAAATTAAAATAGTATCTTCACGTCCCCGAAGAGGAAGGCAGAGGTACAATCAGTGCACCCACGATTAGTCGAAGATACTTAGTCCCACAATATGATAGGTGCCAAGCCTATCGCCAGTTAGGCATATTGTATACATACACACACACACGCACGCACGCACGCACGCACGCACGCACGCACGCACGTACGCACGCACTAACGCACTCACGCACGCACGCACGCACGCACGCAAGCACGCTCGCACGCGCGCACGCACGCACGCACGCACGCACGCAAGCACGCAAGCACGCACACACGCTCGCACGCACGCACGCAAGCACGCTCGCACGCATGCACGCACGCACGCTCGCACGCATGCACGTTCGCTCGCACTCACGCGCGCACGTCGCATGCACGCACGCACGTACGCACACACGCACACACACATAAACAAACACAAAGAGTTAGTAGTGTGGGCCAAAAGTTTTAGTAGTGGCGGCGTACAAATATTTCGTGACACGGCTGTTGTGTCAAACGTCATATGAGTTGATGACACGGCTACTGCGACACCCGCCATATATAAAAAGATTTATTGTTTTACGCGTATATAGATTTGATTCGTTCAACTGAAACCAAACCACGGATGTAAACTAAAGATTACGTTGTTTTGAGAGGTTTTTGAGTAGGTTTACTAAGTGTTTTGTCTGAAAATGGAAGGTTAGAAACTTTGTTATTCAGATGTTGCAAACCTTTTGTAAAATAAGAGTTATAAATAAAGTGCATTAAATAGGTGTGGGTTTTTTGGTTGTGATTTCTGTTCAATACGTAGCGTTTTGTGGTTACGTTATTGCGGCTGGAATAGGTAAGACGGTGGTACTCGTACTCACCAATCAAGCGAGTCGCCGTAGGACTCTACCGCCATTAGGGTCACGATGTGCTCAAATTCAAGTTTGAATTGGAATTTAAGGTGTTTATTATCTACAAAACCAAAAAATCGATAATCGATCACATTGTGGGACTGTCTTCGGATAATCGTGGGTGCACTGGTTGTACCTCTCCCTACCTCTTTGGGGATATAGAATTAAATATACTAACATCAATAAATTAACGATTAGTTTGTTTTTTATTTTATTTTTGATTTTTGTTTCGTTTGTTAATATTAATGCAGCTTAAAAAAGGTTGACAACCACTATTTTATTCATTTCACAGAATACTTAGAAACGAAGCCTACCGGCTTGATCTACGTGGAAAATTATAAGGGTTTTATTCAGGGTAGAACCTTTTAAAATGCAATTTGAGGAAGATATAATCGATTTAAAAGTGACACGACTCCCGTGTCATACGTCATACGTTAAAAACAATCATGACACGGCAGCCGTGTCATCTACAACGAATCGGTTAAGCTTCAACTATGCATCGTAAACTGCTGCCGGCTTCGACCACCTTCAAGCCTAAGTGACATTAATATATAAATAGTTAATTAACACTTATGAGAGTTTGTGTGAAATTCAAAGATCTTAAATTTCGTAAAATAGTTCAAATATTTACTACATGCTTACTTACGCTGCTTCACCCGCGAGTAAATTAACATGTCGATATATTTTTTCATTTAAATTTTCATCCCCTTTTTTAGGTCTTTAGAAGTTGATTTTTGGAAAAAAACAGCCTATGTTTGACACTAAACCTTCCACTATCTCTATGCCAAATTTTATCGAAATCGGTTAAGTGGTAGAAAGCGTAATAAGCCTTGAAAGCGGCACAAACAGACAGACATTCGCATTTATAATATTAGTATAGATAAAGTCTGGATAGTTATAAATTGATAGTCCAAATTAGTTCAATTAGATCGAAGATTGTGAATATAAGCATCATAAATCCGTGATATTAATAAGGACGACTGTTATGAATCAATTTGATTCTAAGAATATTGTGGCTGGGGTCGTTGTATTTTACGAACGTTTCGCGCTATTTGATGATACGACTTTGATATCTTTTACGTAAAAGGCAAAGCTATACAACCGTACCACCTTTTAAATTTTGTGACTGCACTGTCTTTCGAAATTATTAATTTACCGTCAAATCTACGGATCATTATTGCGGTACTGGAATTTTGAGGCAGGGCTTGTTAACCGGTTAATTTTCCAACCTAAATCAGCGTAAGTAAATAAGGAGCATTTTGTAAAGGTTTGGCTCTACCTTGACCTCAAAAATATCGGTTTTCTTATGGAGCAAAATTATAAGGGTTTTTAATCAATAAACCGGTTAAAAGAGTTAAAAAAAGTCTTTGATGTTTGCCGCTCCCAATTTTAGTCCGCACTGTGGATACATACAGTTAATTCCTCACCGGTTTCTATAGGTTTATGAAAGGCTCTCGTCTCAGATACGCTCCGAGCGAAACCTTTTTAATATTGTTAAAATAAACTATTTTATGATAGCGTGCTATGGATTATAAACTATATTTTTCTAGCGCGCTATGTTATAGATTACATATATTATAACGTTTAGCTGGAAAACTATGATACGAAGTTACGAACTATGCAATCTTACTCATCGTAGACACTAGACCTTATAACTTACCGCCCGAACACGCGAACCGGCGGCGGAGGCGGAGACGGGGCGGGCGATGCGAAAATTCATATGTCACTCCGCCGCCGCACAGTCGCCACACCGCGCGGCATGTTTAGTACTTTCCCATACATTAATTGTTTCAGACGCCAGACGCTTCGCCGTTCGCGGCGCGTGAAAAATGGCGGGTGTGAAATTCCCGTGGCCAGGCCGTTATAACAAGTTTTAGTTTATGCTCGTCACCTACGCGTTCTAGCGCTCACTGTATGACGTATGTCGCGTTATCCCGGCCCACTACTGCGCTTCGTGTTATGGCCTACGCTAGCCGCTAGGTATATAATATAATAGCATGGCGTTATATTATAGCGCCGAATGGGAATCTATATAGCGTACACATCACGTTGAGTATAGGTACATAGCGCGCTGTAATATAGCGCTATGCGTTATATTAACCACCACTAAACCTTTTAAAAATAAATTGATAAAGTGCGTGTGGATGGTGCAGTGAATGGTTCCGAAGTTGTTCATCACAATAATGCAGACTAAAATGAGGCTTTTTATTGTTTGACATTATGAATATTTAATTAATTTATCATCAGTGAGAAATATATCCACACCACAGGTTCGCCGTCTATAAAATCTTCTCCAAGTAGGTACCTTTTATAAGTTAGTCGACTATTACTCAAAAACTTGTAAAGGCTTCTAAATCGTGATAGTTTTTCTTTTAACTTTATTATATTTACTACTACTGTGAATTTTTTTCCACCCCCAAAGCTAACTGTTTAGCTGACAGAGGGAGGGGGAGGGGAGGGCACGTGACTCTAACAAAAATTAGCACTTTAAAGCATTCAAAGCTTTGAAGCTTAATAATTCACAAACGAGTTTTTAATCGAAAATTCGTTTTCATAAACCTTACAATATTTTTAAAAACCTATCCAACGATATTCCACCCTATGGGATAGGTACATGAGAAAAAAATTAACATCCCCAAATTTCATGTAGAGGAGTTTCCCTAAAAAACTATTTTTCAAAATGTTATGTTACCACTTTGCCGTGACTAATATTCATGTCAAATTACAGTTTTCTAGTACTAAGGGTTTCTGCGCTAGATTGCGGACGGACGAACGGACCGATGGACATAGCGAAACTATAAGGTTTGCTAGTTTATTTCGAAACCCTAAAAACCGCTATTGTTTAAGCCATGTTCAAGCACTGTTTTGGGGCGAGAAGTGTTTAGCCAGAATTTAAGGTTTATTTCCTGCGAAACTGGACTTCGACTAAGTACGGCGTTTCGACTAATTATGTAGGGCGGAGTCATGACATTATGCTCCGTGTAAAGCCCCGATTACACTGATTAGTGCGAATGCGAGTGTTTAATGCAGGTGCTTAGTATTAAGCAAAAAATACGTGAAGAAAGCTATTGATCAGTACGTGTAAATTGTAATTAGTAATCAGCATGTATTCACTTTTAATAAGCTCATCACTAATCACTCGCACTGATCAACGGCTGTTTCACGTATTTTTGCTTAATACTAAGCACTTGCATTAAACACTCGCGCTAATCAAAGTATAATCTGGGCCTTAGGCGTAGGGTGATAGAGGAGTCTTCATATTTGATACCGGCGATAACGGTGTCGTGTTATATTTGTGTCGGTTTTGCATACATTACACCGCTATTTCTTTGACTTCTAGTTCGTGGGAGTTCGTTTAATTATTTAATAATTTTGTAAATATTTGAAAGAAAAACATGAAGAAAAAGGTTAAGTAACCTTTATAATTCACTTCATAATTCCACTTCATAGCCGTCGAATTTACTTAGAAACACCCACTTGTTAAAGTCATTTTAACCTTTTGTTTAATGAAATTATTCAGCGTTACAAGATAAATAAAACTTAACAAAATTCCTGAAGGAATACAAAGTGAATGTTGTTTGACACCCACGCATTTAAAACAAATATTCCTTAAGGTATATCCAATGGCAACCATCTTGAAAATATAATCAAAAGAGCATTAAGCTTTTAAGAGATCCATCCATCATCTAGGTATCTGTCTACTATTCTAGCTCCTCGTAAAGGACAATTAAGATTTCGTTTCTATGATATAAAAAAGCTCCATTATTTTCTATGTCTGATGGTCTGTATATTTTCCTTTTTTTAAATAAAAATATTATAAAAGAAACATTTTACCAACAAGCACTGCAAAAACCAGCTGGTTTGTCTGCAAGCTGGATTACGACAATATTGAAATAACGTTATCGGCTTTAGGTGGTAGTTCTCTCTCTCGGACTTGGTACCTTACTTATTCCTGCCGCAATATCATCGGTGCTTGGAACTCTTACTTAAAAATAATGCAAACTGGTTAACTTAGCTATAACACAAATATAAAGTGATTGTGAGACAATACATACATACGATATTCCTTTTTTTATCTATCATAATATAGCAAACAAACAGATAGTTCTCCCGATGTAAAGAAACCATCGTCTATATACACCAAAGATGTTAATGGTGCGTTGCTGTCCGTGGGACGGGATGGCAATGCCACATGCCTAAGTCTACCGGCTATCTTACACTCTAAGCCGAAACACGACATGATAAGCATTGACACTATTGCGGCAGGAATAAGGCGATGGTACCGAATACCCGGGCGAGATCTTTGCAGAACTCTACCACCTAGTAATCACGATGATAGTGAAACGTATAGCCAATCGTTCGCCTTTTACGACCTGCCTGGCAGAACGGCAATTGGTCAATTTTTCAAAGTATCCCGGACCAACACAGGGAAAAATTCACGCTAAATCTTTTATAAATTAGGCAGAGAGGTGTAAGAGCTATACATTAGCATCCTAGCAGTTTTGCATTAATTTCTCCACATTTACGACTAAAAACGTCTGTTGCAGAGACTGGATACCACCATTTAAGTCTGCTCTTATTGCTTATTCCATACGGTAGCTACATTACACGTTCACATTGTAAATCATATTATTTACTTTAAAGAAATCATTCTAGCCTCATTAAAATTGACAGATATATATATATATATATATATATATATATATATATATATATATATATATATATATATATATATATATATATATATTAGGGTGCTTTTTTTTCTGCGACTAATTTTTTTTTTTCGCTCCCATCCCGAAATTTTGTTGGAAATACACCCAAAAAAATTCCCTGAAAGTTTGAGCCCTTAATATTCATATTAAGTACTCCTACACAGCGTGTGAAGATTTCCTATTTAAAATATATGAGAACTTTCATTTTTTTTTTTAAATTTCTATAGCTTAGTGGCATTTCATAGCATCGCTTTGACCATGGACAGGTTTTTTTCAGAATTGAATGCTCTACAAAAGTGTCCATTGCGGCCAAGCCGTAATTCGAACGGGCAAGGTAGTACAGGCCTCTAAACTTGATTTTTCCATGAAATTCGCGTTTTTTTGCAGTTATCTCGTAAATATCAAGAGCTAGAGAAAAAATGTACATGACAAACTTGTAGAGCATTCAATTTCCTACAAAAAAGGTCCTAACCACCAAGTCGCTAAAATCAATATTTTCGGAGATATTTAATGATTAATTTTTAGTAATTTCAAATGATTATCGGAAATTGTGTCAAATTATAAAAAATATCTTTTAAAAATATTTTTAAATATCTCCGAAAATATTGATTTTAGCGACTTGGTGGTTAAGACCTTTTTTGTAGAAAATTGAATGCTCTACAAGTTTGTCATGTACATTTTTTCTGTAGCTCTTGTCATTTACGAGATAACTGCAAAAAAACGCGAATTTCATGGAAAAATCAAGTTTAGAGGCCTGTACTACCTCGCCCGTTCGAATTACGGCTTGGCCGCAATGGACACTTTTGTAGAGCATTCAATTCTGAAAAAAACCTGTCCATGGTCAAAGCGATGCTATGAAATGCCACTAAGCTATAGAAATTTAAAAAAAAAAATGAAAGTTCTCATATATTTTAAATAGGAAATCTTCACACGCTGTGTAGGAGTACTTAATATGAATATTAAGGGCTCAAACTTTCAGGGAATTTTTTTGGGTGTATTTCCAACAAAATTTCGGGATGGGAGCGAAAAAAAAAAATTAGTCGCAGAAAAAAAAGCACCCTAATATATATATATATATCTAGATAGATATAGATATATATATAAATGTCTATCTATCTGTTACGTTTTTACGAGTAAGCACCTAGATCGATTCTGATGAAATTTAGCAAAGAAATATTTGAAGAACCGGAGTCAACAATTCAAAAAGAACAAGCAAATTATGTGCCCCTTTTTTAAAAATTAACCCCTATTTCAAAAGTTCATCCCCTGAATGGGCCAAGCCGGGCGATTCAACTAGTACTTATAAAATTTGACGGTAAATTCCAGAATACTGATATTCATTATTTTACAACTCTATTGAAATAATATATGTTGTGTTTCAGGGTGCGGGAACGGGAAGTATCTGAGCGTGAATCCATCTGTGTTTACCGTGGGCGGAGACAGGTGTACGCGACTGACTGACCAGGCACACCATCATAATAATGAGGTAATATATCTAGTTCAATAATCAACACAAAATTGAAACTTCATAAATAATTATTAACTTCATCAATAATCCCATACGCATAAGTTACTGGACGTGTAAGTGTCATAAGTTATAAGTTACAAGATGGTATTGAGGTACTCTCTCATCAACAAAAAGCGCAAATAAGTAACTTTCAGAGCATACGCAGCAGCATTTAAATGCATATTTTCTATATTTTCACCTAATTGCCGCCCTGTTGCTCGAGTGGTTAGCAATATTTACTACACAATTGATGGGACTTGGGTTTGATTCCCGACAGGGCCCAACGTAAGTGTGATGAGCATAGATGTTTGCATTTCTGGATTTGATTTCTATTGACCGTCCCATTGCTCTAGTGGTTAGCAAGTTAGCGACCCTGACTCATTTACCAGCAGAAGAGTAACGAGTACCAATATCTATTCTTCGATTTTTATACAAATATTAGCTGCACCGTGTAGCCCGCTGCATTATAAAAGTTTTGGTGAAACCCGCAGGACCAATTAATTTAAAAAAAAAAGAAATTATGGTATTTAATTTACAAAATTACAAAATTATGGTATTTAATTTACAAAAAAACCTTATATGGAACTGCTGTGATGCGACTGAAATGAAAGGCAGTGTAAGGAATGGGACAAAGTTACACAAGAGGTGAAAATTTGAAAAAACCACAGCGGCACAATATTCCATCTACTTCCACCACACTTTCTTACGCGTCAGAAGTAAAGGCAGTAACACACAAATTATGTAGGTACACAACACACGTTTCACTTCGCAACTGAAGCATCTTCAGGAGAGTCGAATCGCACTTCACTCTATTAAGGGTGAATCATTCACGATGAGCAAAGTAATTTAATTATAAGTATATATATATATATATATATATATATATATATATATATATATATATATATATATATATATATATATATATATAAGGAAGTGAAGGTTGTCGCTGGGATACACAATAGATGTTTATTGTAACGTAGTTTCGTTAGACAGCGACAACCTTCACTTCCTCTTCTTCTACTCTAATTCTAACGTGTATGTAAGAAAGTGTGATGGAAGTGGGTGGACTATTGTGCCGCTGTAATCTTCACCAATTTTCGCCCCTTGAGTAAGTTTGCCCCATTCCTTACACTACCTTTCATTTCAGTAGCATCACAGCAGTTCCATATAAAGTTTCGCGGATACTTTGCAAATTAAATACCATAATTTCTTCTTTTTAAAAATATGGATTTTCGCAAAGTAACGCCTGAATCTATTAAACATTTAATTTTTCGGGATAAATCATAGCCTGTGTGCTATTCCTGGTCATTCTTTACATATGTACCAAATTTGGTCTAAATGAGTTCAGCAGTTTTTTTAATTACAAGATAACAAACAAGCAAATGGGTCTCCTGCTGGAAAGAGTCAACCATCGCCTATAGACACCAAAATTGTTAATGGTGCGTTGCTATCTTGTGGCGAGGTGTAATGCCACATGCATAAGTTTACCGGCTACCTTATCCTCCAAACCGGAGCATGACAGAGACAAGCATTCAACTTATTGTGGCAGGCATAATTTTATTGCATTATTGAGTAAGAAACATCCATCTATCTATCCAAACTTTCGAATTACTAGCCTTTACCCGCGGCTTTGAACGCCTTTAAGCTATTAAATAAGTATTTTTTTAAATAAAAAGTATCCTATATTACTTCTTATACCTCTAAGAATATGTGTACAAAGTTGCATAATGATCGGTTAAGTAGTTTTCTCGTAAAAGCGTAACAAACAAACTTACATTCGCATTTATAATATTAGACACCAAAAACGTAATAGTAAGAATAATAATAAAAATAATAAATATTCACGGGACAAATAACACTTACTGATCTAACCCCAAAGTAAGCAAATTATTTGCTTGTGTTATGGGTGTTAGTCAACGATACTAATACATAGAAATACATATATAAATACAGAAATATATTTAATAAACACCCAAACCCGGAAGTACAAACATTTATGCTCATCGTACAAATGCTTGTCCCCGTCGGGGATCGAACCCGAGCCGCGTCGATTGCGTAGTCAGAGTCGCTAACCACTCGACCAACGGGGTGGTCAAATTATCTATACATATAATAAAATCATAGGAGTGTCAAAACTGTACATTGAATATTTTTTTTAAAGAATACTTGGGGCGTGATCTACAATCGATATAGAAGACAAAAATATAGTTTTTAGAATTTTTGTCTGTTTGTCTGTATATCTGTTTGTCTGTATATCTGTTTGTCTGTATGTATGTCCGGGGTAAATTCAAAAAGTACTGCATGGATTTACTTCAAATTTTGCATGAATATTACTAAAAGGTCGGGTCAACATATAGGCTACATATTATCACGCTATCACCTACGGGGGAGGAGCTGTGCGGAGTAAACGAAGTCCGCGCTGACGAAGTCGTGAGCAACAGCTAGTACTTAAATAAATAATTTGGTTTCAGGTGGTTGTTTGTGATAATTTGTGCCTGCCTTTTCGAGACGAGTCGTTCGACGCAGTCTTGTCCATCGCCGTGGTGCACCACTTCGCGACGGTGGAGCGACGTGCTATGGCGTTACGGGAACTTGCCAGAATAACCAGAATCGGAGGACGATTACTTCTAACTGTTTGGGCAATGGAACATGAAGGAAGAAATTTTCATTCTCAGGTGATAGTTTTATTCTTTTATTCCTTTTTTAGGGTTCCGTACCTAAAAGTTAAAAGACGGGACTAAGCCTCCACTGTCTGTCTGTCCGTCTGTCTGTCACTAGGCTGTATATCATAAACCGTGATAGCTAAAAAAAAGTTATATATTTCCGTTGCCGCTATTAGGGGCCATCTATAAATTACATCACACGAATTTCATGATTTTTTGACCCCTAGGTAGGACCCCTAGGCAGAGGTACAACAAATGCACCCACGATTAGCCAAAGATACTTGGTCCCACAAATGTGATGGGTGGCAAGCTTATCGCCAACCGGGCACTTTTCAATTCTGGGTAATTTTGTGTTTCTCAGAAAACTGAAAAAACAATTTTTTATGTGCTCGACCCGGGAATCGAACCTCATGTGGTCAACGCCAACGCTGGACCACTAGACCACAGAGGCGACTTCACAGAATATTTAATTGTACATTAACTTTCAAAATAAATAAATAAATATAACGTAAATATTAAAGGGGGCTCCCATACAACAAACGTGGTTTTAAAGCAATTTTTTACTCGATCTTAATAAACAGGTAGAAACTTGAATAGGGATGGTACGGAACCCTTCGTGCGCGAGTCCGACTCGCACTCGGCCGGTTTTTGGTTTTATTACTTTTATTTCGCTTCGCCATTATGGTCTGGGCCCCCTTTTAAGAATAGATCAGCTATCGTTCTTCTGGCAGGTCGTAAGAGACTATACATGTCACAACCATCGTGACTACTAGATGGCAGTAGAGTGAGATGACTACTAGAGTTCTGCAACGTTTCACCCGGATATATGGTTTTTTTTATATCATAAGATAGCAAACAAGCAGATGGGTCTCCTGATGGAAAGAGTCAACCATCGCTATAGACACCAAAGATGTTAATGGTGCGTTGCTATCTTGTGGCGAGGTCTAATGCCACATGCATAAGTTTACCGGCTACCTTACTCTCCAAACCGGAACACGACAGCGACAAGCACTGACGCTATTGCGGCAGGAATAGGTAAGGCGGTGGTACCAGACCCGGGCGAGGCGACCGGCCTTTTACGATCTGCCTGGCAGAACGGCAGTTGCCCTATTCTTCAAAGGAGGCCGGGACCAACACGGCAAAATGGTACCACATAGTAATTGTTCAAATAAACTACTTTATGATAGCGCGTTATAGACTATATTTTTCTAGCGAGCTACGTTATAGACTATATTATAACTGTAACGGAACACTGATTTGTATGATTGATGACGCATTTGTAAAAAGATCATCGTACTCAAATATTACATAATGCTACACAATATTAGATGCACACCCGTCTGTACTTCTGCATTGTCTCACCCGGGTTTGTACCACCGCCTTACCTATTCCTGCCGCAATAGCTTCAGTGCTTGTCACTACCGTGTTCCGGTTTAAAGAGTAAGGTAGCCAGTAAACTTATGCATGACATTAGACCTTATCACAGGATAGCAACGCACCATTAACATCTTTAGTGTCTATAGGCGATGGTTGACTTTTACCATCAGGAGACCCATCTGCTTCTTTGCTGTCTTATGATATAAAAAAACTTTCCAGTTCACCACAGTTCACCGGTTTGTTGGTTGGCGAATGGTGGTTATATAAAATAAATAATTATCATAGTTTTTAGTATATGTGTAAACTAATAAAATAATTATTTGTTTGTTATAGGACGTGCTAATACCCTGGCATCGACCAGCCACTCTATGCCCACCACCACCAGCACCAAGATATCTTTCCGTGGAACATGACCAGTAAGAGATTTTGCCATAATTTTACGATTGTAGCTTCTGTCAACCAGATCAACAGTAGCATATTATAGCATAGCATATTATCACCAGGGTAGGGACAAGCTTAAAAAATCTCCACCCGCAATTAATTTCAGCAGAAAAAATCAAAATCAAGCAGAGGAAAAATATGAATAGATATAAGATATGTGGTATGTAATGTTACGAGGAATTTTCAGGCATTTTTCAATGCCCGCTACAAAATTTTATCATGTGAGAATATTCTAAACTCAAAAATTATCCCTCATTATCGCGAGCTCCCACAGTCCATGATGTTATTGTTTTGCGTTTCTTCCTTGCCCGATCATTATGTGACACGATGTGATTTTTCTGTTTTATCACTTGAAAAAAAGATTCCTCACATTTTTAAAAGCCTGACAACATTACCTAAAAAACTAGAAGGCTGGCTAAATTTCTACTATTACATATGTTCACGCGGCTGTGACCACTTATCAGGGAATTTGCTACCCGTTTAAGCCCCTTGTAAATAAAGACATTTTCATGTTTAACCTGATAGTTGAATTCAAATTATTTTAGAAAACTTAATGTCGCGTAATCAAATTTATTTATTTATAAATATAGCGATAAAAATATTTTTTTTAAATCATTTCAGATGCTCTGAACCTTGGAAAAATCGTGACGGTTCACCGGGATCTTCATCACTTTCATCGCCGAATGAAACTTGCTATTCTTTTGTGCGGCGGGCACTTCAACGATTAGCTGGAAGACGATCATTTTTGCCTTCATGGAGTATGAACCAAAGAGTAACCCAAAGGCCATGTCCTAGACCTGAACCACTAGCCTCAGACCTGCCTATTGAACTTCGAAGGCTAGATGAAGTACTGCCTCCTCGGTTAGTGTCACAACCATCAGATGCTTCAACAATGAAGTCGAGAAGTCTAACTGATATTGCTGACATAGATCGCCATGCACTTGTAAGATCAAGATCAAGTTTACCAAGCTTAGGTGGAGATGAAAATGAGACTGTTCCAAAAGAAGAACCGCCCCCCGAAGTTATTGAACCTCGAAAAAAACCACGACTCGTTAAACAAAAGAAATCAATTAACGAAGACGACGCGGAGGAAGATCTTGACAAACCTACAGACATGAAAAGCTTAGTAGAAGAAATGCCTAATTTCAAAATCCACACTCACAAATTACAAGGTAGAAAACCTGGAGTATTCAAGCAAACCTCTTTAAATGAAGAGCTTATGTCTACTGAACGCCTTAGAGAAAAAGAACATTTAAGAAAGAATATCCAAAAACAAGCGTCCCTAAACGAAGAATATTTGTATCGAAGACCAGGTACATTAGATTCAATACGTGACTCTATATTTTCTACTTCTGCAACGACAGCTAAAAAGTTTCAATCACTCAAAAACGGCCTTACTAATAAATTCAAAACATCTACAACGAATATTGATAAAGTAACCGTGTTTGTTAGAATGCTACAAGGGTGGAAAAATCATGGACCTGTGCCTGAAGTTCCTACACCTAGTGATAATAACACAAATAATGAGAAATCTCAACCAGAAAGACGACATTCAAGAGAAGATGGATCAGATTCATCGAAGGATAGTAGTCTTCAGAGTGATACTAGTGTAGATTCGGAAGACAGTTTTGCTTCAGTTATATTTGTACCTAAAGCAGATGGTTCTGGAGATCCTTTATCTCCAACACCCTTATCACCTGGACCAACATCACCACGATTAAAAGTGTCATCAGTGCCTACGTCCCCAAGAATGAAAAATTCACCAGGATTGCCATCACCAAGAATAAAGCAAGCGTTTCCGTTAATCCGACCACCGGGTTCACCTAATGCAGTTCAACCACCTGTTGCAGGCGCCGTACATAATAAAATTCTAGTAGCACAGTACAGTTTAAAGCATTATTCTACAACTCCCACTAATAATAACGGAACTCAGCAAAAACCACAATCTAAAAGTCAACCTAATTCACCTCCTGCACCAGAATCAGAAGAAAATAATTTAAAAAGAGAACCGCTGGAACCTTTGACGATGGAATTCTTTAAAACTGTCGATCCTATACCTCCAATCAGAGAAGAAGAAGAAACGCCATCAGATGTAACAAAAGAACTTATCGCAGAGATTAATAAGGACATAGAAGAAATTCATAAACTTACAGTTGAAACTGACGACTTAAAACCTAGAATATTACTACAAGAAGTAAAATCTTATCCTAAAATTACTTTACAGACAGTGGCTGAGTTGCCAGAAATACCTCAGTTTAAAGCAAATAAGCCTCCTCCTAATCGTTCACCTACTGATAATTTAGATTCAAAACTTGCAGACAAAAAAAGAAAAGAGAGAATTCGTCAAATAAAAGAAATGCTTAACAAAGGCATTCCTTCATTAAATATAAGCAAAAGGCCGCCATTTCCAATAGTACGAAGTACTAACAAAGCAGAACCAATTGCCAAAAGTCAGCCACAGCTAATGTCATTAGTATTATTTAACCCTGCAACCGACGACATGGATAGTGATTCGAGCGGGGTTTCGTCACCAGATTCTGTAGATAGTGTTATCAGCGTCGTTCCAGATGAACTTCGAAAAATTGCAGTTGAAAAAGGTAACAATTTTACTTTGAAATTTCCTATTTTCAACTTCCCGCTACGTATGTAGATAATGAAGTTACTGATTTTGCCCCGAGTTTCCAAAATCGAGTGTTCACCAGATCTCCACATTTTGAGGTCTTAGAAACCTTTTCCGAGTATTTTCATGATGACATCAGTATTGTATATGTATGTGCATGTGTGTATATGTGTGGGTAAACATCTCATAACTTTTGAACGGCTTGACCAATCAAAACATGGTTGATGACATTCGGTTGGGTTCTGCCTAACTTAGACCCTTTGAAAATGTGAATCGACTTGGCCCAGGATATTTTGAGAAATTTTGAAAAGCCTCATATTTTTTTCGGAAAACTAATGTTTTTTTATAATAACTTCCAAATTACTATGCTGGTTAAGTATAAAATCTTATTAATTCTATTTCTTGTAAAACTGCATCTTATGCCGTAAGTTGCATCAAAATCGGTTTATCCGTTCGGGAGTTTACGTTAACGAAAATTTTTGAGAAAAGTGTTTATTCAACATAACTTAGAAATGTTTTTAAACAAAAATGTTTTGACTTTGTACCTAAATAACTAAGTCGAATGCTGCTTTAAAAATTAAAATCGGATCAAATTTTGAAACGTTACAGCTTTTCAAATATTAAAATTATGTTCTTTACAGCAAACTTAATTGATATTTTTAAAGTTACTTTTAGGCTAATATGCAAATATTGTAAATCGGACTAAAATCAGTCGATTCGTAAAAATTTATTAATAGCTAAAATTTTTGAAATTTTTTTTTGGGATTTCTTCGACATTTTTCAAACTATACATTTTGTAGGTAATGAAACATTTTTAAGCTCAAAATATATTTTTTAAGAACTAAAATGTTGTAAAAGGTTCAAAATCGATTTACTAAAAAATCTCACTTATATCCAAAAATATATATTTTTTAAATTATTCGTTAACAACAACTCTGAACGAATGAATCAGCCGCTTTTGATTGGATTTTTGGACATTGGATTTTTATTTTCAGAAAGTCTAAATTTGGCGAAACCTTATCGTTTGATTTAAATTTTGTTTCATTCGGTTAAGCTGTTCAAAAGTTATGAGCCGTTCACATACACACACACATACAAACATACTGACTTCATAGCAAAATAGGCTGAAACATTTTCCATACTGTCGAGATTTAATTAAAAATACAATTTTCCAAAATTAAGGTAAAACAAACACTTCTTAAGCGGAAAGCTTAAAATAACTTACAATCATAATTAAATTTTTTATAAAAAAAAACAATAACAAATTACCACCCAACGTTTTGGGGCTAGTTTATTCTATAAATTGAAACGAATAAAATTTCATTTCAACTGAATTCGCACTAATAGTGCAAATTCCCCGTGTTGGTCTGGGCTCCTTTAAATAAGAGATAAGCTGCCGTTCTGCCAGACAGGTCGTAAGAGGTGAACGATTGGCTGTACCATCCATCATCAATGGTCATTACCATCGTGACTACGGTGGTAGAGTTCTGCAACGTTTCACCCGGGTGTTTTGTACCACCGCCTTACCTATTCCTCCCGCAATAGTGTCAATGCTTGTCATCGTGTTCCGGCTTAGAAAGTACGGACAGAATACTGGAGACTAACAGAAATCAATGAATATACTAGTAATATTCGAGCAACGCACACATAGAAACCTCTCACGGACGCGATACTCGGAATGTTTCGGGGCAGTTTGTTCTGCACCAGCAGGGTTTGAAACCGGTTTAGGAAATACCGGTTAATAAAGGTTTTTTACCGGTTTTTACAAAAAGTTTTGTTCGGAGCGTATCTGACATGAGAGCTAATCAAAAACCTAAATAAACCGGTTTGAGCCAAATACCTACCTACCGCGAATGAAATTAAACGTCGTCGCAAGGCACGCACAGTACGGACAGGTTACGAATTATCATTTTGTCGTTTTCTTTGCGCGCTTCATTGCATTGTAAACATCGCATTTGAAGCGTGCGTATTATTTACAGTTATTTTAATTATGATGAACGAAATAATAAAGCCCCGTTTTCATTTTGATTAGTGGGAGTGTGAGTGTTTAATGCATGCGCTTAGTATTAAAATACTTGAAATTAGCTGTGGATCAGTGCGAGTGATTTGTTATCAGCATAGTAAAAGTGGATAGATGCTGATTAGTTATCACTCGCACTGATATCGCGATATCGCGTCCATGAGAGGTGTCTATTTGTGCTATGCTCGAATATTACTTGTATGTAACATTGACTTTTGTTAGTATCTAGTATTCTGTGGTATGGACTTATGCATGACATTGACGTCTTTGGTGTCTATAGGCGATGGTTTCTTTTTCCATCAGGAGAGCCATTTACTTGTTTGCTATCTAATATAAAAAAAAATTTGAAAAGGTGTTTTTTTTTACCCACTGAATATTAAAAAGTGCAAAAACATTAAAAATGTTGTCTCTAAGACATTGCGTTTTAATAGACATAATAAAAGCAGGCGCGAGTGCAAAAGCAAACGTAAATAGGCATTAATTGCTTTTGTATTGCTTTTGAGGAGACGAAATTAAGGTGTATTTAATTTGCTAAATTTCTGCAAAGTTTCTGCAAAGCAATTACTTATGAAATTGCTGTAATGCGATTAAAACAAAAAGTAAGGAATAGGCCTATTTAATCCAAGGTCCGAAAATGAAATGATAACCCAGCGACACAGTAGTCTCCACTTTCAGACACGTACACACAAATTATGTACTGATTGCACATTTCACTTCTTAACCGGAGCATCTTCAGGAGAATCGAACAGCACAGAACTATTAAAACCTTTTTTAAGGTAAAAGGGCGTATATATATATATATATATATATATATATATATATATATATATATATATATATATATATATATATATATATATATACGTGTCACGTTATTTGTCCGCGATGGACTCCAAAACTACTCAGCCGATTTCAATGAAATTTTGTAGATATCTACTGTTTGGTTCAACTTAAAAGAAAAGCTCCAGCTCCAGCTCCTCACCAAAACTAGGTGGTAGAGCTCTGCATCGTCTCGCCTGGGTCTGGTACCATCGCCTTACGTATTCCTGCCGCAATAGCGTGAGTGCTTGTCGCTGTCATGTTCCGGTTTGGAGGGTAAGGCAGCCGGTAAACTTACGCATGTGGCATTAGGCCTCGCCACAAGATAGCAACGCACCATTAATACCTTTGGTGTCTATAGGCGATGGTTGACTCTTTCCATCAGTAGACCCCATCTGCTTGTTTGCTATCTTTTTATATAAAAAAAAGTATTCAATACAAGTATGGCAAAACAACGTTTGGCGAGTCAGCTAGTCTACTATAAAAATGCAGTGTCAATGCAGTGCCAACTATATAACGCGCGTAGACAACGGCTAAAATTTATATTTCAATATGTTTTTATACTATTAACTTTGTACTTATGATGATTTTTTTTTCTTTTTTAGATCAAATCATTCCACAAACGAAAGTTGAAGATGTAGTAATACCAATTAAACAAACACCCCCAACATCTCAAATATCGCAGAATTTCGTAGAAACTGTGGTAGAGGTATCACAGTCTTTGGATGAGACTTGTGAAACGTTAATTCAATCTAGTCCAAGATCCAAAAGACGTCAATTGGAAAAAATAGAGAGTACCGAAGCAGTAGCAGTCGTACAAGGTGCATCTAGCAGTAGTAGCAGTAGCAACTGGAGTTTGAATAAACTATCTCCAGGTGACTTGAGAATATTGGAGGACCGATCAAGATCACATTCCCATACTAGTTCTAGTGGTAGTTCTTCTAGTTTAGAAAGGTTGTCTCCAGGCCGAAGGTCAAAAGATCGATCACCGAGACAAGGCAGTACTAGTAATTCTACATGGAGTTTGAATAGGTTGTCTCCTAATAGACCTGAAGGAAGATCACTGGATGAAAACATGACTAAAATCCATAGGAGTCCAACGCGTCTGCCATATGACTCAATATCAATGTCCAGTACTGATTCAGAAAAGTCAATTTCAAAATCGGAAAGTTTTAATAGAATTCAAGCTAATGAGCCATTAGTAACATGTAAATCAGACATGATTGCGAAAGAAGAAGATTGGATACCACAACCACAAGAGCGTAGCCAGCATCTGACAGAATTTGCTGAGAAACTTAGTGAAAAATTAATGCAAGAGATAGATCAGTATTCTAAACGAATAAACGAGGAAGATTTTGATCTACCAAGTAGCAGTAGTAGTGAAAAAAGTATATCTCTTAGACTTAAAAGAGAAGAGGAAGATAGAAATACACAAAAGATATTAGATGAACTATCTGATAGTTTGCAGCATTTAGAGGATCCTCATAATAAATTAAACACAGAAACCACTACACCTGCTAAACCATTAAATGAAAAAGCAAAATGCATAACAGCGATACAAGATGTACAGGAAACAGAGATAAATAAACTATTTCCCAAGTGCGTTACAAAAACAAAATGCAAAAAGAGGTCCAAGGATGTAGACCCAATTATAAACAAGTACAGGGAACTCAAAAGGTCAATGAAAGTAACTAATGAAGAGGATATATATCTTAATAATTATGCTAATATTCAATATAATATGAAAACTACATCAGATGAAAGGCTACCTGATATAGAAACAAAAAATCCTGATGATGATAGTGCTATATCTTCAAGCAATGGAAATCCTGAAATAACTATTGATTCCGGTGCTTATGATACAAGTCAATCACTTGAAACAGGATATTCTTTAGAATCAGAAATCAGTGTAGACTCACTTTGTACAAGTACAGACAAAAGGACTTCATTAAAAGTGGGCCAATCAACAGATTCAAGTGATTTGGACAAAATGGAAATTAGTCCTGAATCAATAACTTCACGCTCAAGCACTAGTACTGCTCCTTTAAAGTCTGGTTTTTCAATAGAATCTAGTGATACTTCAGCAGGTAGTGATTGGAGTCGCCGAGATAAAACAGGAAGTACCGCATCTTTGGGATGTGTAAGTTTGGCTTCACTGCCATCTTGTAGCGAGTGTTCAAAAGAAAGGAAATTATTAGAAACTCGGTCTTCATCCGAAGATACAGCCTCAGTTCCCGTTGTTCCTTCTAGAGCTATCCCTCATGCTCCTTTATTGCCTTCTTTAAGTGATGGTTCGGACAGTTTACCTTCTGAAGGTGGAGCTGTAACATACCATAGATATTATCACGTATTTAAAAAAGGAGAATTGGACCAGCTAATAGAAAAATATGTAGAGAGTCTTCATGTTGTATCTTCATACTATGATCAAGCTAGTTGGTGTGTTATAGCAGAAAAAGTACAAGTTTGGACTATTTAATGAGTTATGTTATATTTTTGCATTTATAAAAGCTTAACGTACAATATGTAATCGAATTCTATATAGATTATTGCGAGTTCTAATACAAAATCGAATAGACACTATTAGTGCAGTGAACACGACTAAGTGACCTTTCTTACAAACTTTGTGAATGTTACAAAAATTAGTGTATCTATAAATAGGTTGACTTTATATTTGACATAAAAAACTAAATATGTTTTTATTTCATAATTAGTCTCCTTTTTTATCAATTTAAAATGAATACTGACATACATATAGTTAAATACATAGGTAATACTTACGTTTATAATATATAGACTTCAAATTATCCCTAAGTTACATTTTATCACAACCGAACAAGTGGTTTGGCCGTGAAAATATAAAAAAATCGATTTTTTAATATTATTATATAACAAAACTTATAAATTGTATAAAACATCTTTTAATACAAAAGTATTTAAAGATGTTTTTCGTAATTTACTTTCGTCAATTGCTTTTTGTCCACCGTCTGATGCCATTGTCAAATATAGAGTTAACTTTATAAAAAATAAAAAATAAAAGCTTTTTTAATACCTACATAAAATAAATTCTTAAAATTAACGCCAACAGGGGATAGTTTTAAAACTACCTACACTAGATGGGCTTTAAGTATTCTATGCGATCAAAGCAACTCGCATAAAATGAAAACTAAGAGCTTTAAATAGTGAAAATTAAATATAATATATTATATATTACAATGGCTCAATATTCTATAAGCTATTTATAGCTTATAAATTATAATGTACCATTACTTATACTTGCGTACTTGCAAGGCTTATATCATCTATTGTTTTTATGCACCTATACCATTATCCAAGACCAAAATATTTATACCTGATAAATACTGTTTATATAAAAAATATCTGGAGTGGTATTTACGGTCTGAATTTTTGCTTAAACACTTCTCCAGCAAGTGAATATTATTATGACAATAACAAAAAACATTATTTTATATTTGTACAACGATTTCGAACCATCACTAAGTTTACCCCAACTTTTTATATTTACTGGTATTGGACTATGGTATAACATTATAATAACTATTTTAATAACGTTGAAAGAGCTGGCCTCATTTTGTATTAATTTAATTAAACTGTGTAAATGTCCATATAATTGAATTTGGTTATCATTATTTTTACACGTTAACACGTAGCATCGGACCACTATTTGAATCGTAATATTATTCGATTGAAAACATTAAATTCATAATGTATCCCTTTTTAAATCAGAGTTTAGAGTACAAAATTCATTGTATCAAAGAAATTAAACATTTTAATAGTAATCCACATAATATCGAACTAAGTTTACCATTTGGCTACTATAAAATCTATAGATATTCAACTCGAATAATTATAAGTCAACAAACGAATTAATTTCATTTAAATTAGATAGTTAATTTAATAATTAAGTTAATTGTATTTATAAGCCAAGGCGTAATCAATAGCGTATAAGAATATACAGACCATTATAAAAATGGTATACAGTAGCCATAGTCATGCTTCGTGATATATAAAAGAAACAAAATTCATTCATAATTTATGTAAATATTCACTATATATAAGTATATAACGCTATTAGAAGTAATTATTTTATCGAATCAGTGAGATTAAATTAAAATATTAGAATAGACGATTACGACTGTATGAATTATTGAGTTTAATCATTTCGAAATGAATCTCATATATATTATTACATCGAAATTACATTTTGATGCGATTTTAACGCAATTAACAACACTACTTTCACGTTCAAATATTTATTCTAAATATAGATGAAATAACCTATGTATCAGGTTTTACATCAAATTATTAATGTAATCAATAAGAAATTGCACAATACACACACATAATTGCGTTACAATTTGTGTCATTATGTGTAATTTTGAAAATTAAATATTAATAATTGTAGTTAGGTGTAGAAATTTTAATAGAGTTAAGTCTTAAGTAAAAGATACAAATACCTACTGTAGAATTTAGGACGATATATGAAAATGCACAACAGTAAACTTAATTAAACAACATCGGTACATGATTTTTTGGCCTTTATGTAGTATTTTATTAGCTCTCACAAATGAAATGGTATATTCTAAAATATATAATTCCAGAATATGTTAAGGTTTAATTTGGAAAACCGACTCCAATTTCAAAACAATTCATTACATGTTGTATTTTTTATTACCGTTTCTCATTCAGCATATTCGTTCGTATTATCGATAAGTTGTGAAATTTTACAACGCATATCATTGAATTAATAAAAAATGGTGTATTTATATTTTTTATATTAGTTTTCACATGTAAGTTAATCTATCGCAGAAAGATTAAGTAACGATTAATTGCACGTAGTTAAATTTGTATAGAATTTATTATACCTTGTTCTCCAAGTGACCAAATTTATGCTGAGCAAAGTCAAAAATACGTGAATGACTTTTTAATTCAAATATTAATTTTCTCGTAAGATTTGGAACATAATAAATCAAAACGATTTTTTGAGACGATGCAAAACGATTGTTTCTTTAAGCTGTACACATATTATCACTACTCATTCCATTAAAAAAAAACAAAAAGAAAACTATTTGGTAAAAGAATAACTTCTTCAATTAGGTGACAATTCTTTTCCTAATTTCAATAAATACCAACCTAATTTATTGTTATTATTACCTTCCCAATTTTGTTGTTTAAGACTAACAATCGATATATAATTTAGGCAAGTTTACTTTTACTTAGGTATTCACTCCTTATATTTATGTATTTAACGCGATTATATTGAATCCGGTAGGCTAGCATATAGAAACAAAATTTTTAAAACATAATATATTACATTATTGATATAAATCCTCATCATATGTCGTCGTGGTACAATAATAACTATTGAAGATAAAACAAATATTTAGGGACAAATATCTTACCATAAAACTTCAAAATTCATTTATTTTAAATTTGTATCCATGTCTTTGTTTTCCTTTGACCTTTATGAATTACTTTTTATTAAGAAGCAGATATTCTTACTTTCTGTGCTTGAAATTTAACATTCTTAAGTTAAACAGGTTTTTTTATAGTAAATGATAATAATTATTTTTTATTTACGTTTGTAATTTAAATTCATCTCTAAAGTCTGAAAATAGAGTATATTTAAATGCTATCATTTAATATACTTATATGTTACTTATATTAATAATAGTACATAATAATTAATTAGTCTCGGGCACACGCCACAATTTTTTTCTCACTGCCAATAACTTAAGAACTCTTGCAGCAAGTTTAAATTTTGGTTAGCTTTGGTTGGTAGGTCTGTATTAAAATTTTATCGAGAAAATTGGATCAAAAACTTATTTTATGATGCACATATAGGTATTTAAAGTTATCATTATCATCATCATCAAGTAGTCATTAGATAACAAACAAGCAGATGGCTCTCCTAATGGAAATAACCCATGAAAGAAACCATGACTACATGAATAGCAAAGATCAAGAGCAAAGATGTTAATAGTTCTTTGTTATTCATGTAGCGCGATGGATAATTTTACCAACCAACTTACCCTCGAAATCGGAACACGACAATGCCAAGCATTAACATTATTACGGAATGAATAAGTAAAACGGTAGTATAATATACGGATAACACGTCACTGAACTCTATATATTCTATACTTTCCATCGTCAGCACTTGGTGAAATTCCATTGCTGTTAGACACAATTAACAATGCACTTGTACGTGAATTTCACTTCACAACATATATATTTTTAGTATATTACTCAACCGGTTTCACTTTTTAAGCATTTTCAGGATCTTCAGGATACGTAACAGTTAAGTATATTACATCCTGAAGATGCTTAAAAAGTGAAACCGGTCGAGTAATATACTAAAAATATATATGTTGTGAAGTGAAATTTAAGTACAAGTGCATTGTTAATTGTGTCTAACAGTCACGGAACTCTACTACCTAGTAGACACGATAGTAGTGAGTAGCGACACATATAGGTAATCGTTCGCCTTTTTCAAATTGTAAGCACAATGGCAGGTAGTTTATATTTCTCATAATGCTCGAAACAATACGGGGTAATGTTAATTTATTTCAGCTTGTTGTTAACCTGAAAATAATATATAACGTCTTGGAGACTATATACGTATGCCAAGTTAGAACTGCTAGTACAGTTCTTGTTAATGTATTGGCAGATTATTGGCTACATTAGTTAATGTATTGGCAGTTCCACCTAAAAATACCTTCCTGTTTAACTTTTTCTTGTTATTTTTTAATTTTATTTAAACAAAGCCCAAGTTTTTTATTGGGTCTTATTAAATAAAAAAATTTGATAAAATCTGTAAACTAGACATAAGTTAAATGTATTTGCTGTCCCACATAAAACTTCCTTTCTGCTTACCTTGTTTTTGTTATTTTTATTTATGTTTAAATATTTTTTTAACAATTAACTATTTGAGCTTATTGAATCTTATTAATAAATAAATTTGATGAAATCTGTAAACTAGATATTGTATTGGCAGACCCACCTAAAATTTACCTTCTGCTTACCTTGTTTTTCTTATTTTTATTTATGTTTATATATTTTTTTAACATAAAAATATTTGAGTTTAGGTATTGAGGCTTATTAATAAATAAATTTGATCATAATATTATTTGTAAACTAGCACTCGATCCATCTCTTTTGTTTGAAATTAGTACTAATTTACAAGAAGAATAAAACACGTTTATAAATGAAATCTTATATATTTAGGACAACAGTTTCGTCTTATAGTTTTAATTTTGTGCATAATTTTATTAAGCAATTTTAGGTAAATACCCATGAAAAGTAAATTTTTGTTACAGTTTAATTATTCCACCCATCGCAAGTACATATGTACTTATGACCAGATTGACATAAATACTTATTTAGCATTCGTAGATGCCTGTTTTAGTGCCGTAGCACTTAATAAGTAAAATTTTTACTATAATGCTTAAAGATTTGTACGTATTCACATTAGTGTACTCTGTCTCGTGAACTTTAGGTGGATTTTTGTCATTTTATGTGTTTAACAAATATATTAGCAGTATATATTTAAACAACTCATTATTACATCATAATTTGTTATGCTGATAGCCATTTATAAGTCAGCAATTGTAAATAGGGGCATTTGTATACCTAATTTAATAAAGCAAATATGATGGTTGATTCTGAAAGTTTATTTTAAAATCGTCAAAATTAGAGCTACTAGATTACGTTCAACAAATTATAATACAATAAACTTTTATCGTATTTGTCATTTATAAAAATTTTATGAAAATGCGTTTTAAATTGCGACACTTCTCTTGTTTGTGAATATCGCGTATTTTCAGACTTCTATGTACCTACTACCGTACTAGAAAAGGCATGCGCCACGCCACTTATGTAGAATGGAGTCAATGGACTGCATTTATTTTTCATAGCTCGTTGAATGATACGAGCTAGCGCCATGAAATTCACGACGGTTATGATCTTTTGGACGCAAATTGTTATACGCTGCAGTGCTGCTTAATTTTGACTTTGGTTTGGTTGGTACGATTTATTATATTTCCAACGCTGCAGCAAGTGTTAACGAAATGGAACACGACTTCTACTGAGCATAACTTCTCTAGTACACAGTACATTATACTCTCTGAGTATTTCAGACTATTTATTAAAATTATGTTATAATAATTGGAACGCAAGGTCAAATATTGTTAAGCACATAATAATGTTTCGATTGACATTGTAATTGATTTTTATAATTAGTTACTAATTGTAATAATAAATTTTAAGTTAAGGTTATACTTGGTCAGGGCATGTTACATTGCAATATAAAATCAGAAAATTATTTTTTATTTGAAGATTTTGAAGGCAGCAATTTCTTTTTAACACAGAAAAACAATCCTAAAACCACGGGACTCCACGTAATAGGTACGAAATACGAAACCTGTACTTAGCCGGCAGTGGCGTGCACAGGATTATGAGACTGGGTATGCGGCGGAGTATAGATTTTCTTATATAGATTTTTAGCGTAGCCTCAGCCACGCGACGGATCTCTAAGCCGGAAACCATGCCAACGGAACATGTCTTAGATGTACTACTATTTATCTACATCTTCTACGGTAACGCAGAAAAAACAGCGGTCGGTCGTCGCTAACTAAAATATTATAACAGGTAACTACTTACCTAGTCAGCTGTATATATATTCTAGGTATGTTTCCATGTTCAAGGTTCTTGTTATTTAAAATAGGTACTATTTCCCGATGTAAATATTTCGGCCACCTCAAATATCTTAAGCAAGTGAGTGATGGTTACAATACACGTCCCTTGCAAGATATCCGATGTGGCCTTTAAAAGGCCGATTTTCATGTGATTCGCAAAATATATAAATACACTTAATAATAATAAATAAATAAATAATCACGGGACAAATTACACTTATTGATCTAACCCCAATGTAAGCAATTTATTTGCTTGTGTTATGGGTGTTAGTCAACGATATTAATACTTAGAAATACATACATAAATACGTTTACATACGTAATAAACACCCAAACCCGGAAATACAAACATTTATGCTCATCACACAAATGCTTGTCCCCGCCGGGGATCGAACCCGAGCCCCGTTGATTGCGTAGTCAGGGTTGCTAACCACTCGACCAACGGGGCGGCCAAATAATAAAACTACGGATTGGTAAAAAACAAACAAACTACTCATTCATTTATAGATTAAATCTATGCGCCTATCCTTTTTTAAATATGATTTTAGGATATCGTCATAGAAAGTTGGACTGCGTTTTAATTCTATCAATAATGCCTTTTCTATAGAAATCGTGGAAAGCTCTGTGAGTCGTTGTTGATTTTGTGTGTTTCTCAAATATGTGTGGATACGTTTTAAACACGAAAATGAACGCTCTGCCGATGCGCTGCTTGCTGGGATAGTCACAATGAATTTCGCTAATAGTAACACTTCAGAAAAAACTTTATTTAAATTGTCCTTATACAAATTTTGAATAATACTAAATACACAACTATTTGCAAATTGAGGTGATCTATAAATACAGCGCAATTCATTTTTTAATTTATCAAAATTAAAATTTGCCTGATAATTATTGGTGAACTCTCTGATTTCATTTTCAGGGAAATATTCACTATATTTTTTAAAATTCTCACAAGAAAGTAGCTCAATAAACTTTAAATTTTTAATGTTTTTATAGCGATTTCTTAATTCACTGACTACATTATCAATTATTTCAACAAAAATTCGCCGATAATGTATTTTTACATCATCGACATTGCGCTTTCTCTTAGGTGGTTCGGTAATGTGAACGGCGGCATCATAATAGATCTCGAACTTCTCTCTGAAATGTTCCAAAAATGACTCTAACTCTTTTATCTTTGTTACGCAATACGCGATGTCACTAGTTTTTTTTTGCAAAACATCGTACAGAATATCAGTTTCTGTAAAAATATCTGCGAAAGATTTTAAAAGAAAATTAAATTCAAATTCTTTCATAATAAATAAAAATGAACTGACTTGTGTCAGTGTTTCACCATCCCAGTCTTGTGTATTTTCGTACATATTTTCGAACAATTCTAGGAGGTCGGTGGACGCATTATTAATTACATTAACCGTGCGTGAGTGATATGTCCACCTTGTTTCCGAGATACGAGGCAGCTTTTTCATATCGGCAAAGTTGTTATAATGGGCCATTCGCTTTGTACTGGTGTGAAAAAAAGCCGCGATTGATTTTATAATACTAAAAAAGCGTTTTGTTTCAGCAACTCGTTCAAACGATTTCGATAAAACTAAATTTAATATATGTGCTGAACACCAAACATACATAGCTTGTGGACATTTTTGTCTCACCAAAGCCTGCACACCATTAATTTGTGAGGACAAAACTGCTGCCCCGTCATAAGTTTGTGCGACTAATTTGGATAAACAATCGAACTCTTCTAAAATTTTCAAAATTATAGAACTCAAGGTTACAGCGGTCCGATCCGCGCTCACATCAACATATTTGATAAATCGATCTACTATTTCAGAATCATGAAAATATCTCAAAACTAATACTAATTGTTCACGGCCGCTAACATCAGGAGTCTCATCTACCATGATGGCGACAAAATCGGACTGTTTAATTTCGGCTTTAATGCGATCGATCATCACAGATGCAACGCTCGAGATCAAATCATTCTGCGTACGGTTCGACATACCCGTGAATGAGGTACTTGCACTCTGTAAATGGGTTTCTAAAACTCCATCATACTTGGCTAATAAATCTACTATTTCTAAATAATTACCCCTATTCAACGACGAAACTGACTCATCGTGGCCGCGAAAAGCTAATTCTTGTTTTCCCAGAAAGCAAACAACATCGATCAGCCTTTGAAAAATGTTTATGTTGCGATCGACTTTAGCATTATGCCTCTCAATATCTACTCGTAACTGACTGTTGATACTCATTTCAATACGAGATTTACCAAAAGTATTTAATTTTAAGCAGGCCTCCAGATGTTTTTCTGTATGGTCATGCTTCTTTGCCGCGGAATGGAAATTATTTAAATCTGAATATCCAGAATTAGTCCACACTGTATTAGAATTACTAAACAATATGCAAGGAAAACAAAATAATTTAATCGTATGGAGACAACCACACAGCCAGTCATACGTTTCATAACTTTTAACATGAAACTTGCGAGTTACATTTCCTTTTTGCTGGTTTAATTGTGATAACTCGGGTATACACCTACCTTTAGATACGATTTGAATCTTTTCACTAAATGACAATTGTGAGAACTTGTTACTTTTAATTTTTAGTAAGCACACATTATCAAAACATACGTCACAATCAAATAACATTTTAAAAAATCAAGAAACGCGCTAGATTAAACAAATCACTAATTATTTTAGATATATATAACTGTTTACTTTAATTATTTACTGTTTATTTAATTTAATTTACACACTTTCAAATGTTAAAATAATAATATCATTAATATATATTTTAAGAAAACATATACAATAATAAAACATAATAATACACAATGCATATCACGTATCACACAAAAATTTAAAATGGCTTCACTTTTGTCAATAACATTTCAACAAATAAAACCTTACTAAACAAAAATGCATAATGTGAGCATACATTTTGTCAATAATATTTCGTCTATTATCTTTACCCGGATTATAGAACAAGGCCGCATTACCTGCTTTGTAACATAGAATCATTGTGTGAGTGAGCCAATTACGTGCGGATAGGTAATTATGTCTCGCACACATTTACAATGTGATGCAGCGGTTTGGCGGCCTGGCTTGGGCGTTCAATATTATTTATCGTTTAATAAACGCCTGGCAAACATAATGTTTGAGTGCTGTGCTTGCAAATAGGTGCTATTTAAAAATATTAGGCGTTTTTAAGTTATTATATTTTGTTTATTCATTTATTTATAAGTCATCTAAAACGTATGAACGTTTTATTAAAATAAAGGTAAAGCAATGCTTTTCTGCCTATAAGGAGCGCACGCGCCTGTTAGCCGGTACGGCTAGGTACAGATTTCGTCATTCGTGCTGCCATTTTTTTATTATGTATGAAAGGTTACGTTTAAATTGAATATTGTTGATTTATTCAAAAAAGTTATATTCACGACCATATCATCAATCCTATTAATTTTTTCGAAAATGTTATCGAAATTAAGTAAATATTCACTCCTATATTCAGAAATTTTATAATCGTTTTCTGACTGTAACTATGCAACTAAAAATGTAAAAAAAAAAAACAATTTATCATCCACGGTAAAATAAAGAATTAAACCAAAATTTGTCTGATATCTCCATTATTTAACTACATAGTCGTATTATTGGTGTTCACTTAAACAACATGTTTGAACTTAATTCCACTAATATTTCTATTATATTTAAGCAGTATATCAAATCTAGATAACGTAGTTTTATTATTTCACTTGTAAAGAATGAGCAATGCTGACAATGTAAAAAAAGTTTCGATTATTTATTAAAATTACACATACTTAGGTATAATAACTGTTAATAGCAAGTTAAAAATCTTACGAGAAAATAAAACATAATAATCTATCTTGCTATCACCGAAATTTTGTACTCCGTACAAAAAGTATTTCTATATGTTGTATATATTTAAGTAATAAACTAAATATTCGATTGCTAAAACATTGGCTTGTCTGTGATATATGATTAAAATATAAGCAGATTCAATATCTTCATGTTCACACCTTTGATTTGCGAGAAAAAATGTATATATGTGTATATATAATAGGTGCATACAGTACGCATGGACTTCAACGATATATACTACACAAATGTTAGTATATAAAGTTTAAAGAAAGAGAAAGAGGATTTTATTCACGCTATTGAGTATAAAAAGATGCTATGTGCTCTTATTTCTGATGGGGAATCCGAAGACAATTTTGCAAACCTAGTTCAGGTACATCTATGCAACAAGCGGGTGGGTTTTAGTTAAGTTTAATTACATATTTATTTGAAAAGTTAGGTAGTTGAGGGAACTTTTTTGTTAGGTTAGGTTAGGTACCACGCTTGTGGCACCTAAAAATCTATCCTTACAAAGCCACTTCATATATTTATGTAACATTCGGGTAAGGTTCTTGTTATCGGAGGCTCCTGTTTCTGGATGTAATAAGAAAAGGCAATAAGGCTTATGTAATCAGGGTTACTTTTAAATGTCCTATCAAATTTTAAAATTAGGAACTAAATAGGAACTAAAAGTGCATTTTAATTATTGTAAAAGTATTACAAGATATTCGTTTAAAAATATTCCACTAAATTCATGAATTGGATGCAACGAGTCTTGTAAATGAACTCTGTAATGCTAGTAGCATGTTATTTTACATCACTGACCTCTTAGACGTCAGTGTTTTACATTTACATATAATTATGATAATAACTATTATGTTATCTGTCGTGCAGTAAGTACATTTTTCCCGATCACGTTTATTTTGTTGTTTTGTTGAAGGCACTAAAATATTTAAGTCCGAATCGCGTTTTGTTTTTTGTGTCGGATAAAAATGACACTTTGAACTTTTTAAATTATTTTTTTATGACATAAATCGAACATATTATCGATTCTGAACAGCCTCTGAAAATTGGGCCCGACCTTTTAAAAGTAACCTATGTATTTAAACGAGTAAGTTCCTAGTCGGCTTATTTTTGGCCCAAAAATTACGCGTTTTAGATTACAGTATTTTTTAAAATTATTGCGCGTCTTTGGGATATAAAAAAGGGGTATCGAACACATTATTTTTCAGACTATCTACCATATTCACCAGATACCCCCTATGCTTTCATCTTTCCTTAATCGAAGCAGCCATTTATAAATCTAACGCTTGTGCCCTGCTGTCCGCTAAGTGTTTAAAGTGTTCGGTTACGTTTCTCGTTTTTTTTTTTCAAGATAAAAATAAACCTTTTATGCTTAATTTGAATATATGAAATTTGGCATGCAGGTAATGCGTAATTTCATCCAAATTCTTTAAACCGTTTTAGCGGATTGAGTAAGTCCATTCATACATCTAAACATTCGAACATATACACTTTCGCATTTGTTATATAATATATTAGTCGGATTTGTAATAATGACATTGGTTTTAGTTTACTAATTATCATATAACACTGCGTACTGTGTATACCTAAGCACATATTAATTTTATAAATTATTTTTTGGACGAAAAAACCATAAAGAATTAATATTTTATTATAGACAATTTAAAATGACATAACAGCTATTCAGCGTTTTTTTTTTGGGATTACACGTTTGCTCTCTGGCTCTAGACTGTTATAGAATATAAATAACTGTAAACATTCATGCTAATGCTCAAAGTAGCTTATCTAAGATAACAAGCACACCACATCAACGTAACTAAAAATAATTATACACTATACAGTGGGTTAAACAAATTGCATGCCATAGCTTCAAGTTGAAATTCGATATCGATAAAGAAATCCATAAAAAAATAAAAACCTTCAAAAACGTAAAAAAAAAATTGTAAGTACCGTCTTAGCGTTAGAGGGGGGGGAGGGGGTTATTTCTTGCGCCATTTGTCACGATTCGTTTTTAGTAGTAATTTTAATTCTTAAACATTGCTATTTTAAGTTAGTATAATATATTAAATTAGGTTAATCTTGCAATATTTTTTTCCTGGGTTCCTTTATCGATACTAAACCTACCCTACGCTATGGTACGCAATTTTTTTAACATCTAATATTAGTTTAACAATGCAGTCTAAAATAACTATTTTTATTGAATTAATATTAAGCAACTACTTAACGTCGTATGGACGTACTTGAAGAAAATTTCTGCTAGCTGACTCGGCAAATGTTGTTCTACCGGAACCCGTTCATAAATCTACTTACTGCTTACTACTTAAAATATAAAAAAACTCATAAAAATCGGTCGAGAGTTTTGTAACATACGCACGTACTAAAGTGTATATATATTTTTATGAATTATAGCGCTATCCCCGTGCTTAGAATAACATTTTATGATTTCCGAAGAAAGAAGAAAATTGTTATTTTTGTGTCATTGTAAATTTTGTAATGTAAAAATATTTAAAACGATCGTCAATTTTTTTCACAAAAACTTGGCAGTCTAGACCAGAATGTGTGACTTTTTTGTGCTCGTTAATCGCACAGATTATATTGCTAGTCATTTTCAGTGTTGCCAGTTCTAGTTTGGTCTCGTTTTACATAAATACTGTTCACAATCTATAAACGAAGTTATGTAACGATATACAGTAATACATTATAAGCTTATAATACTGTACATTATATTATTAGGTGACCTTCACAATAAAATGAAGACTTAAATCCTCTTGGTTATTTTTTTTACATATTTGGTCATTTCATTAGGATACAATATGTCAATCCAAATCTACTAATAATTATACATTTACCTAATAATTATTTTTTTACAAAATATGAATATTGCCATTAGATAGACTATTTAAACGTACCTAAAAGGTAATCAGTAATCACCGCCTTTCTTATAGCTGTGATGTTAGACTTTATAAAATATATATGTTAGTGTAGTCATCTTTAGCTGGACGTGTTTGGCGTTTTTAGGTTGTGTCCGGACTTTACTAAGTTTTTTGCAAGTGAACGAAGTAATACTAAATATATTTTGTTGTTAGAGAAAATAATGTCCGGCTTTTAGGGTTTTAGGCAGTCAGGCCAGATGCTTACATTAAATATCGCTGTATCTATATTATTATTTTCTGAAACTTTTTTAAAACGTAGTAGAAAGACCAAACGGTTTTCCTATACGATGTGCTAGATTGTCTCAAGGAATGTTTTTCATATTATCGGATAGCAAACAAGCAAATGACTCTCCTGATAAACAGCGCCTATAGACACCATTTACATTACTATCCACCTGACAGATTGAAATACCACATGCATAATTTATAGTTAAAACTAGAACCTGACAGTAAAAAAATGGTATATATGGTACCAAACCCGGGCGAGACGTTGCGGAACTTCGGTCACGACGTGAAATATGCGCTGAATGTGAATACAATGTGTATTTATCTGTACTAAGGTGGTGGATATTGTGGAGGGCGTGGAAATAGGAAAAATATTGCCAGTATCGCCACAGATATAAGATAGTGGTACCAACCCCAGGCGAGATCTTGCAGAACCCGACTTGATAGTCATAGAAATAGTTTAACCAACTATGAACCGCCTGGCCATAAGGAGATGGGTAATCTTCATTTATTTTTATTACCAACGTCATAAATTATACCATTCATTTCTACGCAAGTCAAGGTCAGCGCTCAAGGAACGTTCCGGGAACTATATAAGATCCTTCCAAATTTTTTTTTTTTTTTTTTAGAAGAGGGGGCAAACGAGCAGGTTATTTACCATCAGGTGCACCTGATGGTAAGTGATCACCGCCGCCCATGGACATCCACAATACCAGAGGTCTTGCAGTTGCGTTGCCGGCCTTTTAAGAATGAGTAAGCTCTTTTCTTGAAGGCCCCCAAGTCGTAACCGTTTGGAAACACCCCTGCCGGTAATTGGTTCCACAACAAAGTAGTGCGAGGCAAAAAGTGTCGAGAGAAACGCACAGTTGTGGATTTCCAGACATCGAGATGGTGAGGATGGAATTTCAAATTTTGACGCGATGTCCGATGATGGAATTCGGCGGCAGGAATTAGTCCAAATAACTCGTCGGAACACTCTCCATGAAAGATACGATAGAAGACACAGAGTGAGCCAACATCTCTGCGCAATGCCAAAGAGTCGAGCCGTTTCGAAATAGCCAGGTCGTCAACGATTCGAACCGCTCTACGCTGAATGCGATCAAGAGGAAGGAGCTGGTACTGAGGAGCTCCGGCCCAGAGATGAGAACAGTACTCCATGTGGGGCCGAATTTGAGCCTTATAAAGTTGAAGGCGATGGGCAGGCAAGAAGTACTGCCTCGCTCTGCTGAGCACACCGAGCTTTTTGGAGGCTAGTTTAGCCTTACCTTCCAAATGACCGCGAAACTGAACGTAATTCGATATGTCGACTCCCAGAATCCCGATACTAGCTGAGGCTGTCAAGAGAGTATCCCCAAATCGAGGTGACACGACAAAGGGTGTCTTTTTAGCGGAAAACACGCAAAGCTGTGTCTTTTTGGGGTTAAAAGTGACCAGGTTTTGACGACCCCATTCCGAGACATCGGTTAATCGATTCTCAACTTCGGACACAAGCTTGCTTCGGCTCTCTTCGACGTGTTCCCGAGAAATACCGCTTCGGCCGGAGTATGTAGCATCACCAGTACTGTCATCTGCATAGCAATGTATGTTGCGAATTCGCATCATGTCATTGATATGCAGAAGGAACAGTGTCGGTGATAGCACGCAGCCTTGTGGAACACCAGCATTGATAGATTTAAGGTCAGAGCATGCACCGTCAACTACGACCTTGATGCTCCGATCAGCCAAAAAACTGGTGATCCACTTGCATAATTTCTCGGGAAGCCCATAGGAAGGCAGCTTCGCCAGAAGCGCTTTGTGCCATACCCTATCAAAGGCCTTCGCTATGTCCAAACTAACTGCCAATGCCTCCCCCTTAGACTCAACTGCTTCCGCCCACCGATGTGTTAAGTATACAAGAAGATCACCAGCTGAGCGGCCGCGACGGAAACCGTACTGGCGGTCGCTAATCAGCTGGTGTTCTTCTAAATACTTGAGGAGCTGCGAGTTGATGATTGTCTCCATAATTTTGGAGAACAAAGAGGTTATGGCTATCGGCCGATAGTTAGACGGATTAGAGCGATCTCCTTTTTTAGGGATGGGATGCACTAAAGCTGTCTTCCATGAAATCGGTACTACGCCGAGTGAGTAGGAGAGCCGGAATAGGCGTGTTAGTACCGGCGCCAGCTCTGGAGCACATGATTTAAGTACAATCGGAGGGATGCCATCCGGTCCACTCGACTTATGGACGTCCAAGGAAAAAAGTGCTTTACGTACGGAAGACTGCAAGAATTTTAATTCCGTCATAGAACTATAGCACTGCGGGATGGTAGGCGGTGCATTTCCTTGGTCGTCCAGAGTCGAGTTGGCCGCAAAGAACGAGCCCAAAAGATCGGCCTTCTCCCTTGCGGTATGGGCCAGAGAGTCATCATCTCCGTGTAAGGGTGGAAGAGAGGGCTGTGAGAAATTCCCCAAGACAGCCTTGGCGAGAGACCAGAACGCACGAGTTCCCGAAGGAAGGCGAACTAATTTCTCACCAATTCTGCCAATGTGTTCAGATTTTGCCTTGGCGATAGCTCTTTTGAAGAACCTCGAAGCGGAATTGTACTCCTTATGTAACGCGCTGGTTTTTTCATCACGAGATGTCGACGCTGCAGCCCAAGCCCGGTAGCATTCATGCTTTCGGCGTGAAGCCGTTTTGCAGGAGCGACCAAACCAAGGCTGAGACTTACCACCAACCGGTACCGCAGAAAATGGAATGAAAAGTTCCATGCCCTGCAGCACCACATCAGCGATAGAGTCAGCGATGACACTCGGATCATCCAGCGAGAAGCACATCCGCCCCCATGGGTAGGACGCAAAAAAAGACCGCATCCCGTCCCAATCTGCTGACCTATAGTGCCAAACGCGACGACAGCCTGCAAAAGGAGGCCGTGATAGGCGCGTAACCGGCACTTTACTCCGGATCAGGCAGTGGTCTGACGTACCTAGAGGGACGTCCACAGATACCTGATAATTGTCCGGATGGGAGGTCAGCAGAAGGTCCAGCAGTGAAGGCGTATGATCGTCCACATCGGGAATTCGCGTAGGCGTGGTTACCAATTGTGTTAGACCATATGCCAAGGCAAAATCGTGAACAGACCTCCCCGCATGATCGGTAGTGCGTGAACACAGCCATTCGGCGTGGTGGGCATTAAAATCGCCTAAGATCACGATCTCAGCGGAGGGGGTCTGTTGCAACACGGAATCTACAGCCGTTTGAAGGTGCTCAACGAGCCTGTCGACTTCAGCATTTCCGCTATGGGACCTGTAGAGGCACGCATAGATGCGGGGATGGTCGTCGCAGTCTACACGCAGCCAGAGGATGGATAGGTCCCTATAGCCTTCAATGCTGCTGAGACGTCGAGAGCAGATATCCTCTCTGACATAAGCACAAACTCCCGCCCGGGGTACAAATGAATGCTCGAATTTGTACCCCGGGTAGGAGAGATATGAGGTATCAGCCGGAGAAGATATCTGCGTCTCAGTTAAAAAGAACAGAGCCGGCTTAGCCGTCTCAAGGTGGTAGTGGACGGCATTTAGGTTTGAGTGAAGACCCCTAATATTAGTATAATCCACGTGGAGTGTGGTAGAGGGTGCCTTTCGATGTCTGTTCGATTTGCCCCGAGCAGCGAAGTTTGAGAGCGCAATTGTGCCCCCCCCAGAGTACGCAGGGCAGCCTGGGCATCCATGATTAGGCTGATTACAAACCCCTGAACATGGATGTCCAGAGGGGGATTCTCCACCGCTTACGCTAGTGGTACCCCCCTGGGGTAAACTACTACCTTCAAATTGCGCTTCCATAGTGTTAGGGGGAGGGGGGAAAGGGCCTCCGGGAACCTCACAGACCAAACGAAACGCAACAGCAAAGCTGTTACTTTACGTTGGTTTTAAGTTATCCAGCCAAAAAAAACATCGTCAATGAAGAGACTAAAACTTATTGATTTTAAGAACAAAATAATTGTGTCTGATAATGCTTTACACCTTTCTGCATAAAATAATCTACTTTAAACGTAACAGTGGGAGGTTTTTACCTTCCTACTCAGTGGATGTGCGTCAGAGCGTGCGTCTAGGTACTACTCAAGGAAATTACATTCTACTAAATGTTCTAAATGATCATACGCGCTTCAAAATCGTTCTGAAGAGTACCACGACATTGGTGGAGTGTGTCTCTTTCTACTAAATAAAGCATCAATCGCCATATATAAGTGCGGCCATGCGTAGTTTGTAAATTACTACTAATTAATTCTACTAATTCGAGAAACAGCTTTGCATTGCATTAATAATTGCGTAATAATTAAAATAAGCACATTTTAGAACTCACTGTGTTAATTACAATACATTTTATGCTAATGTATTTATCGACGTGTATGAATAAAACGGATTTAACGATTACCGAATATATAAAAATCTACCATCAGATAGTTTTATTTACACTGGCAATTGCAAGAAAGGGACAACATCCACTCTTGTCATTGTCTTGCTTAGAACGTTTTTTCCCTCTGTTAAGTAAAAAACAAATGTCAACTTTAAGTGTAACGAAATAAAGTAATTTTTATTTTTCAAATATTGCTTGTAATAATTCCAGTTATCGTATATAAGTTCCTTGGTACTACGTCATTATCGTACTTATCAGCTGATAGAATATATTTTATTCGTAAAACAATAAAAGATTTAGTCCCTTGAATCACTTTTTTGGCTGATATCTTTGATTAGACGTACTGAGTGCTGTGTCAAAATATAATCACCTATTTTGGAAGGACCTTGTATATGTAAAATAGCTCTTAAAATACGCAAAAATAAAACAGTTTTAAGGTATTTATAGTTTATTGTTAAATAGTATAAATACAAAAAAAATAATACAATTAATACTAAATTTAGTAATTGTTAGGATTATAAGTTTTTAACACAATTTTGCTGTTATGTGGTGCCTTTGTATGCTTTTTGACTTCGCTGCTTTGTATCAAGAATATATATTTTATTGTTGTTTCAAAATATGTGTATCTCTTGGTTAGGTCACATAGCTCCCGTGCTATCGAGCTAGACCTTAGTAGATCTTAACTTTAGGATTATCTAACTTATTTCTGATTAAGCCACAGCAGTTTGTAGCTATTTATTAGCTAGCTTCTGGTTAGCCCACACTGCGTCTTAGATATTTACTAGGTTCCCTAATTAGGTAAATTATAGCTGCAGGGTTATCTAGTTGATTTCTGGTTAGGCCAGTGCTTTGTGGCTATGTATTACCTCGCCTCAGGGTAGATTATAGCTGCAGGGCCATCTAGCTAATTTTTGGTTAGGCCAGTGCTATATGGATATTTATTAGCTTGCTTCTAGGCAGTTTATAGTTGCAGGGCTACCTAACTAATTTCTAATTAGACCAGTCCTTTA